>JAJTUV010000016.1:0-600000 GCA_021653895.1 Mastomys natalensis | reverse complement strand
AAGGCCTTGGGAGAAGAAGGCTGATTGCGCAGCCACCCATGGTTTCGAGCTCTCCTCTGACTCTGAGGTTGGTGCGCGTTCGGTACTGAGCTTCACATCAAGGGCTCTCAGGAGAGAGCGGCAGCTACGCCAGCATCCCCGCTGGAAACTGGGGACAAGCAACTCAGGTAGCATGTTGGAGCATGTGTCCACGTGCGTGTGTGCACTGAGTGAGCGCGCACTGAGAGCCTGGACGCATGTGTGCAAGTGTGTGCAAAGTGGCACCTTGTTCACGGAAGAGACATCGTAGAGAGTTGAGGAAGTCCTCTGCAGTGTAGCTAAAAGGAACAGCGCGCGGCTCCGGCGCGCCGCCAAGCCTATTGCCAAAAACACGTATTACACTGCGACATTCTGTAAATGAGATAATGATACATAAACCCGATGATCGATGTGACGGGCCTGGATGTCTTCTCTAAATTAGCTGCTCACATCGACTGCTAATAATGTGAGTTTATGAAAGCAATTTCGGTGCAATCGGCGAAAGGGTCTTCTTACTCTAATCAGCCTGCCTAGCTAATGGAAGAGGGGTCAGGCTGAGCGTTATTGACACGCCCGTGCCCTTAAACCTGTTTCCCAATAAAGCTGATTAGTTTTTGTCAATTCATCAGCTAACCACTCTGGCTGGAAACACATCAAAGCTGTATTTGTTCAACGGAAGCAACAAGTCACAGTTCAGCACCACTCAGGGGCCGAGCTGGTCAGGACCTGCCTTAGGGAGGGGTGTCCGTGAGGCATTCTCTGACCTGGAGAACTCTTAAAATGAGTTTGGTAGGTAGAACTGCGCCTCTAGCTAGAGTCTTCCTTCCTCAACCAGGGCTGCAGGTGGACTGGTCCCGGACTACTCTTTCCACTGTGGAAAGAGCGTACTCTATTATTCAAGTCGGACCAAGCTATCCTCCGGCAGGATGGGGCCTGGGAGGAGGGGTTCAGGGGAGTAGAGGAGAGTCCCACTGTGGTTCTGAAAATGCTTCTTATCTCCGATGTGTCCCCAGAAGGAATAGGGAGGGCGTTGTGTAGGATATCAGACCCCTTAGGACAGGTGGAAGACAGGCTAGTTCGCAGCATGACGCCCATCTCACTTCTACTCCAGATCAAGGGAGGACCCTTCTGATTGATTTTTCGGGGAGAAGAAACCAGACTAAGAGAAACTTCAGCCTGGTGAGAATACACCTGGTTCGGGTGTGAATTGTCCCCTCAATCAGGTTGCAGGTGTGCTGCGCTGGGTAGGGAAGGAGGGCCTACCAGACCTCCCTCAGCTCTCTCCACTTCCTGACTGGTCCACTTAGTGAACTCTAGCCCCGACCCCTGAGTGAAGAAAGGAAAACGCTCACTGTCCCTTTAAGCCCCCAGCCAGGCTGCCTCCAGGGCCCCATCCCCCTTCAATTTAATTTCATTAAAACAGAGCATGAATATTTCTATTAAACCTAAAATGAAATATGAAGCCATTTAGACTCTGCCTGCACCAATCACCCAGATTTATGACTTTTATTCATCACATCAAGAGCTTGGAAAAATGAATTTTCTTTCACCCAGGAAGGAAATAAAACCTCAGGCTTGGTCATTTCCAGAAAGCTGTTAATTTGACCATGTGGTAATTACTTTCACAATTAACTAAAATACAAATCAACTTGACAAATTGGGCTAGTTTATATATTAATTAGCCTGCTTAAATTTATTCATTATGAAAAGACAATTTAAGGGGACCTGCGGTGTCTGTTTTATTGCAATAAATTATTGTAAGGAAATGGGACTAATAAGACATCATAATATTTAAAGATATAGTACACGGGTGGGGGTGTGCTTTATTGACAATTTCATTTTCCAATTAGTAATTTTGTTGTAATATATCTGCGGACCCCGGATTCCTGGCCAGGGAGACAGGACCCCCCCAGGGCCAGGGCAGTCAGAGTGGCAAGTAAGAGCCGCGGGGATGAAGGCCAGGTCCAGCAAGCAGCAGGTTCGCTCCCTCTCCCTCGCAAGCCCTGGGGTGTAGCAAGCTAGTCGGGGCGCAGCGGTCCCAGGCCGGAATGCAGCGCTCACGGACTCCTCCTCTCTGCAGGTCGCGGGGCTGATTTAATAGAATGTCGATAGAATCATTCGATGCCTTTTAGCTTGTGATCTTTATAAATGTCCCTCTATTAAATTAGAAAATGATTCTCTTCTCGTTTAATTGTATTCTTTCGTTTCTTATTTCCAATTAATTAGTCCTATCGACGTTGCAATATTTTAAGCGACTGGAGTCCGTTTCCAGTTAGAATATATGGGTCAAGCATTCCGTTTTATACTCGACAGAACTATATAATGTGGGTTTTAACTACTCGTCCCCATTTGTCTTTAACACCCGGTCCTCTTGGGTCTCCTTCTTGGGTCGGTGGGCTCCATGGTCCCTCTTTTCTTCCCTGCTCCTGAGTGCACAGCAGTCCTAAAGGCCAGCTGCCAGAGCCTTTGGAATTTTTTGTTTTAAACGTGTCATCTTATTGGGTCCGGGACAAGCAGATCTGCAGAAGGTACCAGCGGTTCGATATCTGAAGGTTTATGTTCCTCCAAAATGGAGAAAAATGAGGATGCTGAGAGGTGGTGGTTCCTGTCCTCTCGTGCCCGCTTTAGTCCTTTCTTTCCACAGGGCCTCACTTATACCCCGGGTAGCTTCCAACCCTGGGGCTACATAACCCGGGCTTGTCTCAAATATTGTGCCTATTCTCCTGCCTTGGTGTTACAAGCATGTGCCACCATTTCTACTCACAAAATTACTTTTAAATATATGGCTTTAGATTCCCCCCCTCCCGCCCCGCCTTTTTCTATCTTGTCCCCCTGCCTTAGCTGTGGTGAGGCATACATGTGCTTTAGACCCTCAACAGTGCCGGGGGCCCTTAGCCACCAGCCACCAATTCCAGCCTCCTTCTAGCCCACAGGCAGCTTCCTCAGCACAGCACATAGTTTCCGCTTGCTGAGGGCTGATTTAGGTGAAGGGTCTGCTTACTACCTACCCACAGCAGGTGGCCTCCTCAACACCCCTCCAGGCCCTACAGCCCAGCTATATGTCAGGTTGCAGGAGTTGTGGGGGAGAATGGGGCTTTTTTTCCTCTTTTGTTCTCCCCTAGTTCAGGACACCCGTGTGGGACTGGCAGTATTGCAGCTGTCAAACCAGAGGCCAAAAGTCTCTTTTCTCCACAACCTGAGGTGCATGAAGTTAAGAAAATTACTACTTTCGGGTAGGAATCTCCTTTCACGTGTTCTCAGCTTCTTTCTTCCTAGGGTAGAAAGGACTGCTCAAGCAGCATGGTTTGACATTTTACCTGGATTTACCTCTTCTAAGAGGTATAATTCCTTCTAAGGCCTATGTCCCAAAAGACCTACTGTGGATCCAGGAAGGTGCCCCCTCTCCCTCAGCAACAACCAGGCCAGAAGACTTCCTGTTCTAGTTCTACCCATCACAGGGTCCGCTGACTGGCTCAGATATTTGTCACTCAATAATCTGCACATTCTGAGCTTCTTGGCATAACAGATAAAGCGAGGTAAGTGGCCTCCCTCCAGACTTAGACCTCTTTCTTGAGGCACCTGGGTGCTCCTTCCACAAACAGTAGGTTGTGTGGTGTGTATGTTGTGTGTGTTCTTCGTGTGTGTGTCTGTGTATCTCTTTGTGTGTCTGTGAGTCTGTATGTATGTGTGTCTCTGTGTCTGTGTGTCTGTGTGTGTGTGTGTATTGGCAACCTTTTTACAATTACATTTTTTTCTGAATAATATTTTTATTGATTCTCTGGGAGTTCCAGAGAATCCCTTCCCAGTACTTTCATGGGTGCCTTCTCTTGTGACCTGCCCCCGCCAATGTAAAAAACAAAAATAAGAAAAAGAAAAAAAAAATGAAGTCCACTTTGTGTTATCTATATACTCACTAGGACTTGGTGAAACTCTTAGTGGCCTAGCCTTTAACTAGAACTGAGTCTTCCCCTCCTGCATCACCTGCAGAGGCATCGACTGTGAAGAACCATATACTTCAGCATCCCCAACACAGTTGTTAAGAGGTCTGTTCAGTGGCTTCCAGTGTATGCTTTTTTGGGGGTGGGGGTGGGGGTGGAGGTAGGGGTTGTCACAGAAGCTTTCCGTGTCCCTCTGAATAGTGTGTCTTCAGTCATCGATATTACAGCAAAGGTAGTCTCTTTGTTCTTCACAATCAGTGGGAGCACAGAGCATGGGCCTCCACACAGTTTCTGGCAACAGTACTGACCACTAACTGGGTCCCCTGCAACAGTAGAACTAGCGACCCAGACAAGGTTCTCTGAGGCTGCCCTGACCTCAGACATCAACATGGCCCCAGGTGACAGCAGGGCCCAGAACAACCAAGGGGCTTCAGGTACAATCACATTTTTAGGAGAAGGTGGAATTCAAGTCTCCTGGAGTGGGTAGCTCATAGCTTTAGCGTCCTGACAGGATGGAAACAGATCCTTCTCGGAAGTTTCCAGCGCTATCCCCTACAGCAGGGAAGCTTTCTCAAAGGACTTACAAACATCCCTTAGTTCTCCCTCCGGCCACTGAGAAAGTTCCCTTTCCTCAGCTTCATGTCTCTGGTTCTCTCAGTGTTTGTCCACCTGACAAGCTGAAGAGATACTAGATTTCATCAAGTTCAGAACACCAGCTGACCAACATCTGCAGACATCTGCCAGCCTGGCAGTTCCTCTTCCACCCTGGACCAGAGCTGGGCGACTTCTCACCTGGATGCTCGGTCTGAGGTGATTAGAGCAGCTGCCCGCAACAAGCTAGAGCTGGTTGCCTGCAGCTCACTTGCCAGAGTAGAGCAAACTCACTGTCCGGCCTCTCAACATTCATCCACCGCACATCACTGGTCCCTCCCTGTTTCTTCTCTCTTGCCCACAGCTAAGCTGTTTAATATGATCTAAGCTAGAAAGAACTTTTAAGTTCCTCTGTGTGACTAGCTTGGTTCTAAGAGGACCATTTCTGTGCTGGAGGACCATAAAGCCTTTTGGAGGAGGACAAGTGTGTGTGAAAAAAAATTAGAGAACAAAAGAAGGGATAGGAGGAGAAAAGAAGTGCTTCTGGAAGAGCCAAACACAGAGCCTGGTGTTTATTTGTAATGGGTTATGTCACAGAAATCCTCCCAGAATGCACCAGAGGCAGCGCCTGATTCCTTCCACCTACGTTCGGTCAGTCTCCTTGCTTCCCACATTATCTAACTTGCAACCGGCTTCATATCTTTGGGTTTTAATTTCAGCATTCTGAAATTTTTACCTTGCCATCTTCAGAGTCATTTTGACAACTATAAAATAATTAAGGGTAAGGGAAGAGTTTTCATGTGTGGTTTTTAAGATACAGCCAAAGCTCATGGAGAAGTGGTTCAAACCAACTGAGAGTCCTTTCTAAATTTATTTTTAAGCCAGGTGGTGGTTATACACTTGGGAGGAAGAGACAGGTGGATCTCTGTTCAAGGCCAGCCTGATCTACAGAGTGAGTTTCAGGACAACCATGGCTACACAAAGAAACCCTGTTTGGAAAAACATATATTAGTAACATTTTAGCTACTTATTTTACTTTTATTTATATTTGAGTTCTTGCCCACATATTAGTATGTACATCAGAAAGTCATTGGATCTCCCTAAAGTGATGATTGGAAGCCACTGTTGTAGCCAGATTCATCCTCTGAAGTCTGAGGCACCTCTCCTGCCTAGCCCCTCTAGCCTCGCCTCTCCAGCCCCTGTCTGTGATGCTGTATCTGATGAGCCCCACTTTACACACAGGAGGAGGTTTACTTCATTTTCTCCCAAATTACGCATTTATAGAATAGCATAGCTAGAATCTGAATCCAATCTGTTCTGATCTCAGGCCTTGTCTTGATCTTGGTCCAGGTCCTTTAGTGGCTGGGTACTGAGGTTAGACTTTGGACAGGAGAGGTGTGACCTGTGAACTCTACCCTGTAAGCTGACACAACACTTGTCACTTCATGCCTGAAGACCAACCCCAGCCACCTCTAAGATCTTAGCCTCAGTCTGGCTGTGAGTAGCTCAGTGGACTGCATGTTTGCATGAACAGAAAGTATTCCACCCCTGAGTTTACAAAGGTTTGATAATACCCACCTATAATCCCATCATTCAGGGAGAAAGATTCTAGCAAACAGATGCAGCTGCAGAAATAAGATTTAAAACTCACCATGCAACCCTTAATGAAATAATGGTTGTAGGCAAACAGAGAGGAGAATTCGCCTCCTCCTTTATTTAAAAAAAAAAAAAAAAAAAAAAAAGTCACAGCTTAACCACCTGTGTATTTGCAACATTTTATGGTAGCAAGACATGGGAGTGGAGGGTATCTGGATGGAGCACCTCACTGCAACAGTCACTTGGGGAGGAGGAGTGTGACTAGCCACTTACACACATATTAGTGAAGACTGTGAGGATGCTGACAGGACGGGAAAGAACAGACGGGGCAGGGGGCTAGAAGGAGACCTGACAATCATTGGATGCATCTCCTGAAAGGCATATATTAAACATAAATACACATAAAGATTTTTTTTTTTTTTTTTTTTTTTTTTTTTTTTTTTGGTTTTTTCGAGACAGGGTTTCTCTGTGTAGCCCTGGCTGTCCTGGAACTCACTCTGTAGACCAGGCCGGCCTCGAACTCAGAAATCCGCCTGCCTCTACACATAAAGATTTTTAATATAAAATCCAAAATGCAGATTAAAGAAAAGTAACCAGAAGAAAGGAGATGATAATCATCAGAGAAAAATAGGGGTTTTAAAGGAATAAATGACAAATCCACAAAAGTCGCAATGAACGATAATGATTTAGCGTGTACATGGTGTTATATTGCCACAGTCAAGTCACCTGTTCATGTGCACACATATGTGTCCTGCCAGGCAGATTGTACCTGGTGAACTGCAGTCACCACATTTCACACCTCTGAAATCCATTCCTTTTGTTTAATTAGAAGTCTGTGCCCTCGGACCAGGGTCATGCAGTACAAACAGCATTCTCCTCTCAGCCTGACTCTGATTCCGAGGGTGAGTCTTCCTTTGTGTAACTTACCAGAATGCCTTTATGCTTTGTCCATTTTGGATCAAGGGTAAGATGGAGTTCCTTCTATTTACGGCTGAATTACGTTCAGCAGTGAACACACTCTGGATCTGCTGGTGAGTTTTTCCTGCTGTGGCTGTTCTGAATAGTTTTACAATGGACACAGGGATGCAATACTGCTCTAAGATGTTGGCTTGGAAAATGCTCATAAGTAATACTGCGGATCATATGACAATTTTATTTTTATGTTTTTGAGGAATCTTCCTGCTGGTCATTCTAGCTGGAGTAATTTACACGCCCATGGTGGTATGCATAGATTCCCTTTCCTACACATCTTTTCCAACATGGGCCTCTTGTCTTTAGGATTGCAGCCTTTTTAGAAGGTGCTTTTGACCTGTGTCTCTTTGAAGGCTGGAGGGTTGGGGGGGGGTAGAGCTGAGCTGCTTTTTTTTTTTTTTTTTTTTTCCTGTTCTTGTTAGCCACTTTCAGGTCTTCTGTCTGTTCAGGGACGTTTTCTCTCACTGTGTAGCAACCTTGTCATTGTGGCCATTCATCTGCTTGAGAGTCTTTACAATGCCATTTGTCTATTTTTGTATTTGCTGTTCATACTTTTATTTTTTTAAAGACTTATTATTTTGTGTGTGTGTGTGTGTGTGTGTGTGTGTAAGTATTATGCCTACATGTATGAACTGTGTGCTGTATATATATCTAGTGACTTCAGAGGCCAGAAGAGGATAACAGATACCCTTGGGACTGAGTTACAAACAGCTTTAGGCTGTATGTCAAATCTGGGCTGTCTCAAAGAGCAGTCAGTACTCCTAACCACCATGCTGTCTTTTAAGCCCCCTAAACTTATAGATTAAACACATTAAAACAAAAACCATTTCCAAGATTGATTTCAAGGAATTTTCCTTGGGATTGGAGAGATGGTTCAACAATTAAGAGAACTGGTTTCTCTTCCAGATGACCGGATTCAGTTCCCAGCACCCACACGGCAGTTCACAACTGTCTGTAACTCTAGTTCCAGGGGAACCAACGTCCTCTTCTGACCTTGAGAGGCACTAGGCACACATGTGATACATATATATAGACCTACAAACAATACATCCATACACACAATCTAATTTTTCTTTCTGTGGCCTTAGAAGTTCTGAACTTGCTCTGTAGATCAGGCTGGCCTCAAACTTACAGAGATCCGCCTGCCTCTGCCTCCCAAGTGCTGGGATTAAAGGTATGTGCTACCATTTCCTAGCATAAACTAAATTTTAAAAAGAAGAGGAGGCAGAGAGAAGGAGAAGAAGGAAAATGTTTTCTTTAAGAATTGTATAGGTACAGGTCTCATATTTAAGTTTTTAATCGATTTGAAGTTAATTTTTGTGGTGAACCCTGTTCACTCTTCTGCTTAGAGTCACCCAGTTTCAACATTGCCCTTCCAAGTCCCAAATCTTAGCACCCTGATAAGATACTGGTTAAATATGAACATGAGGTTTATTTCTGGGTCCTTGATTCTATTCCATTGGTCCAAATGTCTATCTGTAGACGGTACCATACTGTTTTGATTACCGTAGCTTTCTAATGTAGCTTGAAATCAGAGTGTGATGCCTCCTTGTTCTCTGGCTACTTGAGGTTTGTTGTAGTTGGATAGAAATTTTAGGATTTTTTTCTTTTCCTTCTTTCCTTCCTTCCTTCTTCCTTCATTGGTTTTTTGGTGACTTTTTGTTTGTTTAAGATGTTTTAAGTTTGTGTATTTCATTTTTTTATGTGAATGAGTGTTTTGTCTGTATCGATGTATTTACACTAAGTACATGTATGTCTTGTGTCTGCAGAAGCCAGAAGTGGGTGTAGGATCGCCTGAAACTGGAGTCATGGATGATTGTTTACTACAATGTTGGTTCTGGGAACCAAATTCAGATCCTAAATAAGAGCAACTAATGCTCTTAACCATTGAGCTACCTCTCTAGTCCCCGTTTGATTTTTTTTTGGGGGGGGTGGTGGGGTGGACAAGCTTCCATTCTGAAAATCCAAATGTAATCTGAGCTAGCATTGAACTCATGACAATCTTTCTGCCTCAGACTCCCAAGATCTGAAATAACAGGCATGGCCCACTGCATGCAGTTTAAACTTTTTTTCTACTTCTGTGAAACCCATCCCTGTAATTCTGCTAAGGATTTCATTGAATCATGAGATCTTTCTGGGCAATAAGACATCTTTTAGCCGGGCAGTGGTGGCGCACGCCTTTAATTCCAGCACTTGGGAGGCAGAGGCAGAGGCAGGCGGATTTCTGAGTTTGAGGCCAGCCTGGTCTACAGAGTGAGCTCCAGGACAGCCAGGGCTATACAGAGAAACACTGTCTCAAAAAACCAAAAAAAAAAAAAAAAAAAAAAAAAAAAAAGACATCTTTTAGTGTGAATTCAGATGCATGAATTTGGTCTTTCTCTCTATGATATTCATCTTATTGTTGGTAGCCTTCTATTTCTTTCATCAGTGACTTATGGTTTTGAGGTATGTGACCTTCAACTCTGTTGAATCGATGTATGATTCTTCTTCTCTTCTCCTTCTCTTCTTCTTCTCCTTCTTCTTCTTCTCCTTCTCTTCTTCTTCTTCTTCTTCTTTCTTCTTCTCTTCTTCTTCTTCTTCTTCTTCCTCATCCTTCTTCTTCTCCTCCCTCCTCCTCCTCCTCCTCCTCCTCCTCCTCCTCCTCCTCCTCCTCCTTCTTCTTCTTCTTCTTCTTCTTCTTCTCCTTCTTTCCCTTCCTTTTCTTCTTTGTCTTCTGGATTTTTTGTTCTTTGTTTTGTTTTGAGAGAAGGTCTCTCTATCTATTCTTGGCTGTCTTGGAACTCACAGAGATTCACCTGCCTCTGTCTCTTTGGTGTGGAATTAAAGATGTGTGTCACTATCCTTGGCTAGTTTCTTTTTCTTTATTTTTTGATACTAATACAGATGAAATTGCCTTAACTGTCTTTTTAGCTGATCCATGACTGTATGTAGAGGTGTTGCTGCTGATTCTTTTAAATTTTTATTACATTTTTTGTGTGTAGTGTGTGTGGTCTGTATCATGTTTTGTGTGTGTATGTGTATCATGTATGATGTGTGAGAGAGAGAGACTGTGTGTATCATGTGTGATGTGTGTGTGTGAGAGAGAAAGTGTGTATGTGTGTGTATCATGTGGTGTGTGTATGTGTATGAAAGAGAGTGTGTGTATGTCTATGATGTGTAGTCTAGTGTAGTGTATGCACATGCCACTGCTTGTGCAAAGGTCAGAGGATGACTTGTAGGGGTTGATTCTCTCCTTCTACCATGTGCATTGAACCCAGGTGCTCAGACTTAAGTGGTAAGAACCCACTAAACTGTCTCACCAACTCCTGAACATTTCTTTCAGTGTATTCTTTAATTAAGTTGGGTATCTGGATTTTCTTTTTGTTACACTGTTCTAATCTGGTTTTGATAGTGGATTTCTTTCTTCTGTGTCTGTCTTAGTATCTCTCAGTCCTCTCTCTCTCTCTCTCTCTCTCTCTCTCTCTGTCTCTCTCTCTCTCTTCTCTCTCTCTCTCCCACCTTTTCAAGATAAGGTTTTGGATGTCCTGGAACTTGCTTTGTAGAGCAGGCTGGCCTTAAACACATAGATCTGCCTGCCTCTGCCTCCTGAGTGCTGGTATTAAAGGTGTGTACCACCACATGCCAAGAAGAGCTCTGGATTTCTAAAGTTAGTTTGAGGTACTTTCTAAAGGAGAAAAATTTTTAATTATTTATTTTATTTTATGTATATGAATGTTTTGTATATATATGGACATATTAGTAAATAGATATGGACATATGAATATATACATATATGAATACACACACATATGGACCATATGAATATTGTCTGAGAAAGCCAAAGAAGGCATAGAATCCCTGGGAATGGAGTTAGAGAAGACTACAAGCTTCCATGTGGGGGCTGGACACTGAACTGCAGTCTTCTGCAAGGACAGCCAGCGCTTTTAACTGCTAAGCCAATTCTCTGATCCCAAAAGACATTAAAGGAAAAAAAAATTTTTTTTTTTTGGGTGAACGCAGTGAGGAGGATTGTCCTGTTCTGTCGCCTTCCACCTTGTTCTCTTGAGACAGGACCTCTCACTGAACCTGGAGCTAGGCTGGTAGACAGCAGCCACAGTGATTTTCTTTGTCCCCCAGAACTGGTGTTACAGCCATACTCAACTTTTTTTTTTTTGTGGATACTGAGACCTAAACTCAGGACCTAGTGCTTGCATCACAAGTACTCCTACCTGCTGTTCTGTTTATTCTACTCAAAAGATACATTTCGGTGGCCTTGTCTAGTTGAGTGTCATGATTTCAGCAAGAGGCAGCCTTTCTAATCACCTCTCACTACCTTCAGATGTGTGTGTTATGAGGGAGACAGGCCCTGGGGGGTGGACACCCAGGAATTGTCTTAGATGAGAGGTAGTGATCCTGGAGCTAGACCCAGCAATCAGGGAAGGGGCAGGAGGTGAGATTCAGGGCATGGTGATTGTGAGCGCTGACAAGCAGGTGATGAAGAGAGGGTTTGCCCACCCGCATTAAAACCCCATGAATCATTGACAAGAAACCAAACAGCACTGGATCTATATAGCAATTTGAACTCATACTGCTCCAAGTAAAATCAAATTTCCCCAATTAGATATGCAAACGCTGACACAGAGCTGAGCAGCACTTGGTGTTTGTGTGACAGCAACCTTACCTTACACCTCACACAGCGAGGATATTCTCAAGCACACCCATCTCGACACCGGGTTGTGTCAACATTCTACCTCTAGATAATAAATATGAGACACAGCACACACTGCTTTTAATTGCATCGATAAACTGGGATTAACCCCCAAGTCAGGCTTCACTATTGCAATTAAATGTCCTCAAATAAATGGTTTCCTCAATAAACAAATGGAAGGGGCTGTGTTTGCCCTGAGTAATAGCAGGTGTAATATTTTACTGGCTAAAGCGAAGTATTAAGTGGAATCACTTGCAGGACCTGATTTATTCCCCGAGATTGGAAAGTCATCTTTCATACGTCATGGGCTGCTTTGGTACTGTATAAACAGCTAATGATATCCTAAATCAGGCCAGCTTGACCTTGCTTTTAAACCAGAGCTGCTGGGCCTTGGAAAAACCAAGAGTCGGGGGTCCTCCAGCAATCTGAAGAAGGTGACTGTCTTGGACACACAGCTGACTGTTCTTTGGGTTTGGTCTTTAGGTTCTAGGATTTAAAATTCTACAAGCTGTGCAGAACTGAGGCTTGGCACACAACCTAGTGGCTCTTTCTGGACTATTTGATGATTGTTTGTCTGGTTGCTATAGAGGTGAGTCTAACTGCAGCCTAAGAATACCTAAGAATGCTGCCTACCACAAAACTGTAAGCATGTGTAAAAACAGCAGGAGGTGAGACAGGTGCACGTGTGTGTGCGTGCGTGTGTGTGTGTGTGGTGTGTGTGTGTGTGTGTGTGTGTGCTCGAGAGCTCACGTGCTTGACAAGGTTCTCAGGGGTGAACTTTATGTGTTGAGCATCTCTTTGGCCACAGAATAAACAAGTTGTGCATTCTGGTTCCTATTGAGACCCTACCTTTTATGACCTCTGAACTCTCGGCAAAATTTTACAAGAAATTATTTTTCCTTGTTGGTTTTTGTTTGTTTGTTTTGTTATTTTGTTTATTTATTTTGTTTTGTTTGTTTGTTTGGTTTTTTGGTTTTTCGAGATAGGGCCTCTGTGTAATAACTCTGGCTGTTCTGAAACTCCCTCTGTAAAACAGGCTAACCTTGAATTCACAGAGATCTGCCTGCCTCTGCCTCCCAAGTGCTGAGATTGAAGGTGTGTGCCACCACCATCCAGCAATTAGAGTGTCCCTAGGTGGGTTGTTTTATTTTTGAGACAGGATTTTACTATGTAGACCAGGCTGGCCTGCAACTCAGTCTGTAGCTCAGGCTGCCACTGACCTTGCAGACATCCTTCAACTTTGAGCTTCCCAAGTACTGAGACTGGTAGCCTGAGCTACCACTTTCCAAGAAATTTGTAAAAGTCAAGTTTATTTCTATCACAAGAATGCCTTTCTTTATTTTAGCATTTTGGAGAGAACATAGGCTTTGATAATTTTAAGATTCACAGCCTGAGCCAACCTGAGCCCAGGACAGTATGTACATCATACTGAGCAGTGAGAACAGAGCATATGTCCTTGGGGTCTAGGGTGAGAACTTCTAACAAATAGTACCTAATCTTCCACAGAGTAGAATGGAACCAAATGCTTTTGCTAAACATCTTTTGTTTTGTTTTGTTTTGAATTAATTTTTTATTGGATATTTTATTTACATTTCAGATGTTCTCCCATCCTCCCCCCAGCAATCACCTATCCCATCCCCCCTCCTTCTGCTTCTATGAGGATGTGCCCCCACCCACCCACCCACCCACTCCTACCTCCCTGCCCTTGAATTCCCCCACACTGGGGCATTTTCCTAAACATCTTATCTATGTAATGCATATATTTACGTACTTAGTGTGTGTGGAGTGTGGGGGATGAAGTGCATATGAGGAGGTCAGAGGACAACTTGTAGGAGTCAAGTATCTTCTTCCATTACATGGATCCCAGGGATTAAACTCAAGTTGTCAGGCTTGGCAGCAAGCACCTTTACCTGCTGAGCCATCTTTCCAGTCCAGGATATCATTCTTGTTTTGAGCAGTCAAGAAGTGTAGAAGTATAGATACTAGAACCAGCGTTTCTAGTATCTAAAAGTTACCCGAGTGTCACCTTTATTTTGCCTTTTAAGTTTGTGTATTCTTTTAGGCTGTGGTTTTTCTGTTTGTTTGGTTGGTTTGGTTTGGTTTTTTGGTGAGAATATATTATGAGAGTTTGTGATCTTTCTATTTTTGTGCTCATTATAAATGCACTGTAGGACCTGAGATATGGCTCAGTATTTTACAGCACTGCCTGCTCTTCCCAAGGACACTGGTCTGGTTCCCAGCATCTACATGTTGGCTTGAAACCATCTGTAACTCCAATTCCAGGGAATTCAATGCCCTCTTCTAGGCTTTGTGGGCACCGTGCAGAGAAAATACTCATATGTATAAAACAAAACAAAATAAATTGCAATAGATTTATCTGTCATTATCTTTCTGTAGTTTATTTACTTAGCAGCTTCTTCTTCCACTTCTTCCTCTTCTCCTCTTCTTGCTCTCCTCCTCATCCTCATCTTCTTCCTCCTCTTCTTCTTCTTTTGAGTCAGGGTCTCACCATATAACCCTGCTGTCCTAGAACTCACTATGTAGACCAGGCTGGCCTCACACTCATAGAGATCCACTTGTCTCCGCCTCCCGAGGGCTGGAATTAAAGGAGTGTGCCACTGTGCCCTAAGTTTTGCACTGAGAAGCACTGACCTATAAATCTAAAGGTTGTATATCAATCTATTTAAAATAAGGCATTGTATTTGACAACCTACCAAGCAAATCTGGGGATTCTTTCTGGTCCATGGGACTGAGATCCTCCGAGCTGAGCAGAGACCATTTGATTCTGACCAGACTCTGAGGACTTAGCTTAGGGCTGCATCAAAAGGAAGGGATGAAAGTCTCAATTAGCTCTTCCCATGTTGAGATGGCCTGCAGGGCACTGCTGTCCCCTCCCCTGAGCTGCCCTCTGTACATCAGAGATCTAAGCCCCTATTGGGGTTATTGATTTAGTTAAAGAGCAATTCAGAACACATTTTATTAATATTCTCGACATCGGCATCACTGTCGCCTTTTGTCATTCTCAATGATGTTGGAGCTCCACTTATTTTCAGTTAGTGAATCTTTCATAATTATATCACCACCAAGGGAAAACACTTGCTCAGCTGCAACCCAGTCAAAACTATGCATAAAAATTACCCAATGACTTAAATATATCAAAATTACCTTCCTTTTAACTGATAGCCTAGAACTTAAAAAATATTCTTTCCCAAACTGTTATAAAACGTTTTTAGATGATAAATGCTATCAGATGGAAATAAAATATTTAACACACAAGACCTCTTCCTGAGTGTGAATATATCTACAGATAATTCTAAGCTCCTAGGAATACTTGATGGGAAATATATTGATAATGCAATTTTTTCTTTTCAAAGAGATTGTAATGATTGCAAATTTGGTTTGATAATTAAATTAATAAGGACTGTGAGATTCCAGTGTGGGCCTCTTAGTGATATACAGAGCTAATAATATCTGTCTTTCTAGCTAAGGAGGTTTTAAAAGACTGTGTCAGGTGATCTCCACTGGTGTCTCTTTGCCCTTTGGAGTTAAGTGTGTCACGTGTCATTTTTGAAAATTTTCTGAAGAAAACAAAATGGTCCACTAATTCTCTTATTTTAGTATTAAAAATAAAATATTTCACAGAGGAGTTGAAGAGATGGCTTCATGTGCAGGTACCATGTACATGCCTGGTACCTGTAGGTGCCCCAAATGGGGAACCCAGGTCTGTTGGATTCTGCTCACATTGATTTTGGGAGTTTCCAACCCCAGCCTCTCTATCTGTGACTAGGGTGTCCGGATGGCTCTTCCAGATTGACCCTTGCTAGGTTTTGAGCAAGTGAATGAGTGGTTGAGCAATTCAGAGGACTGGTTTGTCATACCCTAGAGGACTGGAATCTTCTAACGATGTTCTCTTGGTCTCTGTTTTTTTCATACTGTCCAAGCTAAAGAGTTATCTAATCACAGAAGTCATGTCGGGTCCAGAAGCCAGGCAAGCACCACATGGCAGGCCTGCAGAATGAGGTAGCTTAGAAAGGCTTTGTGTCTGGAACTACATAGATGGTGTTGAAGCAGAGCAAGGATGAAAGCCATGTGTCTCTGATTCTAAAGCCAGCACCTACATATATGTCCTAATTTAAAAAAAGAGAGAGAGAGAGAGAAAGCATTTAATTGGGGGTTTGCTTGCTTGTAGTTTCAGAGCCCTAGTCCATTATCTTCATGGCAGTGGAGAAGTAGTCGAGAGTTACACCATGATCTGCAGACAGGCTGAGAAATGATGAGGTGGGAGGCAGGGAGAGAGAGAGAGACAGAGACAGAGAGAGACAGGGAGAGAGAGAGAGAGAGAGAGAGAGAGAGAGAGAGAGAGAGAGAGAGAGAGAGAGAGAATTACTTTTGAAACCTCAAAGCCCACCCCCAGTAACACACTATCTCCAACAAGGACACACCTCCTAATCCTTCTCAAATAGTGCCACTCCTTGATGACTAAGTATTTAAATATATGAGCCTATGGGGACCATTTTTATTTAAACCCATCACAACATGGTCTTGTGTCCTGGCAGGGATGAGGTCAGCTCTAGAGAAGAGCAGTAGCTGAGGCTAGATCAGAGGCTCTGAATCCGTATCAATCTGGCAGCTTCTGTAAGCCAATCACTAGGTTACTTGGGGTTGAATCCAGGCTTCTATGCTAGGCAAATGCTGTACTGCTGAGCATTTTC
This sequence comes from Mastomys natalensis, assembly GCA_021653895.1. Taxonomy (NCBI): domain Eukaryota; kingdom Metazoa; phylum Chordata; class Mammalia; order Rodentia; family Muridae; genus Mastomys; species Mastomys natalensis. The sequence continues at coordinate 583,486 of JAJTUV010000016.1, read as the reverse complement.
CCAACTACCATAAAGCCTTACTGCTTTCAGTGAACAGTTGGTATTGGTATTAATCTTTCTCAGATGCTCACCATGGGAAAAGCCCTTGCTGGAGGAGTAGTGTCCCATGGTAAAACCTATGTTAGCTTCAGGAATCCAAATGCAGATATCTGCCATTGTCACTGGATCTGGAACCATGATTGCTTCCCTAGGGCAACAAAAGTGAATGGAGCAGGTGAGGTCACTGTACCAGGTAGCTCCTGCTTGGCAGATTAGGTCACTGCTCCAGGTAGCTCCAGCTTGGCAGGTGAGGTCACTGCACCAGGTAACTCCTGCTTGGCAGGTGAGGTCACTGCACCAGGTAGCTCCTGCTTGGAAGATGAGGTTTCTGAGCCAGTTGTGCTAGGTTCAAGGTCTGGCAGTTGTCACTCTAGAAATTCTTTCTGAGCTCCCTTACTTCTGTTGATCCCAAATGAGGACTACAAGTTCCCTGTATACTGTGGTCCCAGGATGGGAGCCTTTGAGAATGGGAATCTGGGTCTCAGAGGGATACAGGCTCAGGTCAGGAGACAAGGGCTAGGAGAGGACATGGGTAAGGCCAGAAAAGAAAGGGGGAAGTGACAACAGCCCCAGGCTGGAACAAGAGTAGGAAGCAGTATCTTGGCCCCTGGTGAAGAATCAGGGGTTTTGGCCAGTTGCAAAGAGCTACTTTCCTGCTAACAGGTGGGAAGTAGAGATACTCTAAAACAATTCAAATTTCACAGAGATGTCTGGAGACTTGCAGCTTCAGGCTGTGTCCAAGGACTTGTACCTCTGTCAAGTTTCAGGTAGTAGAACCATCCAAGTGGCAACAAGGATGTAGACATTTTTATCTTCAGAAGACTTTCCAAACATCATGTGCAATTTATCAAACAACGTTTTGTAGAAATTAATTTCCCAGGGGATTTCTCTAGATTATTTTAATTGCTTCCATTGACTGACTAATTTTTCAAATTGCGGTTTTATGAAAAAAAAATACAAATATTCTTAGATGAAAAGTGTCTTGGTGGGAATACTGCTTTCAGAGAGGTTTGTAATCTTTATATCTGGGTTTATATATTGCCCTCCTAGTGACACTACTTTTTTGATTAATACTGTGTAAAACATTCCCTAATGCATCAGCAGAATTAACTATGCAGAAGCATTCAGGCACACAGACATTATATTGATGAAATGACGTTTTATTGACAAAATGACAGTTTAATACTGAGCTCTCCTGATGCTGTTTATCTCACCAATTGCCTCCATTCTGATAGTGAACCTGTCAAAGCGATGGTGATGTAAATCTGTCCTGTTTTCACCATGATGTTTGGTAGATCAATCTGAGCACCCTTTAACATGGACAGCATCTCTGTAGGGTGTTCTAATTTCAGTTAATTTTTTATGGCCATCCTGAAATGGTGGTTCTGAAATGTGTCTTGCCATGGCTTTCCTGAAAAGCTCTGCATTTTGTCCCTCTAGAGGTCTCAGGCCTGCTTTCTCCTGGCTCAGAGACACAGATCTCCACTGCTGCAGGGACACCAATCCAGATATGATCCTTGTCTACAGCATGGGCCAGGACCTCACCATGGCCTCAGGTGGCAGCAAAGACTACTCACACCACTAACCTGTGTCTCCAGTCCTGCCTCTCTTCATAGTGCACAAATGCTTCTCCTTAGCTCTCATTTCTCCACCATTAATTTGCTCATTTTAGAGGCTCCTGAGTTTCTGGCCAGCTGGGGTCATCTGGATATATATATTTTGTAGGACTGTGAAAGGACAGCATGGTTTCTGGTCAAGTACTGGCTAGAGATGGCCGGAGACCCAGCAGGTTTTCCTGCAAGGGACAGCATACATTTCGCCATGCTCCCAGAAACCAGGCTCCTGACATGAGGCCTAAGATCTCCATCAATCTGTGCCTTTTAGGCACGTAGGACAATGCCCCTATTAGCCCCTCCACAGGCCACAGAGCCTCAAGACATCTCCATATTCATGAGATACCTAAAGGCCAAGAACGTAGCCATTTAAGCATTCCTTCCCAGACCCTCCTCCTACTTGAAAAAGGTATTTAACCTCAGGCCTGCCCTGAGAACATGGGGTACAGCATCATCCATTTTCTGCCATGACAATAAACGTTTTAAAAAACCATGGACTACCTCTCATCTTTGGGGCCTGCCATGGGGAACCATGGAGAAGGTAAGGTCTTCAACTACCGAGCTGCCACCTAACTTCCCACAGAGGACCTCTTTGTGTTCCAGCCACGGAAACCCAGCCATGACCCAGCCAAGCAAGTCACTGTAACCAAGAGTCTCATTTCTCCTTGAGCCACAGCCAGGGCTCATATTGTCCCCCTCGTCCAGTCTCAGTCCTTCTGAGGCCTCTCAGCGGTGCCTGGGAGCCCAAGAGTCTGAGACCGGCAGATCCCCGTCTGCCTCCTTGCCCAGGGACACCCAACCCAAAAGCTCTTGCCCACACAGGGTCTCAGACTGTGATCTCCCCACACCTGGAGTAGAGTCCTGCGGCTTCTCACAACCCAGTGTCTGTCCCATGCTGCGTGGAGTGAGCACAGTCAATTCCTGCTTCTGCCCCCTGAGCCATGGCTCCAGACACCTGGGGTGGCAGACACATGGGACCCTCAACTCAACCCACCGGACCCACACCCACACGTGAGCCACAGCCCCACAATTTATTATATGTATATGAGTATACTGTAGCTGTCTTCAGACACACCAGAAGAGGGCATCAAATTCCATTACAGATGGATGTGAGCTACCATGTGGTTACTGGGAGTTGAACTCAGGACCTCTGGCAGAGCAGTCAGTACTCTTAACTGCTGAGCCATCTCTCCAGCCCTTATCTTTTTTTTTTTAAGATATTTTTTTATTTTATGTGTGTAAGTATTTTGTCTGAATGTATGTCTGTTGTACCACATGTGTTCCTGGTGCCTGTCTTTGAAGGCTAGGAGTGGAGTTGCTGATGATTGTAGGCTGCCATGGAGATTCTAGGAACTAGGAGATTCTGGGTCTTCATAGCCTGCATTTAAAAAAAATAATACAAGAGCTACTTTTCTTTTTCTCATGTATATTCAATTGTTTTTGTGTCTGTTTAGAGCAGACCATCCCTTTGGTGTTGGTATGTTTTAGTAACTCTGTTAAAACATATTGACTATGCAAGTGAGGCTTGTCCCATTGACATGTGTTTATCCCATGCCAGCTGTTTTAGGGTTTTACTGCTGTGAAGAGACACCATGACCAAGGCAACTCTTATAAAGGCAAACATTTAACTGGGGCTGGCTTACAGTTTCAAAGGTTCAGTCATTATTATCATGGGAGGAAGCATGATGGCATGCAGACAGACATGGTGCTGGAGGAGTTTGCTGAGGGTTCTGCATCTTAATCATAAGGGCGCCAGGAGGAAGGTCTCACTCTACACAGCGCAGAGCCTCAGTATAGGGGCCTCCAAGTCACCCCCACAGTGACACACTTCCTCCAACAAGGCCACACATGTGATTCCTGGGCCAACATATTCAAATCACTACACCAATCTCAACTCTATTTTGAACTCTGTAGCTTTGGAGTGTATTTATTTCAGAAGCTAAATTTTCCTTCTTGTTTCTCCTCTGGCCACTGGCCATCTTCCATAGTCTGTGGACCCATTACGCTTCAGCCCTGCCCTTCCATGACCCTGAAATTCCTCCCTCTATGTTCATAGCCTGTGGTGTTGCCAACAGCCAATTAATTCTTAGTTTGCATCTAGCAACGGATTCTGTGGGTTCCTTATATCTTGGATTCCAGATTTTCTCCAGTTTTCTCTGACTTTCCTTGTTTCTCCTTCTCAGGCCCCTTTGCCAACCTCCCATTTCCTGTCTCTGGAACCAGACACCTCCATCCTCAAATCTCTTTCCAGTGTCAAGAGTTTTCCCTCAGGTCTCCTGTGTCTAAATGTTACCTACATCCAGACAAGTCCAGCATTTGCGTCTTTCCCTGGCTTTTAGACTCCTGCTTCTTACTATTGCCGATGTTTTGTCCTAGCACCTGGTTTATACCTAAACAAGTCCAGGCTCAGAGCCTGGCCTCCTCTTCCTCCAAACATGCCTTTCTTCTGCCTTAGGAAATAGCAACTCCATCCTTCCACCAGTCCTGCTGAAACCCCAGACTCACTTTTGCTGTCTCTTTGTTTATCTGTCTGGTCTGTCAGATGATTCTCTCAAGTCTACGAGAGCTTCCTCTGCAGTTATCTACCCTGCTCAGGCTACCATCCTCTCTGGAGAGCCAAGCTCTGGCCTTGCCTGTACCCTGGAAGCATCATGGGTTAAGGAAGGGAGTAAGTGTTTTCATTAGAATGGATGAATGTGGGAAGCAGAATAAGGCCCTAAAATCCCAAAGATGTCCAGACCCTAATCTCTAATCATTTGCCAGAGGGCCAATAAACTAGCCTAAAACAAACAACAGCACTGAGCACTAAGCAGACGGGTTCCCAGAGTGGACCCCTAGAAAACATAAGGACCCTCTCTTCCTCCTTTTCTTTCCCTTCCTCCCTTCTCCTTCCCCTTCCTCCCTTCCTCCCTTCCTCCCTTCCTCCCTTCCTCCCTTCCTCCCTCCCCCTCCCTTTCTCCCTCCCTCCCTTTCTCCCTCCCTCCCTCCTCTTCCCCTTCTCTTTTTTATTCTCTTCTTTCTTTCTTTCTTTCTTTCTTTCTTTCTTTCTTTCTTTCTTTCTTTCTTTCCTTCCTTCCTTCCTTCCTTCCTTCCTTCCTTCCTCTCCCTTCCTTTCTTTCTTTGTGTTGGGTTTGGAACCCCAGGTCTTATAGATAGGCCCATCAACTGCTCTTCCATTGAACCACAGCTTCATTCTCAAGCACATGAATTCCTTCTTCTCCTCTCCTATCCCCTGGGACAAGTCTCTCTGTGTGGTCCAGGTTCCAGTGTGACCTTATGCTCTGTAATTGTGTGTGCAGCAATCCTAGTTCCCAATGAGTTCACATACAAAGTTACCATGGTAAACACATCGGCTTTTTTTTTTCCCCCCGAGGATATAATTCCACCCATAACACTGTCACTGCAGAGTTTCAGTGGGGGTGAAGTGAATGTAATATACACTATGTAGAGAACCACACAAGAAGGGTGGGACAAGGCTGAACTGAGGTTCTTATCTGAGTAGACCTCAGAGACATGAAGCTCTATGTGGCTAAGTGAGGGAGAAAGACAGGAGACTGGGGGAGAAACAGGAAGTGAGGGGAATATCCAGGTGAGTGGAAGAGGGTCAGGGAGGGAGGGGAGGAAATGCACAGAAGTGACCGCAGGAACAGGGTTAGGCACCTGTGAAGAACTGGGACAGCATCGAGCAGGGAGGACAGGGTGGCAGTGTCTCAGAAGAGAAAATGATCAGTAGATCATTGGGCCAGGAGGGTACCCAGGGCCTGTCCTGTGCTTATCCCACAGTTGGGAGGATTGGCTGGTAACAGTTCCAAAGCAGGAACTAAAGGCCTGCTTCTTCTATCAGAGCTGCAGGGTAAACTACAGATGCCTTCTGAAGAGCCGTCCCAGGGGACCTGGCAAGGCTGGTCTTTGTGCAGGCTCATCCTGCTGGACCTAACACACAACCCCCTCCCCTCCCCCTGCAGGGACTTTGCTCCAGGGCACTTGTTTAAAAACCTGCACATTTTCGTGTCACAAACTTTGCTTGTACATTCCTCTTTCAGTAGGGACTGTCTACCTCCTCTTGCTGGGAGAGGACAGAGGTACCAAATAGTGTGATTCTCTCTTTTGTGGGATGGTCATTATCATGATTGTTGGATGTCAGCCTTGGCATTCACTCAGGACAGAACCACAGGAGCAGACCAAGCACAGGACACAAGCAGTGCTCAGTTCCTAGACCTGATTCTGACCTTCACTCCTTTCAGCCTTGGCCACTTCTGTAACTGCTAGCTGCAGGGCAGCTGATAGATGCACGGATGAGGAGTTGCATGACTTCTCGATATTCAGACGCCTGATGTAGAGGTCAATTAGGCAGACACATTCTTTACTCGAGCCATTAGCCTTGCATGTTTGTGGATGTGGGAAGCGCCTGCCGGCGAAAAGCAGGCTGCTTGTAAATGGTGCATCTGAGTAGAGTGGACAGCTCAGACTCCAACAAGAACCCAGCACCTCTGGGCTCCTTGTGTGATTAGCATAATAAAATGAGAGAAAATATTGACATTCGGTATGTGTGCAGCCTGCTAGCAGTAGGGTAAGGGAGATCTGCAATGCTAATTGAAATGTAATTGATGTAAAACTGCAATTCTTACAAAGAAGTGGGAAGACTCGATTGTAAAACAGATAAGATCAGAGGGATCCCAGGCATCAATCCCAGTCTTGTTCCGGGTGCCAAGAGCTAATAAGCCAGTGATTGTTTTAGTTCACGCAGACACCGCCCATATTTACTGTATTTTCTAGACCGGCTTGGCTGCTGCTGAGTATGATCAATACGAGGGTTCCATTATTTCATTCTGTGTCTCTCTGTAGTGTCTGTAGCCCAGCATGACCTGCTGTTATGGATGTGATAAGCAGGAAGGAGGTGGCCAGCTAATCACTCCAGATGTACACAAGGAAGGACTGGAATTCTGAGGTCCCAGTGTTCCTCTTGTGAGCACTGTGCCTGTTGCTCTAACAGCGCCTTGCAAAGTCTTACCTGTGAAGCTGCGACAGAGGCTCCTGGGCATTGTGAGGCTAGCCCCCTTGAGTGTTCAGCAGTCCTGGGTCAGGTGGGCTTTGTATTGACATTAAATTTAGTTGACCATTAAATTTAGTTTCCAAACTATTGCAGTGGTTCGCTTGGGAGTGTGTGGATGAGGAGAGCACTCATGGAGTCCAAGGCCATAGAAGAAGGGCTGAAACTCTCAGGTGGGCTTGCTGCCTTGGGTCCTGGCCATACCCTTTCCATTCTGGTCCCTAGTCAGCTGAGTTCTACAGGCTCCTCAGAAATTACTTTCTGACCAGGCATCAGGGAGAAGATCACGGGATGAAAGGAGAAGCCAGAAATTGGTGGGTGTTGCTGTACCCCCAGTAGGGGTCTGGGAATCTCTGTGGCCCCAGTTACCTCTGACATCTGTCAGACTCACCTCTCTACAGTCCTATCTGCTTTGAGAACAGTGGTAAGGCTTTGACACATTTCTGTCACTTTCCAGTTCTACTGTCATCTGAGTAGCCATCACCCAGAATCCCCATTTTTGGAGAGGGAAGGACTGGAGATTGGACCCAGAGCCTTGTGCATGAAGCTGGTCTCTACTGCCACATCCCTGATAAGAAGATCCCCATAGGCTCATAGATATGACTGCTTGGACATTAAGGAGTGGCACTAACTGAGAGGGATTAGGAGGTGTAGACTCGTTGGAGGGAGTGTGTCACTGAAGCTGAGCTTTGAAGTTTCAAATGCTCAAATCTGGCCCAGTGTGTCCCTCTTCTCCCTGCTGCTTGAGGATCCAAATGTAGAGCCTTCAACTTCTCCAGCACCATGTCTGCCTGTGTGTCACCATGCTCCTCACCATGATAACAATGGACTGGACCTCTAAACTGTAAGCCAGCCTCAGTTAAATGCTTTCCTTTATAAGTGTTGCCGTAGTCATGGGTGTCTCCCCACAGCATAGAACACTGACAAAAACACCTCTACCTCCACCCCATCCCCATTTTAATTCCTTCACCTGTATCCTTTGTCCTGTTTACATATTCTGATGATGAGTCCCCCAGATTAGAGTCTGAGATTAGTGTCACAGATAACTTTGACTCTTTTTGCGGGTGTGAGAAGCAAGATCCTTCTTCTGCGATAACTACTTATTGAAAGAGACTGTGAATACTGAAAGTTGTGGAGAGCCGTTTAGCCATGCCCCTAAGGCGGGTGTGAGCCTTGGCTTGTCCTTGCCATTTACAACTCCTTGTATGGCGTGGGGCTGTGCTGACAGTGGTGTGAGGTTACATCTGACCGCTCTGGACCTATGGGCTCGGACCATGCCACGACCCGTGATTGGCCAGGACCAGGATGGTGTACCTTTTACTTCTAGGCGCCATTCTAAGATGGCGCCGGTTTTCCAAGGCCAGCTCAGCTTCCTGAGTAAACAAGTCTGTCGCGCATGCATCGGCAGTTGACAGTTATGCTAATGAGCTAGTGACAGTTATGCTAATGGGATATTGGCAGTTAACCTATCCTGAAAGAACACAGACCTATGCTAATGAGGTGTTTTTTACCCTAACCTATCCTGAGCCACTTAGCCCACCTTGGGCGGATATATAAGCAGCTCGTTTCTGCTGCTTGGGGTCCCCGTAGTCAAGATTCGTTCCTGAAATAAAGCTGATTGAGAAGGATCCGACCGTGTCGTGTTTTACTTGCTGGTCGAGGCGGACACGACACGACAGAAAGTATACAGTTTTCCTTTCATTTTAAACAAAAGGCAAAATGACCCACTGCTGATTTTATGGAACCAGTGGCTTCGAAGATCCTGATCACAATTCCCTGCCGTCTCTATCCCCTCATTGGCTGGGTACTTCAAGGAAGTACAATATTTCTATCCAGATCTCCTAGAACTGGAGGTACAGATGGCTATGAATTGTTATGTGGGTGCTGGGAATTGAACCTGGGTCCTCTGGAAGGGTAGCTGGTGCTGAGCCACCTCTCCTGAACTCCTGAATTTTATCCATAGACTTCTTGATGACTTCTAATATCCAGACTAAAAATTTTGCTAAAGAATACCAAGGTGTTGCCGGGCAGTGGTGGCGCACACCTTTAATCCCAGCACTTGTGAGGCAGAGGCAGGTGGATTTCTGAGTTCGAGGCCAGCCTGGTCTACAGAGTGAGTTTCAGGACAGCCAGGGCTATACAGAAAAACCCTGTCTCGAAAAGCCAAAAAAAAAAAAAAAAAAAGAATACCAAATACCAAGGTGTTCTGTGCATTGCTATGCTAAGGTCTCCATCCAGCTCTCCCCAGTACACCACTACTCTGTCGGTCCCATGGTTCCCCCCCCCTACCCCCCAAACCCCCCCCCACGACCCTACCCCCGTGAACAAGCACAGGCTGGGATTCGAACTTGGGAGAGACAGAAGGCCGCCTCGGACTCCAAAGCTCGGCGACTGCAGCGGTGCACCACCGCTTGCCGGCTTTTTTTTTTTTTTTTTTTTTTTTTTTTTTTGGGTCCAATTCCAGAGCATAATTCCTTCAAAGTCCTTTAGTAGTTGAGGCTAAATATGTTCAAGGCCCTGCTCGGTGGAGGAATAGAAAACCTCTCCCCGGAGAGCCTTCCAAAGCCAAAAGCCAGACCAGGCCCTAGTTCCCAAAGCCCTTCAGCCGTGTCCTCCTGCAGACAGGGCCAATGCACAGGGCTCTCACAGCAGAATTCCACTTTCAATATTTTAAGGAAATTATAGAATAATATATTTTCTCGTGGGAGACAGTTTCCTGGCCCCAAACAAACCATTAGTCAGTAGTGGTGTGGGCTGTCCCCTTCACTGAGGCAGTCATGTGCTTGCATCTTTGGCTTTGCCGTAGTCCTTAACTGGGTCACAGAGTCACTATCCCCAGGTAGATGCAGCACAGAGCAGCCATCCAGGCTGTACCTTTCTGGAAGGAACTCTTCACCCTGATCCCAGGAACATGGAACAGAAATATTTCTGAATTAGAACCGCAAGTCAGGGTGCAAAGGAATGTGACTCAGTTGAAAAACCTCTTGTGTAACATGCACACTGTCCTGGTTCCCTCCCAGACACTACATAAACCAGGGATGATGGTATACACCTGTAATCCCAGTACTGGGAAGGCAAAGGCAGGAGGGTCAGAAGTTCAAGGCCAGTCTATAAATATAAGTGAGTTTGGGGAGACCATGGATTATATATGAACTGGTTTCAAAAAAAAGGAAAAGTCCGTTCTAAGTAAATTGCTGAGAGAGGAGTGAAGACTCAGTGATACCAATTGTTCAATAAACTTTTCTTATTTTACACTGTAATTAAATTAACTGGTAAAGGGCACATTTATCCCTGTGACTTGTGCCTATGGATCTGGTGTTGGCTATATTACTCATTAGGTCAAGGAGCCAGCCTTCCGTGGTGATTTATGATGTACATTGTATTATTAGCTGCCTAGGAATTCCGTAAAGAAGCTTGCCATTGGTCGGCTTAAACTGCTGCAGTGTATGGTCTTGGTTCTAGAGGCTGGGAGTCAAGGTCAAGGTGTCCTCAGGACTAGTTCCTGTGAGGGCTGTAAGCAAGGTTTAGTCTCAGCCCCTCTTGATGTCTCCTGGTGGCTGGCAATTCTTGGTGGTCCTTGTTTTGTAGATACATCACCCAATCTCTACTTGCCTATTCACATGGTATCCCTGTGCTTGTGTGTCTGTGTGTTCAATTTCTTCCTGTAAGGTCACCTTTACATTGGATTTGGGTGCATCTTGATGGCTTCATCTTACTTTGATTAACCCTTCAAAAATCTTATTATTATTATTTTTTTAATGTATAGGCCCCTGAGATCATTAGGACTCTGGCCTGTGACATGTAGGGGATATGAAATAGAAATTTCTGGTTTCTTTGGAGACTCAGTTGTGTCATGTGATGTTTTTCTGGAGACTGTCTCATGAGAGGATGCTTGGCTCCCGCACACACACGAGACCATGTTTTGCTGAGAACAGACATGGTGTTTTCTGGAAGCTGTCTTGTGAGAGAGCATATGATGTTTTGCTGGAGCAGACACTTGGGAGGGTGTGTGGAGAGTGAGGTGACACTTTTGCATTGATTTACCTTGCAACATTTATCTGGTCTTCGCTGATGACATCTTTGCATTGGTATACCTTACAACTCTTTGCTGGTCTTCGCTGATCCCTTGTCACGACTTTATAGAGAGAATTGTACCTTGTGTTATTCTGGCCACTTCTTGCTACTTCATCAGACTAATGTCAGTTTGGTAGAATCTCGTGCTTTCTTCTGGATCAACCTACTTGGTATTTGCTGATTGATTGGACTGCCGTTTGATGTTTTTGACTGGACTGCTGATATCCTGACAACGAAGATTAGAATTGCCCCAAAGAACTATTTCTAAACAGGTTCACAATTCCCATTTCCTAGTAACCTTTCTTTTCCACTACCTTAGTAGGTAGGCTAAAAGGGAGGTTGAAGTGTTTAAGAACTGTTATTACAGTAGGTTTTGAAAAATCTAAGGCTACAGAGTCATAACCTGAAATGTATATCAACTCTTATGAAATGGAAAGCTCCTCTGAAAAGAAACAATGTTTCCAGTTCTCTTTTCTCAGAGGCTTAGTAGAATTTAGTAAATAGTTGTGCGCCCATTTTACCCAGACCCCTGGTCTTGCCTCTAATTCCATGTCTGGGTAGACTGGCTGCTGTGTGGAATGGTAGAGGCTGATGGACCTTCTCCAGCATGTATTGGTATTGGTTTGCTTTTCTCCTGGTCTTTGGAATTACTTCCATCAAGGCAGTGAGTGAGCTATAAACCAACAGAGCTTGCACTGACAATGTGTCCGGCAGAGCTGTTTATCATGGTGTCCATTTGATTAATACATGTCAGCTGGGGTTCAGATGTAAAACAGTGTTACCCTGTGATAATAGAGGTATCTATTCACACAGGGGAAGCGGCAACAAAAGACTTAGGATCTCCTAGTTAGTCTGGCCGACTAGCTCTCCTGGAAAGATGCAGGCATAGCTGATGAGGGCAAAGTCTGCATTCAGCCGGTGCATCAATCAGGGAAGAAAGTGCTCAGCTGGAGAACTGCATACATGGCTCAGTCTTGTCTTTGCCTGAGACAAGCATCTTTATCCAATCTGGTCTCTATACTCAAGTACTTGGAGAGAGTCTAAGCTAGAGGAATGCTCTGAGGCCCGGTAGCCCTCTGTGGTCTTGCATCCTATATGCACAAGAGGAGGATGAGAAAGGTTAGGTCAGCCACAAACACCTTGCCCTGGAGTTGTGCTTCCATATAGAAGGTATCTTTTGTATTTAATTTTGTTATTATTGTTTTTGTTTGTTTATTTTGTTGTTGTTGTTTTCTTTGTTGGTTGGTTTTTGAAGATAAGGTTTTTCTGTATATCCTTGGCTGTGCTGGAACTCACTCTATAGTCCAGGCTGGCCTCAAATTCCTAGAGATCCACCTACCTCTGCTTCCTGAGTGCTGGGATTAAAGGCCTGTGCCACCACGCCCAGCTTTATGTGTAGCCCAGGCTGGCCTCGAACTCGTGATCCTCCTGCTTCCACCACATTCGGCAAATTCTGAATCTGAATGGGCATACGCCACTACAACCAGTGAGATATCCTTATTACTATATATTTTCTTCCTCTTTGAGACAGAGTCTTGTGTAACTTGGACTGGCCTCAAACTCGCTATGTAGCCAGATACGATGGTGCATATTTTTAATGCCAGCACTTGAGAGGCAGAAGCAGGCAGATCTCTGTGAGTTTGGGGTTAGCCTGGTCTACAGAGTGAGTTCCAGGACAGTCAAGGCTATGTACAGAGACCCTATCTCAAAAAGAAGTCAAAACGGAAACAACAAACACCTCATGATGTAGCTGAGGTTGACCTTGAACTGATTCTCCTGCCTGGACCATGCCCTTCCCCAAGGGGTAGATTATAGGTGCACACCAACGGGCCTGGTGTAGTGGCCTGGAAGAGACCTACATCCTGTATGCTCAGATATTTGGACTGTTGGTGGCACTGTTTGGGGAGGTTTAAGTGGGACAGCCTTATTGGAGGAAGACTCTTCCTGGTGGCAAGCTTTTGAGAACCACTTCCACTTTGCACTCTGCTTTACGCTGGTGGTTGAGGATGTGACTTGTCACTTCCTGTTCCAGTCGCCATGCCTGCCTGCTGCCATAACAACTGACTATGATGGACTCTTATGCCTCTGGAACCATTAGGCTCGCCCAAACCCCCTCTTCTTCCATAAGTTATGTTGATTGTGACATCTGATCACAGCAACAGAATGGTGACTATTATATTCACAATTATGAACCAAAAAATTCTGTTTCTTGTAGCAGAGAACTTTGACACAGTTTTTGGCATTTAGTAGGGGTTTTGTTTGTTTGTTTGGTTGGTTGGTTTTTTTGAGTAAAGTGATTGAACAATAGTCTTGGATCATAAAAGAAAATTTGAGATGGGTCTTAAGGCATATGTACCTGAGTGACATCTCTTTGACTTACCAGTCAGAGGTCAGGGATGGGGTCCAGAGACCCTGCTATGCTGTTCCATCATGGCAGCGGCTTCCTGAGGGAGGTGGACAGTCAGCGCACCAACATGCTCTGTTCTTATCATTTTCCTACCTGTCTCATACAACAGTGATAACCCTGTAGAGCCTAAATAAGTGTGTGACTTATGCCACACAAAGAGGAGGAGCCAACTCCTAAAGCCCACTGTGTATCTACAACAATATCTGAGCACACATTTAGAAGGCTGCTTGCAGCAAGTATAGTAAATAGTATATATTCATTTGAAAATTTGATAGATACCAAATTGCATTTCATAGCTACTTCCCCTTCCTGTCCATGCGAAGACATTGCTTTTTTACTCAACTCAGCTTGAATTTGAGGACTACTGCTACTCTGGCAGGTGAGAAATAGTATTTTAATTTGCTCTTAATTTATACTTGACTCTTGTAAAGATGGGGATTTTTTATTTTTATTCTTCTTTCATATTTTACATCTCCGCTGCAGTTCCTCTCCCTTCCTTCTCCCCAAGTCTCTCCTCTCCACATTATCTCTCACCCAGATCCACCACACATACACATGCACAGACACACACAGACACACACACACAGACACACACACACACACACACACACACCTCCCCTCAAACAAAAGCAGACCTCCCAGGGACATCAACCAAACATGGCATAACAAGCTACAGACCAGGCACAAACCATTACACTATGGTTGGAAGAGGCAACGCAATAGGAGGGAAAGGGTTCTACAAGCAGGCAAAAGAGTCAAAGACAACTCCACTCCCACTGTTAGGAATCCCAGGAGAACACCAAGCTACTCAGCCATAGCATATAAGCAGAGAGCCTAGGTCAGACATACAGGCACCCTGATCACTGTAATCCCCCATGAGTCCCAGTCGGTTGATTCTGTGGGCATGGGCTCATGGTTTGTCCCTCACCCCTCCAGTTTCTCTGATCCTTCTTCCTCTTTCCCCTACTCAAAAGGATTCCCAGAGCTTTGTCTTAATGTTTGGCTGTGGGACACTGCATCTACTCCTGTCAGTTGCTGGATGAAGTCTCTCTGGTCTCTGATGGTGATGATGATGATGATGATGATGATGATGATGATGATGACATTGATGATAATGCTAGGCTCCAGTCCCAGCACTCTCTCTGCAGACAGGATGAACTGTAGGTCAAAGGTTTTATGGCTGGGTTGGTGTCCCAGTCCCTCCACTTGAGGCCTTCTCTGGCTACAGAAGATGGCTGGCTGAGACTCTGTGTCCCCCTTACTAGGGTTATTCTTGTAGCTTCCGTGGAGTTTCCGCTGTACTAGGTTTCTACCTCATCCCCGACATGTTCCCCAATTCCATTCATTTCTCCCTCCCCCCCAAACTATCACCCACCATAGTTCAAGTCCAAGTGGATCAAAGACCTCAGCAGAAAACCTGATACACCGAACCCAATAGACAAGAAAGTGGGGAATAACCTTGAACACATTGGCACAGAAGACAACTTTCTGAACAGAACACCAATAGCTCAGGAACTCAGATCAACAATTAATACATGGGACCTCATAAAACTGACAAGCTTCTGTGAGGCAAAGGACGCCATCAATAGGACAAAGCAGCAGTCCACAGAATGGGAAAAGATTGTTGCCAACTCCACATCTGACAGAAAGCTAGAATCAAAAATATATAAACAATCAAGAAACTAGACATCAACAAACCAAATAATTCAATTTAAAAATGGAGTACAGATCTAAACAAAGAATTCTCAACAGAGGAATCTCAAATGGTGGGAAAATGCTTAAAGAAATGTTCAACATCCTTAGCCATCAAAGTGCAAATCAAAATGACTTTGATATTAAATCTTACGCCCGTCAGAATGGCTAAGATTAAAAACATGAGTGACAGCTCATGCTGGCAAAGATGGAGCGAGTTTGCACTCCTCTACTGCTGGTTGGAGTGCAAATTTGTGCAGTCACTTTAGAAATCAATATGGTGGTTCCTCAGAAATGTGGGAACTGATGTACCTCAAGACTCAGTCATATCATTCCTGAGCATATGCCCACAGAGCGTTCCATCCTACCACAAGGACACTCGCTCAACTGTGTTCATAGCAGCTTTATTTGTAATAGTCCCAAACTGGAAACAACCTTCAGGTCCCTCAACCAAAGAACGGATAAAGAAAGTGTGACACTTCATTTACACAATGGAGTATTACTCAGCCGTTAAAAAGAATGACGTGAAATTTGCAGGCAAATGGATGCAACTAGAAAAAAAATTATGCTGAGTGAGGCAATGCAGACCCATAAAAACGTGCATGGTATGTACTCACTTATAAGTGGATATTAGCTGTAAAGTAAAAGATACTCACTCAGGCGGATTTCTGAGTTCGAGGCCAACCTGGTCTACAGAGTGAGTTCCAGGACAGCCCGAGCTACACAGAGAAACCCTGTCTCGAAAAACCAAAAAAAAAAAAAAAAAGATACTCACTCATGCTACAATCCACACACCCAGAGAGGCTGAGTAACAAGGAGTGCTTAACAGGACATGCAAGGATCTCTCTGGGAAAGGGAAATAAACTGGATTTCCCAGGTGGACTGGGGAGAGGGCGGGGTTGGGAACAAGAGGGTTCTCTTCTTACATACAAACCATTTGAAGCTGGCATGCTGACACACACCTGATCAGAGTACTTGGGTGGCAGAGGCAGGAGGATTGCTTCAAGTTAGAGGCCAATCTACATCGAAAGTTCCAGGCTAGCCAGGGCTATGTAGCAACATTCTGCCTGAAAAGACAGCAAAACAGAAGCAAAACCTCACTGGTATTTCTTTTCCTCAGACCCATCTATTTATGTCCTTGGCTCCATTTTTCTCTTGGATTCTTGGGTATTTCCCTATTGATTTTTTAGGAGCTCTTTGCAGATTGAGAAGATTAGCTTTCAGCATTCTGTATATGTTATGGATATCCATTTTCAATTTGTTTCTGGTCTGTTGGCTTGATTTGAGCCTTTTCTTTGCAAAATGTTATGCTTTTATTTAATCAAAATGAATCAATTTTTTTTTTCTTTTGTCACTCCTGGACTTTCCACTGTGGTAAGAATGCTTTCGCCACTGTGAGACTGTTAAACATTCACACAGTGTGCTTGGCTCATCCACTCAGAGTTGAACAACCAGGCAGCTTCAGGCTGTGTGTGGCTCTCCCTCACCCCCCACCCAGGCCACTCATGCTGACATACTCTGAGCAATACCTGTCAAGCTGCTTTAAAGACAATGAGGCTACTAAAAAGGCCAGGGGACATAGACAGAGTCCTACCACTGCACAGTAGGATGAGATTCTAGAAGACACTGTAATCATTGGTCAAGAGACAGTGGGGGGAATATTCAGAAAGAAGCCATGGTAAACAATTTTAAAAATAGGAGAAATTTCCTCCTTTGTGTGTGTGTGTGTGTGTGAGAGAGAGAACATTTTTTTAAATGTAGACCTGGTTTTTCATTTAAAAGTGCTTGTCACACAAGTCAAAGGACGTGAGTTTAGTCCTCTGAACCCATGTAAAAGCCAAATGTGAGTTGTATGGTTGTAATCTAGGACTGACAGGAAGATCCCTGGCTCACTGGCCAGCTAGTCTAGACAGTAGACAAGTTCCAGGTTCAGTAAGAGACCTTATCTCCAAACATAAAGTGTGGAGGACTGAGAGAGAAACTCAGCATCAACCTCTGTTCTCTACATGCAGGCGTGCCCTCACACATGTATTACACACACAAAGTGAACAAGCAGGGTGTTGGAGAACAGGAATGATTACAGCACTTGGGAGGCTGAGGCAGGAAGATCACAAGCTTCAAGTCAGGCTGAGGTGTAGAGAAATGTCCTATCTCAATACAACAGAAATGAGCAGCGAGGAAACCAGAACTATGAGTAAATTACTAAGTAGTTTTCTGATCTGTAACAAACGAAGATTTTTCCCAGCACTCTTACCTCACCCTTACACATTCTTACACACACACACACACACACACACACACACACACACACAGAGAGAGAGACAGATAGACAGACAGACTGACAGACTGACAGACTGACAGACTGACAGACAAAGAGAGACAGACAGAGCTCCACTTTTATGGTACATGTTGACATATGAAGATGGTAGCTCAATCTACAGTAGTGAATTGTGTACATCTTTAGTGAAATGAAAATTTCCCTTCCTGATCCATTCTACTCTTAACAGCCTATGGCGTTAGTTCTATCAGTGAAGTTATAAGTAATATGAGGTAATGTAAATACATAAGGCTGAGACAGGAGGATTGCTGTTTGAGATTAAGATCTTACTAATATCCAAAGCTGGCCTCAAACATGCCATGTAGCTCAGGCTCAGGAACTTCTTGTCTCAGTTGAGCCATGTTTAGCTTAACTATCCACTGTTTTCAACCCTCATCTGTATCTATTTGCTCATATTTTGGAGAATTCTAGCATTTAAAACAGCCTCTCCATTTTGAAAGCTTTAATTTACTTGCATGATTGTATATTATTTCTAGTAAAAAGTTTGATAGACCTGGAAAGTGCTCAGTGGTTGAGAGCACTTACTGCTCTTGCAAAGAACTGAGGTTTGCTTCCCGGTACCCACACGGTGGTTCACAAGGGTCGGTAACTCCAGTTCCAGGTGATCTGACACCTTCCTCTAGACTCTCAGATGTCTGCAAGCATATGGTGTTCACCAACTCTCACAGGCACACACATACACATCCATTAAAAATAAAAATTGCTTTTCATGAGAGAGATCTAAGAAGTCTCATTACTCTGTAGGAAAAATTTTTTAAAGAAGCACTCTTGGGGTTTTCACTAATTGGAGAATTCTGAGACTTCACCAGAAAGCCTTGAGCTGTATTCCTTATCTGTTCTGGTGCTGCTTGAAGCGTTTGCCATCTAGAAGAACCTTTCTCCACGCTGAGGGAGAATGTCTTGTATGGTTTCTCTGATGTCTTGTGTGCAGAACTCTTGTTAGGTAGCCAGAGGCCTTGTGGGTTTTAAGCCTTGTCTTATTCTTGTTGTTCTGCCCTGTCTGGGGAAGTGTCTCAGATGCTCTTCAGCTCCGTCCTGGTGTGTGGACAGAAGCTTTAGTTTCTGCAGGCATGCTCGTCATTTCTGCTCTTGTCTTCTGTTCTCTGAGGGCGTTCCTTTGGTTTTCTTGTTGTTTTTCTTCTGGTTTTTTGAGTCCACGTGCCCTGTTAAAAGTATCTGATTTTTAAAGAATTTATTTAAAGAATTAATTTACTTTATATCTCAATGCCGCCCCCACTCCTGAACCCCCATCACATAGTCCCTTCCTCCCATCCTCCCTCCCCTCTCCTCTGAGAGGGTGGTGCCCCCTCCCTGGATATTCCCCTACCTTGGCAGATCAAGTGTCTGCAGGACTAGGTGCATTCTCTCTAGGGGAGGGTATTCCGCAGACAGGCAACAGCTTTAGGGATAGCCCCCATTCCAGTTGTTGGGGGATCCACATGAAGACCGAGCTGCACATCTGCTACATATGTATGGGGAGGCCTAGGTCCAGCCTGTGTATGCTCTTTGGTTGATGGTTCAGTCTAAGAGCCCCAATGGTCCTGGTTAGTTGACTCTGTTGGTCTTCCTGTGGAGTTCCTATCCCTTTTGGGGCCCTCAATTCTTCCCCCAACTCTTCTATTAGACTCCGTGAACTCCTTCCAACACTTGGCTGTGGGTCTCTGCATCCTTCTGAGTCAACTGCTGGGAGGAGCCTCTCAGAGGACAGTTATGAAAAGCAATTGATTTTTGCTCAGTCCTCTGTGGTGCCAACTTCTCCACTGTCACCTCCTCCATCTCTCTCTCTCTCTTTTTTTTTCTGAGACCAGAAATGCCTGAGGAGGACTGATCTCTGGCTCTGTGTATTACCAGAGGAGGACTGTGGGGATATTTAGGAACCAGGATTAGTACTGGGACTCAGGGTCAGTAGGGAGACTCCTGAGTCTCCATTGGACTATGTGGTCTGGAAAAACAGCTCTTTCCATCTCTGTGGAGTTCCTTCACCCTCTTTCACTTAGATCCATTTCTATAGCTACAAAGACCAGCAACTCCCACAGGCTTCTGCACATCACAGAATTTCCTGCTACAAGGACTTTGGAGAGATGCATGCTCTCTCTCTAGGGGACAAGAATGTACGTGAACATCTTCACATCCAACAGGAAGAAGTGATCCTGCAATTGATTCAGATGACTGATTACTCTTGTGATGTACTCCAAACACCCAGGAATCCACAGGGGATATTGGCACTGAATCTGTGACCCTGGTTCTGTGCTGGGTTCTTCTTGAGTACTGATTTCTCTTAGGGGTGGGTGCATCTCTACCTAACCTCAATTTTTCAGAGCAGAGCCCTGCTCATGGAAAAGCAAAGATTGAAGATGGCTTGTGACACAGACAACTTAGACCAAGCCAGACTGATGAGACCCAGCTATTCTGCCATAGGACCTTTGTTCCAGCTCTCTGAAATGAGAAGAATGGCAACATTTACATCTCCTGGCTATCATGAGAAACCAGAGTGGAACGTGACAGAGGCCAACCAAGGTCAACTCCATGGTCAGCTAGCTGGAGGCACCATCTACAGGGCACACAAAAGAACCAAGCAAGAAAGCCCGGAGCTCTGCTGCATGTACTTCATCACACATTGCACTGAAAATTGACATCCCTTAAAGAAATCCAGACACTGGCATGAGAGGCTCTAGATAGACCAAGCCCTTGGGATGCTGTGATTTCTTTATTAACTGACAGTTCTCTTTACATTTTCAAAGACGTGTGTGTGTGTGTGTGTGTGTGTGTGTGTGTGTGTGTATGGTTGAGGTGTGTGTCATGATATGTGTATGCAGGTGGAGATTAGAGAATAACTTTGTAAAGCCAGTTCTCTCCTTCCATTTTTATGTGGGAATTGAACCCAGGTTGTCGGGATTGCACAGCAGGTGCCTTTAACCACTGAGGCATCTCACCAACCTCTTGTTTACTATTTTTTGAAACAAATTTTTGACGTTAATCTGGTTAGTCTGGAACTCACTACAGAGACCAGGCTGACCTTAAACTCTCAGGATATCACTCTGCCTTAGTCTCTTGAGTGCTGGAATTAGAGGTTTGCTCCATGACATCAGCTCTGAGTGCAGTTTTCTAAGGAAGGAGAAGTTCCCAGTACCGGACCCTGCCTCTAGAATCCAGTGGCCACTTGTTTCTGGGAAGGTTTTATAACTGGGCACACTTGGGTCATCTCTTGCACACAACTCTGGAGCCTTTGGACTGAGGATGTCACTCTGGTCCTCACATCT
The DNA here is from genome assembly GCA_021653895.1 of Mastomys natalensis. Lineage (NCBI taxonomy): Eukaryota > Metazoa > Chordata > Mammalia > Rodentia > Muridae > Mastomys > Mastomys natalensis. The sequence goes on along the minus strand of JAJTUV010000016.1, from coordinate 563,013 downwards.
GCCAGTGACCTTCCACAGTTTCTTTTGCTTCACTGACCTCTGAAGCCCCTCTGCACCTTTCAGAGCCTTCTGGGCTGGAGGCTAGTCCTGTCCTGACAAAGCCCACACAGACAGTGCTGCTCCTATTTACATAAAGCAAGGGACCTCTCAGCCTGTCTCTGTTTCCTCATTCGAACTTCCTGCCTTCTGAGAAAGACCTTCCCTGAAGGTAAATTTGGCTTAGGGAGACATTATGGCCTTGCATTGTGACAATACACTAAACCATTCTTAATTAAGTTAGGAATCTTAAAATGAGTGCCACAGGGTCTATGGCTATAGCTCAGTTGATAGAGTTTTAATATCCACAAAGACTGTTTCTATGCCCTGAGTAACCCTATGATTGTCTCCAGTGGTGATGGGGGATGGTCTGCTTGTAGCTCTGCTGTGACAACAGCTAGTGAGTTCAGGGAAGCTAGTCAGGATGCACAGCTCACCGGCTGGGTGGTACTGAGCCGAGAAGAGGAAGTTTAAGCCTGAAACAACTTCCTGATGGCTCTGGGTATGAATGAGTGGCTGGTATTCATGGCAAACCTGAAGCCAGTGGTCCAAGGTTGTTTACCTCAGGGACAACGATAACTTTTTTTGCACAATGGCCCTGCTCCAGAGCAATCTTGGACCCAAGTCTAGTACCAGAACAATCAACTCTAAGTTGTTTGAGAAGGCTGTGTACATTAAAACAGCCATAAATCATGCTAATGAATCCCACAGCAAGGAGAGAAATCCATTACACATTGCATACACAGGGCTATTACTCCAGGACTCAGTGCTCACGCCTTTGAGGGCATAAAATGCAGTATTAACAAACTGCCCTGTAAATGGAAAACATCTCACAATTGGGGACGGAGTGGGGAGAGCCCCCGAGCCCCCAGTATATGAGCATTTTAGCAAACTTTCTCAGGACTTGGATTTCAACTAGGGGGAGGGTATAAGTGCATTGCTTGGCTCTTGGAAGGGTTTCAGCGTAATTTGCTGGGTCCCTTCAAGCAAGGTGAAGTGTGTCTCCACAGAGCAATAAAGAAGGGAGACGTGGCTATTTGTGTGCTCATGAGAATTCATTGCATCTGAAATTGGTTCAGACTTTCTGGACTAAATAGACAGTCCCCCCCCCCAACACACACACCACACACACACACACACACACACACACACACACACACACACACGAAGATGAGCCATAATGTTGAGAACACCCTGAGCTTTCCCAGATGTGCCCAAAGTAGAAGTTTGGACTCAGTTTCGTCTGCCAGGCAACCCAAGGTCAGCAAAGCTGCATTTCCAAATGAAAGTGCCAGTGCTGCCACCGTCCTCATTTGATTTCCATTTGCAAATGAACAGGAATGATTTCTTTCACTTGCCCTTGGTGATTAACTGTTGGCAATCAGCGTCCTACACACAAATGAGCCTGTCCCAGTTTCCAGCTTCAAGCACTGGACACTTCAGAACATCACCACCCAGGTTTCTGGGTCAAGATCCAGTAATGCTTCATGTCTTGACTTGGCGTCTGTCGTCAGCACTGGTTTCCACCTCAAGGGTCTCGAGTAGTTTCAGTCCTGTTTGGGGTCCTTGAAGTAGGCGGTTACTCTGGACTTTACCTCTGTGGCTTCCGTAAATGACACGGCTGGCTGTCACATGTGTCACATGTGGTTGAAGATATGGGAGTGGGAAGTAATTTGGTGCTATTGATTTAGGATCAAAATATCTGGGAATGGGGGTGGAGTTTGGGAAGATGGTTGAGTTGCTGAAGTGTTCGGCTTTGCAAGGACATGAGCTCAATCCCCAGAACCCAGTTCGGTTTGGGTTTTTGTTGTTGTTGTTGTTTGTTTGCTTGCTTGCTTTAAAGCCTGGCATGGCTGTATGCCACACAGTATCCTAATGTCAGGGAGGCAGATCGGCAGATCCCTGAGACTCATTGGCCAGTCAGCCAGCTAATTTACTTGGCCAGTTCCAGGTCAGTGAGAGACCCTATCCTCCACTGCCAAGGAAAGGGAGAACAGTACCTGAGGATACCTGAGTTTGTTTTCTGGCTTCCACACATACACACATGTAAATGCATACGTGCACCCCTGCAAACATACATAGGCATGGGAAGCAGAGACTCTCCTGGGGAACAATGGAAGCACTTCGGTTGTTTGTAAATTCTGAGTCCCCACTAACCTCTCAAGTCTCAGCCAACTTCCCCCACCATGGTCTGAGGAATCTGTGAAGGAGCAGAGTCCTCAGCACAGAGAGCTTCCTTAAGCCTTAGGAACCAGTATTTACCTGCTTTGCTTCTGAGTTGTCTGATTTGAGCAAGCAGCCTCACACTCGTTCATGCTACCAGAGCTGAGAGCTGCTCCCACGGCCATCCTCACACTGCAAAGCAAAGCAGGCCCTTGCTCCCTTAAGTTGCCTTTTGCTAGCTTCTACCCTCGGGAGCTCCTGTCACCAGTAGTTTCAGCATTGTGATGTGAGGAAGGCCAGGCAAGCTGACTGACAGGCCCATGAGGTGAGGAGTTGTACCCAGCCAATAGCCCTGCAGGTGAGATGCCACAGAAACTGATCTTGCAGGCCCATGCAAACCACTATGACACATGTGAAGGAGAAGGGAGCTTAACCTTCGGTTTTGTATCAGTACACTTTGAAGGGACCTGTTACATAGCACTAGCAATATGTGCATGGTGTCACCTTCAGTTTCCGCCACTCTCTGTGTGTCCAGGTGACAAAGATACCCAGACACCTCCACCTCCTTCCCAAATGCTGGTAAAGGGTGACACAGTTCATGGCTGCCTACATTCTGAGATTTCCTCTTTCCATTTCTCCTATATGTGTGACCCCAAGAAAGAAAACACTTTTAGCTCATTTCTCGAAAGGAAGTCTCCAGTCCCTTCTGGACAGGCTCTGAAGGTGGAGAAGGGATACAGCTGCCCACTGTTTCCAGACTGTGTTACCTGAAGTACAGAGACCTACAGATAATACCTCTGCTTATTAGAGATGATCACGTATTAGAATCGCTGTAGGATAGTTGCAATAATGGCAGAAGATGATGAGAATATGGATAAATAAAATCATTCAGAGGCCGCTGGAGGAAGCAGGTGATTAGAGCAGGGCTGGAATAAGGTTGGTGGCTCCTCTAGGAATTTCTTGTTTTGTTGTTGTTTTTTTTTCTTTTTAAAGATGTACTTATTTCATGTATGTGAGTACACTGTAGCTGTCTTCAGACACACCAGAAGAGGACATCAGATCCCATGACAGATGATTGTGAGCCACCATGTGGTTAGTGAGAACTGAACTCAGGACATCTGGAAGAGCAGTCAGTGCTCTTAACCACTGAGTCATCTCTCCAGCCCTGTTTTGTTGTTGTTGTTATTGTTGTTGTTTTAAAGATGTATTTATTTTATTTTATGATGGGTATACTGTAGCTGTCTTCAGACACACCAGAAAAGGGCACCAAATCTCATTACAGATGGCTGTGAGCTATCTGGTTGTTCCCATGTGGTTGATGGGAATTGAACTCAGGACCTTTGGAAGAGCAGTGGTGCTCTTAACTGCTGAGCCATCTTTCCAGCCTTGTTGTTTTTAATTCTTGTTGTTTGTTTGCTTTTGTTGATTTTGTTTTGTTTTTCTTTGTTGTGATTTGTTCTTGCTATATAGCCCAGGCTAGCCTCTAACTCACGATTTTCCTTCCCTTGTCTCCTAAGTGCTTGGCAGTTCCCTTTATAATTTAAAAAATGAGTGCTGGCAAAGATGGCTCAGTAGCTAGAGATGATTCTGCCAAGCTGATGTTTGATGGGGTGGATGAGGATGAGGAAACTTACATGGAAGAAGGAGAAAACCAACTCCTACAGGCCAGTCCTTTGGCTTCCAAAGCACACCATAGGCATAGCAGGTGCCACTCAGCTGTGAATGAATAGAATTGCTTGGAGGAGTGGGTAGAGCTGGTGTGAAGTACTGAGTTAGGTGACATATTCTCTGTACTCTTGGTGGGCCAATAAGAGGAGCCAGCTGATGGGTCACAAAAAGCCAGGATTATCCACACCCCACTGTGACTGCCATTCCAAGGGACTGAGGGGGATAGAAAGCCCAGCTTGAAGCATCAAGGAGGGACTAAGTGGGAGCCAAGGCCTGGAGCTGTCCCCAGCAGCCTGCAGCTTGTTCACACCCCTCTTCCATCTATTAAGGATGAGCTGTGACCCTTAAATCGCCAGGTAATTAGCTTGGGGCCAGGGAAAGGGTTTGCTGAGTCAGGCGCTGCTGAAGAGACCTAAGCTGAGACTGCAAGTCACTTTTCCAAGGTCACATGCTCAGATGGTGCAGCCAGTGGTGACATGAGGCTTTTACATTTTTGAGTATTACTTTTATGTTTCATGTTTTTGAGGCCATGAGTTCTGAACGGCTTGGGATGTCTATACCTCACAGGGCTGGGTTGTCCCGAAGAAAGTCCCTTCTTGCCTCCCTTGTACCCCTTTAGACAAGATTTACTGGAGTCCAATGAACCTTGGTTCAACCTTGTTCCCAGGTTCTAAGTGGTCATTTCACTTAGACATTTAACTAAAAGCCCTTTCTATACAACCGACTCCCACAGGCACGCTGCCAGCAATTAATGAAAGATGATAAAATAATAAAAGCGGTAATGCATTAACTGTATTATCCTTGCCCATTTGGGCAGTCCTTTTCATTATCTCCTCCTTATGGCCAGGCTCCAGAGCATTTGAGTAGCTTCTTTACTACCAGGCTTGCAACTGCATCTGCTCGAAGATGAGCTTCTTAGAATGAGCTGCTGGGCAGTCTACCCCGAGGGAGCTTGAGCGTCCTCGGTAGGGGAAGGGGCAGCACCAGCCACCTCCACCGCCATACCTGCCTTAGAGACTGGGCTGAGAACTCACGATGACAGATTTCACTTTTTGGACTCCTAGCTCTGAAATAAATTGGTTTGCTAATTAAGAGAAATGATGCACTGTCTCCATTCCGCAATTTACCTGAAGAACATTTTGATCTAGAAACTGAGTGTGTGCCTGTAGAGAATCGTGAATTCCAGGTCATCCTTCCTCATGGGCATGCCCAAGGTACTTGCTGCCTGGGATTACAAAGCTCCTGGCATATTGCTCCCCACTTTTACTAGACTCTTACATCACATTTTGAACTGAAGGCCTAGGCCTTGTGTATTAAGTGGGAAATGGCCAAATCTAACATCGGTGCACTCTAAGCTCACCTACAGAGATGGTAGCCACCATGTAGAAAATGACACCACTCTGATCAGTGGGAAAAGTTCAAGCGGTCTGTCTAACGGGATGAGCATGACGTCTGGGGAAGGTCAGACTTGGTGTAACTCAGTTCAGAGCAATGGATGCCCACAGCACATGATGACTTCTGAGAAGTTCACATTCCCATGAGACAGTGTGAGCCAATCACTCTCAGAATATGAGCGTGAAATCCGGAAAGTTCTCCTAGCCTGACACTGGAAAGAGCCTTTCCATTAGGAAGTGACAGAGATGGCAGGGCCTGCATCTCTCTAGCACATGTTTGAGATGCTACACCTGGCCTGAACTTCTTGTGACTTGAGAAGGGGCTCCCAGACGAGAAGGTAGTGGCTGCATTCTCATAGATGTGTAGATAATCCCAAATCAGGGATAACAGATCTCCAGGCTCTGTGCCCAGTACTCATTGTAGGAACCTGGATCAGACCAAGGATTGCTCAGGGCCACAGTCCAAGCAAGTCCTTGTTTGCACTCCTTTTCCAGGGAGTAAGTGTCTCCCAGAGATGCAGCAACATGTCTGGTCCTGACCACCCTGTGCCGAGCTTCTGTCACACTGACCCTGACCTCTGGTTTCCTGACCTCAGCTTGGCTGGATGCGACCTACTCTCCAGCCTCTTCTGTGGGTCCTACGCCACCTCCAATTTTGGTCCCATTGTAGGCAAGAGAGGCTGAAGCCTCTGCCTTCCCAGGGAACTCACAGAGGCAAAGCCTAGTGGCTGAGGACCTGGGTAAGAAGGTAGACGCCAGAGAGGGACAGTGGGAGCCTTTCTGCCGTCACATTTCGGTCAGGAACTTCAGTGTCTGGTTTTCCTCCTCCTCCATCCTCCTGAAGGAACTTAGCTGGGTTTTCTGCACTAACCATAGGAAATGAGCAAGATTTCAAAAGAGAATGTCCTAGGGAGAAACTGCTGCTGGAGCAAGGTGGCAAGATTCCTTTAGGGCCTCAGAGAACTTTATGGAGGACAGGAGGAAGTTTGTTAGCTACGGGGCAGATAGGAGCTTCCTCTTTGGTTTCATTTTCCTCCTGCTCTGAGATGGTAGCAGCAAGAATGTTCCTTCCCTAACTCTCTCTTGTGGACTTCCTTAAAGTCGTCTGCTGTGATAGTAGTGGGTCCAGTACGGCCTTCTGGGCTTAGAGCCTTTCTGACTGACGCTTCTAGAAGGGTCCTAGAGAAAGCCTCCCCAGGTCCAGTGTTGTGCTCCAACACTTCTCTAAGATGGGAGGACTAGAGAGGCTGGGAAAAGACGGGCATAGAGGTCACAGGTAATTCCGGACAGCTGGGACACAGGCATCAAAGACAGAAGTGATTCTAGAGGCTGGAGGAGTGGCCGAGGTCTTCCCCCACACTTTAAGTGTTTCCTCACTCACCTCATCTCACAGGCTTTTGTAATGCCTTTTGCCTCCTGTTGAGACTCAAGATATCTGCTGGCATCCTAGACTGGTGGCTTTGTCCCTTGCTCGTGGCCTGGCTGAATCCTGCAGGCTCCTTCTCCAAGGCTGGCCTTTCTACTCTGATCCCCTTGGGAGGTGGGGGAGGGGAAACATATCACCTTAGCCCAACAGCCGCTATCGCCTTCCTGACCTTGGATTTGGCCCTGAGGGCATTGAACACTCAGTACTAGTTCAGAGGGAACGGAGAGACTGCTTTAAATCTTTCAGAAAAGACCTGACTGTAGACATTATTTTAGCTGCTCCCCAGAGCAACCTCACCCTCTGGAAGATGAGGGGATTCACAATTCCTAGGGTATTTGTCAAGAGAGCCTGTGTTGCTTAAAGGATAAAACAGGTGTGCACTGGTCAGTCATTAGGAGCCCATCCCCATTCCCACCGTAAGTTAGCTTGACCACTCGGTGGAACTGATCTGCTCAAAGTCAAGGCCATGTGGCTGGTATATCCCAAGCTGGTCTTCTGTGAATGGCTCACTTTGTTTTATTTTAGTTTCTCCATTCTGAGCTGGGAAGATACTCTCATAACCTTTCAATTTAGAGCTCTCCTCTCACTCTCTGTGGAATTCCAAAAGTGCTGCCAGGCTGGAAGGAAACCGTCAATTAATTGTCAATTCTTCACATTGAGCAACTGATTAATTGGCACAATGTTATCTCTAAATCAGTGGTAATTAATTACTCTCTTCTTAATCTTGACCTTCAGAGTGCTAAAACTCTTCAAATTGCCACGGCTCCTGAGTCAGGATGACAGATGTAGCGACATTCTTCCTATAATTTGTTCTGTGCCTAAACTTTCTGCCTAAATGAGAGGCGAGCACAGCGGAGCCGGGTGGAGCTGGCTAGTCTCACGAAGACATCGGGTGAACCGCGAGGAAACTGAGCTGATTCCCTGGAGAGTGGCAGGCCATCGTCCCAGTGTTGAACATCTTCCATTACTAGCCTCTTCCAGAACAAATCATGAAGAATGCAGGGACTGTGCTTCCTCGTGACTTGCAGAGCCAGAAAGCAGTCCTTTAGAAAGGACCCCCACTGAAGTTCTGTCCCACTCCGGTTCTGGAGAAGAATGGGGTTCCCAACCTTTTATTTTCAGTTAGTTAGTTGCCAAGCCTGGCTAAAGTGGCCACACACAAGGTTACTTCCCCTAGCTGAGCCCAGATGACCACCCACGTCCTCCCCACCTACGGTAGAAGAAGAGATCACAGATCACGGGGTTCGTTTAGGATGGGGAGGCTTCTGGTCTCTAGCCCTGTCTGCTCTGTAGAGCCCTCAAAGCCCATCTGGGCCCAGATCACTGTCCTTGGGTTTGGTGGGGAGTCTCCACAGAGGAGGGCTCAAGGGAAGACAAATGACCTGTTTGCCTGAAACAGAACTTGTTTCTAATCAATACTTGGGGAGCAAGGTCAGAATAGAAACTTGGGAAAGATGGGGAAGTCCCAAGTCCTGCAGCTAGGACAGGAAGTATTTAAAGCTAGATTCAACTTTTACACCTAAAAATATAAAGCTGTCAATTTTCATTAAGAATGAAGCAAATGAAATCTAGAGGGTGCCAAATAATTAATGACTTTTAATAACCCTAATAAATTCCGATTTCATCAAAACCCACGTTGCTTGTCATCCGGACGGCCAGTAGGATGGAAAGCTGGAGGGGCAAGCACCTGTGGGAAATGATGCAGCTGACATTCTTCTCAGGTACATCAATTATCATTAAAGAGCGATAAGGATGCCAGAATAGACTGTGTTAGCACCTGACGTGGAGGCCTTCTCGTTTAAGACTGGACCCATTAATTGTAACGACTACTTCTGTGATCCCACAGGTAGAGCACAAACTAATTCATGGCTTTGGCAATCCTGGAGGCCTTTGTACATTAAGGAGTCTGATTTATTTCATATAAAGGAGGATACTCAAAGTCCAACCAAGAAAGGGTCATTCCACTATCTTGTTCCAACAGTCAGAGGCACTAGGTGAAATATGTATCTCTCCAGACTCCGGACACCCTCATGGGAGCAGATGGAGCTTGTCCACAGGGCTGTGTGCATCTAGCATCCAGCTCTGGAAGTCTGAGGAAGAGATCCTGCATGGTGGGATGTATTTTTAAATAGGGTTTTGGTTTTTCTAAAAGTTTATTTACTTTTATTTTATGTGTATGGGTATTTTTGCCTGCATGCATGTCTGTGTGCTAAATCTATGCAGTGCTCCAGGAGACCAGGAAAGGATATCAGATCTTCTAAAACTGGAGTTACAAATGACTGTAGATCACCATATGCTGGGTGCTGGGTTTCTCTATAAGACCAGCAAAAGCTTTTAACCTCTGAGTTGCCTCTCCAGAATATAAAATAAACTTATTTAATGTCATTTGGCTTTTACTCCTGGCTATCCCAGGTGGTGATCATTTGGATTCATCAGTTTTGACTTAGAGTCCTGCTGCACTCGGGGACAGGGGGCAGGAATTAGCTTCCCATTGTTCTATAAGACTCCTAAGTGGCTCTATGGATATCGGCCCTGTTGGAGGTGAGGAGGGCATATTGAGTAGAAGCAGGTCCCCTGACTAGCAACCTGTCCCATCTTTTCCTTAGAACCACAGAGCAAGGGTATCTAAGCAGGGGTGGCCAGAGCTCTGGACTTCATTATGAGAAGAACATGGCTTGCCAATCTTGTTCTTCAAGTCACAGGATGATTGAAATCAGTATAGTCAGAGCTATCTGTACAGCAGGATATAACATGCTGGAAAGTTCTGGGCAGAGTATCTAGGACTGAGGACCCAAGTTAGGGGCCCTTAGGAAACATTGCTGCCTGTGGGGGATACACAGGGTGGACCTAGATGGTCCCTGCCTGTCACCCAGCTCTAGGCCATACTAGCAGCAACACGACATGAAGGTCCCAAGGATCCTGGGGCCTGAGCTTTGTAGACACACATCTTGCTTTCCAGCTAACCCTAACCTTTGTATGTGTATCACATGCTCACTCACTTTCTTCTAGACCAGTGGTTCTTAACCTTCCTAATGCTGCCACCATTTACTTTAATAACAGTTCCTCGTGTTTTGGTAACCCTTAATCATTAAATTACTTTTTGTCACTATCTCATAACTGTAATTTTGTTACTGTTATCAATCATAATGTAAATATTTTTGTAGAAAGATGGTTGCCAAAGGGATTTCCACCTACGGTTGAGAATCTTTGGTTAGACTCTAAGCCAAAGACTCAATGCTTATTTTGCTGTTTTTTTTTTTTTTGAGATACTTTGTTTTTAAATTTTGTGTGTGTGGTGTGTGTGTGTGTGTGTGTGTGTGTGTGTGTGCGCGCGCGCGCGTTTGTAGTACCCTCAGAAACCAGAAAAGGGCTTTTGGATCCCTGGAGCTGGATTTACAGGCAATTGTAAGCCACCTAACATGAGTGCTAGAAAACAAACTCTGGTCCTCTGAAAGAGCAGCAAAAGTTTTGGGTGTGGTCCCTATTTCCTTTTTCTTTCGTTTTTCTTTCTTTCTTTTTTGTAGTATAGAATAGAACTTATTCAGGACATGGGAGGGGGGAGTTAAGAGGGTAGTAGAGGCAGAGAAAGGTAGAGAGAGAGAGAGAGTAAAGAAGTAGAGGGGGGAAGGGGATGGGAGGAGGGGGGGGGGGGGGAAGGGAAGCAGAGAAAGAGCAAGAGAAACAAGTGTCCCCTATTTTCTTATTTGTTATTTAATTTTTGCATTTTTTAAAGTAGAGTCTCATGGAGTTCAGGTAGTCTCAACTCTATGTAGCTGAGAGTGACTTCCACTCCTGGTCCTCCTGTCTCCACCTCCCAAGAGCTGGAGTTTTAAGTATGTGCTACTGTGCCCAGCTTATTCTAACGTTGGGGATTGTTTCAGCTGCTATCTTTTTTTTTTTTTTTTTTTGTTTTTCCAGACAGGGTTTCTCTGTGTAGCCCTGGCTGTCTTGGATCTCACTCTGTAGACCAGGCTGGCCTTGAACTCAGAAATCCGCCTGCCTCTGCCTCCCAAGTGCTGGGATTAAAGGTGTGCACCACCACCCCCCGGCTTCAGCTGCTATCTTTAAGGTTGATGTCACCCAGAAGGTTTCAGGTCTCCAGCTCCATGTGGGTCTCTTCAGGTATAGTAGGCTGCTGTTCCGGGAACTCATAATGGCTATGATGAACAGCATGAAAGAATCTCACGAGGCTGCTCCTGTGATCACCGGGACGTTAGAGGCTGGCTCTGAGCAAACTGCCTGGAGTGCCTGCCAGAGTAAAGGGAGACCTACCCCAGTAGCCGGTGTGCTACACTGAAGGGCAAAGAGTGGCCCGTGCCACCATCCCAGTGAGTAGAGAGGGTGACAGCCAGGTTGGCGTCTGCTTTGAGAATCTTTTCTCTGGGTGCCAGGATCTTGCCGAAGCCCATCTCAGGACTGAGCCGCAGATTGAACCTGTCTTGATTCCATCTCATCTACAGGCTGAGTGTTTTATGAGGTCTTCATGAAAGGCATGATTTATGTTTCAAGACTGCTGGAAAGGCTCAAGCTTTTAAAAATAATTTCTGAAAATGAATTTCTTTTTAGGGTCAGTGACATTATCTCAAAACTAAGGAGAACTCCGGTCCCACTGATGACGGTTGTAGGGGTCTTCGTCTTCCTTCCAGATTAACTTGTCTTTCACATTTTTAAACTCCACACGCCTCTTTTAATTTTACGCATTGGTAGCCCATTTCCCAGCTTTTCTCAGAGCTTGTTATCTGTAGCAGGTTGGCCATAGACATTTGTCGATACAATTACAAGGACCTATAAATATCTCACCAAGATGGATACAGTGGTTCATACCTGTAATCACAGCTCCTCAGGAGGCCAAGGCAGGAGGAGTTGGAAGTCAGTCTGGAATACATACTGAGATCCAATTTAAAAAGAAAAGTGTCACCAGGTGTAGTGTGTAGTTCCTACTACTCAGCTTTAGGTTACAGTGGAATGTGCTACCAGCCCCGCCCAGGTTCCTTCAGATCCGTGGATGAAAGACATACATACACATTAGCTTGTTTTTAACTTGCCTTATTGGCTCAATTGTTGGGTGCTTCTAATCTCCTGTGGTTAGTGTGTCTTCCCCAATACTCTTAACTCAAGTTCTTCAGTTACCTTCTCCTTGTTCAGCAACCCAAAATTGCCCTCCACTTAGTTGTGTTTCTAATCTTCCCCTGGAGAAGTGGCCTATGGCAGCTTTGCCTGAGATCTCATCACCTTTTCTCCCTCCAAAGCATGATGAAAATCTTCCCTTTTTTCCCCTGTGGAGACCCAGAAGTTCACCTCTTTCCTTCTGGTCAGCAATTGGCTCCTGGCATCTTTATTGATCAATCAAGAACCAATTGGGGAACAGGACCTTGGCATTAGAACCACCTTCTACATCTCACCTTTTCTGTCCAATAAAATAAAAATAACTCTCTTCTCCCAGACATAAATTGAACAAAACTATAACCACATGTAAATTACAAAGTGTGATATACAGATAACATCCAGTCTATCATATTTGTCAATTAGATAAAGTGCTCTATCATTTTTAATTTAAAGAATTATGATTATATTTAGAGTTTAGCCTGTAAAACCATCTGAAAACCATGTCTCTATAATTTTTACTCTATAACTTCTCTCTCAATGTTAAACAATTTGAGTTTGATTATGAGACTATAACTAGTCTTTAACCCCATCAGGAATCCAAGAACTAATTAAATATTACCTGAGTATATTGGAAGCCCCAAACATGATTTTGATAACTTAAACAATTATAGAGACAGCTGATTACCTGGACTACCCCTAATTTCTCATAAAGTTAGAGCATCTTCTTTATCCTTTCGGCCCAGAACATCTGGCAGACCTTCTGTGAAGTAGGAAACATAAAGAACCAGCTTATCTTGTCTTGCTAGTAGTCAACCATCCCACCTCTGTTTGTTCCTTTTGGACAATATATTGTCTGTAGATGATATAAGCAATTTTTTTTTCTAGTGGCTACTTTGTTACTCTAAGCAACCTTGCCTGGAGGTAGAGGTGTTCAACTTTTTTTTTTTTTTTTTTTTTGAAGGAGGATGAAGAAACTATTTGGAGCAGACATGTCTCATTGTCAAATGATTTTTAATAATGAAATAACATGAAATGTCAAATTCTGTGGATTTCTGATGTTTTTGAAGACTATCTATATATGTAAAGTATCTTGAGCTGTTAAACCTTAGCTACTCTTAGCCATTTCTATTTGAAAAAATTGAAGGTAGTTTATTATACTTAAATCAGAACCTAACCAGGCAGTGGTGCGCAGCCTTTAATCCCAGCACTTGGGAGGCAGAGGCAGGCGGATTTCTGAGTTTGAGGCCAGCCTGGTCTACAGAGTGAGTTCCAGGACAGCCAAGGCTTATAGAGAAACCTGTCTCGAAAAACCAAAAAAACAAAAAATAACAAACAAAAATCAGAAACTTACCTAACTATGAGTTTGCTAGCTGGCTCTTAACTTGTGTTGCTTAATCATCTTAAACAGTTTGTAACAGAGCTATTAGAAAGATTTGGTCTAAGCCTCGTATTTTTCAATAAGTTGTATAGGCACAATGTCTATCTAAGAGTAACAATATTAATCTCAAATTTTCTATCAATATAAGAAATTCACAGCAATGAAAACCTTAAATCTGTATCAATATAAGTTCTGTACCAATGTAAGAAATTATAACTTTAATTTGTATCAATTATAAAGATTTCTATCAATTAAGAGTATGGCTACACTATGTTTTGTTTAAGGATAAAAATTTAGTAATCCATCTCATCTATTTCTTTCTGTTCAAAATTATGACGATTTCTAAATTATCTCTTAAAATGAGAACCTATCTATAATTTGTAAAATAATCTTTACCAGACACCCATGCCAGGGAATTGTCTCTATAGCTATTTCAGCTGAATATGGGCAATGAGAAATTTTCTAAAGGGTGGGGAAGGGTAGGAAAAGTAGAAAAACTGGTTAGACTTAAGAAGGCTAGCTTTAGTATCCGTTATCACGTCTCTGTATATTTGGCAGGTTTAGACTGGATCTGTCTGAAAGGTTGGATGAACGAGATGACCTGGAATCAGCAGTGATCCTAACGGAGTTCTGGAAGCAAGTCTCTGGACAACATCAGGAAGCAAGGGGCTGGAACAGCAGATCAGTTCAGCATTCCAGTGGATGAATCTTGTCAGAGTTGTACATTCTGTAATATATGAATCTTACAGCCAACTTTTATACCATTAAGATATTTGTATGGATTGTGCAGATCAGTTAAAGAAGAAATTTTGCAGGTGAAAGACAGCTGCTTTTTTTATGAGTTAATTTTATCAATAACCAATTGTAATAAATCTTTATTTATACCAGGTGAAGGATGGCACAATGAATCTTTACCTGCCCTGTTTGATTTTCTCAAATTTTTATAGTTCTTCAGGGGGTCTCCCTGTCATATCTGGTTCATATCACACTGGAAGGGGTCCAGAGCTTAGTCTCCTTTCCTGTCAACACAAATGTACAGCTTTTCTCCCAAAATAGCATGTCCTTGGTCCAGTAACTGGAATTTATTGACTGTTTAGCTTGACCTCTCTCCCAGAGGAATTTTAATATAACCTCCAAACTCATAACCACACTCATTTTGATAAATAAAACAATTTAAAGCAAATAAATCTATCTAAACAAATGTTAACTGATGAGAGTACTTCTGCTGTCTCCTGTCCTGACCTTCATGAGATCAAGGCCTAAATTATTTATTTAATATCTCTGTCTACTTACTGTATGAGCTATTTCCAGGTTTTCTCTTTATATAATTCTTAAGGCCTAAATTTTTACTGTCTGAGATAGGCTACGTGACCTACCTCCTGCCTTTGATCTAATTTTTTTTAAGATCAAATGTCTCAATATTTTTATTTCTCTGTATTAACTTTAATTAAATTCCCTTCTATCCTTAAAAAAAATTAAATCAAATTAAAATTATCTATCAACAGCCTTCCATCTTTGTAAGGTCCTTACACAAGAGGCAGGGCAGGATTTCTGACGAGCTCTCAGAAACCCTTGGGCACCAGTCTCACATCTCTTTGGACAATAATCTTAAAAAGTCAAGGATTGGTCATTGAAGGCCATTATGCAGAGTCAGGGGGAAAGCTCTGGGGAATTCCTATCAATGTGAACGTTATCGTGTATCAATGAAGTAAAATAAGAAGTGAAGCAGATAAGGAAGCTGAGGATGCTACCATCCAGGACCTTGGGACAGTGCCTCCAAGGACAGCCAGTTTGGGGATGGAGGTTTGCACTACCCTGATTGTTAGGAAGAATTCTCTTTTTTTTTTACTTTTTCAAAACAGTTTCTCTGTGTATACCTGGCTGCCCTGGAACTTGCTCTGTAAACCAGGGTGGCCTTGAACTTAGGGATCCACCTGCTTCTGCTTCCTGAGTTCTGGGATTAAAGGCGTGTACCATCATGCCCAGATTATGAGGATGAAGAGAGAGAGAGAGAGAGAGAGAGAGAGAGAGAGAGAGAGAGAGAGAAGGCACTCTGAAATCTATAATCATAAGCATGCACTACTACGTCGTCACCACTTCCTCTTTTTAAGCCTGATCTGTTTACAAGTGTGCTTGCTATTAGTTATAGTAATACTTTGAAACTTGCTCTTGACAAAAATCAAGATTCTTCACAAACCACAGATCGAATTTTGTCATGAGCTGCAGTGTTGTTGTGTGCATCCCTCTGAAAGTAGGATGGGGCTCATGATCTTAGCTTGGCTCTAGTAGCCAACCTCCTGGTATGTCACGCCAATCCAGGGTCCATGTTTCCTCTCAGTGGCTGGGGTTCCTTGCTGTTCTCATCATCTGTGCCATTTCTGAGCCCCAAATACTTTATTCATAGCTTAGAAGCATTGAGGATGCTCTGGAAGCAGCTTGGATATTTCAAAGCTGGTATATCTCCCATAGTAAGAGTCAACAAGGTCTCAGGGTGATTAGTCTACCAGGCAGATGATACTACCCTGGTAACAGCCAAAATGGAGCCTGAACCTTACCCCAGTGACTTCTCATACCTGTCACCACTACAAATGCACTCTAGGACAAAGGACCTGGTCTCTTCAAAAATAGATCATTCAAAAGATCTGTTGTACAGTGTGTTGCTATAGTTAATAATGATATGTCAAAATTGCTCAACAATGGGACTAGGGAAACAGCTTAGCAATTAAGAGTACATATTGCTCTTTCAGAGGTCCTGAATTTGATACCCAGCCCTAATGTCAGGCAGTGGACAATCCCCTGTAACTCTAATCTCTAATTGACCAATGTTCACTTTTGATCTCTGAAGGCACTCCCCCACCCCGCAGAGTAAATAAATAAACAAACAAATAAAAGAAATCTTGCTGAGCATAATGGTACAGTGCCTTTAATCCCAGCCCCATGGGGAGCATGACAATACCAACCAACCAGAGCTCCCAGGGTCTAAACCACCAGCCTGGGAACACACGTGGAGGGATCCATGGCTCCAGCTGTATATGCAGTGGAGGATGGCCTTGTTGGGCATCAGTGGGAGAGGAGGGCCTTGGTCCCAGGAAGGCTGGATGCCCCAGTGTGGGGGAATTTGAGGGCAGGGAGGCCAGAATGGGTGGATAGGTAGAGGCACACCCTCATAGAAGTAGGAGGAGTGGGAATGGGATAGGGGATTTCGGCAGGGGAATGGGGAAAGGGAATAACATTTGAAAGGTAAATAAGTAAGATATCCAGTAATAAAAAATAATAATAATAACAGATAATGGAACTGGCTATTACAGTTGAGCATTTGAGACTTTTTTGTCAACAATTTAATATTACCCATATTACTGGGATTCCTTATAATCCTCAAGGATGAAGTATTGTGGAATGGTCCATGGAACTTTAAAACAATATCTTCATAAAATAAAAAAGGGGAGGTATATCCCCATAAACCACAAATTTATTTAAATCATGCTCTTTTTATTTTAAATTTTTAAAAAATTTGATGCCAAGGAACTTTCTGCTGAGTGTCTATGGCACTCTACAACTAGGCATACTTATGCCTGGGTGAAAGGGAATGATCCACTTACTGGCATATGGCATGATTCCGATTCAGTATCAAATATGGGGAAGGGGGCATGTTTGTGTTTTTTCTACGGGATGCTGAAGGAGCATGTGGTTGCCAGAGCAATGGGTGAGACATGCTGATGCCAGGATAAAGAATGATGCTGACGTGTGAGCTTGCTGAGTGCCCTGAGAAGGGTGACTGGGAAGCTGTTACTGGGCATATGTTCCCAATCCACCTTTGCTTTCCTATAGCCCAGATGGGACAAGCTGCCTTGCCTCAAGTTCTTAGATCTTGTGGGACAGAGAATCAAAAAGAGAAGCTATAATGACTCTTGTATTTTTCTTAAATGTGACCAGTTATTTGGACTCAATCATTTACTGGTCTAGAAATCAATCCAATATTGGAGATAACAGTTTTCATTTGGAAGGCTGGATATGGACATTTTCAGAGACATATTTGGAAGTTAGCTGCAGTTCTCTATGATGTATGTTAGTAAGAGATAAAGTTGGGACAGGACAGAGAACCCTGTCTCAAAAAATATATGTTATATTATATATTATATATATTATTTGATATATATTATTTGAAAAAAGGTTCAATATTCTTATCTACCAAAGAAATTACAAATTAAAACTGCTTTGAAACTATATCCCTCCCCAACCCCTTAGGTGTTATTAAAATAAACAGGATTGATGAGCCTGGAGAGATGGTTCAGTAGTTAAGAGCTCTTGCTGTTTCTTGCAGAGGGCCCTAGTTCAGTTTCCAATACCCACACTTATGGTTTACAACTATATGGTACTCCAATTCCAGGGATATGTCACCCTCTTCTGGCCTCCACGGGCATCAGAAATCCATATGGTCCACATATATACATATAAAATACTAATACACATATTATAAAAAATAAATCTTAAAAGAAAGGGAAATGGGGCTGGTGAGGTGGTTAAGCAGAAAAAGGTGCCTGCCTTTGAGCCTAACAACATGGGTTTGATCCTGAGACCCATAGAGTGGAAAGAGAACCAAGTTGTCCTTTAACACATGTGTACATGTGTGCATACACATGCCATGTAAACACACAAAATAAATTTAAAGAAATGAAAACAAAACAATGAGATGGGGTCCATGCTCATTTAGTAGAGGGCTTGCCTGGCATGGATAAAGCGATAATGTTGATCAAAAGCACCTGGTAAACTTGGCTTGGTGGTAATACCTGGAATCCCAGCACTGGAGAAGTAGAGGCAGGAAAGGTCAGAAGTTCAAGGCCAGCTTGAATTATCTGAAAATCTGTCTCAAAAAAAAAAAAAATAAAAATAAAAATAAAACAATTACAAATGTTAATGAGAATGTGAGGGAAAAGAGACCATTATACAACTCTGCTGGGCATATAATCTGGTAAACTCAGTATGGAAGCCAGTGTCAAGGTTCTTCAGAACAGCTAAAAGCAGGGGTTGGGAAATTGCTCAACAGTTAGAGCCTGTGTCTTTCAGATACAGCTAAAGCTCAGGGCTGAAAAATTGTCATTAAAGTACTTTGGGGTCTTAAACCATTCTCGCTCCAGCACCAACATATGTATGGCTTATACTATTTGGATCGACCCCTCGTCCGTACAAACATATATGAATTACATACAATGTAAAACCACGCACACACACAATAACAACTCAAACCATACACAACACACACACACCACACCACAAAAACACAATTGCATGAGCCACATGCCATGCTTAATAAAGCTAGGGTTCATATGACACTCCATGCCTTGCGAGATTATTACAGCTGGGGACTTTATAACGACCAGAGACACTGCAACATTATGTATCGCAACCATTCGATATGGACACATGAAGAAAAGCTTAATGTCATAGATACAAGAGCATTTCAAAAAAAAGATGGAATACAACGTAGTTCAATCCTTAAAATAAAAACCACAATCTATTGCAATGAAAAAGATGAACTACTCAGATGCATTAAATGAAATATCCCTATAGTAGTGTGTTTGTTTTTAGTAGTGTGGGTTGTGTGTGTGTGTGTGTGTGACAGTGGAAAAGGGAGCCTGAGATGGAGAAAAAGGACGAGTGGAAAATGATGTAAAGGGGACGGAAGGGAAACTTCATGTAAAGTGAAACCAAAGTGGAGAAGGGAACCAAAAAGAAGAAAAAGGACAGGGACAGCCATGCAGGAAGGGGAGGGAGGGTATAAGAGCAAAGGAGACTACTGAGTAGGTATGAAAATGCCATTACAATTCATTATTTTATGTGATAACCTAAAAAATGCAACCTAAAAGAAAAAATTATTAGTGACCTAGGAAAAAATATTTAGTGACGTGACTATTTCCACTCACTTCCAGATTGGCACCTAAGGCAGAAAACCTGGGGACGCTAGACCCAGGCCAGATACCTTTTGCAGAGAGGATCACTATCACACCTAAGCAGCAGGGTGAAGCCAGGACTCTGGTCAGCAGCAGCCGGCTTGCAACAGAGGCCTGGGAGGCCTGGGAGGCCTGGGGCTGCAGTGGGTGGAGGTGTGCCAGGGCAGGATGCTGGGTCTGTCTCCCAGCCCTAAGGATCTGGGAAACGGTTCTGTGGTTGTAAGTGAGATGTCAGGATGTGCAGAAGGAAGATGGAAGCCATGGCTGCCTGGGTGGTTGTCTCTGTTTCTCTGAGCCTGTAAATTGAGAGTCTGTGTAGGACCCTCAGTTGTCAATCTTTGTTCTATTCAACATTGATGTCTGTGTCTGCCTGTGTAGCTTGGTAGCAGATCAAAGTAATCACATTTCATCAGGAAAACTGTA
Source organism: Mastomys natalensis (assembly GCA_021653895.1). Taxonomy (NCBI): domain Eukaryota; kingdom Metazoa; phylum Chordata; class Mammalia; order Rodentia; family Muridae; genus Mastomys; species Mastomys natalensis. The sequence goes on along the minus strand of JAJTUV010000016.1, from coordinate 543,471 downwards.
ATCACTGACCAAATACAACTGGGGAGATGAGCCAGAGTCAGAGACAGATGAGGCTTGTGACTGCTGGTATATAATAATTGGGTGCTCAGGGTGACTCTGCAGCCGGTTCATTATTACACTGCTTTCTGTGTAGACGAAACTGTAAACCCAGATTCCAGTGTATGATTAGATTGCCATTTAAAAATATTAAATATTAATATCACATGAAGATTCATTTCTACAGTATTGTATTTTCAAGTCAGAGCTCATGTTCTTTTTATAAAAAGATTTATTTTTATGAGGCTAAATAAATAGATGGCTCTACAGTTAAAAGCACTGGCCACTCTTACAAAGGACTCAGATTCAGTTTCCAGTATTCACATGGTGGCTCATAATTATCTGTAACTCCAGTTCCTGGGAATCCAACACCTTCTTCTGGCTTCCGTGGGACCAGGCATACACATGGTGCACAGACATACATGCAAGTAAAACACTCACACACATAAAATAAAATAAGTCTAAAAACTGTTTAAAGATTTACATTTACCATTTTTATTTTTCTGTCTATGTCTCTGTCTCTCTGTCGTGTGTGTGTGTGTGTGTGTGTGTGTGTGTGTGTGTGTGTCTGTGCTATGTGTGTACAATTGCCCGAGGAGGATAGAAGAAGGTGTTGGATCCCTTGGAGTTAGAATTACAGGTGGCTGTGAGCCACCCAAAACGCTCTGGAAGAGCAGCAGATGCTCTTCACATCCAGTCTGTCTCCAGCCCCCAGGGCTCATGTTCTGTTTTATTTTTTTATTTTTTTTTACTCTTTCACAATAGATTTTATTGGAGCAGAGTACACAGACATTCCAATTCTTATCACACGTACCCAAAAACTGGTTTTCCGTCTCTCCATTTTCTGCAGGCAGATCAGTAGTTTGCTGGTCAACCACTTCAGCCTGTTTGCCTTTCGCTCCCCTCTTCCCTTCTATCTGCACTTGTCTGCTGCTTTATCCTTTCTCGCGGCCTTCTTTGGCTTTGCCTTGGCAGGCTTGGCCGACAGCCTCGACAGCCTCGCGGAACGGTGGCTTGGGCTCGGTTTCGCAGCTCCATCCTCTTGGGCATCGACCGGTGCAACGCCGAATCTGTCACAGAGCTGCATTGCCTAGCTGCCACCAGACGAACTGCCAGGGCTCAAGTTCTTTATTTTTTTTTTTTTATTGGAAATTTTTTTACATTTCAGATATTCTCTCCTTACCTCATTTCCCCCCCTCCCTCCCAGGAACTCACTATCCCTTCCCCCATCCTCCTGCCTCCACGTTGGTGTACCCCCACCCACCCTCCCCCGTACCTCCCTCCCCACCCTCGAATATCCCCCCCCCCACGATGTCCAGCCTTCATGGGACCAAGGATCTCTTCTCCCACTTATATATAGCTCCCTTGCATATATAGCTGGAGCCATGGGTCCCTCCCTAAGCGCTCCCAGGCTGGTGGTTTAGACCCTGGGGGCTCTGGTTGGTTGGGATTGTTGCTTTCCTCATGGTGTCGCGAATCCTCTCAACTCCTTCAGCCTTCACTCTATCTTCTCCATTGGGAACCCCATGATCAGTTTAATGGTTAGCTGTGAGCTTCTGCCTCTGAGTATGTCAGACTCTTGCAGACTTCTAAGGAGACAGCTATATCAGGCTCCTGTCAGCATGTACATCCTGACATCCACATCAACCTCTACCTTTGGTGACTGCACAGAGGATGGATATCCAGGTGGAATGGTCTGTCTCTCCTTCAGTTTCTGTCCTGCACTGTGTCTCCATATTTGCACCCTTGAGTATTTTGTTACTCCTTCTAAGAAGAACTGAAGCTCCCCCTACTTGGTCATCATTCTTCATGAGCTTTATGTGGTCTGTGAGTTGAATCTTGGGTATTTCAGGCTTCTGGGCTAAAGTCCAATAATCAGTGAGTGAATACCATGTATGTTCTTTTGTGATTGGGTTACTTCACTCAGGATGATATTTTCTAGTTCCATCCATTTATATAAGAATTTATCAAATTCATTCTTTTTAATAGCTGAGTAATATTCCATTGTATAAATGTACCACATTTTTTGTATCCATTCCTCTGTTGAAGGGCATCAAGTTCTTAAAGGGACTGTGAGGCTGTCACAGTCTACACGTTCAAGAGGAAACAGCCAGACATATAAACTACTGTAGTTCAGTTTGGGGAAGGTCAATGGATTAAGGTCTAGTCCCTAGGGCCCCACTTTTGGAAGTCGGGGTGGACCTGGTAGAAGGAAGTGAGGTCATTTGAGTATGCCTTCAATTATACCTTGGAAACTCTGTCTGCTCTCTGACTTCAGATGTGAGAACTCACTCAGACATGTGTTCCCATCATTCTCACACACTGCTCTCATTGTAGGCACAGTTAATAGACTACCTGAGTTTGGATTTTGAGTCTTTAAACTGAGAGCTAACTAAACCTTTTCTCTTTAAGTTAATCGTTTCAGGTATTTTGTTGTAGTAATGCAAAGCTGACACAAAAGAGTGAGCTTTGCAGTGAGCTATTCTTCTTGTTACTCTTTCTTTCTCTTTCTTTTTCTTTCTTTCTTTCTTTCTTTCTTTCTTTCTTTCTTTCGTTATTTTTAATTGGGGGTATCTTAGAGTTTTACTGCTGTGAACAGACACCATGACCAAGGCAACTCTTTTTTTTTTTTTTTAAAGATTTATTTATTTTATTTATATGTGAGTACACTGTAGTTGTCTTCAGACACATCAGAAGAGGGCACCCATTAAGATGGTTGTGTACCACCATGTGGTTGCTGGGAATTGAACTCAGGACCTCTGGAAGAGTAGTCAGTGCTCTTAACCGCTGAGACCACTGAGCCAACTCTCCAGCCCCCAAGGCAACTTTTATAAGAATAATATTTAATTGGGGCTGGTTTACACATTCAGAGTTTCAGTCCATTATCATCAAGGCAGGAACATGGCAGCCTCCAGACAGGCATGGTGCAGGAGGAGCTGAGAGTTCTTCATCTTGTTCCGAAGGCAAACAGGAGAAGACTGACTTCCAGGCAGTTAGGACAAGGGTATTAAAGCCTATGACCACAGTGACACACCTACTCCAACAAGGCTACACTTCCTAATTGTGCCACTCTCTGTGCCAAGCATATACAAACCATCACAGGGAGTTTGTGTGTGTTCATGTATGTGTTCACATGTGCATCAAGTGCACATGTGTGGTTGTAGATGTGAAAGCAGAGCTCAAGCTTGAAGTTTTTTCTTCAACCACTCTCCAACTTACTTTCTGAGTCAGAGTCTCCCATTGGCCTCTCAGTGGAGGACCAATGTCAGCCCTACAGCCAGAACACTGCTTGTTTTTGTCAACTTGACACAAATTCTGAGAAGAAAGAATCTCAATTGATGAGTTACCTCCATCAGACTGGTAGTGGGCATGTCTGGTGCATTTTCTTGATTGATGTGGGAGGGCCCAGCCCCTTGTGAGTGGTCTGACACCTGGGCAGGTGGTCCTGAGGCATATAAGAAAGTAAGCTGAGCAAGGCATGATGAGCAAGTTAGTAAGCAGCATTCCCCATGCTCTCTGCTTCAGTTCCTGGTTTCATATTCCTGCTTGGCTTCTCTTGATAATGGACTCTAGCCTTTAAGCCAAATACAGCTATTCCTACCCAAGTTGCTTTTTTTGTAAAATATAAGTAAAGCAGCATAGCGAGTGTGCTGGCAATCCAACTCAGGTCCTCACAGGGCACTAGAAGCATGTTACCAACTACACCTCCCCCCACTCACCTCTTGCCTTTTTTTGGAGGTGGTGGGGAGAAGGAGTGGAGGTCACTTTGAGACAGGATCTCCTGAAGCATGGGCTAACCTTCAACTCACTATGTAGCCAGAGATAATTTTGAACTTCTTGATTCTCTTACCTCCACCTGCCAAGTACTGGGATTGACGATGTGTCCTCATCACAATGGACGTTTTAAGTTTTTGTTGTTTTCATTATTTCTTGGTTATAGTTATTCATTAAGAAGTTGTTATTCATTAAGCAACTAGATCAACCTTTGTTTTCAGATGTATAGCAGATTGCAAAGTGTAATTTTCCTGGCTATGACTGATGAAACAGAAATAAATTTTGCCTAAACATTTTAGTTTTTTTTTTTTTTAATGGGTAAGTATGTGTCCCAAAGAATTGACAGGCAAATCTCCAGCCAATGCTTTCCCACTGATGCCTGCAGCAGCACTGCTCCTGATACTGAAAACACGGCAGGAGGTAACTCAAGTGTGTATCAACCGATGAACGGACAGGCAGTATGGCATGCCCACACACAGTGAAATGATTCAGTGTAAGGCAGGAAGAAGCCTCTGAAACATGCAACCACACAGGCAAATCTTGGAGACATGATGAGGGAAATAAGGCAGCTATTTATTAAATATTAGCTGTTAAATAAAGCAGACATAAGGGTCAAATTCTGCATAATTACACATTCATAGGATATCCAGACTGGTCAAGTTCAAAGACTGGAAGTTTCTGTCACTAGTGGAAGGAAGATTGTGGAGTTAGTAACTGGCAGGTAGAATTATAGTTTGGGAAGAGATATATAGCTTGTATGTATGATAGGGGTGGGTGCAAGGCAATGTGGCTATACATAATGCTACTGAGCCACACATTTTAAAATGGCTAAAATGCAGCCAGGAGTGGTTGTTGTCCCAAATGCCTAGGAGGCTGGCACAATATCACCTTGAGCTCAGGAGTTTGAGGCCAGCCTCAAAGCAAGAGTGGTACTTGTCCTGGAACATCATTGGAACAGCTCTCCACACGTCTGGACCTCAGTTTCATTTTCTTGCTGGACTTTTTTTCCAGGGTGTATCCAGCTCCCTGGGCTGCTCAAGGACAACTTCATGAGGAACTGGCACCTTAGCCTCTTTGGGTCTCCCAAGAAAGATTGCACCTATCCATTTGAAAATTAAGGAAAGCCTTAAGTGGAAGGCCAAAGCTGTAATCAAGGCACTGAGCCGGGAGAGGCTGTCCATTGGCAGATGGTGCCTCTGCTGTGCGAGCACCAACCTTGCTTTAGCCAAATCAGCATATCACGGCACGCCAATATCGCTGATTTGAATGGTTACCGTTTGCTTTATTTTCAATTTGCAAATTATCTTACTTTCATGATTGCAAGGTGCATTTAAGCACCAGGAGTTTATAAGGCACTTTATGTAAAAGTATCCTTACAGTAGCAAATCAACAGGGACCATAGGAAATTTTAATTCTCCCTTTTAATGTGATCTGGTGGACAATGAGACTGTCTCCTGTCTGTGCTTCACTGTCCAAGTAGGGAGTTAGGGAGGAATCAAGGGTCCCTTAGGTTTTTATGATTGGTTAAGCCCCAGCCAAAGTATATAGGCTTTCCCAGAATATTGACATGGTTTGCAATGGGCTCAGGATACCATGGGAAGAGAACAGATCCAGGAGGGTATGGGGCTCTGCTCTGGACCTTCTAGCAGAGCTGAATGTCCTCACTTTCTCCCTTCCTGGGATGTGTAGGTGAGACCTGGAATCACAGCTGCTGTTTTACAAACGTGGGGAGCAGGTGAGAACAGGAGGGAACCGATTGTGTGGCCTTTCTGGCCATCTCTCCTACCAGAGTTCTTAAGTCCCTTTGCGAATTAGGTCTTCTGCTGTAGGGGCCAACCCCACAAATTAATGGCATAAAGAAAGAAGAACTTGAGTAGGCTCTTAGGGCTGGTTGTCACTGTTCCATCAGCTTCAGCTGGGGCCTCTCAAGTCCAGCCATGGGCTCATCAGAAAGCACATCCATGCCCCCCATGGGTGATCCTTGTGGGTACCCAGGGTCTCTCCAGCATAACTGAGCTCCTAGGACAGTCTTTCCTAATGCATCGACTATTCAATACAGTTCCTCATGTCGTGATGCTCTTCCAACCATAAAATTATTTCCGAGCTATTTTATAACTGTAATGTTGCTACTGTTATGAGTCGTAAAGTAAATATCTGATATGCGATCCCCCCAAAGAGGGAGAACCACTGTCTTAGGAGGAGAATGGAAGCCCCATTGCTCACTACCACCTGACCTGATTTTGGTTGGAAGTGATTTCCCTTTATTTTCCCTTGAGTGTCACCCACAGAGACATGTTCAAGTATGTTACTTGAGAATCTAAACCACTTCTCAGCCGGGCGGTGGTGGCGCACGCCTTTAATCCTAGCACTTGGGAGGCAGAGGCAGGCGGATTTCTGAGTTCGAGGCCAGCCTGGTCTACAGAGTGAGTTCCAGGACAGCCAGGGCTACACAGAGAAACCCTGTCTCGAAAAACCAAAAAAAAAAAAAAAAACCACTTCTCAGTGGAGATGAAGTTCTGCAAGGAAGTGTTAGCCTGGACTCTTTCCCATGGCTACTTTAAGGAAAAAAAATGGTGTCTTGTGTAGGCTCACAAAATCCTTATTAGGGAAGAAAAGAAAACTACTGTTTGTACCAATATAGGATTTTCTCTCCATCTCTCCCTACTGTCTATCTCAGACAAAGTCTCATGTAGCCCAGGCTAGCCTCAAACTCATTCTATAGCATAAGATGATCTTGAACTTCTGGTCCTTCTGCACCCATCTCCTGAGAGCTGGGATTTCAGGCATGCACCCCGACAATCTGTATGGCTCTGGGGTTAGAGTCCAGGGCTTTGCGCATGCTAGGCAAATACTGTACCAACTGAGCCACAGCTCTCGCCCTGGTAAAGGAACTTTTAAAGATTTTACCATATGAACCAGAAGTGAAATTAATAAATGATAAAGTTGATCCTAGTATCTAAACAATAGTTGTCTAAGAAGAGAATAAAAGTTAGGAAGTGGAAAGAGAATGTGTGAGGACAACCAGGGTTGGGACATGGTGTTCTATAACATGTCTCACTGTCTCACCAAACTGTTCCATAGATTGTTATAGGAACTGAATGATAGCATAAGATGAAAAGCAGTATTTTTGAGGCTGTGAAGTTCTATCCAAATGATGATGATTGTTCTAATTTAGTATTTATTTAAAATTCAAAACCAGAATGGGAATGCCAATTACACAAGTTCAGATGGTGTCTCCTGGCTAGTCCTCATGCCCAGAGTGAGAGGCAGAATGGTCTGGGTGCTTCTGCAGGAAAGGGAGGCAGATGCGGCCAGCAAAGTCAATGCTTTATTTTCAGGTTAAAGAATGGCACATTGGAACGTCATATTTTATCTTTTTAATCATTTGTATGTCTGAAGTATTCCATTATAAATCTGAAGAAACAATCAATCCTAGCCCTGACTTTCCAGTTAGTTTATTAATGGTATTTGGCAGCAAGAATAGTGATTGGATCCCTTCCTATTAACTGAGAGGTATTTAGCATATTGGTCCTGTTAGCTAGGGTTGAACTTCCCTTGTTAAGTGGCCAGTCTGTGGTTCATCATTTGTAGTGGGTGCATATAGGGCTTTGTGGATGTCTGTGGTGGGGTGCTTCTGCTGTAACCTCCCAAGCCTTAAACGATTTTACTTCCTCTTCTTCCGGTGGTTGTGTAATTCTAGATGCCGTGAAACAAGCTTTGGCAAATGTCTGCAAGCAAAAGTGTCATGTGTAGCTCTGAGTCAAAGCATCCAATGGCTCCCAGACCACAGTTGTTCTTGTCCCTTTGTGGAGAGCTGTCACCTGGGTAGAGGTTGGTAAGAGCCTCCAAATCCAGGCAGCTAAAGTTCCAGTGTCCATCTGGCAGTTAGCTGGCATGTAATCAAGCCTCACAGCAGGCTCTGTATGAAGACCAGGTAGGCTGTCATAATTCTGAGTAGCTATAGTTTGGGAGACTTTTATACCTACACTTGACTTAGTGGGTCTGATTGTTTCCTGCCATACAATCCCTAGAATCTCCTGCTGTCTCTCAGATTCTCATGACCTGGTGCTGCACATTCTCTAGGCTAAGCAACCCAGACAGGGCACACACAGATCCTGCAATCTGAATTACTATCATTAAACACTTTTGAACTTGTGGTTCTGCTCCTCAGATGCAGATTCCTAAATTGAATGTGCTTCCACTTTTGAATTGAAACCTGAATTTCTACTTCAGGAAAGCATTGGCCCTCATGCCTGGGAGTATTAGAGAATCTACAGACATATTTTAAAAGCTCACCAGATTCACATAGGTACATTGTTAAAAATTTTTTTTATTTAATTAAATTTATTTATTTGTTTGTTTGTTTTTGGAGACAGGGTTTCTCTGTGCAGCTCTAACTGTCCTGGACCTTGATCTGTAGACCAGGCTAGCCTTGAAATCAGAGATCCACCTGCCTCTGCCCCTCCCAAGTGCTGGGATTAAAGGCATCTGCTACCACCACCAGCATCACATAGCTAAGATTTAACCACACCTATAAACTGTCAAGCATTAAACTGTACTCTTTAATAAATTAGGAACAGGTTATGATCTTGGGTAGCATTCGACAGGTAGGTCCTAAGGACACCTGATGCACTCACAGCTGGTGCCTGAGGCTTGACCCCTGTACTGGCTAGTTTGATGTCAACTTGACATAACATCTGAGAGGAGAGAACCTCAACTTGGAAAATGCCTCCAGATGATCAGGCTGTAAACAATCTGTAAGGCATTTTCTTAATTAGTGATTGATAAAGGAGGGCACAGCCCATTGTTGGTGGTACCTGGGATCTATAAGAAAGCAAGCTAATTTAAAATGTGTGATGCATTATATACACACATGCATGTACATACATGTGCATTAATATATAGATTTATAAGTGTATAAATCTATACTTACATATGGTAATGGAATGAAATCTCAGGTCCATGCGCTCTACCATCAAGCTAAGTTCTCAGGGCCACCTTACTTTTTTTTTTTAAGTTTCAATTTTAAATTAATCTATATAACTATGTCTGTTCAACAAAAATCATGGGATGCTATCATCTTGGATTGAATTCCTTCACGAGGTACCAACACACCAGACCAAACCAGCACAAACTCACGCATGCTTAGTGCCACATAATCCAAATGAGATGGTAGAGAAGGCAGACTCCAAAGGAGACTTGTTTTTTCCGGAAAACGGAAGATCTCAGTCTCTGTGGGACAGACTCACAGCAAAATCCCTTCTAGTAACCTGAGGAAGCCATTGTCAACTGATCAGCTTCTTCATATGATTCTACTGCCTTGTTCCTGTTTTACAAAACCTACTCTTCTGTTACTACCAAAGGTAAACTCATTTTATTTTGTAGAATGAATATTGATCTACATTTATAAATTGAAGACAAAAATTAATTAGATATTAGATACACAACTAAGAAAGAAAGAGAGAAAGGAAGAAAGAGAGAGAGAAAAAAAGAAAGAAAGACAGAAAGGAAGAAAGAAAGAAAACAAGCAAGCAAGCAGGCTAAGCAAACCATGATGAGGAAGCCAGTAAGCATCACCCTTCCCATGGCCTCTGCATCTCTCCTACCTCTGCATTAGTTCCTACCCTGCTTGAATTCCTGTCCTTTGGATGTACAGTGATATGGAAGTGTAAGCCAAACAAATCCTTTCTTCCTTGTCTTAGTCAGGGTTTTACTGCTGTGAACAGACACCATGACCAAAGCAACTCTTATAACGACAACATTTGATTGGGACTGGCTTACAATTTCAGAGGTTCAGTCTATTTTCATCAAGGCTGGAACATGGCAGCCTCCAGGCAGGCATGGTGCAGGAGGAGCTAAGAGTTCTACATCTTCATTTGAAGGCTGCTAGCAGAATATTGGCTTCTAGGCAGCTAGAATGAGGGTCCTAAAGCCCACACCCACAGTGATACATCTAGTCCAACAGGGCCACACCTTCTAATAGTGCCACTCCTTGGGCCAAGCATATACAAACCATCACATTCCACTCCCTGGCCCCCATAGGCTTGTTCAAACATATGAGTCTATGGGGGCCATATGTAAACATAACATAATGCAAAAATACATTTAGTTCAAAAAGTTCCCCTAGTCTACAGAAGTCTCAGCAATGTTAAAAGTCCAAAGTTCTTTCCAGCTTCTGTCTATTATAAATAAAGCTGCTATGAACATAGTGGAGCATATGTCCTTGTTATATGTTGGAGCATCTTCTGGGTATATGCCCAGAAGTGGTATACCTGGGTCCTCAGGTAATACTATTACCAATTTTCTGAGGAACCACCAGACTGTTTTCCAGAGTGGTTGCACCATCTTGCAATCCTACCAACAATGGAAGAGTATTCTTCTTTCTCCACATCCTTGCCAGCATCTGGTACCACCTGAGTTTTTGATCTTAGCCATTCTGATTGGTGTGAGGTGGAATCTCAGGTTTGTTTTGATTTGCATTTCCCTGACAACTAAAGATGTTGAACACTTCTTTAGGTGCTTTGTAAGAGCCCGTTGCTGCCCCAGGTTTGGGGGCCACTATATTCCGGCCTGAGCTGCTGCTTTGGCCTGCGGGTCAGGGTCTAGCAAGAGAGAGAGTGGGGAATGGAAGGGCAAGAGACACGAAAGAATGGAGACAAGACAGAGAGTCTGTTCAAGACTTGTTCCTCGTTCCCTTTTATCCCCTTTTTTTGAAAGGAAATCATGGATATATATAAGCATAAGCAGGGGGACACAGCTGAAGACACTTTACCACTTGCACCTTGTAGCTGGGGGCACCAAACAACAAAACAAGATATGGGAGAAAAACATGATGTTTATCAGAATGTACTCAGCTGTTGTAGGCTGTTGAAAACAAGTCTCTTGTCAGGGTATATGGCTTGAGATGGCTGCAAAGATGATAGCCACTTTCTGCCAGAAGTTGGCTCCCAACAGTGCTTTACCTGAGGACTCAGCTATATCATTCCTGGACATATACCCAAAAGGTGCATATAACAAGGACACATGCTCCACTACATTCATAGCAGCCTTATTTATAGTAGCCAGAAGCTGGAAACCCAGATATCCTTCAACAGAGGAATGGATACAGAAAATGTGGTACATTTACACAATGGAATACTACTCAGCTATTAAAAACAATGACTTCATGAAATTCTTAGGCAAATGGATGGAACTAGAAAATAACATCCTGAGTGAGGTAACCCAGGCACAAAAGAACACACATGGTATGCACTCACTGATAATTGGATACTAGCCCAAAAGCTCGAAATACCCAAGATACAACTCACAGACCACATGAAGCTCATAAACAAGGAAGACCAAAGTGTGGGTGCTTCAGTCCTTCTTAGAAAGAGTAACAAAATACTCATGGGAGCAAATATGGAGACAAAGTGTGGGACAGAAACTGAAGGAGGGGCTGTCTGGAGACCATTCCACCTGGGTATCCATCCCATGTGCAGTTACCAAAGGCAGACACTGATGTGTCCGCCAGGAAGTGCATGCTGACAGGAGCCTGATCTAGCTGTCTTTTTAGAGATCTGCCAGAGCCTGACATATACAGAGGCAGATGCTCACAACTAACCATTAAACTGATCATGGAAGAGTTAGAGAGAAGACTGAAGGAGCTGAAGGGGTTTTTGGCCTCATGGGGAGAGCAACTATACCAACCAACTAGAGCTCCCAGGGTCTAAACCACCAGCCTGGGAGCACATAGGGAGGGACCCATGGCTCCAGTTGTATATGTAGGGGAGGATGGCCTTGTTGGGCAAAGGTGGGAGAGGAGATCCTTGGTCTTATGAAGGCTAGATCCCCTAGTGTGGGGGAATTCGAGGGTCGGGAGGTGGGAATAGGTGGTGTGGGGGGCACATCCTCATAGAAGCAGGTAGAGGGGGGATGAGATAGGGGTTTCTGGGTTTGGGGAGGAAATGGGGAAAGAGGATAACATCTGAAATGTAAATAAAATATCCAATTTTAAAAATATAACAAGAAGGAAAAAGAAAGTCTGAAGTTCAAAGTCTTTTCTGAGATTTATCCAATCACTTAACTGTAATTCCTAAAGCAAGACAGGAAACCAGCTGGGCAAACCCCAAACTCTGATCTCCATGGCTGATGTCAAAGCAGTCTTCAGATCTCCAACTCCCTTTTCGTCTTTGTTGACTGCAACAAACTTCTTTCTCCTGGGCTGGTTCCACTCCCTGCTAACAGCTTTCCTCAGCAGATACCCCACTGCTCTGGCATCTGGAACATCTTGGGATCTCCAAGGCAACTTCAATGTTACAGCTTCATGTTTCAATGTCTGGGATCCACATATAATCTTCTATGCTCCTCCAAAGGGCTGGTGTCACTTCTCCAGCTCTGCCCTCTGTATGTAGCACTCTAAACTCAGGTTGATCTACTCCACTGCTGCTGCTGTTCCTGGTGATCAGCCCATGGTACTGGCATCTCCAATACACTGGGGTCTTCTGTTGTAACGAGGCTTCACCAGTAGCTTCTCATAGGCTCTCTTCATGGTGCCAGGCCTCAAATCCTTTGCATAACCACTTCAGTCCTACCTAGGCCATCAACTGCAACTGGGGTTGCACCTTTACCAATGGTCTTCCATGGCCTCTCACAATACCAAGCTTCAGCTGCTCTTCATGACCCCTTCATGCCTTCAAAACCAGTACCACCTGAGTGACTCTTACACATTACCAAGTACAGCTGCAGCACAAGGTACAACCTTGGCTATCTCTGGAACACAGCTTATTTGTGCTCTCAGAAAACATTTCCAGAAGATTTTACCTCAGTGATGCTGGTCTCTTCTTAATCACCACTAATTCCTTAGCTTCAGCTAACCAGCATCAATTGTCCCAGTAGTCCCTTCTAATTTTCATTCTAAAGCCAGAACCATGTGGCCAAAGCTGCTGAGTTCAGCTCCTTGCTGGGGCTGGAACACGACCCCTTGTTCTATTACATCATCACCAGCTTCCTTTTTTCCAACTCCTTCACTCCCTAAGCTTGGCTGTCCTAGAACTTGCTCTGTAGACTGACTTTGAACTCAGAGATCTGCATGCCTGTCTCCTGGTGTGTACCACCATACCTGTATTTAAGTTTTTCTTCACCTAAAACTTGCTCTGTCCTATGCTGGCCTTGAACTCAGAGATCTACTTGTCTTTGCCTCCTTGGATTAAAAGCTTGTACTACCATGCCTGGATCTAAATTTAGCTAGGTGGGATCTTGCCCCAAGGACTCATTTACTTTAATTCAATATCTTTGAACAAAGGATTCAGCTCCTGATGCCCCATTAATACTTGAACCACATATTTTATATTTTTCTTTTCTCAGCTTGCTATGCTTGTTTAAAATGTTCTTCATGAGACTTAACCAGAGAACAAAGTCTATAATGGGCATTTCTGAGGCTTCCTTTGTCAGTGCAACTAATTTGAGTCTCTTCACCTTAACCTCAGGCAGACTCTTCAGACAAGGGCAAAAAGTAGGCACATTCTTCACCAAAATACCGCAAAAACAGTCTCTAGGCCACATATAGATATTCTCCACTGAAACTTCTTTGGCCAAGTCCTCACAATTCAAATCACTCTCAGTAACAAAGTCTTCCATATTCCTACTAGGATAGTCCATTAAGCTCCCTTTAAAGCATTCCACTGCTTTCCAAATCCAAAGTCCCAAAATGTTCATTCTTCCAAACAAAAGCATGGTCAGGTCTATCACACAACACCCCACTTCTGGTACCAACTTCTGTCTTAGTTAGGGTTTTACTACTGTGAACAGACACCGTGACCTAGGCAAGACTTATAAGGACAACATTTATTTGAGGCTGGCTTACAGGTTCAGAGGTTCAGTCTATTATCATCAAGGATATATCATGGCAGCATCCAGACAGGAATGGTGCAAGAGGAGCTGAGAATTCTACATCTTCATTTGAAGGCTGCTATCAGAATATTGGCTTCTAGGCAGCTAGAATGAGGGTCCTAAAGCCCACAGCCACAGTGACAAACCTACTCCAACAAGGCCACACTTTCTAATAATGCCACTACCTGAGCAGAGCATACACAAACTATCACACTCCTCAACTTGCTTTTGGTTATAGTGTTTTTATCGCAGCAACAGTAATGCTAACAAGACAACCCCCAAGTCTTTAATTTTGTAACAGCAATAGTAATGCTAACAAGACAACCCCCAAGTCTTTAATTTTGTAACAGCAATAGTAACCCTAACAAGACAATCCCCAACTCTTTAATGCTAGATTAACCTGTCTTTTTTTTTCTCTTCTTCTTCTCTTCCTCCTCCTCCTCCCCTTGCTCCTCATCCTCCTCTTTCTCTTCCTCCTCTTCCTCCTTCTGGGTCAAATGCTGTGGCCAGTGGCCTATGATGACCCTGAGGGTCCCATCTTCACCCAGACTTAGCCTGTTTCTAGACCATTATTACTCACCACCACTGGAACAGACTCTCCTTTGGGGTCTCACTCTCAGGGCCTCTACTTCTACCTGCATCAGGGCAGTTCAAGACTCCAGATCTGACCAGTGTGTTACATCCCTTCCTAAGAAACTACAATGAGAAGGAGTTTGGTCCCTCCTCTGCTCCCTCCCACCCTATCCATTTCCATACTGCTCTGTGCCATTGTGGCCTCTTGGAACAATGAACAACACTCTCTTTACGGCGGTTGTTCTCAGCCACTAACTTACTTGCCCTTGAATCAAATCTCAAAGAGTGCCATGCCTGGCTCTGTCTACCTCACATATGCATAACTAGGACATCAGGAGATCTGAGCCACTGAGGCCTTGCTCAGTCCATTGGCCCACTACATGGCCTGGGCACACATAAAATATTTTCCAAAAGTCTTGGATATTTCTAGATTTCAGCAGCTAGTGACTATTTTAGCCACCAATGCTGTCTCTAGTTTTGGCTCTTACATGAACTCCTTGTATCAGAAGAGATTTACTGCCCCTCCTCTTCTGTATCTCAATTTAATGAAAATGTTAAAGATATTTTGATGGTCTTATACCAGTGTAATTTTAAATAAAATGTCCTCATTCTTTGGCAGACTCTGCCACCCGATGTTTAAATATCAGAAAGTACTTAAGCGAAGTGCTATTTTCAATATTGTCTAAAAACAGTCAGTATGCTTTATAGCTTTCCTCCCCTCTCAGAGTAAACAAAAACAGTTTTATGGGCATCTTTGAGACAAAGTCTCATCTTTATTGCTAGAAATTGAATCCAGGTTTTTGATGGGTTCACAGAGATGTATCTTGAGAGAAATGCCAGGCCCTGGAGCTACAGAGGAACTAGATACGGTCCTGACTGCTTTGTGTCTCAGCTAGGAAGCCTCTTGCTTAACTCTTTCTCTGAGCTTTGTCTTTTTAAAAAGGTGGCAGTCCTATTGACCTCTTAGGTGTGCTGTTAAGGAGAAGCAAGTGAGAGTATGTATAGCCTTAGTGGAGCCTAGCAGAACTCCAGAGCTCTTGCAGTGGCTTTGATTCCCTGCTTTGTTTATATATGCCACTTCCTAATTACTGCTAGGTGACTTTGAGTGGAAACCTGTGCTTGTCTTCCCAGAGTGCTGTGTGCTCTGAAGTTTAATGCAGTGGTTGCTCTTTGATGGTCCTATAGCCCAAAGCTGGTGAAGCAGTATAGGCGCTTGTGCTCTGGCCATCTGTTCCCACACATGGAATAGCTGCCAAACACACTCTTAATTGGCTAGTCTCTTTAAGTGATTAAAATTATGTTGAAAGCTGAGGATGTGGCTCAATGCTAGACGGCTTGACTCACATGTGCGAGGTCCTGGGTTCGATCTCTAGTGTGGCAAATAAAAATAATAAAGTTTCCCACCAGCCTATTCCCGTTAGTCAATTCCTTGTGTTGAATAGGTTTAAAATATTTTTGTTGAAGTCAAGGCATAAAAATAGTATCAGTACATGTGGTAGTTTGAATGAGATGTCCCCCATATTGTCAGTATTTGGATACTTAGTCTCCAGTTGGTAGTGTTATTTGGTTAAGCTTAGGAGGTGTGGCCTTGCCGGAAGAACTCTGTCACTGGGGACTGACTTAGAGATTTCAAAAGTCATGCAACATTCTCAATTTGATCTGTCTCTTCCTGCTTCCTGCTCAAAATTTAAGATGTGAATTCTCAATTCACCATGTCTACCTACTGCCATTCTTCCCTACTATGATGGCTGTCTTTGTTAGGGTTTCCATTGCTGTGAAAAGACACCATGACCAAGGCATCACTTATAAAGATAACATTTCATTAGGGCTGGCTTACAGGTTCAGAGGTTCAGTCCATTATCATCATGGCTGGAAGCGTGGTGGTGTCCAGGCAGACATGGTGCTGGAGAATTAAGAGATCTACAACTTCATCCAATGAAAGCCAGGAGTAGACTTGCTTCCAGGCTGCTAGGAGGAAGGTCTCCAAGCAGTGGCACACTTCCTCCAACAAGGTCACACCTACTCCAACAAGGGTATCTATCCCTCCTGATAGTGCCACTCTTTGGGCCAAGCATATTCAAATCACCACAATGGCCATCCTAATCCTTCCCAAACAGTACTTATCAACGCAGATCAAACATTTAAATATATGATCATATGGGATCCATTTTTTTTGTTTGCTTGTTTGTTTGTTTTTCAAGACAGGGTTTCGCTATATAGCCCTGGCTGTCCTGGAACCCACTCTGTAGACCAGGCTGGCCTTGAACTCAGAAATCTGCCTGCCTCTGCCTCCCAAGTGCTGGGATTAATGGCATGTGCTACCACTGTCCGGCATGGGAACCATTCTCATTCAAACCACCACACTCCACTCCATAGGCTTATGGCCATATTACAATGGGAAATGCATTTAGTCCAACTTCAAAAGGCCCCATAGTTTCTCAGTCTCAACACTATTTAAAAGCCCAAACCCCAATGTCTCTTCTTAACTGTAATCCCTAGTAAAATAAAAAAAGCAAATTACTTAATTCTAACATGCAGTGGCACAGACTATAGATTACTATTCCAAAAGGGAGGAATGTGGGCATAACGAGGTAAATACTGGGACAAAGCAAGATTAAAACCCAGCAGGATAGCAGGGATGTTGTGGCAAACCTAGCACTCAGGATGCAAAAGCAGGAGGATCTCTGAGTTTGAGGCTAGCCTGGTCTACAGAGAAGTTCCAGGGTAGACAAAGCTGCACAGAGAAACCCTGTCTCAAACAAATAAACAAACAAACAAACAAAGATATCAAATCCAGAAGGGTAAACTCAATCCTGTACCTCTATGTCTGATGTCACAGAGATTAGATGGCTCTCCCCTTCCGGCTTTGCTGACTGTAACACACTTCTCTCTCTTGGGTTGGCTCTACTCCTTGTCTGCAGTTCTCCTTGGCAGATAACCCATGGCTCTCAATAATATCTTGGCATGTCTAGTATGATCCAATTCACACCATGGCCTCTAAGGGGTTCTGACCTCTAGGGGGCCTTTGTGCAAGGGAGTGCCCTGCCACACACTGCCTGACCTCAGCAGCTGTCCTGAACCACTGAGGAAGAGACCACGGCCCCTTTATCTGTGTATCTTTCATGATTCTAAAGCCAGAACCACATGGATGACACCGGTCAACCACCAGAGCTTGGATGAAGCCTCGCACCCTTGAGTCACATTTGTAACAGCTTTGGTCTTTTGTTGTTTTTAGGAACAAAAAGTTCCCTAGACCTGTTTGTTTCACAAGTTGGAAGCTTAACTGGGTAGGGTATTGCCCTAAAGATACCCTTCCCTTAATTCCAAAGTAGACCAGGCCTCACCTTCCAGCACAGGCTTTGACTCCAACATTCAATTTCCTAGTACTCTTTTGCTCTTCAAACTGTACATTTTGTGTTTCCCTTTTTTTTTTTTTAGATTAAAAAAAATTATTTTATGTGTAGGGGTGTTTTGCTTGTGTATCACACACATATAGCACTCACAGAGGCCAGAAGAGGGCACTGGTTCCCCGGAATTGAAGTTACAGATGGGTGTGAGCTACCTTGTACGTCCTGGGAATCTCTGGGAGAGCAAATAGTGCTCTTAACCAGTATAGCATCTCTCCAGCCCCTTTCTTCCTGCCCCACTTGCTCGTTTCCCTTGCAGACCTATGGTTAGCATGATTGCTAACAACCATGGTACAGAGTCAATATTAAGCTGTCTTAAAACCTCCACTAAAGAAATTAGACCATTACTTTTCAATTTAGCCTCTGGAAAATTCTTAGGACAGGGCAAGAAGGGAGCCAGATTACTTACCAAAACATCACAGGAATTCCTCTAGCTATGTTGCTGTTCAAGTCCTTGCTTCTCTCTGAAGCAGATTTTAAACTGGGCCTCCACAGTCCACAAGTCCCATAAATCTACTTCTGTCTTCCAAGTTGTTACTGAGATTGCCCGTTAAGCTCACCTGCTTTCCTAGCCAAAGTCTCAAAGTCTTCCACATTCATCAACAAACAAACAAACAAGTCTCCCCCGCAAAGAAAACCCCACGTAGTCAGGTCTGTCATTTGGCGTATCAACTTATATATTAGTTACTTTCTATTGCTGTGATAAAAACACTCCATGAAAAAAAAAAAAAAAGGCCGGGCAGTGGTGGCACACGCCTTTAATCTCAGCACTTGGGAGGCAGAGGCAGGCAGACTTCTGAGTTCGAGGCCAGCCTGGTCTACAGAGAGAGTTCTAGGACAGCCAGGGCTACACAGAGAAACTCTGTCTCGAAAAACCAAAAAAAAAAAAAAAAAAGAAAAAGAAATTTGCAGGCAAATGGATGGACCTAGAAAATATCATCCTGAGTGAAGTAACCCAGTCACATGGTATGCACTCACTGATAAGTGGATATTAGTCCAAAAGCTCAGAATACACATGATACAACTCACAGACCATATGAAGCTCAAGAAGAAGGAAGACCAAAGTGTGGATGCTTCAGTCCTACTTAGAAGGGGGAATAAAATAATCATGGGAGGTAAAGGGAGGGAGGGACATGGGAGGGAGAGAGGAGGGGGAGGGAAAAGGGGGGAACAGGATCAGGAGTGGGAGGAGACAGTGGAGAAGTACAGATTGAATGGAGGTGTGTAACAGTAGGGGATGGGGACCTGGGAGTAGCCACTAGAAAGTCCCTAATGCCAGGGAAACAAGAGGTTCTCAGGACCCAAAGGGGATTACATTAGCCGAAATACCCAACAAAGGGGAGAGAGAACCTGTTGGAGTCCATATCCAGTGGATAGGCACAGCCTCCAGTTGAGGGATAGGGCCACCCACCCATCTCAAACATTTTAACCCAGAATTGTTCCTGTCTAAAGGAAATGCAGGAACAAAGAGTGGAGCAGAGACTGAAGGAAAGGACATCCAGAGACTGTCCCACCTAGGGATCCATCCCATGTACAGACACCAAACCCAGACACTATTGCTGATGCCAAAAAACACATGCTGACAGAAGCCTGATATAGCTGTCCCCTGAGAGACTCTGCCAGTGCCTGACCAACAGATGCGGATGCTCACAGCCAACCATTGCACTGAGCACGGGGACCCCAATGGAAGAGTTAGAGGAAGGATTGAAGGAGCTGAAGGGGTTTGTAACCCTATAGGAAGAACACTATCAACTAACCAGACACCCCAGAGCTCCGAGGGACTAAACCACCAACCAAAGAATACATGTGGAGGGACCCATGGTTCCAGCTGCATATGTAGCAGAGGATTACCTTATCTGATATCAATGGAAGGGGAGGCTCTTGGTCCTGTGGAGGCTCGATGCCTCAGCATCTGAGGACGCTAGGGCAGTGAGGCCAGAGTGGGGCAGGAAGCACCCTCATAGAGGCAGAGGGAGGGGGATGGTATAGGGGTTTTGCAGAAGGAAACTGGGAAGGGGGACAACATTTGAAATGTAGATAAATAAATAAAATAACCAATAAAAAAAATGCCCACTATGACCAAGAAAACTTATAGAAGAGGGTTTAATTGGGCTTAAGGTTCCAGAAGACAAGGTTTATGAGGGTTGAATGAAGGCGTGGAAGCAGGTGGCTAGAGCAGCAGCCTAGAGCTCACATTTAGGTTCACAAGTAGGAGGCAGAAAAGCCATGAAGAACGGCATGAATCTCAGAGCTAGCTCCCAGTGACACAGCACTTCTAACAAGGCCAGATTTCCTAATCCTTCCCAAACGGTTGTGTTTACTTGGGGCCAAGCTGTCAAACATGAGGGCATTTTCATTCAAAGCACCACAGCGGCTGATCTCATTGCATGACTTTGACAGTTCTAGTGGACAGGTAGTTGGGCACAATTTGAGTGGCTATGGCATGGTAATTTCCTCAGAGTTAAAGCACCCCAGAGGCAGGTTCTTTAAGACTCAGAAACTTATACATTGATGCCTTCTACTCTGGAGGGTGACTTCTTAGGACTTAGGCGGTGGGATGGTAAAATGAGTCAGCTGGTAAAGGCTCTTGCCTGACAACCTGAGTTCCATCCCTGGAAGGAGAAAGCCAGATCAAGGCCAGCTATCTTGCATATTCCACAAACATCTCAAGACAAGTGTACAAAGATTGTCACTGATTGTCCTGGCTTCTAAAGGCCAGCCTCAGCCAGGGCTATTGGAGACAGTTGGTACCATAAGCCTTAGTGAACCATTTCTGCTGTGGCCTGAGGGTACACTTCTCCAAAAGAGGGATTGCTGTGACTGGTGCTAAGGGGCAGGGCTATGATTGGTAGAAACACCCTATCCAGGGTTATGTTAATTAACTTGAAGACTCTTCTCTTGCCACCTGTCATGGTTTTACATTGCCAGCTCCATTGAAGACTTCCCTCCAGTTCTTTTCTTGTGGACTTTTAGTATGGGCTGAGCTGGAACTATAAGGAAGGAAGTAGCAGAAAGCTGTGGTGGCAAAGACCATGATGATAGCTGATAAACTATGGTGAACTCCATAATGGCATGGCAGTAAAAGACTCTAAAGGTGTGACCAGGACCTCATCACATATGCTTGATCCCACTTGGCACCATGTGTGGGCCCAATACTATCCAGTGCTGCATGGGAGCCTGAACCCAGCTGGTGGTTCAGCCATGGCTGCCTATGCCTGAGTGATCCTGAGAAGCCACTGCTGCCTTGTTCCTGAGCAGCGGTGGGAGTCTTGGCTAGTAGTCAGCCTTCCAAATGCCGAGTAGAATGTTCAACTATACCAACAGCAACCATCGAGGTGCAATGTCAGCTAAGGGAGCAGCTCAACAGTTGGACAGCAGCCAGAGCAGTGAGCCGCCTAAAGACGGCTGGAAGGCTGAGTAAAGAGAGAACTTTCAGGCTCAGTGACCCAAAAGGTCCAAGAAAATTGTCAAGTTTTCAGACTAAGGGTATCAGTCTCCTACCTGAGGCCAGCACAGAAACACTAGAGATCTCTCCACCCGCTGCTGCTTCTGTGTGCCCGCTGCCACTGCTTACTACTGTCAGATACCAGAGGAAATGAAAGCTTTCAGACACCAGCTCTTGAAGGGCTTCTCCTTAGCTCTCTGCTTAGATCTAGAGAAGCAACAGGAACGTAGGCCGCTGATCTGTGGCAGTGAGTAGTGCACACAGAATTTCTCTCTGTGTGTCTGGCTTACTTCACTTTATGTAGTGACCTCTAGGTTCTCTCATGTTGCAGAATTCTCTCTCTCTTCTTCTACTTTTTTTGTTTTTTGTTTTTTGTTTTTTTTTTTCAAGACAGGGTTTCTCTGTATAGCCCTGGCTGTCCTGGAACTCACTCTGTAGACCAGGCTGGCCCCGAACTCAGAAATCCGCCTGCCTCTGCCTCCCAAGTGCTGGGATTAAAGGCGTGTGCCACCACTGCCCGGCTTTGTGCCTTCCTTCATACTCTGCTCTGCATGCAATTTTTCTAAATGACTGCACAAAATTGTATTTCTATGTGTGTGGGTCCCTGAAAATTCTTACAGCTGGCAGAAAAATGAACTGAAAGAGGCAAGAAGGAAATCCTGTTCAGGACAACTTAGTCCGGTTGGTTGAAACTTTTAGAGACTGACTCTGGGCAGTTTATTTTGGACATATTTAAGTACAGTACACCTTTTGGGAAAAAGAATTTCCTGGTAACAATGATCTCAATACTATGTATAATAAAGCTTAAGATGTGATGCAAAGCACATGTGACCGCTGCCATGAAGGTGGGTCATATAGATAAATCTATAAGGTAAGTCTATAGCTTAAGGTCATATAGATAGCATAGAGGTCACCTGATGGACTGCCGTGCGCAGCTTAGAACAGACAACACCAGACCAAACGGTTCCATCAGTGGGGGGGTTTATTAGGGCAGAGGCAAAGGTGGGGAGACAAGCAGGAGGAGATGGTGAGAAAGGAGGAGAGAGAGAGGAGAGAACTAGAGGCCGGCCATGACCACGTGGAGAGAGGGAGAAGGGAAGGGGAGGGGGAGGGACAGAGAGAAGCTAGAGGCAAGAGATCAAGAGAGCAAGAGAGCAAGAGAAAGAGGAGGAGGCAAGCAGCCCCTTTTATAGTGGGCAGGCCTACCTGGCTATTGCCAGGTAACTATGGGGAGGAGCATACCTGGCTGTTGCCAGATAACTTTGGGAGTGGAATTTAGACAGAATACTAACATCATCAGGCTATAAAGTACGAATGACAACTGCCCTAAGGATGAGTTCTCTTGACTGAGATATAATGCTCAGGTCTAGGGAGAAGAATCTGGGATAAATATAACAGTGTAAGGAATTCAGGTGTGGACGGTTCTACGGATAGCACAGATTATCAGGCTATGACAACATCCACTCCTAGCCTTTGGGGTGGAAAACCGGTATACATTCCCCTTCCACTGAAGTGACAAGCTTGTGTGCTTAACATTCCTTGTCTCCCCAGTGTTACCTGTGGGTTTGTGCCTTTTACACAAACCCACAATGTGCTAGGTTTCTTCTCCTCACACTCTCACCAGTACCTTGTTGCTTGTCATTTTGGTAACAGCCATCCTCACAAGGGTGGTGGGGTGATATTCCCCGAGGTGAGGCTTTGATTGTACTTCCTGACAATGGTGCTGAGATCCTGTCATGTACCATTTGCACCATGCCAATGCCCCTCCTGCAGACACAACCCACACTCACGTGCAGAGCTGCAATAAAAAGGCACCAATATGCATAGCCAGCAATCAGGGATGTTGTGTTAAGTTATGAGAGAGCCATATGGAAAGGATAGGACTCAAAGAAGATATAACGATTAGTACAGTAAAATTCTAGGTACTTTATCAAAGGATATTTGTGGTATATATCAAAGCTGAATCCTCTGGAAGAGCAGCCAGTGAGTGCTCTTAATCGCTGAGTGATCTCTCCAGCCCCCTATGGTGTATTTTGATAGAAAAAAAAGAGGGAATATAATCTCATTTAAAACAGGAAACTCCTACAGATATAATACTTTACATATAATAAAGGCCCTGTAAAGAGGTCTGTCTACATCCTAATGCCTAGAACTGAGAGTTGTGGCAGGAAGATGACCCTCGACTATCTCCAGAAACCTCAAATAATCAGAGTTTCACAAAGAAGGAGGCAGAAAGGTCAGTCAGAGAAAGAAACCAGAAGACAGACACAGGGAACAGAAGGATATGATCAATGAGAAGGGCCCCAGATACGGAGCACAGGAGGTTCCTAGAAGTTGGAAGAGGCAAAGAAACAGATGTACCCTGCAGCCTCCAGAGGTAACTCTATAGCCATGCAGTCTGAGCTGTACCAGACTTTGGCCTCCAGAATGGCAATATCATAAAAGTGTGTTATTTCAACAGCTAAGTTTGTGATTATTTGGTCACATGGATGTGTGTGAGCAAGAGTGGTTGTGCTTGCTTGAGTATATGCATGTGTGGAGGTCAGAGATCAACATCTAGTGTTTTCTATTGCACTCAATCTTATTGTTTGAAACAATGTATCTCACTGAGACGGGACTATATTATGGTGGGGAGACATTGAAGCAAAGCAGCCCAGAGTAGGAGAAGCAGAAAACTGAGAGGTCACATCTTTAAACTCAGACAGGAAGCAGAGAGTAAGAGGCAGAAGTAGGGTGAGGCTACATACTTTCAAAGCCTATCTCTAGTGATACACTTGCATCATCAAGGCCCCCACCTCCTAAAACTCCTCAAACAGTGCTACCAATTGGGTGCCCGACTGGTGCTTGCCAGCCAGTTGTTTAACACAGACATATATGTAGGGAAAAACACTTAAGTGTTCAAATATCTGTCCTCTGAGAGCTATTTCTTGTTCAAATCACCCTCTCACAGACTTCCATCCACCATAAAAGTTGAGGCTTGAGCTCTTTGATAGGGTTCCTATTTTATTTTATTTTACTTTATATTTTATTTTATTTTACTTTGAGACAAGATCTGTATGTAACTCTGGGTGTCTTGAAAGTAACTATGTAGACCAGACTGGCCTCAAACTCACAATCTCTGCCTGTTTCTGTCTCCTAAGTGCTGGGATTAAAAGTGTGCACCACTACGCACAGTTTATGACAGGTCCCTTATCTAGCATGTATCAGGCTCTTAATTTAACATTGCCTCAGTACTAACACAACAAAAACAAAAAGCCCACAATAGTTTAAAATGTGTTGCTTAAAATGGGCTGAAATTCAATAGAGTTTGTATTGTTAGAATAAGGAATATAACTCAGCCACAGTAAGGAATTCGTAGGAGAATCGGGGTTAAGAGTGAAGACAGAACCAGCTGCAGAGATGAAAAGGCAAAACCAGATTCAGACAAGGAAGTGTGGGTTCGGGTCTAGATGGGGATAGCAGTCAAATATGCTGTCAATAGTGGGGAACTGGGCCAAGCTGAAACTCTGCCTGTTGGTCTTTCACCCACACACTAGGAGTCAGATTGGTAGAGCTGTGCCATCACAGTGCTAGGTGTCCACCACTTTATGAGGTGGTGAGGGACACCCTTTCTGCTGTCTGGCATGTTGGGTAAGTTCACAGGCCTGGTTTTTCTGATATGATTTTAAATTACCTGTATGCCCATACAGTCTCAATTCACCCCCATAAATTTATAGGATGACATTTTTCTACCCCAGGAATAATTAACTTATCAGTCTGTGCTACATAGGAGGTATCAGACAGATGGTGGTGTTTGTACATTCACTCAGGCCATAATCTCCTCCACCATCAATCTGGAGTCAAAAGCTGCTTGTAAAACAAAACAAGAACAACAAAACACCTTTACGTAATATGGAGTAACTTAGAGGAAGGCACAACCTGATCTCAGGAAAGTGATTATGGATACTGATAAAGGTGATTTCTGGCATCCGTGATCCAGAGACCCAGAGGATCAGGTGGTGTGATTCAGCCTGGAGCAGAGGCTGGGGGCTGAGCAGCCTCTCCCACATCCCCCAAGTACTCATGAGCCTGGAACTCCAAGATGTGAATGTCAGGAGGTGGCTTCCTGGCTTGAGAACTAATAGGATCTGCCCTCCCTCATCCCTTTGTCAGACTTGCAGTGACTAGAGGATGCCAGCCCATAGAAGTGAGCACATCTTTAATCAGTCCTGTTCAAATGCTAATCTCTCCTGGAAATGCCTTCACAGACACAACCAAAAATAATGTTTTACCAGCGGACAACATCTGGACATTCCTTAGCATCTGGAAACATAAAATGAACCATACTCATATTCTATACACACCACCTGCCATGCAGGTGTAAATAGTTATTATTTTAGGCTGCATTAACATTTGTTATTTTGAGTCAGATATACACCATCCAGAGATGTTGCAAGAATACCGCTTGCTACTTATGTAAGTAAGTAGGATACATAAGTGGGATACATTTGTAATCTCAGGTGTCTTGGAAATCCTGAATCTAGTTTCTGACTATGATTATATTTTAAATCACCATGGTCCAATAATCAAATCAGGGCGTCACTGCATTTATATAGCTATTGGTTGTTCTCTGTACAATTCATATGGGAAGAACTACTCATGCTTTAGTTCCGGAATCCAGGAGGCTGTGTCCTCAGCGCCTCAGTGGAACTCTGAAAGCACGGATAGTAGTGAACCTTAGATACACAGTGTTTTCCACACATCCTTGGTGGGTTTGCACCTTTTCCCTCAAAAGAGGCATTTGAGAACCTCACAAGCATTAAGTGAAAACTGGTGTGATAACAAAGATGACGACTAAGTGTCTAATGGGAAGGTAGAAAATACAAATGTGGATGTCAAATGAGGGCATCATTCAGGTTATAGGAAGAACAGTAACACTTCATCCCATTACTTAGAAAAGTGCACGACTTAAAACTATGTGTGAGTTTTCTTTTTTTTTGTTTTTTGGTTTTTTGAGACAGAGTTTCTCTGTGTAGCCCGGGCTGTCCTGGAACTCACTCTGTAGACCAGGCTGGCCTCAAACTCAGAAGTCTGCCTGCCTCTGCCTCCCAAGTGCTGGGATTAAAGGTGTGCACCACCACTGTCCTGCTATGAGTTTTCTTATATCTGGAATTTTCCATTTAATATTTTTGAACCATAACTGACATAGGTACCTGAAAGGATGTACAGGGGCAGATGTCTGTATTTAATGTGTACTGATTATTTTTGAGCATAAACCTCATGGTATCACTAGCACAAACAAGATAACGACCCATTCAATCTCTCTCCCAAATTGTTCTGTGTCACCGGAATTGACTTGGGTCACCTTGTCACATATGTACTTTTGTGCAACCACTATCACAACTACTGATTTTCCTGGCACCAGAGACCACTGAGTTCTCCTCCACCCTGTCTGCAACTCACCATGGCTCTTTACTAAATGGAATTTCATGGTACTAGTGTGACCTTTGGGCACTAGTGTTTTCTGTCAGTGTAACATTCTGTCCTCGAGGGCATCCTAGGTGTTGTGCAATAGTTACTCTCCTTTTGCTGTTTGGTTGTTTCCAGATTCGGGAAATTACAAAGCTGCTGCAAGCGTCATGTTCAGGTGTGGTTTCAGTTATAGCCCTCTTTACTGTTGGACAAATGCATAAGAAAACAACTGCTGGTTCGTATAGTGAGAATGTGTGCTTACATCTTTATTAGAGAAACTGTCAAAGCATGTTGCAGGTATTTCTGCATTCATTCTGAATTCTCAATAGAATGAGAGGTCTGTCTCCATGGCCTCCTTAGCATGTGGTAATGTCATGCCATCTGTTAGATAGGAGCCTGATCTATAGGATTTTGATCTACCTCTTCCCGTGACCTTTTAGTCATATTTATTTCAAACAATATTTGGGGATTTGTCACTTAGTGCTGTTGCCAATACAGCACTAAACTTGAGGGTGGCAAGATGTTTCAGCAGTAAATGTGCTTCTCATCAAGCCTGTTGACTGAGCTCACACTCTTGAATCCACATGGTAGAAGTAGAGAACAGGCTCTTACCAATTGTCCTCTGACATTCACTATGTATATATGTGTATATGTGTGTCTGTGTATATGTGTATATGTTTATCTGTATATCTGTATATCTATATCTATACACATACACAGAGCCAGTGAGAGAGGATAGATAGATAGATAGATAGATAGATAGATAGAGCTGGTAAAATGATTCAGCAGATAAAAAGTAAATGTACCAGTTCTTTCGACCAAGCCTGATGACCTGAGTTTGATTCCTGGCACCCATATCGGAGAAGGAGAGACAAGTTGTACTCTGATTTCCACATGCACATCATGGCACACACCCTACTCCATCAACCCTAAGTAAACTAAAATATAATACATTTTTTTATTAAAAAAAAAAGTTAATGTACACTAACCCACATGAGATCTTTTTTTTTTTATTTTTTTTGGTTCGAGACAGGGTTCTCTGTTATCGGGTCGGAACTCACTTGTACCAGCTGTGAACTCAAATCCCTCTCTCAAGGCTAGATTAAACGGCCAGCGTGGGGGATCTTTGTGAGGTCCAGGCCAGCTAGAGCTGTAAGTGAGACCTTATTTCAAAAACAAAGAATTAAACTGTGCAGGAGACATGGCTCATCAGTTAAGAGCACTTGTTGCAGAAGAACTGATTTCAGTTCCATGGTAATTCTGGTTCCAAGAGATCTGATTCAGTCTTTGGCACCAAGCATACACACGTAATAAACAGACATACATGCAGGCAAAATAGATGCATTCTTTGGCACCAAGCATACACATGTAATACACAGACATACATGCAGGCAAAATAGTCATACATGTAACATAAATAAATTTTTTGAAGAAAAAACAAAAACAAAGCAAAACAAGAAGATAATGTCTTCAAACTTGCACATGGTAATACATGTATATGTGATATATTTATGTATCTGTATACATATATATGTATATATATATATTTGTCATGTATACACAATATACATAACATATATCTGTATATACACAGAGCATATACTATATGATATACATACTATACATATGACATATGTGGGTATGATGTATATATTATTTCATGCATGCCATGGTATGTATTTGTATGTTTATCAAATCCTATGTATATGCATACTGTTTTGTGCATATGTATATGTGTATATATGCACATATACATGATATGTATTTATATTGCTTTGTAAGATATATATGTGTTTGTGTATATGTTATATATGACATTGATTCATTTACATTGCTTTGTGTATATTTATGTTTGTGCTTATGTATTTGTAATAGTGCATGTTTTTCTACATGTACATACATATATTGGACATGTATATAAATGTATGGATATATGATAGGGTACATTTGTACGTTATGTATTTATGATGCATTTATACATTTGGCATGCATTTATATATATTAACAATTCATATATATAGTGTATTGACTTTTGTGTGTTGGTGTATATTTGTGTATCTGTACAGAACTGATATCTTAAACGTGTATGTTAGCTACATATTTATACATATGTTGTGTGGTATAACTTACTTGTGTTGGTGTGCATTTGTGTATCTGTATGAGTATGGCGTACATTTATGTGTCAGGCGTGTGTTCACGAATACCTTTGTTCGTATGTCATACATTATTCGTCTCTGAGTCTCACGGTGTATATTCTCTGCATAGTAACCTGTTTCCCCACATCTAGCTGGAGGTTGGGTGCGGCCTCCTCTGCAGGGCTTCCCGTCTCCAGTAGAGCGCGCGACCCCATCGGCGTCAATGGGGGCGGGAAGCGGATGGCGGCATGACGCACGCGCAGAAGAGCGGTGCACTCCGCGGAGCCGCGCACGCAGGCAAGCCCAAGGGCTGCCGGGAGGAGCGCCGCGTTATCGATGGCGGAGCCGGCGCTCGCGGGGGCTGCTGGGAGGAGCGCCGCGCTGTCGATGACCCGGCCGCGCACGTTCACGGGACCGCGCGCGCAGTGCGGGCAGTCACCATCTTGGTTCCGACGGCAGCGCGGTGCAGGCGCGAGTCGGGGCGCCCCTCGCTCGGCGGCGGCGCGCTGTGGATGAAACAGCGTGGACAGGCCGGCCTCCAGCGTCGCCGCGCTCGCGCCCGCGTGCAGGGCGGAGAGCGCTGAGCCGCAGGCGGGGCGGCGCGGGACTGCGAGGCCGCGACCCTGCCGGGCCCCGCCCAGCCCGCCGGGCCCGCCCCCGGCCGCTCCGCCGCCTGCCGGGCCGCGCAGATGGGATAGGCGGCGAAGATGTTCAGCTTCGAAGGCGAGTTCAAGACAAGGCCTAAAGTGTCTCTCGGTGGCGCGAGCAGGAAGGTGAGGCGGTGCGGCCCGAGGTGTTAACCGAACCCGGGCCTGTGGCGAACGTCGGCCTGTCAGCGCCCGGGCGGCGCTGCTCTGCAGTCCTCTGTGGAGCGAGCTCCAGCCGGGTGCGGCTGCCGTGCAGTCCTGACAGGTCTGTGAGGAGGCTCCGGAGGAGCGCTGTCGAGCCGCGGACTGAGCGGCTGGGTCATTCATTGCGACCTCGCCGAGCCTGCCCAAGGGTCGCAGTTTTGACCTGGAAACACAAGTGCACCGGCAGTCTGTGGCTGGGGGCGTTACACGGTTAGCTCTCCAGCAGTGCGAGCCTCCCCTCTCTCTCCCTCGACCTTTAAGAACTCTTTACACGCTATAAACTTGTCGTACCCGCTCCTCACAGGTTTGGAGTGCCCTGCCCTGAAGAACAGCTTAGGGAAGAGTCCCTCGTGCTTAGCAAGTGGGAGAGGGCAGGCAGGACAAGGTCTCTGTAGCCTGCGTCTCGCTTTAGCATGCCCCAGTCGGAGCAACACAGAGTTGTGACTGCCTGGGGTCCGGTCGCTTCTGGACCTTTCCCTGGTGAAGGGTTTTTTTTTAACACTGCTCGGCTTTCTAGGGCAGTCTAAAGGATGAGGGCAACCGGCCGCGATGCTCTAGGCCGAATCTGGAATCCAAACAGGATCCCTAGAGTTCAAAGGATTTTTTTTTTTCTTTTAGGCAAAATTTTAAAGCTTTATTTTTTTTTAAAAATTTTACGTATGAGTGTGTGCCTGCGTGTATGTATGTGCACCACAGGCTTGCTTTAGTTCCGGCAGAGGTCAGAAGAGGGCTTTGGATCTCCTGGAACTGGACTTAAGGACAGCTGTGGGCTGGCATGTGGGTAGTAGGAACAAAACCCAGGCCCTCGGCAAAAGCAGTAAGTGACCTTAACTGCTTAGTCATCTCCCTAGCCCTTTAATGTAAATTTTTTTGTCTTTTTTTTCCAAATTATTGTGTGTGCAAGAGCAGTGCTGTCGGGCCTTTGCTCCATCCTCGGTTTTTTTTTTTTTTTTTTTTTTGGTTTTTCGAGACAGGTTTCTCTGTGTAGCTCGGGCTGTCCTGGAACTCACTCTAGACCAGGCTGGCCTCGAACTCAGAAATCCACCTGCCTCTGCCTCCCAAGTGCTGGGATTAAAGGCGTGTGCCACCACCGCCCGGCTCAGCCTCGTTTTTTATAAAGGATTTTTATCTGGACACACCCATATGTAAATGATCACTCCTGATAAAGGATGTTCCTGGAATTCCTATGAATAGTTGTTCTTCACCAAGCAAACTCCTTTTCTGACCTGTGTCTACAGGTCAGTTTTAACTTTTGAGCTTGGTGCAAATGAGATCAGATGAAGTGGGTGCAGCTTGGTCGGCCTTTGTGCCTTGCTTCTTGAGTTATGTCCTTCTTTGATAGATTCTCCCATCCCACTATGTCCCTTTTGGTCCAGGACATGAATAAAACACAATTAACCCATTCTGATCTTCATGGGTGCTTATTACATGTGTCTTGGTGGATGTTGCTTACACTTTTGTTTTGCTGGGTGCACATTGCCCATTGCTTCCCTAGTTGATGTGCCCACTACCCTACAACCAGCAGAGTCTGAGGGCACCATTGATTCAGATTCTGGCCAATAAGTGGTATTGAGAGTCTTGGGAATTTTGGCCATTCTAGTATACTTTCTTCATGTCTTAAATTATAATTTGAAATCTTTCCCTTCTTTAGCTTAGTGAAAAATTGTTTAGTCTTTTCCTTTTTTAAAGTTAAATGAATATTTTTGTTTATTATCTGAAAGAGCTATATGCTGGAAAAGTCCAAGATTTGATGAGTTTATAGTCTTGTTAGGGAAATAAGACTTGCACCTTGAAAAGTTATGGTGCACTTAATGACTGTTTGTTTGTTCGATTGTTTTTGTATTTCTCTCAGGCTAATACAGAGACAGAATTGCTTGACTTGCTCTAGAAAAGTGAGAAGTAGTAGGATGGGTTTGAAGGGACAGTGTGGAAAGTTTGAAGTAGGTGTGTGGTGGGTTCCATTGCTTCAGTTCTATCATCTTCCACACTTGCATATAGTTATATTTGAGATAGGATCTTATACTGTAATCCTGGCTGGCCTGGAACTTTATTTATGTATAGTCCTGCCTCTGCCTTCCAAGTGCTGGAAGCACAGACAGGAATGCAGCAACATGCCCAGCTCCAAGTCAGTGCTTCTGAAATCAGGATACATTCTGATGGCACAGTTCATTTGCCAGCTTTGTGTGTGTGTAGAAGACTCTCTTAGCAGTCATTTGATTGCAAGTACAAAATCCACTAAAACTAAGTGCAGAAAAGCAAATAAACAAGTCTGTGAGAGGCATGATGATATTTCATAGAATGTACAAGTCAAGAACTGTCCAGTTTCCATGCTACCAGGACCAAGGTAGTTTAGCGCAGCTATCATCTTTGAGTCGCATTCTTGACATGGTCTCTGTATATAGGTCCTGTCCATTTATTTCATTCTAGCCAAGCAGTGGCCATGTATGATTTCCTGGTTGAGTGCCTTGATCTCCATACCTGAGTGTCTGGAGAGGAAATCTTCTTGGCTGGGTCATGGTTTCCACCTGTGAGTTGAGTCTCAACCTCTGAGGGATGAGGAGAGGGAATCTTTCAGTACAGATTATTCCAGGTGTGTGCTTAAGCTAGGCAACTACAGGGAACAGAGCTTGAGGACTGAATGCCAATGTTCCTGTGGGGTTCAGGCATGTGTGGAACTAGAGGAATCTGAGAAGACATCTGGAAGGTATGAGGGATGTCAGTGAACTGGTGGCTTAGTTGCTGATTCAACTTTGGAACTGGAAGTATCACACCTTGGAAACCTAGGGAGACTGATGTCTGGGGAATGAGTTTATAGTAGGAAGAAGTGGGTCAGAAGTGTTGAATGCTGAATGGGTGCCTCCAGGTAACACCATAATCTATATTTGACACTGGAAGACTGGTGACTAGTGAGTGTGCCCCTTAGGGTATCAGGAGCTGAAGCCAAGACTGCAGTTAGGCAAGGAATAGAGGGGGTGTACAGTGCCTCTCTGTAAAAGACAAGAAGATTGAATGAATGGCAGGGAGAAAGAATTTGAAGTCTAAGGAAGGTTTGGATGTTAGGACAACTTGTCCAAGTTTTACAGAATGGGACAAAGCAAGATGAAGGGAGTCTGGGAGTAAAAATACAGGGAAGAGCCTAGAAAAACCAAGTGTATACAGTTGGGAACTACTTTCAGATTGAAACTGAGAGTATATGTGGATGTAGGAAATTTGTAGGTAGGAGGAATGACTTTAACATTACCTCTGCAACTTTTAAGATTAGCTTTGCAAGTTTTCATAGCTATTTAATCTAATAGTGGTAGTTGAATTGTAGTCATTTCAATGTTTGCTCTTGCTTTGTCCTCCAAAGCAGGCTACAGACAGTGGAGCAGATGGTAGAGTCCCTGTGTGTTGCATTTGTTCCTGTGTAACATCATCAGCTGAAGTCCACAGTGCTCTTAGGATTCTGACAAATGATTACTATAGTGACCTAACCCAGCATCATACAGAATAGTTCCCATTGCCTTTAAACCCCATTGTTCTCAGTCTAGCCACTGCCCTCCTTCTGTTTACCTTTGGCAATCCTGTTTACATAGAGTTGCTTTCCCCAAAATGTCATGTTTGAATCCTAAAACACAGACTTTCAGAACTACTTCTTTCACTTTTATATGCATTTTAAGGTTTCTCCATATCTTTCCATGCTTTGCTAGTTATTTCAGTTTTTAAATAATATTTATCTTATGTGTATGTGCATTTGTGTGGGCATGTAAATGCAAGAGCACGCCAGTAGACATCTTGTGGAAGTCAGATATATCTTTCTTCAGTGTGGTTCCAGTGATCAAACTCAGGATGTCAGGTTTGGCTGCAAGTACCTTTACCTGCTGAGCCATCCCACCACCAGCTTGCATCTTATTTTGTATTAATAGTATGCTACATATATTAAGAGTGGTTTGGGGCTGGAGAGCTGGCTCAGCTGTTAAGAGCATTAACAACTCTTCAGAAGTCCTGAGTTCAATTCCCAGCAACCACATGGTTACTCACAGCCGTCTGTAATGGGATCCAATGCACTCTTCTGGTGTGTCTTAAGACAGCTACAGTGTACTCATATACATAAAATAAATCTTTAATTTAAAAAAAGAGTGGTTTAAGGTTTATAGAAAAATGAGTAGGAACAAAGTTCTCAAATATCCCTTCTCACTTCTATTTACTACAGTCTTTGGTTTCTGTTACCGATGTTAAAAACATTTTCTGTGGTTTGACTTTTATATATTGTCTTTTTTATTTTTTTAATTCAAGCTCTCCTTATATAGTCCAAGCTGGCCTAAAACTTGCAGCAACTCTCCTTCTTAAAGCTTCTCATGTGAGCCACCACACTAGACCTGCAAATTGACTTCTTTTTGTTTGTTTGTTTTATTTGGGGGTGGGGTTGAGACAGTGTTTCTCTGTGTAGCCCTGGCTGTCCTTGAACTCACTCTGTAGACCAGGCTGGCCTCAAACTCAGAAATCTGCCTGCCTCTGCCTCCCCCGTGCTGGGATTAAAGGCATGCGCCACCACCGCCCGGCAGCAAATTGACTTCTTACACTTAGCAGTTTTATGTTTTGTAGCTTGATAACACTCCTCCCATTTAATAATATTTC
Source organism: Mastomys natalensis (assembly GCA_021653895.1). NCBI lineage: Eukaryota > Metazoa > Chordata > Mammalia > Rodentia > Muridae > Mastomys > Mastomys natalensis. The sequence goes on along the minus strand of JAJTUV010000016.1, from coordinate 509,315 downwards.
ATGGTATGTACCAGTTTGTCTTATTCAGCTATATTGGAAGACTGATAATTTCTTCCAAATTTGGGGCAGATTTGAATAAAGCCACTATGAACAGTTGTGTGTATATAAGTTTTGAATTTGGGTAAATACCAATGAGTACTCTTTTTATTCTTAATATTCTTTTGCAATGTTGGATGGAGACTGAACCCAGAGCATTGTACATGGTAGACTGTTTCTACCTCCAGCCCCTGGTTTTTTGAAACAGGTTTTTGATATATACCCAGGCTGTCCTTGAACTGCAGATTCTTCAGTGCAGGAATTAAATGCAAGTGCTAGGATTGTAAGTGCATTAAGTGTGCACCACCATACCTGGCTGCCATATATATATTTTTGATCAGGTGTCTCAGTTGTTTGATTTCTTACTGTTCTTTATTTCCATTTTGTGTATGCTGTAGATACAAATCTGTTTTCATATATGTCTTCTGTAAATATTTTCTCACAGTCTTGGCTCTTCTTTCATTCTTTTAACAATGTTTTTCATAGAGCAGAAATTTTACTCTTTATGACGCTCAATTTATCTTTGTTTTCATGGATTATGTTTCTGATGTGTCTAAAATTTCTTCACCAAAGTTAATATCACCCATATTGTCTTTTGTCTTATTTTTTAGTAGTATTAATGAGCTTGTATTTTAAAGTCTTTAATCAATTTTAAAATTTCAAGAAAGATAAACATCACTCCGGTATGTATTTATGAAGCACAATGCCATTTTAGTACATGCAGTATATGGAGCATTGCCATTCCCTCAGTGGCTGGCTGGTGGCTGGCTGGCTGGCTGGCTGGCTGAAAGCTGCTTGCTTTCCTTTTTTTAAAATGCTATTGAGGCTCAAACTCAAGGCCTCATAAATGTACCAGGCAAGTGCTGTAACACTTGGTTATATTCCCACCATCTTCCTCATTTTTTTTTTTTTTAAGTATTTATTTATTCATTCATTCATTTTGACTTTTCAAGACAGGATTTCTCTGTGAAAGAACTCTGGCTGTCCTGGAACTCATTTTGTATACTAGTCTGTCCTCGAACTCAGATCTGCCTGCCCCCTGCCCCCTGCCCCTTGGATTAATTTCCTTCCAGGCCCTTGTGAATAATGCTGCAATAAGAGGACTTGTAAACATTTTTAACATGCTGATTTCATTTCCTTTTGCAAAATGTGATAGTTGGTAGTGTGTATGTGGTAAATCTGTATGTAATTTTTGAGGAACCGCTACACTGATGTACATAAATGGCCATACTAGTTTACATACTCACCAACAGACTTTTTTCTTCTCATTAGCATTTATTTAGGCTTTTGAAAATAGTTTTGTAACTGGAGGGAGTATATTTGTCCTTGGGTTTTTTTTTTTTTTTTTTTTTTATTTTATTTTCTTTATTTTTAATATATATTAGAATTTTGCATCCATGTATGTTTGTTCACCATGTACATGCCTGCTGCTTATGGAGGCCCCAAGATAGTGTCAGATACATTGAGACTGGGGTTACTGGTTTTTGTCAACTGCCAGTTGGGTGCTGGGAATCAACCTCTGGTCCTTTGGTACTCTTAACCATGAACCATCTCTTCAAAACTGATTTGTATTTCTTTTTTGGCTAATAATTGATAATGAGCAGGTTTTTATTTTTTCTTTCCCTCTTTCTTTTTTGTTTTTGTTTGTTTGTTTTGTTTTCAAGACAATTTCTTTTTTTTTTTTTTTTTTTTTTCTTTTTCTTTCTTTTTTTTTGGTTTTTCGAGACAGGGTTTCTCTGTATAGCCCTGGCTGTCCTGGAACTCACTTGGTAGACCAGGTTGGCCTCGAACTCAGAAATCCGCCTGCCTCTGCCTCCCAAGTGCTGGGATTAAAGGCTGCTCCACCACCGCCCGGCTCAAGACAGTTTCTTTGTGTCTAGCTGTCCTGGAACTTTCTCTGTTAGACCAGGCTAGTCTAACTCAGCCTCCCATGTGCTTGAATTCCTGTTGTGAGCAATTTTTTTCATATGGTTATATTTTGAGAACTGTCTCTTTATATAACTTGCCCATTTTAAAATTGTATTTTGGCTTTGGGTGGGCCTTTTTTTTTGTATATGTTCTGAACATTAAGCCTTTGTCAAATATTTCTTCCTTTTCTATAAGTTGTTGCCTCTTTGTTGATGGTTTCTTGTGCTGTAAAAATTGTTTTCATTTTATTTTAATATTTTACTTATTTATTTTGGATATGTGTGTAGTGTTGTGTAGCAAATCCTTTTATTAGCTGTTTTTTTTTTTTTTTTTTTGGTTTTTTCGAGACAGGGTTTCTCTGTATAGCCCTGGCTGTCCTGGAACTCACTCTGTAGACCAGGCTGGCCTCGAACTCAGAAATCCGCCTGCCTCTGCCTCCCAAGTGCTGGGATTAAAGGCGTGCGCCACCACCGCCCGGCCTATTAGCTGGTTTTTGATACAAGCTGGAGTTATCACAGAGAAAGAATGCTCCCTTGAGGAAATGCCTCTATGACATCCAGCTGTAAGGCATTTTCTTAATTAGTGATCAAGGGTGAGAGGGCCCATTGTAGGTAGTGCCATCCTTGGGCTGGTAGTCTTCAGTTCTATAAGAAAACAAACTGAGCAAGCCAGGAGAAGTAAGATAGTAAGTAACATCCCTCCATGGCCTCTGCATCAGCTCCTGCTTCCTGCCCTTTGTGGGTTCCTGTCCTGACTTCATTTGGTGATGAACAGCAATGTGGAAGTGTAAAAATAACTGAATTCACTGTAATAATAAGTGAATAAACCCTTTCCTCCCCAACTTGCTTCTTGGTTATGATGGTTTGTGCAGGAATAGAAACCCTGACTGAGACAATCCTAAATAAAATTTATTTCTATTCTAGAGGAAGGGTCAACAAGGCAAGGGAAATAAACAACTCACAACTCTCAGGAAGTTTCTAAAACCTGTAAGATTCACAAGGTCCCTGCCTTAGTTAGGGTTTTACTGCTGTGAACAGACACCATGACCAATACAAGTCTTATAAAGGACATTTAATTGGGGCTGGCTTATATGTTCAGAGGTTCAGTTTATTATCAAGGTGGGAACATGGCAGCATGCAGGCAGGCATGATACAGGTAGAGCTGAGAGTTCTAGATCTTCATCTGAAGGTTGCTAGCAGAATACTGACTTCCAGGCAGCTAGCATGAGGGTCTTAAAGCCCACACCCACAGTGACTCATTCCAATAAGGCCACATCCACTAATAGTGCCACTCCCTGGGCTGAGCATATACAAACCATCACAGTCCCTTGCTCCTCAAGGTTATATAAATATTAAGAAGATTTTCCAATTTGTTGAGTGGCCCACATGTCCTGCAGAAAGCCCTAGAAATGCCACTTTTGTGAAGGTCCATGATGGATGAGGTTTTTGATGATGCAGCTGCCTTTGAGCTGTCCATATTTCTGTGAGCAATCTAGTAAAGTAATTAGATTACCAAAATCGAGTTAGATTTTGGTAGAACTTGGGGACTTTTGTGGTTTTGGTCTCTTATTGGTATCTATCTTCAGTGAATAGACATTTGTCCACCTTCTCTAGGAAAAGTCATACAAGAGTGTGTGTGAGTGTGTGCGGTTAGGGGGTGGTAGTGGTTGTGTATACCACAGTGAATGTGTGGAAATCAGAAGATATCTACTTTAGTTTGAGGCAGGGTCTCTCTTTGTTTCTGCTGCTTTGCTGTGTGTTCCAGCCTCTTTGTTTAGTTTTACATAATCCTGTTTGTCCGCTATTTTTCCTTAAGATTAAAAAAAAAAATGTGTGTGTTCCTGCCTGTATGTATGTATTGCGTGTGTGTGTGTGTTTTGTACCTGTGGAGGTTACAAGAAGGCTTCAGATCTTATGGCGTTGGAGTTATGGATGGCTGTGAAACATGAAGGTGCTAAAAACCAAACCTGGGTCCTCTCAGAGAACAAGGTTCTTACTTGCTGAGTCATCTTTCCAGCACTACTATCCTATCTTGTAAGAACTATTTTTGTATTTTTAATTTATTATATGTATGTTTTGTATGCATGTATGTTTATGCATCACATGCATGCTTACAACCTGCAGGGCCAGAAGAGGACATTGGATCTCCTAGCATTGGAGGGAGGGAGTTTCAGGATTTCCTTTGGAAGATGCTTGTTTCTGTTTCCGTGTATATTGCGCTAGATACCTGTTACCCTCAGTTGTCCATTCTGCAAGATGCTCTCTCACTGACTCTTCTGTGAAGCAGACATTGTTCTGTAGAGGAAACAATCAAGGATAATTGAACAGAATGCACTAAGCCATTATGCTTGAGCTCTGATCTGTTCTCAGTCTAATGTGGGGCAGTGCTGTTCACCCTTCTTGCTTCAAGTACTACTGTACCTGTAGTACAGTAGAGAAAGGGGGATTTGGCTCTAAATTTGTCTGAATATGGTTTCCTTATGATGTAGCCTTAATCTTAATTATTCTTTAAAAAACTTTTTTTAAATTGTATGTGCATTGATGTTTCATGTGCCTGTGAGGGTGTCAGATCCCCTGGAACTGGAGTTACAACAGTTGTGAGCTGCCGTGTGGGTGCTGTGGGTGGGAATTAAACCTGGGTCTACTGGAAGAGCAACTGGTGCTCTTAACTGCTGAGTCATCTTTCTAGCCCTAAATTAATTTGTTTAGTCATGCTAGTAAGCTCTAGTATTCTGGTAAATAGCTTGGTGCCTGTGTTACCTGTGTGTTCTGGACGTGTTTACTATAAAGGATAAAACTATCAAAAATACCCTGAGAACTGTAGCTTAGTTGTGTACCTCTTTCTTTCTTTCTTTCTTTCTTTCTTTCTTTTTTTCTTTCTTTCTTTCTTCTTTCTTCTCTCTCTCTCTCTCTTCTCTCTCTCTCTCTCTCTCTCTCTTTCTTTCTTTCAAAAAGTCTCACTGTATCCCTGACTGATCTGGAACTTCATACATACCAGACGCACCTCTGTTTCACAAGTGCTGAACCTAAAGACATGAATTGCCATGACATGAAGTTATATTTATATTTTATTGTATGTGACTGAATGTTTTGTCTGTGTATGCCTGCTTACCATGTGTGTGTCTGGTGCTAAGAAGAGAATATCAGATCCCCTGAAACTAGAGTTAAGGATTATTGTGAGATGCTGGGTGGGTGCTAAGAACTGAACCAGATTTCCCCTGGAAGAGTAGCCAATGCTCTTAACCATTGAGCCCTTTCTCTAGTTCCTGAAACTATAATTGTTGATAATGAGGATTGTTGATACTATATTATGAACCTTCCTTGTTTTAACATATTTCCAGGGTTAAGGAGGTGGCTCAGGTAGGGGTCGGTAAAATGCCTGCTACACAAGTATGAAAACATGAGTTTGGATCCCCAGAATATATGTAAGAATTGGGTATGGTGGTTGGTGTGTGTACAAAGAACATGGGACTGTAAAGTGCTCAGCAATTGGGGTGTCAACACAAGATTTGTCTTTTGAATATGCTCCGTTTATTCACACAAACACTCAATAATATCATGCTAATATAAAAGCTAAACAGGCAGAAATGCTTCTATGGGTTCCCCCTGGAGAATCTTCTCTGGTAAGGATGCTTCAGAAACGTGTAAGCTCAACCAACTTCCTCCATAAAGTCCTTTAGTTGTAGAGAGCTGGGAAGGTGGCACTGGTGGAGGTCCCAGGAGATCCTTACAAGTATAAACCAACAGTTAGGTCTGTGAGGCAGGCCTGTGTGGACCCAGCCACAGAGCCAGAAGTTCATTGGTCACTGAGACCCTGACTGTTCACAGAATCTCAAGTCCTCTTGCTGATGGGTTATCAATATACATGCTAGCAAAACTGTGTCTCAGGAGTATGGCTAGAAACCATTACCAAGTCACACAAAAAGGTGTTTAAGTTATTATGTTCCTTACAACATACCTGTAACTACTGTCTTAGTTGGGGTTTTACTGCTGTAAACAGACATTGTGACCAAGGCAACTCTTATAAGGACAACATTTAATTGGGGCTGACCTACAGATTCAGTGCAATCCATTATCATCCAGGCAGGAACGTGGCAGCATTCAGGCTGGCATGGTACAGGAGGAGCTGAGCATTCTACATCTTCATCTGAAGGCTGCTAGGAGAAAACTGGCTTCCAGTTGGTTAGGAGGAGGGTCTTAAAGCCCAGGCCCATAGTGACACACTTCTTCTAACAAGACCATACCTCCAAATAGTGTTACTCGATGGGCCAAGCATATTCAAACTACCACACTAACCCTCGCTAGTATTGCTAAGAGAAAGGACAGGTGAATCCATAGGACTAGCTGGCTAGCCCGGCTATCAAAGCAGGGAGCTCTGTGTTCAGTGAGAGCCTGTCTCAGAAAAAAAATAGATACCCAAAGTTGACCTGGCCCCCATATGTGCATGCACAGGAGAGCATACTTGCATGCATGCTCACAAATTTACCTTATACATATTTCTAGTTTTTGTTAATGGTCTTCAAAGTGTGAGGTTGTGCATATTGTAGTGTGTGTGGAATTAAGAGGACATCTTGGGAGTGGTTCTGTTGGAAATGAAGTTAATACATTCAAGAGAGTAGTGAAGGTATGATGGTGCATGACAGTACTTGAGAGGTAGAGCAAAGAGTATCTCCGAATTAAAAATTATTTATTACTAGATGGTGGTGGCGACATACACTTTTAATCCCAGCCCTCAGGAGGCAGAAGCAGGTGGATGCGTTGAGGTCAGCCTGGTGTATAGGGTTATACAGAGAACCCTTGTCTCAAAACAAAAAATTAAAAAAGTAAATAAGTGCAATAAAAGATTAAAAAACAAGAAAATAACTAGTTTACATGGGCAGTAATTCAAATGATGGGGAAAAAAAGTCTGCTTATCTTTTCAGTCTGTCTCTCCTTCCCTCGCAGCTTTTATTTCTCTTTTTCAGACTTGGCTTCTGGACTTTCCACAGCCTCCCACAGCTGTCCTCTGTGTGTTTAATCATGTAGGTGTCCACATTTCTCTCCTTGTTTAAAACACAGTCTGACGCTCCTTGAACCCCAGTGCCTGTCTTTTTCCCTTAATAATTCAGCTAGGAGAAGGGTAAGGCAGGCAGATCCACTGCATTGTTCTGAGTGGCTCTGGGACTGGTTTTAGTATGGGTTCTCACTGCTGATGGTTTAAATGGCTGTTAAAGTTGTTTTCCAGTTTGATTGGTTTAGGTTCTTTTGTCTCTTTTTTGAGACAGGTCTCACTGAGAAGTTCTGGCTAATCTGAAACTTGATTGTCTCTATACCCAGATTTTCTGAAGTAAGTTTGTAGCCACCCTCCTGTCAACTGCTTTCCAAATGCTGACATTAGAGATGTGCACTACCATACGGCAGTATTTCCCCTCTCTAATTCATATAACACTTAAAGGAATAGTCTTGTGACTAACTATCATTACCGTCTGTAGATTAAATTCCTGGAAGTGAAACTTCTAAGTACAAGCTTTGGATTGAGTGTTTCTAAGTTACCTCTGAGGAAGTTATGTCAGTGTATGAAAGAGCTTGTTCTTTCTGTCTTCCCTGCACATACATGTTATATATCCCAAATACATGTTAGAAATAAATTCAGGATCACAAAGAAAGAGACTCCATTCTTACTGAAGTATCTGGATGAAGTAAACACAATACTCGGACAAAGAGAGCGTGCTCTGGAAGAGCAAATACACACCAAGACAGGAAGTGAATTTGATTTTATACTAAGGAAAGTGGCAACTGTTTTTTTTGCCAGTTGGCTAGAATCTACCTCACAATCTTACTCAATTGTCTGAATAGTCTGAAAGAATTGGTGCATATGAAATAGAGGAAGTGGGGAATGTGAATGGAGCATTGGGCCTTTGAGTAAACAGAGGTTTTACTGGATGGGGAAGATTCTAATATATCCAAGTCTTATAAGGTAGAGGAGACAAAAAGATCTTAAATTCCTTGTCCTACACACAATTTTTGTTTTATTTTTTGAGACAGGGTTTCTCTGTATAGCCTTGGCTGTCCTGGAACTCACTCTGTAGACCAGGCTGGCCTTAGAAATCCTCCTGCCTCTGCCTCCCGAGTGCCAGGATTAAAGGCGTGCGCCACCAGTTCCCGGCTACATGAGTTTTATAGTATTAGAAAAGACTCATATTTGATATTTCTTCCATATAGAAATCCTTATTTTTTATTTTTCACTTTTTTCTTAAAATAAGTAGAGTTGAAGTTTTTGTGTTAAAAAGATAATTTTCTATGAGTTGCATATACTTTTGCTGATTTTTCTCTTTTGTTGTTGCTTTTCATATTATTACTGAATGCTATAAAAGGTCATTTTTGTGCTGTTTTAAATATTTGTTCCTACTTTGTGATTTGTCTTGAATCTTGGCTATAATGGTTTGCATTGTAAAAAAATTGAATTCTGTGGTCAAATTTACACGTCTAAGCTAAGCTTTGCAGCTGTTGTAGAGAATGTCATCTTCCACATTGAGATTTAATTAAATTACATTTATTTATTTTCAGATTTTAACAAAAAATTCAATAGGTGTGGTTTAGTGATGCAGCTAAAGGATGGAGCTGCATGGCCCATGTGACTGTGGGTTCTGATCAGAATTCCTATCTGCCTTGTTGCAGGCTGGTTCATTCTCAGCCTCATGGTAAAACTGCACTTTTACTAGTATGAGTCACATTGGAAAGGAAATTAAAGTCATGCCTGTTGACTGCTGAACCTGATACCAGTTAGATATTAAAGGAAAATAGTCCTTTTTAAAATCTGAAGGTGAAGATGGTTATATAAACAATGGTATTGATAATGAGTAGGGTAGTTGGTGTATCTCCGTCACATTTCTGACTCTTTGGAGGTATCTTTTAGTCTTTCTTATAGAAACTTGCTAGCTAAAAAGGAAAAACACAAGTCAACAAGTAGATTGAGCTTTTTGAGATTTTTTTTTTTTTTTAATTCAGTGGCTAAGAGAATGAACTTGTCCTATTGTGTACCCCAATTCCAGGGAAAACCACCTTCACAAGTTTTGTTGTCATTACAGGATCTCTCAGATCCTGTTGATCTGTAAAAGTGTGGCTACAAAATTACTAATTTCTGCCAAAGTTAGGTTTGGAAGTGATGACTTGTGACAAAGCAAATAAGATAGCTGACAAGATTCTTTCTTCCCTGATGACACAGTTGCACTCTACAGATAGACAGAACCAGATTGTGGAGCCACTGTTCTCCAGGGCAGACAGTTGATCTGTTCTCTTGGAAGGAGCATCCTGTTATAGACTGCACTGATGGTGCCTTTACTGAATAAACCAAGGCTGTGAAGCCATTTCTAAATCTCTAAACTAGAGGAAATCCTTTGTTCTCTATTGATGACTCATGACTAAAGCATGGAGTGGCAGGAAAGGCAAAGGTAATGTGTTGGCTAAACAAGAGGGTATATGGTCTTTTGTCCTCCGGTACTGGAAACTATCCAAAACAAATCTGCTTCCTTCTGTAGGCAGCATTCCTGATCTCTGTGCAGGAGCACTTAACAGTGCCAGTGCATGGAGTGTCCGCTCTGGTTAAAGGCAGATGACAGCTCCAGGCTTGTGAAGGCAGGCACTTGCTTCGCTTCACACTGGAAGCTGCCTGAGCCTTTTTTGTTCAGGAGGATGCCAAGTTTCAGGACTGTAAGGTTTTGTCTGGTTTGTCTGGTTTTGTTTTAGTTTTATTTCTAATTCTTCTATCTCCCAAGTGGTAGTGTTACAGTTCGGGAGCTGGGGTGGGGTGTGGCAGCTCAATTGAAAAAGTGCTTTCCATATAAAAATGAGGGCCTGAGTTTGATCCTCAGTCATGGTGGCAATGAATGAGCTTGCAATCCCAATACTGGTGAGGTGGAGATTGACTGATCCCTGGGACTTTTGGTGGCCGGCCAGCCTAGCCATATCAGGCAGCTTCAGGTCCTATTGGGAAGCCTGTACTCTACAGAGGCAGGTAGATTGCTGTGAATTCAATGTGATCTTGGTCTACATAATGAGATCCTGTCTCAAAACAAGCAACCAAACAGACAACAGCAACAAAAACCCCAAGGTGAACAGCTCCTACAGAATGACACCTCATATAATCCTTATTGATATTTAATTTAATTAAAAATTATTTTTACCAGGTGTGGTAGTGTATATTTTTGATCCCAGCACTCAAGGGGCAGAAGAAGGTGGATCTCTGTGAGTTTGAGGCCAGCCAGGCCTACATAGAAGGAAACCCGGTCTCAAAAAAAACAAAATTAATAATTAAGTTTATTTTGGTAGTACTGGAATTTGAACTGGGGGCTTAATACATGTTATAATGGCAGTAAGATATATATCTCCAGCTTGCTCCACCAGTTTTTTTTTCTTTTTAAGATGAAGTCTCACTAAGTTACCCAGGCTTGCCTTGAATTTAACCTCTTTAGTACAAGTGTTTATTACAAGTGTACATATTCCACCATAGAGATATAAGGTCTTTTTTTTTTTTTTTTTTTTTCAAATAAATGCATGTACTTTGTTTTTGGTAAGACTACCAGAATAGTTATATTGTGTCTTCTGGGTTGTTTCAAGCTGGAGTTGATGGCCTGCTCTGTCTATTGACTAGTTGTAGTGAAGACTGGATCCTGCCCCCCCTCCCTTTATTAGTTATTTGTGTAAGTATGGAGTCATAAACCTGGTCCTATGGATTAAAATATAATGACTACCATTATTGTGTAATGTCACTTAAATCATGATAGAAAGTTGAAAACTAAAGCTGGTAGACGACAGGATCAAGGCATAAATTCAAGACAGGTACTGTTATGGATGAGTGTTGGTAGGGGTCAACTAAGTGCTTTGACAGATGTTGGGTATGATTTAAGAGCAGATAAAGTCCACTAGTCAAAGCTTGTGGATTTAATGCTGAACTTGTGTTAGTGTTAGTTTCCTGTTGAGCGTCTGGTTGTATAGAAAAGTGGAAAAGGCATATTCAGATTAGGGAGCTCAATTTGAAAAAGAACAGTTTTTGATTGATAGAGATACTGTTTTTCAAGCTTTTCTTTGTCTAAAGATTTTAAAAGGCCAATTTCAAAAACAACTTTTAGTAAAAATGGGAAATCCTTTAGTAAGTTTAAAGCAAATTGTATGGCCTTTGGACATATGGTAGATAAAGACTTCTATTTGAAATTTTCTGTGATGAAACTATAGTTTCCTTTAGCTTTACATATTGATGGAGAAGCTTAGTTCTATATAATGTGTTTGTATGTCAACATATATGCTGATTTTACAGTGCTCATTTGCATATGTGACTCTCCATATGCTAGCAAAACCAGGGAGTATTAACTTTAAGTAGATTTTTGGGAATCCTTTTTGGGTCAAAACATTCTGTAATCATTGTATGATGATGTTTTCAAGGCTTAAAATTATCCTAATCTTGTCTCTCTTTGGATTTAGGAAGAAAAGGCTTCTCTTTTACATCGCACTCAGGAAGAAAGACGAAAGAGAGAGGTAATAGTTTTGATTATATTACTCTTTATAGACACATTTTCTGTAGCTTTTTTTTTTTTAAGCTTTGCTTTACATGTCTGTATGTTATGTATGTTTATCTTTTGCAACAGTTTTGGATGTGTTCAATTTTTCCAGTAAGTTTTTCATTCTTGAACCACTGTAGGAAAAGATAGAGTTGAGGCTGAGTTCTGGGTAGAGAAATGTAGGGTTTTGGTTATCTTTTTTGCTTATAAGGTTTCCAGAAGGTCTAGAAAGGCTTAATATACATTGCTTCATATAAGGAGAAAACTCAACTTTAGGATATTTGTCTTAGCTATTTATGAAAAAGATTAAAAGAAAAGCTAATGACATTGTTTTTCTTGTTTTTGTTTTGTTTGTTTGTTTTTTAAATGCCTGTTTCCTGTCCTTCCTGCCAGCCTAGCCATGTAGCCTAGGCTGGTTTCAAACTTCATTTTCTTGCCTCCTGGATTGCTGGAATTGAAGTTGTGTGTCATGGTGTCTGACTTTGATGTTGCATCTTTTGGGGATAGTTACTTCAAATAACTCTGGTGGTTAATCACAACTTACATTGTAAGGTTTGCTTTTCTAGATAAGAGTTTGGGTCTTGTTATTTTACTTGGTATGTATGTATGTATTTATTTATTTTTGAGACAGGGTCCCTCTTTGTAGCCCTGGCTGTCCTAGAACTAGATCTGCCTGCTTCCGCTACTGCCCTGGGTCTTGTTATTTCAACAACTTACTCTTGCATTTAATAGATGTCTGAGAACTTATGGTTTGTTAGGTACTGTTATGTTTGCTGGAGATACTTACTGATGGTAAACAAGACAGATAAGGACTCCACTCTGTGGTGGTCACGTAATGCCAAGGACTAAGATGGTATTGAGGACTGTTAAGACCACAGAGTCATAGCTACTTCCTGAGGAGACTGAGATAGATGGGCAGGTAAGGTAGGGTCCTTAGAGAAGGGCGTGTGGGTGTGAGTGATGCAGAAGACATAGAGGTTGTTGCTGTGTAAGCTGAAGGAAGAACATACCTAGTAACAGAAACAAATTTCCTGTCTCATCACTGTTGACGTTTTTGTCTAGACATTTATCTGTGAGGTCTGTCCTCACAGCAGCATTTCTTACTTCCAGTTATGACAGATCACCAACCAGTTGCACAGGTAAAGTTGCCTTCAGTTGATACTCAATTGCTGTATCAGGAAAGTTATTTACTTGTTGGTGTTTCCCACTGTTTGAGGAAGTTCTGTAGTGTGTCTGATACTCTGCTTCTATGTTCTTTCTTTAAAATATCTGTGATGAGAGTGTAAAATGGTGGTAACTGTCTTAGAAAACATTGTCATAGAAATGCTAATTTCGCTGGGCAGTGAGTGGTGGCTGCACACTTTTAATCCCAGCACTTGGGAGGCAGAGGCAGGAGGATTTCTGAGTTCGAGGCCAGCCTGGTCTACAGAGTGAGTTCCAGGACAGCCAGGGCTACACAGAGAAACCCTGTCTCGAAAAACCAAAAAAAAATTTTAAAATAAAAAAAAGAAATGCTAATTTCACTCCTAGGTTTGTACTCAAGATATGTAAGCCTGTTATCTTTCAAGAAAGGTGGACATAGTGTTTATAGCAGGGCTGTTCATAATAACACACTGTGGAAACAGAGCAATTGCCTATCAGCTGCTTAACAGATAAACAGAATATGAGAAATGTATATGATGAAATGTTATTTGGCCATAAAAAAGGAATTATGTGCTGACACATGCTACAGAGTGTATGAATACTGAAAACACCATGCCAAGTAAAAAAGATCAGAAAGAAGACTATAGATTGAGTGATTACATTGTATGAGATTTTCCTAGCAAAGGCTAGGAAAATCTACTGAGAAACTTATAAATAATGGCATGGAAGTCTGGGCAAAGAATGAGGAGTAACCACTAAAATAGGTAAGGGTTTTCTTTTTGGGAATAATGAAAGGCCCTGAAATAAAATACAAGGCCAGACGGTGGTGGTGCACACATTTTTAATCCCAGCACTCAGGAGGCAGAGGCAGGGAGATCTCTAAGTTTAAGGCCAACCTGGTCTACAGGGTTTTGGAATAGCCAGGGCTACACAGAAAAACCCTGTCTGGAGAAACAAACAAAAAAGATGGTTGGTAATAGCTACATAATATTCAGTGCGTTAGAAATATATTCAATGATGGATGGGAATGGAGAAATGTCTCAGTGTTTAAGAATTCCCAATACCCATGTTGGACAGCTCACAACTACTTGTAATTACAGCTCCAGGGAATCCAGTACTGCTGGCCTCCAAGGGCACCTGTACTGACTAAAATGCACCTACCCACACATAGGCACAGACATATAATATTAAAAAATAAAACACCGGGCGGTGGTGGCGCACGCCTTTAATCCCAGCACTTGGGAGGCAGAGGCAGGCGGATTTCTGAGTTCGAGGCCAGCCTGGTCTACAGAGTGAGTTCCAGGACAGCCAGGGCTATACAGAGAAACCCTGTCTCGAAAAAAACAAACAAAACAAATAAATAAATAAATAAATAAATAAATAAAAAAAATATGTGCCTTTTGGCTGGGGCAGACTCCTAGCTGGTCTGCTCCTGTGAAAACACCATATCCTGACCCATCCTAGAGGAACCACTGCACTCAGAGTAGCAGGATTTCAGGATTACAGAGACAGCCTGATTCCCAGGAGCTCTTCCATGAAGGAGCTCGGGATCACAGAGGCAGCTGGACTCTGAGGAGTTCTGACACAAGCAAGATAACTGGAAAGACAGGCTCCAGTCACAGACAGTGACTGCAGGTAGCACTAGAGACAACCAGATGGCAAAAGGTAAGCTCAAGAACATAAGCAACAGAAACTAAGGTTATTTGGCATCATCAGAACCCAGTTCTCCTACCATAGCAAGTCCTGGACACCCCATCACACCAGAAAAACAGGATTCAGATTTAAAATCACTTCTCGTGATGATGATAGAGGACTTTAAGAAGGACATAAAACTCCCTTAAAGAAATACAGGAGAACACAGGTAAAAAGTTAGAAGCCCTTAAAGAGGAAACACAAAAATCCCTTAAAAGAATTGCAAGAAAACACAACCAAACAGGTGAAGGAATTAAACAGAACCATCCAGAACACCTCAACTCCTCAACAGAAACAGAAAGATTGAAATAATCCCTTGCATATCAGATCACCATAGACTAAGGCTGGTCTTCAATAATAACAAAAACCATGGAAAACCCACACACATGTGGAAACTGAACAACACTCTACTTAGTGATAACTTGCTCAAAGAAGAAATAAAGAAATTAAAGACTTTTTAGAACTTAAGGAAAATGAAGGCTTGTCATGCCAAAACGTATGAGACTCAATGGAAGCAGTGCTAAGAGGAAAACTCAGAGCTCTAAGTGTCTACAAAAAGAAACTGGAGAGAACATACACTAGCAACGTGACAGAACACCTGAAAGCTCCAGAACAAAAGGAAGTAAATAAACCCAAGAGGAGTAGATGGCAGGAAATAATCAAACTCAGGGCTCAAATCAACCAAGTAGAAACAAAAAGAACTATACAAAGAATCAACAAAACCAGGAGCTGCTTCTTTGAGAAAATCAACAAGATAGATAAACCCTTAGGCAGATTAACCAGAGGGCACAGAGACAGTATCCAAATTAATAAAATCAGAACTGAAAAGGGAGACATAACAACAGAAACTGAGGAAATTCAAAGAATTATCAGATCCTACTACAAAAGCCTAGACTCAACAAAACTGGAAAATCTGGATTAAATGGACAATTTTCTAGACAGAGACCAGGAACCAACGTTAAATCAGGAGCAGATAAACCATCTAAACAAACCCATAGCATAGAAATAGCAGCAGTCATTAATAGTCTCCCCACCAAAAAAAGCCCAGGACCAGATGGATTTAGTGCAGAATTCTATCAGACCTTCAAGGAAGACCTAATACCAATTCTCTTCAAACTATTCCACAAAAGGAACACTACCAAATTCATTCTATGAAGCCACAATTACACTCATACCTAAACCACGCAAAGACCTAACAAAGAAAGAAAACTTCAAGCTGGGCAGTGGTGGCGCACGCCTTTAATCCCAGTACTTGGGAGGCAGAGGCAGGCGGGAGGCAGAGGCAGGCGGATTTCTGAGTTCAAGGCCAGCCTGGTCTACAGAGTGAGTTCCAGGACAGCCAGGGCTACACAGAGAAACCCTGTCTGGAAAAACCAAAAAAAAAAAAAAAAAAAGAAGAAGAAGAAAGAAAACTTCAGACCAATCTCCCTTATGAATATTGATGCAAAAATACGTGATAAAATACTCGCAAACCAAATCCGGGCATCGGGCGTCAAAACAATCATCCATCATGATCAAGTAGGCTTTATCCCAGGAATTCAGGGATAGTTCAATATATGGAAATCTATCAATGTAATCCACTATATAAACAAACTCAAAGAAAAAAACCCACATAGTCATCTCACTAGATGCTGAGAAATCATTTGACAAAATTCAATATCCCTTCATGGTAAAAGTCCTGGAAAGATCAGGAATTCAAGACCCATACCTAAACATAGTAAAAGCAATATATAGCAAGCCAGTAGCCAATATCAAACTAAATGAGAGAAACTTGAAGCAATCCCACTAAAATCAGGGACTAGACAAGCTGCCACTCTCTCCCTACCTATTCAGTATAGTACTGGTAGCTGGAGCCAGAGCAATTAGACAACAAAAGGAAGTCAAAGGGATACAAATAGGAAAGGAAGTCAAAATATCACTATTTGCAGATGAAACGATAGTATACTTAAATGAACCCACACACCTATGGATCACTTAATCTTTGACAAAGGAGCTAAAACTGTCCAATGAAAAAAGGACAGTACTTTCAACAAATTGTGCTGGTTCAACTGGAGATCAGCATGTAGAAGAATGCGAATCCATCCATTCTCATCTCCTTGTATAAAGCTAAAATCCAAGTGGATAAAGGACCTTCACATAAAACCAGATACACTGAAACTAATAGAAGAGAAGGTGGGAAGAACCTCGAATACTTGGGCATAGGGGAAAAGTTCCTTAACAGAACACCAATGGCTTATGCTCTAAGATCAAGAATTGATAAATGGAACCTCATAAAATTGCAAAGTTTCTGTAAGGCAAAGGACACTGTCAATAGGACAAAACAGCAACCAACAGATTGGGAAAAGATCTTTACCAATCTTACATCTGATAGAGGGCTAATATCCAATATATACAAAGAACTCAAGAAATTAGACTACAGACAACCAAATAACCCTATTAAAAAATGGAGTAAAGAGCTAAACAAAGAATTCTCAACTGAGGAAACTCGAATGGCCGAGAAGCACCTGAAGAAATGTTCAACATCCTTAGTCATCAGGGAAATGCAAATCAAAACAACCCTGAGATTCCACCTCACACTAGTCAGAATGGCTAAGATCAAAAACTCAGGTGATAGCAGATGCTAGTGAGGATGTGGAGAAAAAGGAATACTCCTCCATTGTTGGTAGGATTGCAAGCTGGTATAACCACTCTGGAAATCAGTCTGAAGGTTCCTCAGAAAATTGGACATAGCATTACCTGAGAACCCAGCTGTATCATTCCTGGGCATATACCCAAAAGATGCATATAACAAGGACATATGCTCTACTATGTTCATAGCAGCCTCATTTATCATAGCCAGAAGCTAGAAACCCAGATATCCTTCAACAGAGGAATGGATACAGAAAATAACATTTGCACAATGGAATATTACTCAGCTATTACAAACAATGACTCCATTATATTCTTAGGCAAATGGATGGAACTAGAAAATATTATCCTGAGTGAGGTAACGCAATCACAAAAACACACACACATGGTGTGCACTCACTGATAATTGGGTATTAGCCCAAAAGCTCACAATACCCAAGATACAACTCACAGACCACATGAAGCTCATGAAAAAGGAAGACCAAAGTGTGGGTGCTTCAGTCCTTCTTAGAAGGAGTAACAAAATACTCATGGGAGCAAATATGGAGGCAAAATGTGTGACAGAAACTGAAGGAGAGCTGTCTGCAGACTGCTCCACCTGGGTATCCATCCCATGTATAGTCAGTAAAGGCAGACGCCGATGTGGATGTCAGGAAGTACATGCTGATGGAGCCTGATACAGCTGTCTCCTTAGTGGTCTGCCAGAGCCTGACATATACAAAGGTGGATGCTCACAGCTAACCATTGAACTGATCAAGGGTTCCCAATGGAGGAGTTAGAGGGAAGACTGAAGGAGCTGAAGGGGTTTTTGGCCTCATGGGGAGAGCAATAATACCAACCAACCAGAGCTCCCAGGGTCTAAACCACCAGCCTGAGAGCACATAGGGAGGGACCCATGGCTCCAGCTGTTTATGTAGTGGAAGATGGCCTTGTCAGGCATAGGTGGGAGAGGAAATCCTTGGTCCCGTGAAGGCTGGATGCCCCAGTGTGGGGGAATCCAAGGTTGGGGAGGTGGGAGTGAGTGGGTGGGTGGAGGCATATCCTCATAGAAGCAGGAGGAGGTGGGGATGGAATAGAGAGTTTCTGGGTGAAGTGGAGGAATGGGGATAACATCTGAAATATCCAATAAAAATAAAAATGCTGGGTATGGTTGCTCATGCCTTTAATCCCAACTCTTGGGTGGCAAAGACTTGAGGATCGTTCAAGGGCATCCAGGACTACAAAGAGAGGCCCTATGTACAAACAAAAATAATATTAAAAATGAATCATTAAAGTATATGTTCAGAGAGTGGTACACTTAAAAAGGAATGAATTTTATAGTTTATGGATCATATAGCTAATTACAAAAAAATAACATAAATGTCATTTTTTATTGATTCTAACTAATTGCTTCTTCTTTCCTTCCTCCATTATTCAGGAAGAAAGGCGAAGATTGAAAAATGCAGTAATAATCCAGTCATTTATTCGAGGCTATAGAGACAGGAAACAACAAGTAAGTTTTTCTTAAAACTGAGGAGTGGGCAGGAGAGATGGCTCATCAGGTGACACTAGTGGCTAACCTTGAAAGCCTCAGTTCAGTCTCCATGACTCACATGGTAGAAGGAGACAACCAACTCCTCCAGCCTTCACATTAACATGCTATAATACAAGAATACCCACACACATATAGAAAATAAACAAAATTAAGAAAAATGAATTGATGTGGTAGAACACTCCTCTAGCCTAGTATTGGCGAGGCAGACACAGAGATGGGCAGATCTTTGTGAGTTCAATGCTTGCCTGGTAAATATAGTGAATTCCAGGAAAGCTAAGGGCTATCCTGTCTCAAAGAAGAAAACAAACACACAAAGTAGAGGAGGAAGAGGAAAGAAAAGTAAAGCAAGAGTCATTTCAAGGGAAAAAAAACTGAGAGGGAATTAGAAGGCTGCGTAAGAACTTATTTTAGATACAGTATTATTTTGTTTAAGTGATATTTGTCTTATATGAACTTTTGCAAAAAATTTTTTATAAAATTTTAAGATTTAGTGTTAATAATAGTATTTTCCTAATAAGTAATTGTATTTGTTTTTTTAAAGATTTATGAGTAGGTGAGTTTTTAGGAAAATTTAAGTAGACAGCTGGTGTTTACAAAGAAGAAAGGAGGAATGGTTTTGTTGGTAGACATTTTGGATCTTCGAAGCATCCCAAGTTAGGAGTTTTTGTTACCAGCTTGTTTTTAATCTTTAACTAATAATCCAAGAACCACATCTTAGTTGTTGGTCATCATATGTATAAAACACTCAGTGCATATTTCTGTCATGAGAACTATAGAGAACTATGTTGACACATGACTTCTTGTACTTTCAGTATTTTATCCAAAGAAGTGCATTTGACCAATGCGCCGACTCGGCTCAGCCTGGCGGCACCTTCTGCCTTGCTGATGGTCCTAGCCTTACCCTCTTAGTAAGGCAGCTTCTGTTCTTTTACAAACAGAGTGAAGACTCCAAACGTTTGGTGAGTATAGATACATTTTTTACTTAGCTTTGTTTACCTATTTTCCATCTCCTTTTTGGGGTGTAGAACTGGTGAGCGTCTGTCTGATCAGGAAGCTAGATAACCTCTCCCTGAGTCTAAGCATTTGTGAGCTTTTCCTTTTCTTTCCATCTGTAACAGATAACCTCTGTGTTGATGTGTTTGCTTTTTAAAGTCCATATACATTTTTATTTGATTTCTTTATTATGGAGCTTTTAAATGCTAATAAGGGTATGCCAACATTTTGTTATGCCTGCTCTCTTCTGTACATCAGCCTGTTTGTCTTTGTCCAGCTGCTATGAGGTACACCCTCAAGATTGATTGTGTGCTTATATAGAAATAGTTAACTATGTGTTTTTAAATATAGCATCTCTCTAAAAACACTGTAACCCATTTTTCTGGGTTATAATAGGCTTTTGTTACTGCTAATGAGGGATAGCATTGTGTCAGTGAACTGTGTTTTAAAAAGTGGAACTTATAGTTAGGTGTTGTGGGTAGCCCCAGCCTTGTATTTTGATCCTAGTTCCACCCTTCTGGGAGGGGCTGCAGAGGAGGATTGAATCTGTACACAGGTGACATCTTGTGAACCTTCTGTCCAATTAAAACTTGTAAAATAAAGGCTAGAGCCAGTGATTGGGCAGTAGAAGGAGAGGCGGAGAAAAAGGCTTAGGGGAGGAGAGAGTGAGAGGAATTTGATATAAGAGGCAGTCGAGGGAGAAGCAGGAGGGAGTTGAAGCATAAGGAAGCTGGTGGTAGAAGGAGGAGCTGGTTCTACCAGAACCATGCGGCACGTTAATAGGGATGCTAAAATTGCTGGGGGATAGGAGTATTTTGTAATGGTAAATTCATGCCCAATCTAGGCATGCAATTTATTTATTTTATTTCCTTGGTTTTTTTTTTTCTTCCATCGATACAGGGTTTCTCTCTGTAGCCTTGGCTGTCCTGGAACTCACTCTGTAGACCAGGCTGGCTCGAACTCAGAAATCCACCTTCCTCTGCCTCCCAAGTGCTGGGATTAAAGGCATGTGCCACCACCACTGCCGGCTAGGCGTGCAATTTATACCCATAATTACTGAGTTGTAATTTCCTTTACTGGTTTTATTGGGTAAAAGATTTTACAGCAACAAATTTGGCGGTTTAAATAATTACCACTACAGTTAGGTGTGATGGTTCATATCTGTAATCCCAGCACTTGAGCAATAGAAACAAAAGGATCAGGAGTTTGAGGCTAGCCTGGACCACATTAGACATTGTCTCAAAAAACAATAACAACAAAAAAAAACCCAAAGCAACAGTAAAACAAAACAAAAACCAACCTTATGTTCCATTTGCCCCAGGAAGTACTATGATATTTGCATATAATTGTTAGGTTAGACATTTTTATTTATCTGTAATTGAATTTTCCAAATTGCATTAAGAGGGGATACACAATGAAAACTGTGCTAAGCAGAGCCCCCACGTGGAATAAGTCCAAAGCAAAGGGCTGCTTTATAGCATATCTAGAGTTTGGCTGTAGACCTACCTCTGCAGCCCGAACTTGAGCTAGGCTGGGCCATGAAAGAACTTTGTATAACTGAAGCTGATCAAGAAAAGTACAACAGGGGCTGGAGAGATGGCTCAGTAGTTGAAAGTATTGAATACTCTTTTAGAGAACCATAATTCAATTCCCAGCACCCATGTTGTCTCAAAAATGTCTGTAACTCTGATCCCAGGGATCCCAGAGCTTCAGGCATAGAGACACATAGAGAACATGAACATGAAATAAATAAATATTTTAATAATATTTAAAAAAAAAGAAAAGGGAAAGGTAAATGTCAGTTAATATACCCACTATTCTAGACTTTTCTTCTTGGCAGCCATCTGGACTCCTATCTGAAGTCCAGAAGAAGAATAAAAGGCATAGTAGCAGGCCATAGAAAACATGTAGGTGTTGGGAGTTTCTCCAGAGTACCTTGGTGTATGAGGGCTATTCCGTGATCTGGTTCTAAAGAGGCATGTACAGATCTGCTTTAGAAGCTGGCAGTGAAACATTGGAGTGAAATGGGGACTTTAACCCCAGGCACATGTAAAGCAAATCCTGAGTAGAGAAAAATGTTGTCAAACACAGTTCATAAAAGAAAAGTGAGATTCGACCAGATGTGATGCTGAATGCCTATAATCCCTGCAAAATGTGTGTGTGTGTGTGTGTGTGTGTGTGTGTGTGTGTGTGTGTGTGTGTATAAATATAGTATATAATATATAGATTTGTTATATATAAATATAGTATTTAACCTATAGTAATATTTATTAAATATAATATTTCCCCTACATATGTATGCGTGCATGTGTGTGTGCCCGTGCATGCATATACACGCACACGCACGCACACACACACTTGTTTATTTTTTTCAAGACAGGATTTCTCTGTGGCTGTCCTGGAATTTGCTCTGTAGACCAGGCTGTCCTCAAACTCACATAAATCCATCACCTGCCTCTTACTCCAGAGTGCTGGGATTAAAGATGTGTACCACCACTGCCCAGCAACTGTATTTCTCATTGTGATTTTAATATGGTCCTCTGCCAAGAGAGTAATGTGCTATGACTGTATTTTTCTTTTTCCTGTATATAGTTTACTTTTAACTTTACTTAAGTTAGTTCTTGCCTCAATTTTAAATTGATTAGTTTTCTTTGAATCTCTTGATCTCTTCCACCTGGCACCAGTTTTATGCTTCATTCTTCTCATAACTTTCCATAAGACTTGGGTTGTCCCTACCTTCATGCTATTCTTCCTAGCAGTCTTTGGCCTGTTGTTATCCTGGGAAAGCCTTTGCTTTGCTTTGCTTTGCTTTGCTTTGCTTTTCTTCATTCCTCTGTTTTTCTTGTTTCTTGGCTTATTGTTTTGTGTTACTGATATTCATTTCTTCTTGGTTGACATGTAGGATACATAAGGACAGTTTGGGGCTCTGGAGATAGAGCTCAGGATAGAGTGCTTACCTCAAATGTGTGAGACCATCCTGTCTAAGTTAGGGTTTCTGTATTGATAAAACATGAGGGACAACTTGGGAGGAAAGAGTCTATTTCCGTTACACTATCATATCATAGTTCATCATTAAAGACAGTTAGGTCAAGCACTCAAGCAAGGCAGGAACCTGGAGGCAGGTCCATGAAGAGGTACTGCTATCTGGCTTGCTTAGGTTCATGACTTGCTTAGGTTACTTTTTTATATAGAACCCAGGACTGCCTGCCCAGGGATGACCCCACCAACAATGGTCTAGGCCCTCCTATATCAATCACTAATTATGCGAAGGGTTGCCTGCAGGATCTTATGGAGGCATTTTCTCAATTGAGGGTCCTTTCAGATGACTAGCTGTATCAAGTTACATTAAAAACTAACCAGCATACATTGCCAACATTACAGAAACAAACACAAATAAAAAAGCAAAATAGTTTTTTTATTCATTTGCCTTTAGCAAATAACAAAAATTAAGCAAGACAGATAGTTAATGAGTGCAGTGTTTTGGAAAATGGTGCATGTCACTAGTCAAATCTAGAGATGACAAGATAACATAACAGGTTAAAGATACTTGTGCCCAAGCCTTATTATGACTTGAGTTGGATTCCTAGGACCAAATGGTAAGAGAGAACTGACTCTTGCAGTTACTCCAAAATGTATACACACACCATGTACACCTACAACACATAAATAAAATTTTTTAGAAAAGATTATCAAATGTAGAACAGAAACGAATTCAGATAGTGTTGGAGGTAGCATACTTAGTGCTTCGAAGATTTGAAATTCACTTCACATACCTAGTTAATAAAATAAAACTTTATTACTTAGAGTCCCTACAACTACCTTCTAGCTTTTTATCCTATATAGTTTTTGTATGTCTTATTTTTATTGTTTAATAGGAGCCACAGAACTTTAGATAGCCATGTGTCAGGTAATGTGGAAGGCTTGTATCATGTTGGTTCCTATGAAGATGGACAGGGTAGCCCAGATGCCTCAAGAAGCTCTATGTACTGACATATAGAAGCTGACATAGTGTACCACAGAATTACTTCCTCCCAGCTTAGGATGGACTATAATTTGCTGTATAAGATACTTTCTTATTATTTTCAGTGTTTTAAAAATATATATTAAAGTAATGTTTATATCAAAGAGAAACTACTTAAAGATAATAGTCAAAGAAAAGCTCATTTGACACTTTCATGACCCCTACAATTCAGAGTGATCTACTTTCAAACAGTGTAAATAATAGGTCTCATGAAAACATAATACAAGTAGAGAAAATAGAAGAGAGTCCTTGTTAGGTATTGAGTTTTCAGAATCATTTGTAGTAGCCACATGGGTACTGTTTACAGGCAAGTCTTGTAAACACATTGACAAAATTTAATATTCCACCTTACTGAACTCACAGACCAGTAATTGTCTCTAAAAGAGTGAACACCTCTGACCAGCCCAGTTATGTGATTGACCTTGGACTGAGGCCATGTGATTGGTTGCCT
Source organism: Mastomys natalensis (assembly GCA_021653895.1). NCBI lineage: Eukaryota > Metazoa > Chordata > Mammalia > Rodentia > Muridae > Mastomys > Mastomys natalensis. The sequence goes on along the minus strand of JAJTUV010000016.1, from coordinate 485,377 downwards.
TCTTATGAGGAATGTGTAGGACAAATTTCCCTTTAGTAAATCTGTGTGTATAATATAAAAACAACAAAAAGCAAAAAAGTAGCACATTGAGTTAGAGAAAGAAAACCAAAAGAAAGGATGCTGAAAGAAGCTGTGCAGGCCTGTACACAGGAAGGGCAGAGCGCTCAGGCAGCTTCAGGTTAGTGCCGTATTGTCCAAGTGTTCTTTTGGTTGATTGCTTCCTTTTGCATGTGAATTATCGTTTCAAGTAGAATGAGCTTTTTTTCTTTGTTTAGACACTAACGTAAATTAATATTGATGTCATGCTAAGAATATTTTGACGTAGAGAACTTGTTCCTTATCAAGTTTCTATTAGATTTAAGTGTGGAAACTATGTAAATATATTTTTTGTATTATCTCAATAAGCAAGCAAATGTTTATGGATTAAATGTATTTTTATGTTTTGACTCTTTACAGATATGGCTTTATCAGAACTTAATTAAACACAGCTCTCTGTTTGTCAAGCAGTTGGATGGATCAGAGAGACTGACATGCTTATTTCAAATAAAGAGGTTGATGAGCCTCTGTTGCAAGTAAGTTTTGTCATAGTTGAAAACTTAGAGAATGTATGAGATATCTTTAGGGTTTAAGTGCTTTGGGAAGCAGGTCTGTTTTGTTTTGTTGGTTTCCTGATTTTTTTTTTAATGTGTATGGGTGTTTTGCTGCATATATATGTGTGTACCACACATTCATCCCTGGTATACACAGAGACCAGAAAAGGATGTAAGATCCCCCGTAACTGGGCTTACTTATGGAGGTGAGGCATCATGTGTGTACTTGAAACTGAACCCCAGTCCTCTGGAGAGCATCCAGCACTCCTAACCACTGAGCCATCTCTCCAACCCCAAATCAGTGCTCCTAAGAGCTATCCTCTAGCCCGTGGTTCTCTGTTTGTTTCAGCCCAGGCTGGCCTTGAATGTAAACATTCTTTCCTGCCTTGGTCTCCCAAGTGCTGTATGTAGTACAATGGAGATTCCTTCGTAGGAAGATGGAGATGTTAGTAAGTACTGTGGGCACTAACAAGGAAAAGAGAAGATATGAGGTAGCCTCATGGGAAGCTCTTGGTGAGGAGAGCAATTGGAAGTCAGAGCCAGTGCAGACTTAAGCATCTTGCCTTTGTATGAGCAAGCAGGGAGTCAAAGGAAATTTTCTCCTAAAATTATCAGTATAAGAGTAGAAAAAAATGCTTTACCAGGTACTCATTGCCTACTGTCTTAAGCTAGCAGTTCTTTTTTGTTGGCTTGTTTGTTTTTTTGAGACTGACTATATAGACCAGGGTGGCCTTAGGATTAATAAAGGTGTGCACCACTATGTGCTCTAGTCCCCAGATACTTCCACATCCAGTTCAACAAAGAAGGGTGCGTCTACAAACCGCAGTATCTACAAACACCAATATTATCAGTAATCTGGGAAAATGATAAAGATTGGTGTTGCCTAAATGCAGAGAGGCCAGGCACCTGGGCTAACAGGCCCAGTAGCAACTCAGCAGTTGGCCCTGGGTGAAATGCTCAGTCCATTCTCAGGTTCTTGCATTATAATCACAGACAGAATCTGTTACTACAGAGTACCATTTATATCTACATCCAGAACTGCACCCTCCAACACTGTCCTCCAGTATATGCTTCAGTGATGTGCTGGAGATGACTGCTGTGTAGTGGGGGTGAATCTGAAAGGTAGGGGCTACAGGATAGTCAGAACAGGCAGTAGTAAGGCCTAGGCTTCTGGTGAAGAGGAGTTCAGAATACATGTGAATTTTCAGTAGAGCCATTTGAAATGACTATGAGAACATCAGCTTTAATAGGACTGAATGGATTGTGTCTGCTTTTTCTTCCTGGATGAAACCTTTGCTTTGTACAGCCTGTTTAGTACTTGGTGGGAGCCATAGCTTGGAGGTGTCTCAGGTATTCATTTTTCCCTCAGCGTCACCCTCGGTCTGATGTAGAAGTGGAGTGTGGAGTAGTAGCAGGACCGTCCACAGAGAGAAATGGATGGAACAGGCTGAGGGTAGCAGTTGGGAGAAAAAACGCATACCTGGTCTTGAGGAACTAGCTGTGATGGTACAGAAGAATGGCTTTATTAAGGAGAAAGAAAGTCTGAGCATTGTTGCTTGAGCCCTGCCTGTTTTCAGAGATCCTGGCATGTGGCTATGGCTCACAATCTCATCCTGGAGGAGTCAGGGAAGCTGGTAACCCTGGCCTTCTAGTAAGTGTGTGAATTTGTTTTTACAGGTTGCTGCAAAACTGTAGTGATGACAGTTTGAATGTTGCACTTCCAATGCGAATGCTTGAGGTGTTTTCATCTGAGAATACATACTTGCCTGTTTTACAAGATTCTAGCTATGTGGTGTCAGTGGTTGAACAAATTTTGCACTACATGGTTCACAGTGGTAAGTGGGGAGGCAGACCTGTGGAGGTGGGCATCATCGTGGAGGCATGGCCAGGCTTGTGTGCTCTTGAGGAATGGTTCTACACTGAACAAGACACTGTGATTGTCAGAACAGAAGCTGTGTGTGCCTGTGAGTGACAGCAGCCACTGAGTCCAGCATGTGTCTCAGCTTCTGGAAATGCAGAAGCCTTTTCACTGTCTCTACTTAATTATTCTTTGTTTTAGAAAAAACAAACAAATTCATCTGGTTAATCCTGAAAGGAGCTGGTTGTTGGTTGTTCTTGAAAACTATAAGTTACTTTAAAAAAATGTAATAAAGATTGCTTTGTTAAATACAAATACACATACACAGAGACACATATAAATATACATGTATAATATATACATATACACATATATATACATACATTCTAGTTTATATAGGTTAAAACTACACATTTTTACTATTTGTTTAGCTTAGTAAATGTAAACAATCCAAAATTTGGCTTGTTAAAAATTTCAGAAAACTACTGATGCAGTAAAAATTATAGTGAAATTTGTGGAGTTTGATTTTTCTAGGAAATAGATTGATGATGGCAGTGAGCTTGAGTGAACTGGTGTGCTCTATATGTCTAGTTCAGGTTAAGCATTTGAAGAAAATTTTATTTTTCCTGTTTCCTAAAACTATCAGGAAAATAACCATGAGTTGTACCTTTGAAATATTTCTAAAAATAAAAAATGATTTAAAATCTTCCACCAAAACTGCTGCTTCTGTTGTGTGCAGTGGCATAGATTTTTTTTCAGTTGTTTTAATAAATTACTGTATGGTGTTGCTGTTCTGTACGTTTGAGCTTCATGCTCAGTGGAAAGTACTGTAGACATGCCCTTGGATACTGTGTCTAATGTACACAAAGTTTCACTCCATTTTTCATAAAAATTAGTTCAGTTTTATAGTAAAACTGACCCTTCCCTCAGACTTGCTTGTGATTCCACTGGTGATCAGCGTGCACCAGGTAGAGTTGGAGTAGCTCTGAATCATTCTCTCTTTGGTTTTGATTTTTTGAGACAGTCTTACGATTGCCACCCAGACATTAAAAAGTATAGTTAAGGGCTGGAGAGATGGCTCAGTGGGTAAGAGCACTGACTGCTCTTCCAGAGGTCCTGAGTTCAATTCCCAGCAACCCACATGGTGGTTCACAACCATCTGTAATGGGATCTGATGCCCTCTTGGTGTGTCTGAAGACAGCTACAGTGTACTCATATAACATAAAATAAATCTTAAAACTAAAAAAAAAAGAAGTACAGTTAATTCACTTTAGTAGTTAACTAAGCAGTGAACATGGGAGTTAATGTATCATTCAGGTCTCAGCAAATGAGTGTGACTGGATGTCGTGGCTCACCCCTGTTACCATAGCACTGGGGAGACTGAGGAAGGAGGATCACTGTGACTTTGATTCCAGACTGAACTATAAAATGAGACTGTCTCTTTCTCCTCTTTTTACCCATATAACCTTATAAAGACATTTTAAAAATGATGATGACAGTTGAGAAAGCTCAGTGAATAAAGGTACTTTCTGCCAAAATCGATGATCTGAGTTCAATTTCTGGGTTCAACAAGACAGAAAAATTCTTTCTACATTGTCCCCCAGACCTCCCCAAAATAAATGTGCTTAAATTTTTTAAGTATTTCTCCATCATAATAAAAAGGCATTTTCCCCTTTCTTTTAGGATATTATAGATCTCTCTACTTGTTGATTAATAGCAAGCTTCCATCAAGTATTGAATATTCTGATTTATCTCGAGTTCCTATAGCAAAAATTTTGCTGGAGAATGTCCTAAAACCATTGCACTTTACGTACAGCTCCTGTCCTGAAGGTGCAAGGTGGGTGAACAGAGACTGGATAGTCAGATGTTTTCTTTATTAGTATGTCGTGGTTCAGAGTGTATAGTGTATTTTTCTCTGTCTTGCCTGTGCCTCACATAAATTTTAATTCTGATGATCTGGTTATTTCCTGTTCTTTAGTACCTATCATAGAAAAAGAAAAAGAATTATCTTAATAGAAAAGATATAAATCAATTTCTAGCCTCTACTGATGATTAGCTTTATTAATTTAGAATATAGATTATTTACTTAGAAAGGCATATGGGGAGGTAGTGATTTTTAACCTGTGATCAATTTGATGGGTAGAATGTGTTGATTCTCTTGAAATCCCCTTTCTTTTTCAGGCATCAAGTTTTCTCAGCCTTCACAGAAGAGTTTCTGGGAGCACCTTTTACCGATCAAATTTTTCATTTCATCATTCCGGCTTTAGCAGATGCACAAACTGTGTTCCCTTATGAGCCCTTTCTGAATGCATTATTGTTACTTGAGAGTCGAAGTTCAAAATGGAGTAGTGGAGTGCCATGGCTCTTCTATTTTGTTTTGACTGTTGGCGAGAATTATTTAGGTATGAAATATAAGATGTATCTCCCCTAACTCATATTAAGGCACCTGAGCAGATGAGTCATTTTAGCAGGAATTAAAAAAATTGTTAGAAGTCTTGAAAATTCAGCCTGTTTTTCTAATTTACATGACACATTTCTGTGACCTTGATGCAAGACGTGGGCTTTCTCGTCAACCTTCAGAAGTTTGGTTCTGACACTGGCTACTTGGAGAGAGGGACAGATACTAAAAGTTAAGACTGAGTCCCATGAAACTGCCTGCACTTTAGACCCTGATGCACAGAATGGGTTTTTGCCTGTGCTTCTGACCAAGTAATAAGAATTGGGGTTCCTACAACCCCTCCCTTCAGCCTTATAGTTTACTAGAGTGTGAGAAGCATGCTGAACGTTGTATTATACAGGTTACAACTGACTACTAGCAGTGAAGATAGACTAGTCAAGATTTGAAGGGAGTCTGTGGGCCTTGAACACTTATGCCCAGGCTCAGAACCTTGTTCTAGTTTTAGTAGCCCTTCTGATCACCTCTCCATAGAAGCTGGGGTTCGGCCTAAAATTAAAAGTCCAGCGTGTTCATCACTTTAATTGACTAGGTAGTAGTCCCACCTTTAGGTTTTTTAAGCCTTCAGTAACTTCTAGCAAGAAATCAGTGGGTGTTTTCCAGAAGGAACTTACAGGAGTGACCAGAGATCCTGCTGGTGCTTTGGGTCTTAGGTTCCTGGAGACAAAGATCAAATACATTGCATAATGTGCAGTAGTTTGAATTTGATTAAAACAGTGAGGCCTGTTCTCTGGATGAAGAAAGTGATGCCAAACGGTCTGAAGTAACGTGCTGACTGTCTTTCAAAGGAGCACTCTCTGAGGATGGTCTACTGGTTTATCTGCGAGTGCTTCAGACCTTCCTCTCTCAGCTACCTGCTTCACCCACCGGTCCAGGCCATCCTGATTCCACCAGTGACTCTGAGGACGATAATGAGGAGACTGACCAACCCACTAGCCCTGTAAGCTACTGTACTAGACATACTCTTCTAGCTTTTCAGTCTTAGTTTTGCAGCCAGGGTAGCAAGCAGCCCTGTTAAGCTAAACTGGTTGGCTCCAACCCCTTTACACCCATATTTCTAAACCTAATCCCAATCCAAAATCAACCTGAGTGGCTAGGAAGTAGCTTCTTCAACATTACATGACGACCATCCAGTCCCTCTTGAGAGGCTGAGGAAGTAACATTGTATACAGTCTGTTTCCTATCTATGCTAAGATGGAGGTATAGGCTTTGTTACAGAAAGCTCTTCCTGTGGTCAGAGGCCAAGATTTAGGAACAAAAGCATATGTAAGTTTCCTTTAATACTTGCAACTCGCAATTTGTTTTGTTACTGTTTCCACTTTAGGCCTTCCCTTCCCCATAGCACACAATAGCTTCAGGTCTGGGGTATCCTCTTAGACAGTTTTATGCTTTGAGTCCTCTTTTCTTCCTCCTGTCTTGGAGATTGTTCTTCCTTCCTATACACATCACATTTAGATTGAGAACTAATTGTCCAATTATAAATAAGCCAAGAACCATTCATTTCTGAGCCAGATTTCTTTTTAGCCTCCCTTGTTTGTTTGTTTGTTTGTATGTGTTCTTTTGCCTGCATGTCTGTCTGTGTGCCACATGCATCCAGTGCCCTCAGAGGTCAAAAGCAGGTGTTCCATCCCCCGGGATTGAAGTTATAGATATTTGTAAACCGTCATGTGGGCACTAGGAATTGAACCCCGGTCCTCTGAAAGTGCAGCCTGTCCTCTTAACAGACAGTCCTTTTTCAATTTTTTTTTTTAAAGACAGAATCTCAGTGCGTAGCTCTAGCTGACCTTGCACTTAGAGACATCTCACGTTTCTGACTCCTAAGTCCTGGAATAGCAGGTATGGGGCACCACACATATGTTTTTGGAGGGCTTAGGGAAGGGCACAGGGTCTCACTGTATAGCTCTTGTGTCTCTAGACTTCATAGAGACCCCCTGACTCTGCTTCCCAGGTACTGGAATTAAAGGTCTGCACTATCCTATGCCTGCTAAAGCTAGATTCTTAAATTCATTTATTCATTTTGTAGGATTGGGGAGTACACTTATGGCTTTGAATATGCTAAGTAAATGCTCTACCTCTGAGCTGCAGCCCTAGCTCACCGGAGTCCTTTTTAATTCTTAAGAATTTAAGTATATTTTGTTGACTCTTAAGAGTTATGTGATGCGCCAGGCCTAGTGGCCAAGGCCTAAGAATCCTTGCACTTACAAGGCAGAGGTGGGCAGATCTCTGAGTTTGAGGCCAGCCTGGTTTACAAGAGCAGTTCTAGGACAGCCAGAAATCCTGTCTTGAAAAGCAAACCAAACAAACAAAAAGAACTACATGATGGCAGTAGGACTGAGGAGGTAGTTTAGTCTCTTGCCTAACATGCTCCAGATCCTGGGTTTTATTCCTAGCAGTGTCCTCTCTTGGGGGGAAAATGAAAATATAAAAAACAAAACCCACTTTGGAATAGGGATAGATACACAATCATTATTTTACTGAATTGATAATTTAGGACAGTTTGTCAGTAGTAATCTTGTTGGGTCAAAACCATTATGTTCACGTTTATTTTACTGCCTTTCTCCTCTTCTGATACTTAACTAGGTAGAACTTAATTTGATTGTAGGAGACATTTCCAAAGTCAAACTTGGTTTATAAGCCAGGTGTGGTAGCTCACTACTATAATCTTGGGAAGCTGAGGCAGGAGGATAATAAAATTTAAGACCACCCTGAGCTACCTAGTGAGTTTGAAGGCAGCATGAACTATGTCTCAACCCCTCTTCCCCTCCACACACAAAAAAAATTCACCTTCAACTCTTTTGACTTTTAGATTTCAGTACAGTCTGTTCACTTTAAAGTGTTGGACTTGGTAAATAACTAAAAATTGAATGTTCAAGTTTTGAAACAGTATAGTCAGCAGTACTATCATAGATGTACATGCATATACATTGGGAAAAGGCGTATATCTTAAGTTAGTCAACCACATGCCATAGGTTTTATTCAGTAAATCAAACCTAGAGAAATGAAGATACCAAACACTAAGTTTATTATGTATTGTTCATATCCTTTGAATTTTGTGTTTACTATGTCATAATCTAAAATAGAAGTGTCATGAAAAGATAGTTTCACTGGGTTCTCTCTTTGATCTATGATATGTGGAATGAATTCTTCTTAAGATGTACACACTAAAAAAATTACTAAATTGTAGGCAAAATTTGAGGATTCATAATTGCTCTATTACCATGGTATCAGAGCTGATGCTGATGGCGATTGTGTTCTAGAGGCATTAGAGGTGTGTTAGTGACTATATGGGAGGTTAGTAGGATGTGGCTAAGTTTTAGGTAAGGCTCTGTGTTTTCTCTTCAGAAAGATGTAAGTGACAGTGACTGTCGGGTAGCCAAGCTGCAGTAGCACCCCACTTACCCAGACTCGCTTTTCTGTTGTCTTCAGGAGGACGGCAGGGTCTCAGCCCCATATATTACTGAAGAGTGTCTGAGAAAGCTAGACACGAAGCAGCAGACCAACACCCTGCTCAACCTGGTGTGGAGAGACTCGGCCAGTGAGGAGGTCTTCACAAGGATGGCTTCCATCTGCCACACATTGATGGTGCAGCACCGAATGATGGTGCCCAAAGTCAGGCAGGTCTCGTGGGGTGGTGTGCACAGGTGGGGAGCATGTCATCTCTATGTGATCGTGGACTGTGAACTGTGACCTGTTTGTTTTCTTATAGAAGAGAACATAGGATACTATACTTGGCAAATCTTTCATAAAAATCAGAGTCTGGTTTCTTTTTGAAACCATTTATTATTATATATCCTTCCTGGCACTGTGTGAGATACAGTAGCAAATTAGTTCAGCTAGCTTTACTTGTAGTAGTGTCTTGCATATGAGTGTTTAGGCCTCGACATCCGTTTTAAAATTTAGATTCAAATGTATGTGCCAGAATGTTGAATTTCTTTTTAGATTTTTTCACAGTGTCTTTTAGTCCATGATACCTGTGGCAAATTACTATAGTCAGTTAAAAAAGAAAAAAAAAAAAAAAAAACCTAAGACACATTTAGCCTTTGGTGATGGTGGTACTGCGTGTCTTTAATTCCAGCACTTGACAGAGTAGGTAGATTTCTTTGAATTTAAGGCCAGCGTGGTCCACACAGAGAAATCTTGTCTCAAAACAACAACAAGAGAAGAGAAGAGAAAAACAAAGAACCTTTACTTGAGATTTTTAGGGGGGGGAAAAAAGTGTTAAGTTTTTAAATGGGGGCTGTCACCTGGGCTCTTTGCCATAGGAGCCATTCACTCCTTACTGTGGTCAATTTTAGTAGAGCAGGTCTGAGACCCAGAAGCTCCTCACCTTGGTTTAGGACACATGCCTTGCTTTGGATGGTAATTGTTGGACATAGGCCTTGGTTGTGTTTAAAGGATAAAGTAAGTTTCTGTGTTGGGTCAGTTTTATAAGTACAGCCTGCTCCTTTGTACAGCTGCTATTCTAGTACTTTTTATGTTTTAAATATAGGAAGGTTTTAAATTTTAAAGTAAATTTAAATTCGGATTGGTTTTTTTGCAGCTCATGAAACAGCAAATAGGGACTTCAAGTGCTTTCTGTCTTTTTTTATTTGTTGTTTTTTGGGGGGGGTGGTTTTGTTTTTTTGAGTATTTTCTATTTTCAGAGCTCTAATTGATGGCTTTAATTTTCATTTAGCATTGGTCATCAGAATTACAAAGGATATGGGGGTACTTTTTACACTGGTAGAGATTTCTGAGACAAGCATGGTTATGAAGAAAAGAGCTAGAACTCTGTACTTAAGGACACAGTTCTGCAGAAAATTGGAGAAACGGATTACTGTATTATTCTATGTTTATATAAAGAGATTGACTGTACCTACAAAAACTCAGAAAATTAATAGCTAGCTGGAATGTTCCAGAGGTGGGAAGAACTCTTAACTCTAGTTTTATGTTAAGTTTTGCTATCAGTCATCTATTTTCCTTTGAGACATGGGATTCTCTATGTAGCCCTGGGCTATCCTGGAACTTAATCTGTAGACCAGGCTGGCCTCAGTCTTACAGAGATCATCCTGCCTCTGTCTCCCAAATGCTAGAATTAAAGGTATGCACCACCACTGTGGCCTTGCTATTTTAAAATATGACTCAATACCATCTGACTAAATTATAAAGGTAGCAGAGGACCATTCTGTTCAGAGACCTGAAGTTAGTGAGGCAGTGTCAGCAGAAACACAGGTGCTCCACCTCTCCACTTCTAGCAGCACGGAACGGACCTGTGGAAGTTGGCAGAAGTGCTGCATCAAGATGAGCTTCCTGGCCTTTGTTTGAATATCAGTGCCCATCCAGTCTGCACAGCTGCTTCTCTTGATATACCCAGGTGGCCAGCCAGGCCCCCCATCAGCTTACTCAGGTTTACCTGCCTCACTTAACAAACTGTAGTCTTTTATAGGCCTAGTGTGTATTTCTTATGGAGACATACAGGAAGTATCTGTCTGCTTCTGAATCAGGCTAGTTGTGCTCGCTTCGGCAGCACATATACTAAAATTGAATCAGGCTAGTACCCAGATTAGAAAATGACTCCAACCAGGCCAGCTTGATGTGTAAAATGAGCTGATTCAGGAGGGTTACAGAGCTTTGGATAGCTTTCTGGCAGTTATATTCACTAGTTACCAACCCAACCTATGTTCTTTTATAGCCCAACATTAGTGCAGCACCCATCAGAGGGCAGAAGCAAACCAGATCTAGAAGAGCTACATACTGTTATGCAGTTATCCTTATTCTTAGTAGGTTCATTAAAGGTCTCAGTGAGTGCTATCTGGCGATGGGACCAAACCAGGTTTGGTTTTGCTCTGCTAAAGTCAGGCTGGCTCATTGCCTCGGTGTATAGGACATTTGAACAGTGGCTTGCTGCACAATAGCATTGCTTTGTCTGGACTTACACGACTGCTCCCCCTACACTGTCCTGACCTCTTTTACATGCTCTCCTGCATAGACACTGTACTCTCATTCTTTTTAGTGGTAATTTGTTTTTTAAATACTCGGAGGCTTCTCTTGCTTAGTTTCCCGCAGGTTCTTTTTCTCTTGTTTTTACTGTCCTCTTTTTCTGTTTACCTTTATGGTTCTCCTTCAGCTGGTACTCTGGCTCTTAAATTTCTGTCTTTCATTTAATAAGTATAGAGCTCAAAATTCTTGTTGAACTGCTAGAGCCATGTCATATGTAACTTAATGGTGCTGTCCACTAGGAATCCCACATCTCCCAGAAACTTGCTTTCTTCCTTATCCCAGTAAAAGTAGGCTGATTGTTTACTTCGCTGTGCTCCAACACTGACCTGCTCTCCCTACACAGTGTGATATTGTGAGTAAACTCGTCTTCAGTCACACTAGTCGGTGTGGTTGAGGGTTACTGCACAGACAGCAGGTTAGAGCAAGTCCTTCCTCATAGGAAACTCACTGGACATACTTGTCCTAAGGTTTGAGTTGGATGTATCTTCCTTAGTGAGCCCTATGCATGTTGTGTCAACATACTTTGTCAGAACTTAATTCTTTAGGCCATCTTTTACCAAATAGATGGGTTATCAAAAACAGAAATAGTTTCATAGTCTGGTGTAAGGCTTACCTGGGGTCCTATTTATTTTCAGGGCAGTTTCACATTCTTTGCACTGTTGCCTTGTAGGGTCATCTTTTCTTCAAGCATTATCATTTACCTTCCTAACTTTACTTTTGCCTACAGAATGCTTTCGCCTAAACACCCTTAGTCACTGGCTTGTTTCCTTTGATCCGGTCACTCTGTGCACTTAATTTTATCTTTTGTTTATTAATCATTGTAATTCATATAGGTATGTGCCGTGTGTCTTTTCAACACTGTTAACACTCAACACTGCATGGTAATGACTGCTCTTTAGCTCTCTTTTTTTTTTTTTTTTTTTTGGTTTTTTGAGACAGGGTTTCTCTGTGTAGCTCTGGCTGTCCTGGAACTCACTCTGTAGACCAGGCTGGCCTCGAACTCAGAAATCCTCCTGCTTCTGCCTCCCAAGTGCTGGGATTAAAGGCGTGCGCCACCACTGCCCGGCCTGTTCTTTAGCTCTTGAGTTACAGGGTCATATCTTGTCCTTTCATAATTTAGGGTAAGTAGTTGTACTGCTAACTACATTTTGCGTTTTGTTGTATATGCAGTATTAACTATTATATACCATTATATACTGTTTGTGTGATTTATAAGTATTTCTGTAATACTATAAAGAAAACAATAAGGATATAATTGGAGACATTCTATTTCTTTGCCTATGATTTTATGTCTTTTAAATTATATTGTTAGAATAATTAGTAGGTTTAGTGAACTTATTCTTAAAATGTTGCATTCTGTTTCATGAGTGAAGATCATAAATTTTTAATTTAAAACTAATAAGTTTTTAAACATTGTAACAATTCTATTTTGAGTTTATATAAAGTTTAAGTAAATTTCAAATAGCTTATTGTTATACACAATAATTAATAGAAATAGGACTTTTGTCAAAGTTAGCACTATAATAATGTATTGTGAGTTTTGAAACTACTAAGTATTCTTTAAACATTTAGGAGAATTAATCTCAAGACGTAATTTATTGCTGGTGTGGTAGCATATGCATATAGTGCTAGCACTGGATAGGTCGAGGCAGGAGAATCAAGAATTCAAGATCATCCTTGGGCTCTATGAGACCACGCTTTCAATATAAAAAGAGTAAGAAAAGAACATAAGTAAATTTGAAGAATTGTGCACCAGAGTCATTTTTGATTGCCATCCCCTTTAAAGTTTTTATTTAATGTTAATGAGTAGTAAAGGCTGGGAACACTGAATGGACAACACCTGGGGTGGTGGACACTGCCTCTCTATTCAGCTAAAACGGGGTGGGGGTGGAGGGCTGGGTGTGTGTTGTGATTGATGTTTGAGACTGTGTCCTTTTATGATCCCCCTCTTGATTTATTTTTATAACTGTGGGGGAGGGGTGCCCATGGAAGCCAGAAAGGGTCTGATCCCTGGACTTAGAGGTGGGTGTAAGCCACCAGTGTAGGTGCTAGGGTCTGAACTTAGGACCTCTGCAAGCACTCTTAGCCTCTGGGCCATCTTTCAGCCCTTAGGGTTTTGTTCTCAAGCCAGGCTTGCAGCTTCTCTTGCAGCCCAGGTTGGCCTGGAACTCAGAAAATACTCTTTTCTCAGCTGTGAGTTGCCAAATTTGGTTGAGAAAGTATGTTTTTAGAGTCTACTAATTTTTTTTTTTTTTTAAGATTTATTTACTTCATTTATATGAGTACACTGTCACTGTCTACAGACACACTGGGCATCGGATCTCATTACAGATGGTTGCTGGGAATTGAACTCAGGACCTCTGGAAGACCAGTTGGTGCTCTTAACCACTGAGCTACCTTTCCAGCCCGAGTCTACTAATCTTATAAAAAGAAAGCCAATTAATTGCAAAGGGAAACTATCTGTTCATACAGGTTATGTGTTTGGTATTGACTTGTCAACTTAACACAGCTGGGTATTTAAAGAAAGATATATGTGTACACACACATACACTTAAGCTTCTGGTTTGTCTGTGAAGGTTTTCAGTAGTTTATTCAAGATGAACTTTTTAAAAATTTTTTATTATTTCTGAGAACACTGGGAATTTGCATTATCTCAGAGGTGAATTATTACAAATCTTATTTTAATACCTCTTTACCAAGAAGGGATACCTTCAGCAGCAAAGTGTGGCATTTCCACCTAAATGAAAGAATTGCAGATGTCATGCTATGTTTCTAAAATCTGTGAGGCTGAGGCTGCCCACAGAGGTTTCTCAAGAGGCCAGAGATGCCTTGGGTATAAGTCATGTCCCTTCTGTATTCACCTACATGCTTTCATATGTCCCAGTAGCCCTGGCCTCAGTTTGTAACATTGTTATTCTTCCCTAATTAACTTACAGGGTTGTTACAATGAATATAGTATGAGATAATCTGTCTCAGTACATATAAAGAATAGGTCACTTCTTTACCTCTTGGAAAAAAATCCCTAAACTAAATTACCTTTAGTAATTTAATTAAAATGTCTAATAGTTTGTTTTATTATTGCCCATTGAATAAATACAAGAATTTTAAAATTAACCTTAAATATAACTTGAACTATGTAGCCATTAAAATGGTGTTTCAGAAAGATGTTAATCTTAGTAGCATTGCCATAAGATGATGTTGAGGAAGAACATCTAGTATAAAAGTATACGCAAGTGTATATAACAGAGCAGGAGGTCAGTTCTGATTATTTCTGAGTGGATGAAGTAATGCTTTATCCTTGTTCTGTTTTGACTTTATTTTTTTTCTTTTCAGATAAAATTCAAATGAAACATGCATTTTGAAAACATAAAATTGCTGGGCAGTGGTGGCACATGCCTTTAGTCCCAGCACTTGGGAGGCAGAGGCAGGCAGATTTCTGAGTTTGAGGCCAGCCTGGTCTACAGAGTGAGTTCCAGGACAGCCAGGGCTACACAGAGAAACCCTGTCTTGATTTAAAAAAAAAAAAAAGAAAAAAAAAAAGAAAAGAAAGAAAGAAGGAAGGAAGGAAAGAAAGAAAGAATGAATAAAATTACTTTTCAAATTTTTAATTTCTTAAATTCTTGATTGAATCAATTTTTGATTGAAAAGAAAACACAAAAATATTGCCCATTAGGATGCTTTCATGTAGAAAGTTTGTGGGTTTTTTTCCCCTTTTGCTTACTTATTTATTTGGGGATATTGGCATCTGTATACCATGTAGTGCTTGTGAAGGAAGACAGACAACCCTATGGCAAAAAGCTAGATCTCTCCTTCCACCATGCAGGTCCTAGGGTTTAAACTCAGGTTGTCAGGTTTGGTGGCAAGTGATTTTTACCTACTGAGCCATCTCACTAGCCCTTTGGAAAGCATATGGTAACCATTTTAAACATCTCAGATACAAGATGTGTATTAATTCATAATTTAGCTCTAATTTTCAACCGTATGAATTTTTCTTTTTTGGAGACATAGTCTCATACTGTAGCTCAGACTTTCTTAGAACTCATTGTGTAGCTTAGACTAGTATCAAACTTGATGTCAAGCCTTTTACCCCAATGTTAACATTATAGGCATGAGCTACCATACCCAACCTCTTTTTTAAACTTATCTTTTCCATTTAGTATAGTCTTTTAAAGTGGCTTTTTGAGGATAATAATGCCAGGAGACAGTGTACTTAAAGGTTTAATTGGTCTCATGGATTTTTTAATTTGTTGTTTGTTTTTTGTTTGCTTTGAGACAGGGTATTACTATGTAGCCCTAGCTGGCCTAGAACTTTCTATGTAGACCAGCCTGTCCTCCAACTCTCAGAGACCCACTTGCTTCTCCCTCTCAAGTTCTGGAATTAAAAGCATGTACCTCCATGCCTGGCAACATATATATTTTAAATATTTTTCATTGCTTCCATAGGATTCTGTAAGATTCCAGTGTAATTTTGAGTCTTCATCCAGTTGTTCTCAACGTAGAGTTAGTCAAGTGTTGATAGCACTTCATAATGAACCTTTGACAGAAGTTTGTATACGTTTATAATGCTTTTGAGATGGGTAAGATTTCTCTTTCTAGTTCAAGCAGATTGTGAAGGGCAGTTGTGCCAGATAATCTTAATAGAGCCTTGCCACTTCAAGATTTTATGATTGTTCATTGTTGGTGAGCTGACATGGGAGATCATGAATTCATTTTGTTTGGTTTTTTGGAACAGGGTTTCTCTGTGTAACAGAGCCCTGATTGTCCTAGAACTTGCCTTCTGACCAGTCTGGCCATATTCTTCCCTGTTTTTACTGGTTTTTGTTTTAGACAGGATTTTATTTAATCTAGGTTGGTCACAAATTTATAAAGACCAGGCTGGCCTGAAATTGCAAATCTGTCTGCCTCTACCTCCCAGAGATAGAGAGCCAGTATTGCTGAGATTAAAGTGTGTGTCACAACCCTATCTGGTTTCACAATTTTTAAATGAAATATAGTTTTTGATTATATGTGTGTACATGGTGTATATGGTAAAACATTTAACCACTAACCATCTCTCCAGTCCCACCTATGGGCTTTTAAATTAACACTCAATTAAATATAGTTAATTAAATATAATCAATTAAAACATCTTTCACTAGCATAAATTGTGGTACACATTACTAGTTTGTTTGTTTGATTTAATTACCATTTCCACAGAAGGAACAAGAGAGGCATCTGAAAAGTCTGTGGGCAAGTAGTTTGGTTCTAAGACATTCAAGGCAGAATTAACCCTGGGCTTGCTCTGCCACAAGCTGACTTGTAGTTATTTGGATTCTTTGCCCCTTGCTTTGTATGTTAGGCTCAGTTTATGATACGAACAGAGGAGTCATAGAAAGGACATGAGATTACTGTATTAATATTTATTTATTTATTTATTTATTTTTTGTTTTTTCAAGACAAGGTTTCTTTGTGTAGCCCTGGCTGTCCTGGAACTCACTCTGTAGACCAGGCTGGCCTCGAACTCAGAAATCCACCTGCCTCTGCCTCCCAAGTGCTGGGATTAAAGTCGTGTGCC
Organism: Mastomys natalensis; assembly: GCA_021653895.1. Classification (NCBI taxonomy): domain Eukaryota; kingdom Metazoa; phylum Chordata; class Mammalia; order Rodentia; family Muridae; genus Mastomys; species Mastomys natalensis. Next base: position 468,941 of record JAJTUV010000016.1, on the reverse strand, counting down.
ACCACTGCCCGGCTTGTATTAATATTTAAAATAAACATTCTTCTTGTGATGGTGCTGGCTTTAAATTTTTATCTAATGATCATTCCTATTGTATCTTTAATTCCATTGTAAAAATCATTGTTTTGTAGTGCTTACTGTGCCAGTTATTTTCCTACTTTGTTCTAACTTATTTCAAGTAATTCAAATTCCTGTCTTACCAACATGTTTTTCTATCATCATAAGTCTTTGTTTTTGTTGGTTTCATCTCACATGGGATTTGTATTAGATTTAAATTTTGTGTCCTTTTTTTTTATTATTTGTTTGTTTCTGAGACAAGGTCTCATGTAGCCATGACTGGCCTTGAATACTTGGTCTTTCCTCTTCCCAACTGCTGGGATTAAAAGTATTACTGTGTTTTAGTAAGCCATATTTGGGGAGGGCAGCTTAAGGTTGAGTGAAAGTAGCCATGTATCCTCAGGACTGCTGGGTCCTGGACTCAGTCTCGGGCAGTAGATGGGAGCCAGGCCTTCCTGCAGTGAGCTACACGGCTCTTCTTAGCTTCTTTACCATTGGGCCTGTGACAGCTTTTGTAGTATTATGTGTCTTTACTGGACAGTTGTATAGCATTGTTTTTTTTCTAAGTTATGATTTGAGTGAATAATTTCTTACTCTTCCTGTTTTTCTTTTCTTTTCAGGCTTCTCTACAGTTTAGCCTTCAATGCCAGGTTTTTGAGGCACCTTTGGTTTCTCATCTCTTCGATGACAACACAGATGATCACAGGGTACGTGCTACACAGGCTTACAGATTGAGCCTGAGGGCATGGAAAGTGTCAGCCTAAAGAAAGGATTGTAATTAATTGCTGCTACACTTGTTCTGTCATGTTAGAAAGGTGTATTCTGAATGGCCTTAATTCACATATATACACCTTTCCCAAAAAGAAAAATTAGTACCTAATTTTACAGTTAACTTATCTATAAACATTATTAGAATGTGGCTGTATCTGGAGGGAAATTTATTTTCAAAATTTCAGACACTGAGATTTTTCGTTTTGAAATTTATTTTATTTTATGTGTGCAGATGTTTTACCTGCATGTATGTTTGTGTACCACATGTGTAACTTATGCCTGTAGAGGTCAGAAGTGGGTGTTGAATCTCTTGAAGCTGGTGGTTTTTAGCTGCTTTGTGGGTGCTGGGAATTGAACTCCAGTACTTTGGAAGAGCAGCCAATGCTGCTAACTGGTGAACCATCTTGCCAATTCCTGCTCCCCTGGCCGTTTTTTTTGTTGTTGTTGTTTTTTGTTTTTTTAAATAAATCAAAAACCAAGCAGGATTGCACTGTGCAGCTAGTAGCTTGGAACTTTAAAGTCCTGAATTAACTTCTGGAGTATTAGGACTATGGGTATAACATTCCTTATATCCAGAAAAACCTCTTCTTAATAGTAGGAGAATTTCTTTTAGTGCTTTTATGTTTTTCATTCAATTCTTATGTGAATAAGAGTTTTTCTCAACCTACTGTGGCTAGTGACACTCATGAAGGCTGAGTGATTCATCTGGAATCAACAAAGACTAGAGACGCCTGGGTTAGATTCATACTTAGAAAATTTAAAATAAGAAGTTTTGGTCTATTTTAATCCTTCTGACACGACCTTGGCTTTTGTGAACAACCATTTACTTAGTGCAAGGGGAGATTGGAGATCATTAGAACAGGAAATTATCATTAACCTATGAGCACTCCAGCTTAGCAACAGAGATATGGTATGGTCTGTTGGATAATTGGCTGTTTGTTTATGACATTTGTCTTTTGGTGAGGAAATGGAGTCATGAAGTGTGAAAGAAAAATGATACTGTTAATTATATTAAATTATTAATACTGTTTTACAATGGATAAGGTTTTATAGGTTTTTAAAAGCAATTTTTAAAAGGCAGTTGAGAATTTTGAATTTCTTGTTGCTTGTTTAGTTTATTAAATAACTTCCTTTCAGGAACATAATGTATTAATATATTCCCACTTAACACCTTATCATACTACTTTTGGTAGCAAAATTAAATAAGAAACACCTGATTTTTCTGAAAATGACAGTAAATTTAGTCTAAGAATAAGTTTCACAGCAAGACTAGCTCAGCTGGGGGACCTGCGTCAGACTTGGGAGTCTACCTCATTGTCTCATCAGGTAGCCAGATGAGGCTCCAGACCCAGCTGAGATGAAATCTGTCCCTTACCCTAAGCTGACAGATGTAGGAGTGGGCAGGTGTTTTTAGTAGGTTTTGTTTTGTTTTTCTAGATGAGGTTTCTCTGTGTAACAGCCCTAGCTGTCCTAGAACACTATAGACAAAAACTGGCCTCGGATTCATAGAAATCCATGTGCCTTTGCCTCCCAAGTGCTGGGCCCATGGGCAGATGTTTTGCAGACCATGGTTTTATTCCAAGTGTGTTCTTCCTAATATTTCCTGTTGAAATGAGACAGTTTAGTTTCTGCCTTACTGAAGTTGAAGCAACTGACAGCCAGCAAACAGGCAACTCTTTTCCAAAGTAGCAACAGACTACTCCACTGAGGGCCTCAGGGTGTCTGTAACAAGAACTCATTGAAAAGTCTTCAATGAGGGGAGGGACTAGTCTCCACAGACAGGTGCAAATCCTTATTCTGAGGATGGATACAGGTGTCAGGGATTCATATAAAGTCCCATTGATTATCTGTAATTTAACCAGCTTTTGGTGTCATACCTATCACATTTAAATTGTAGACTTTTTATTTGCTTCTAAGTCTCTTGAGAGTAACTTGATTTCAGAAGGATGTTCGTTTCTAACTGGCCTGTGTTTCATTTGTCCCTGGGTGCACTGGTGACTCTTCTTCAAAGTTCTCTTTTCCAACATTCAAGTGAGAATAATTAACTTCTTTTGCTCACCTCATGGAAATTAGGAGAGAACAAATAAGTTAATGTTGGTTGACAGCTTTAATTGTTTGCCTGTGTGATTTTGCGGTGGCTTATGGTAATAATGTAAGGACCAGGATTCGCAGCAGGAGGGATTTTTCAGTGCTGATTCAGCACTGCTTACATGTAGAAAACACTGGCCACTCAGCAACTGTGTAGCACTTGGTCCCTTAAAGATTATATGTTCCTTGGTTTTATGTGATTATTGTGGCTCTGCATTGATAGGCCTGGGATCTAAAAGGCTATGACCATATCTTTACTAATATCAATAAAAATATATGGCAGTGAATTAATTAATTTGTGTGTTTCAGGAAAATTTTTGTAAGTGGTAGCACAGTGAGGACTCACTCAGAAAGTATATGCTGGGTTCTCAGGGGACTGAGCAGGAGATGAAACCACTGTTGTACATGCTTAAGTCAGCTCTCAGCTTTCCTGGCTTTTAGTGAAGTAGGACAGTATTTATGTCTGCATGGGGTAGAACACTGCATCCTCTGAGAGTGGATTTACAAATTGTTGTGATCTGTATAGAGTTCCTGTTCTCATCCTAGACTTTCCTGAAGGCAGCATCAGGCAGATTCCGGGCCCCCTCTGCATCTGCCTCACTCACCAACCCAAATCTCAGCCCCCACCCATCAGAACAAGCAAGCTTCTACCCTGCCGTCATGCATGTGTGGGGTTTGTTTCTCCGGCTTCACTCCTGCTCCTGTCTCCAAATAAAACTTTTGGGAGCTGGGTGTGGTGGTGCAGGCCTTTAATCCCAGCAGAGGTAGGTAGACCTCTTAAGTTCCAGGACAGCCAGGGCTACTTTGTCTCAAAAAAAAAAAAAAAAATACAGTAACTTTTGTGGACAAGATCAATAGAGTCAAGAGGGGTATAACGGATACCCATGAGGTGTGACCTGCAGGTCTCATTGCAGAGGGGACACAGTGCTTTTTTGCTTGGAAAGAGCTATGTGTTCCATATAACAGACTTCCATGAGAAAAAAAGGAACCAATCACAGCCTGTGATAAGCAGTGGAGACACAAAGTTTTCTACAGACCCATCTTTGTGGCAAGGGAGCTACTTATAAACACAGACAGGAGAAACAAGGCCCCAAGAGGAGTGGAAGATGAAGGCTCTAATTTGGCTTCAGTATAGAGTTGTTATAAACCTACCTGAAAGCAGGGGACTAGGTACAATGCTCTGTCCTGCCACATATGCTGGCCTCTGTTGAATGGAAGTCCAAAGAGAGGGAATAGTTTTCCACACAGGAACCAGATCTTCATCTGAAACTCTGCAGGGCTTTGGCTTGGGACTATGTCCACTCGCAGTAACTGCCAGGCGGCAGAAACAGGGACACATCAAAAAGCTTGCTGTGCTGGATTATTTTGTCTTCTCTGGTGCCAGTTACTAACTTGTGTTGTTTCCAGGGGACTTTTCCTTTTTTTAAGTAGTTTCTTTGTTAGTGTAAATTTTTATTTTCACCAGCTATATTATCTGATGTCTTAATTCCTAAGCCTTACCTTAAAATAGCTATTTTGTTTTTCCCTGCCCCTTTTCAGGTCTATGGTGCCATTGCTTCAGGTGATATCAAGGGGTTCGCCCATGTCTTTTGAAGATTCTAGTCGAATCATCCCACTTTTTTACCTCTTCAGCTCCTTGTTCAGTCATTCGCTGATTTCCATACATGACAATGAATTTTTTGGTGACCCTATAGAAGGTAAGGATTTTGAAAAATGGGTTTGCTGCTGGTTCATGGCCTATCAATTTTTAAGGGTAATTGAAAGTCTCCCCTCCCCCCCAGTTTTTCTTCTTTAAGTTTTGCTGTGTTATTGATTTTGAAAAAAAAAAATGGTGGAAAATTGGTTGTTTTAGTTGTAGGTCAGAGACAATCATCCATGATGCCTTTCACTCTGGAGGAGTTAATCCTGCTGTCACGATGCCTTCGAGACGCCTGCTTGGGGATCATCAAGTTAGCGTATCCAGAAACAAAGCCAGAAGTTCGGGAAGAATATGTCACCGCATTTCAGAGTATTGGGGTTACTACTAACTCTGAGATGCAGCGGTGCATACAAATGGAACAGAAGCGATGGGTTCAGTTGTTCAAGGTATGTGGCATGTCAGAGTGGATCCAGCACAGGCTTGTTGTTGCTTTGTTTCTTTTAGAAAAATAGAAATTTGGAAGTTGGTTTCAGGCATAATTTTAATTTACAAAACTTTTAAAGAAAAGCCATATCTTTATTTTATATCTGCTTCATTTTAAAGCATTGCTTTTGTGATGATGAAATGGCTCAATAAATCAAGGTTCTTTCTACCAAGCCTGGAGACCTGAGCTGAGTTCTGTATCACACATAGTGAAAGGAGAAAACTGACTCTCACACATTGTCTTCTGATTTTCACATAAGTGCTGCAGCAGGTGAAAAGTAAAACCATTGCTTTCACAGTTAATACATATGTAAAACGTCTCAAGGCTATACTTGATAAGCTAAAAAAAGTCATAAAATATTTTAAGTGTTTTCATTTTTATTTTTCATTAAAAGATTTTTTTTCTTGGTAAAAATTATTTTTAATCTTTTATAAGATGGAACCAAAAAAGGTAGAATGAGTCCGTTTTTGATGCATGCTATATATAAATTACTCCAGAATTAATTCATTTTTAACTGTGGGAAAAAATTAAAAGAAGTTATGGGTACCATGGCTGGAATGCTGGCAGGAGTGGGTGACAGGGTTAAAAAAAAAAAAAAGAGCAGGAAAAAGGTGCTCGACTCTGACCCCCATGCAATTTCTGCTGCAAACATATCTAGTCAGCTAAAATTGCTCATTAAAGGAGAGCAGAAGAAATGCATCTTCCAAATTGAATGCTAGATTTACAGGCCGTTTAATACCAGCGACCTCTCAAACACTAATGTTCCATGAGAGTCATCAGCTGTCCCTTCAGGTCTTTTATCACTGCTTTTGTCAAGCTATCTGTTTAATTGAAAGAAGTTAATTGAATGAAAATGATCAACTAAGCTTGTATTAATATTGCTAATGGAACTTTCTTCTTGGCCATGTTTGGAGAAAGATGTCAAGCTAGACTTTAGGAAAGACCCATTAATGCTTGCACTTAACCTGATGGGCTAATTAAGGACTGCTTATTCATCCTACAAGTCCATGAGAGTCTCTCTGCAGCCCATTCTGCCTGATTTTACAACACATTTCACTTAGAAGCATAAGCATTAGCAGCAGTGAAAGTAACTGATAATGTTTTGATTGCATGAATACAGGCCTAATGCATCATTGAATTCATAATTTGTGCAGATTGGTGTAATACATGTTTGCACAATTTATTTTAATCACCTTTCTCTCTATATTTCTAAGAAAACCTTAAAAGTTGCCTGCTGAGCCCTTCCTTAAAGATGGACTATTTTGCACCTTTTCTAGCTATCTAGAATAAACTACCTCACCTACTTCAGACTTGGAATGCTTGTATAAGTGTTCATGGATTTGAACCTTATGATAGCATGTATGCTTTCTTGTCTATGTGTAATTAAACTCTGGGATCTTTGCTAGTAACACTTCCCTTAATGTGGGACACCAGGTTTTGTGTACCCTGGAAGATAAAGTCACTGTTTCATAGTTCCTACTGGATGTTTTATAATTTCGTATGATAGTCTTTGGGGCTTAGGACTATCTGAACTTAATAATGCTACATGAGGTTTTTTTACCCTGACCTTATTTTGTTTTGCTTAAACATTAAATAAAGATTTTGTGGAGCCAAATGCAATAATGAATGCTGGCGATCCCAGCTCTCAGGTCGCTGAGGCAGAGTGATTTACAAGCATGGAGCCAGCCTGAGCTCTAGTGAGTTCAAGGTGAACTAAGCAAGACCCTGTCTCAAACACCTTCTTGGGCAAGAGGGAGGAAGTCCTGCTTGATGATATGTCTTTGTGTCTGGCTACCACATTTAATGGGCCCTAGCAAAAGCAGTGTGTCAGGGAGGCAGGCCCATCTATATGCATTGCCACAAAGAGAATAGTGTGTGCTATGGTAGATGATTCTTGCTCTCTTGATGTATATGGAAATGAAAGAGAGAGATTGAATCCAGGGCTTTGTACATGCTAGGTATGCAGTCTACCACTGAGCTACATCTAAAATCCTAATAGCTTACTTTTGGTGGGGGGGTTTTTGAGACAGGGTTTCTCTGTGTAGCCTTGGCTGTCCTGGAACTCACTCTGTAGACCAGGCTGGCCTCGAACTCAGAAATCCTCCTGCCTCTGCCTCCCAAGTGCTGGGATTAAAGGTGTGCGCCACCACTGCCCGGCTTGAAATTGTGTTTTAACAAAGACTTTTGACTTTAGAATAGAATTGTTTAAAGAACATGTGCCCAACCAATTTTATACCGCCTGCTATGCATAGAGTCTAGAAATCATATACACTGGTATGACCCATGAGTGATGATCAGCTGCTGTTAGCTTTTCTTATAGAAGAAAATGACATTTATATCTAATACTATAAGCAGTAGGGTGTTGTCACTTTTTCCTAAAAACAAGCATTGCCTGTCTGTTCATATGGTAGTGATTCTGTATGGAGATGTAACTGCTGTCCCTGTACAATGCCTGCACCATTTATGTGTACTACAGTGCCAAATTAAATGTGAAACATTCACAGTAAAACCAACCAGAGGAGGTAAAAGCATTTGCCATTAATTTCTTGCTTTTTTTTTTGGTTTTTCGAGACAGGGTTTCTCTGTATAACCCTGGCTGTCCTGGAACTCAGTGTGTAGACCAGGATGGCAATTTCTTGCTTTTTGTTGACAGACAAAATTTCAAATGCTGAGACTAGGCTTTCTATTTATCAATTTTATAAACTTCTTTTTGAAGTGTAATTTATAGCCATAATCATTTTAATCCCATGGAGAAACAGGAAAACTTGCTTGATATGTCTTTGTATTTGGCTACCACATTTAATGGGCCTTAGCAAAAGCAGTGTGTCAGGAAAGCAGACCCATCTATATGCATTGCCACATAGAGAGTAGAGTGTGCTATTGTAGATGATTCTTGCCCTCTTGATTGATGCTTTATATTTTCCATTTGAAAGGAAAAATGTTCTGTGTGTGGTGATGAATCTGGTACATCCCAATACTTGGGAGACTGAGGCGGGAAGATTGTGAGTTTCAGGCCAGCCTGGGATCTGTATGGATTCTTTAAAAACCTAAGGCCAGTTTGGTCATGGGACAGAAAAACAAAGTTGAAACTTGACTTTTAGCTTCCTTTCTGCTGACTAGCCCTCATACTGTAGACCAGTGAAAAGGCCGTATCTAAGGAGGTCCTATGCCATAGTAGGAAAGCTACTGCTCTTTGCAAACCGAACATGATGTACATATCATGTTCCCTTCTAAATACAAGTATAGAATAGTGCTGTTGTCAGCTTTGGTCAGAAAGCTTCTCTTTTGCAGTGATCAGCAATTAGTTCAGAGACTCATAACTGGCCAAATTATTAAGAATAAATGACCAATAAGTGGGCCATCCATACCTGTCTTAGGTAGGATTTCTATTGCTGTGAAGAGACATTATGACCATAGCGACTCTTATAAAGGAGAACATTTAATAGGGGGGCTGACTTACAGTTTAGAATTTTCGTCCATTATTGTCATGGCATGCAGGCAGACATGGTGCCTGAGAAGTAGCTGGGAGTTCTACTTCACATCTAAAGACAGCAAGAAAGAGTGCCGCTGGGCTTGGCTTGAATGTTTGATACTTGAAAGCTACCCCCAGTGACACACATCCTCCAACAAAGCCACACCTATTCCAGCAACACCTCCTAATAGTGCCACTCTCTATGGGTCTTAGGGCTCATTTTCTTTGGAACCACTACAATATCCAGGGCTGTGGAACATAGTGTAAGAATGAGCAGAAGGAATGCAAGAGTTAGAGAAAGGGAATAGGTGTGGAATGTTGATTTTCATGCATGACATGGCTGCTACATTTAAAAAGAATTATTTATGTATGTGAGTACACTGTATCTCTCTTCAGACACACCAGAAGAGGGCATCAGATCCCATTACAGATGGTTGTGAGCCACACCATGTGGTTGCTGGGAATTGACTGCGGGACTTCTGAAAGAGCAGTCAGTGCTCTTAACTGCTGTTGGCTGCTGCACTCTTGAACTCACATCAGCTATGCTTGTTTTCACAATATTAGGTCCTTCAGTAGCTTATCTTTGAAATGGGAAGGGCTCCTGAGATGAGATTTAAGATAGGTAATTCATAAAAGAGGGAGAAAAAGTTCCTTCAGTCTTCTAGCCACTGGTAAAGTGCTCATGATTTTGTAACCTCTCATCTGTGCTCGTGTTAACAACTATAACAAATCTTACTGAAACACACACACAAAAAGACATGAAAGCAGAAGGGATCAGGAGAGGAAACTGGGTAGGGGTGGGGGCAGGAGAGACTAAGGAGGAGATGAATATGCTTAAAGTACACTGTATATATGAAAGTTTCATAAAACCTAATTTTAATTATAGTTAATATACACTAATTTTAAAAAAAAGCCACCAGGTATGAGAATATGGCTTAGTAATAAGTAGAATGTTTGCCTAGCATAGGACTTTTGTTTCTGTACCCAGCTCTGAAGAGAAACAATAGACAAACAACCCAACTGTTTTTCCCCATAATTAAAATTAAAATTTTATTGAAAAACAGATGCCAAAATTGGAGATTGTTGTTTTATACTTTATAAAATCAAATGTAGTTATGTTGTCTTGGTAGAGTAACTTAACTAGATAAAGCTTTCTGTGAAAAATAAATTCAGGAACTTATATAGATTAATGTTGCTTTCTTCTAAACAAGCAGCCTTTTCCTGTGGGCTGGCACAACACTGTTAAACAGCTTATACAAAGTTTAGTGTCTGAGCCTGGCTGATAACTAGTAATCTTGTAGCAACCTGGACATTTCACATCTGTGAAGTAAGAATTTGGGCTTTTCTTCTTCCAAGGAAGGGTGTAATAGATCTCTAGCCAGAGGATGGTGATCGCTCTGCTAGCATGGCTGCTGCAGATCTGTGATGTGAGGTGCAACAACCCAACTTTTGAACAAAGTAAATGGATGCAACCAGTGTCCTGGCTACAATCCTGATGTACGTTTTTCAGAGGAGTCTCTGAGTGATGGACCTGTGTCCTGTTCCTGTAGATCTGTTCTTGCCTATCCTTATTATTGAGATGGGCTGGATGTTTTTGTTGTTGTTTTACTTTTTTGGTGGCTAGTTGAAATGAATACTTAAGGAAAACAATTTTATAGTATCTCAAACATGGAAGTCCTGTCTTTCAAAAATACATTGTTTAACAAGTGGTAACTGAGGGGTATGTAAAACGGGATTGTGTGTACTCACAGCAGCATTCCAAGCCTTAACTACTGACTCCTTAAGTAACCCCATGCTGACTGCCCAGTGCTAGGGAATGGCAGAGAACTCAGGCTGGGCCTGGACAGTATCATTGTGTAGCGAGGGCATGCAGTAGACTCATTGTGTTCTTTCCATTCCCGGTAGGAGAATCTCTGTGTCAGGTGATGCTCCTATAGCTGCATGATACTATGTTCTTCTCACATTCCTTTGACGATGTTATTCATTTGAAATCAAGTCTTCATAAAGTTCTCCTTTCATGTATTTATCACATTGCACATTTGCCCCTTTCAATATCTAGAAGTTTTGTGCTGCTGATTGTGCCTGTTGCTAGACCAGGCAGCATAGACTGGTGAATCTCTGGTACTAGGCAGAACTGCAGGTTTGTGGCTACCTGGGCTCCAAAGGGGGTTAAGGTCCACCTGTACAACTTATTGAGACTCTGGCTCAAAATAAAAAGTATGAAGAGAACGGGAATATAGTTTAGTGATAAAACCCTTGTCCAGAAAGCATGATGCTTTAGGTTAATTCCTTAGTGTCACAGAAAGAAAGAGAGAGAGAAAGAGAAAGGGGGTGGGGGGAGAAAGGAAAGGAAGAAGGAAGGAAGGAAGGAAGAAGAAATTAGCTATGCTGTTTGGTTTTAGTTATTATAGTTTCATCTTACAGTTGCTTTTCAAAATAGGCTGTATATATACCAGTCATCTCCATCTAAGTATTGTCATCCAGTTTACAGATATATATATATTACATGATAGTATATATCTTGTTATGGTATGATAGCTAGGTAATAACCTAGCAGGACACTCCTGAGCTTCCCAGTCTGTCAGCAAGATTCCCTGTCATCATCAAAACCAGAACTCTACAAACATAAGGATCATGTAAAAATAGTTTGTGTTCATGTATAGTCTGTGACTGGGCAGTTGTCAGCTGGGACTTTCATAAGAAATCTGTATGTTTCTGTGACTTACTTTTATTTTTAAAATTGGGGTTGAAGGAAATCAGTTTGCAAGTTATTACTATGCCACATGTGGATATAATGGAGCTTGCATAATTACTGTGTTCATTTCCAAGTGCTGAGTTATTTTTATTTCTGAACATTTAATGTAAATCATTGATCTAGGATGTTGGAGTCAACAGTCAATACATCAAGCATATATACATTATATTTATGAAAGCTGCTAAGACCACATTATAGATGCAGCTGGTCATTCTAAAGTATTCTTCGTGCTTTCATTTCTTATAAACCACATTGGTTCTCAAGTCCTTCAGACTCATCCTTGTAACAGTTCAGAGTGACAGTTTGCCTGGCTCCACTTAAACTATTATGGATTGAGGTGTTGAGTGGTGATGACCCCATGTGTGGATATTTGTCACCCTCCCAGATGATCCCCACATGTTGTATAGGATGGGAACCATAAGCTTGAATCTATAGAAAACTCACTTTGGGCAGGTTTTTATAACCTTTGTTCAAAGTTTCCTAAGATGGGTATACCTATGACTTTGTTATAGCTTATACCTAAGAGTCTTTTCTATTTGGTACAGATTTCCAGAAAATTTGATTAATAGAAAGAAAAGCTATCTTCTGAATTTTGCATTGGACATCTTTCCAGTTATTTTTACATTCATCATCTTGAGTAAACTTACATGTTTTCTATGGATTACCTATGCAGACTTGTCCATTCTTTTTGCTGAAGGTTGCATCATGGTTGGCATTTCATTGCTAAGTGTGTGGACAAAAGTAATGTGAGAGTAAATCCAATCATATTTTCATGGTTTGGTAAAATTTATATTTTTCTTTAAGTCAAAAAGAAAAATAGTTCATATGAAGGGGAAATGTTGGTTAACTTCTAAGAGTATTTAATAGTAATTGTGCCAGATAAAAATACAGATTACCTGGTATATTTGAATTTTAGCTAAATTGCATATATTTTTTAAAAGATAATTTTACCTCCTAAAGTTTTGAACAAACTTATTCTACTTATTTTTTTCCAACATTTTATTGTTTTTAATTATGTGTATGTGTCTGTAGATATGTGCACATGAGTGTAGGTTAGATCAGAAGTTGAGAAGACACATTAGATCCCTTGACAGACACTGGGGTAAATAGGCAACTGTGAGTCATCCCACCAGTGTGGGTGACAGGGACTAAACTCAGGCCCCTGGAAGAGCTGTATGCACTCCTAACTGCTGAGCTATCTCTCCAACTCCCTAGTTATATTTTTAAAAGGTTGTTATATAGTTATGTGAAATTGGCACTTGAAGATTTTATAAATGATACGTGTTTACACATATTATTTATTTTGGGGGGTGGGTACATGCTACAGCACATGTATGAAGGTTACAGTACAACTTGTGGGAGTTGGTTCTCTGTGGGTCCATGTTCTGCCTCGCCGCAGTTGGAGTGTTGAATGCAGCTGAGGAAGTGTTAGGCTACAAACATAGCGTAAGATGGAGGCCCCAGCCTAGATGAGAAACAGGAAGGCAGGCTGGGACGGAAGCTGGGGTTCTCAAACTCCTGGACACCCAGACACTGCTGGGAACCACAAGGAGTCAGGAATGGGTAGTGGGCTGGTGTTGAACCTGGGGCCCAGAATCTGGCTTAGCTCAGAGTTGATTGTCTGGACTGCAGAGAGGCCTTCTCCAAGAGACTTAGGTGACATGGCTCTGTATGATGAAGGCTTTCCCCACACTTTTCCCCACATCAGTTCTTGATGAGAAAGAGTCCTTACTTGTCCAAACTGCTTATTGCTAGTGAAAAAAAATTGTATATGACTTACTCAGGTTGAACCAGAGATTAAATAACTTTCGCAGGAATCAGTGTCCGAGAAGGGACACTTATTGGCTAAACCTTAGGGGCCAGCCAATCTAGATACCTCATTACCATGTAGAACTTTGTGCTCTGTGCTACCTGACTTCTCGATCCTCGTGTAGAGTATCATGATCACGTGCTTCAGGCCAGGAACCTGGTAGGAGTAGATGAAACACCTACCATTTTCAGATGCGGGAATTTACTGGGGTTTCTGAATCCATTCAACCTTCCTAGTTTTTGTCTGGTGGACACAATTTCACTTGCCTCACAGTTCTCTGCTTCTATCATGTGATTCCTTGGGAATTAAACTCTTGTCAATCTTGAAAGTAAGTACCTTTACTCACTGAGTAATCTTGCCAACTCTACAAAGTATATTTCTATGTAGTATAGAAAATAGATTTTTTTTTTTTAGATAGTACTGCTAGGTTTCTTTAATCTTACCAGTGACATTTGATCCCAGATCAATTACTGAAACCTCCCAGGTTCCTAGGTAATTTGTGGGCTCTCTTCCAAAGAGGCTATGGCATAGCCGTAGCAGAGCTAATGCCTTAAGAACCTTCACAGGAGACACAGAGCTTTGATGCTGCCGTTGGGGAGGATGGCCAACTTGGAAATTACATCAAGTAAGAGACTGCAGAAATTGATCAGCTCGGGCAGTAGTGGCGCACGCCTTTAATCCCAGCACTTGGGAGGCAGAGGCAGGCGGATTTCTGAGTTCGAGGCTAGCCTGGTCTACAGAGTGAGTTCCAGGACAGCCAGGGCTACACAGAGAAACCCTGTCTCCAAAAAACCAAAAAACCAAAAAAAAAAAAAAAAAGAAATTGATCAGCTCGAGAGGCATGGGCAAGGGATGTGGGGACATAGAGATTTAGTGGGTGCTACTTCACCCACATCTCTAATGTGGTACTTCTCAGAAAAATTAGTTCCACACAGTAACATAATGAGCTTCTTTACAGCCCATGTGAGCTATGTACTGCCAGAATTCTGTCTTAAAAATTCTAGCCAAGGGGCTAAAGAGATGCTCAATGGTTATGAACACTTGTTCCTCTTGCAAAGGACCCAGGTTCAGTTCCTAAGTCCCACATGGTATCTCACAACCACCTATAACTTCAATTCCAGGAGATCATGTGCTATCTTCTGACCTCCAAGGATACCAGGTACACACATGGTGCACATGCATACATGCAGCCAAAACACTCATACACATACAATAAATCTAAAGAGGGTACTATTAAAGAAAAGAGCTTAAGAGCCATCTCTATAGCCCCCTGACCTCATTTCTTAAAGACCACTTTGTGTGTACGCTTATGTTGCTTTTCTGTTTCTTTTGGTTAAACAACTGGTTTGTTCTTCCAGCATGTTCTTGTCCCTAAAGGAGGCTTTCTGTCACATCCATTTTATCAGATAGACAAACACCTGTGTCTTACTTGGTTAATGGTGTTGCCAGCTCTGTAATGTGTTAGTCACTGAGTCTGTATCACATTACCCTGTTCTTTCTCTTCAGGTTATCACCAACCTAGTGAAAATGCTGAAGTCCAGAGACACGAGGAGAAATTTCTGTCCTCCAAACCACTGGCTGTCAGAACAAGAGGATATCAAAGCAGATAAAGTTAGTGGAAAATCTCCCTGATACTTTTCATTAAAGATGGATTCCTCAGCTCTCATATTTATAGGGAGTGTAAGCCTCTTTATATTGTATAACTCTTCACTTAACTTTGAGGATGTATCAATGTTTTTAACTCTTGGTCAGAGGACAAGATACGTAGCAGCAGCATTGGCCTAGACAGCATCCTGATAATCATTATCTTGATTGTACTGTTACTGGCTCAGGTTGTATTGAAACCCAATGATTGCCGGGCGGTGGTGGCGCACGCCTTTAATCCCAGCACTTGGGAGGCAGAGGCAGGCGGATTTCTGAGTTCGAGGCCAGCCTGGTCTACAGAGTGAGTTCCAGGACAGCCCGGGCTACACAGAGAAACCCTGTCTCGAAAAACCAAAAAAAAAAAAAAAAAAGAAACCCAATGATTGTCTATTGGAGTTAAAAACAATTTCAGTTTTAGTAATACTACCAATAAAAGTATGTTCATTAGTTAAAAGAGATAGGTTTTATCCTAGGTTATCTGAAGGGGCAGACAATTGATTATTGCTAAGATTTGAACCTAAGATAGACTCCAGATCATCAGGAAGAGTAAATATCAGGTGTTCTCAGAGAGTCACCACTGACGTATTTAGAATCTTTGAGAGCAGAAGATAGTCAGGAGATAAAAGCAAGGCAGGTACACCAGTGCAGCAGGGATCCAGGACAGGAGTGTGGCAGGGACTTCAGGGACTAGCCACCTTCCAGTTGAACCTGAAGCCTTCAGCTCCACCTACTGGCAGAGTTTGCAAATGGTCTTGCAAAGTGAACAGCTCCAGGGCCAGATGGCTGACTCTCGGGAACTCTTCACCTACACAGAAGGACTTTAGCATGGTGATAGTTCTAGGTTTGAAGTGTGCTGACCTGGGACCACCAGTAGAGGCTGCTGGGGTATGAAGAAAGGTTAGGGACTCCTGAGAACCCTTCCTCCCATGCATATCCACTGTCCAAGGAACTCTGAGTAACACTGAAAATAGCTGCATGGACTGGCCTCGTATAGTAACTATACATGTTCACTCTGGTACTAAGGAGAAAAAGAACTTTATTCATCAATTTTATAGACTATGAAGGAATCGTGTCATTTTGAAACTGTTCTTGAAAGAAGTAGTAACTTCTGCCTCTCTAAGGCTGTCTAGATGTAGTGATGTCTTCCTGTTTATGCATTTCTTCCACATGCCACCACACACATTGAGCCTGCTGCTCTGCCTCTCTTCAGGTACTCTGCAATAGTGAGTACATTCCACACTGTAAACAAAAGCTTGTACCTTCGTTGAAAAAAAAAAATTACAAAGACCAAAACTAAAGGATTAAAAGAATTTACAGATTAAAGAAAAACTTAAGAGAGATAATATTTGTTATTTTTTAAATGTGATATGCTTTGTTTCATAATTATATCATTGATATTTTACTCTACCCTGACAATAATTCCCTTAAAAGTATTAAAAGCTAAATTATGGGGGCTGGAGAGATGGCTCAGCGGTTAAGAGCACTGACTGCTCTTCCAGAGTTCCTGAGTTCAATTCCCAGCAACCACATGGTGGCTCATAACCATCTGTAATGAAATCTGATGCCCTCTTCTGGTATGTCTGAAGAAAGCAAGTGCACTGAGTACTTACATATACACAATAAATAAATAAACCTTTAAAAAAAAGCTAAATTATGAGGACATGAGAAGTAGCCTGAACTGGACAGGAATAGACAGCCAGCTCCTTAGGTGCTGGACCAAAAGAAAGTGCTGACAGCAGTTGGTTTCCATAGGTTACTCAGCTCTACGTACCTGCATCTAGACATGTGTGGAGATTCCGGAGGATGGGCAGGATTGGCCCACTGCAGTCCACCCTGGAGGGTAAGTTCTCAGTTTGCACTTCTTTTCACCAGGATGAATACTCTGTAGCACTCACTCCTTTTACCGTTAACTCTGTAAATTTTGCTAAACACCACACGGTATCTTCATCATCACTCCAGTAACAATCAGCTTGTGTAACCCTTATAGACAAGTAGAAAATGATTATCTCACCTTTTCTGAAAGGTGGGACTGTAGGGCAAGCAGCAAGAGACAGCTTGGGGTTCTGTGGATCAGAGCTGTTTCTTTGCTCAATCTGCAGAATTCCTATGAGTAGTTATGCACTTACCTTAATTAAAAGGAAAAAACTCCTGCAGAACTAGGGATGTGGGGGTGAGTAAAACAAAAAAACAAAGAAACAAAATCTGCAAAACTGTTTGCTGAAGTAGAAACAGGCAGTAACATTCAGACCAGAGATATATGTTTTGTGCACTTGTACTTTATATCTCAGCCAGTACTTGGGATTGTCATGTTTTGTTTTGGTTGGTTGGTTTTTGCTTCTTTGGCACCAGATCTCATATGTAGCCTTAGCTGGTGTAGAACTGTCTGCCTGTCTCTGCCTTCCAAGTACTGGAATTAAAGTGAGAGACCAAATATTTTGGGTTCAGACTCCATCTTAGGGAACCTGACCTAAGTTTGAACTCAAGTAAACTAACAGGCTGGTACCTAGCACCAGCCTCCAGGTTAAACCCTCTGCCCCAACAGATCTGTACCTCCAGGTTACAAGCCCTCCTCTGCCTAACAACCACCAATCTGAAGGAAAACAGAAGTTAAGTTTGGCTCCCAACACCAGCAAGTTATGTTAAAGGCCACAGTAGTTCCCCCAATTAGATGCTTGCCAAGCTAGAAACACTCAACCTCTCGCTTGTCATTTTCTATTAACCTTGTTCTGATGAGTGTTCAGGGCTTTTCTCCACTGGAACCATCATGTGGGTCGACGGTGATTTAAGCCCGAGCTCGAACTTATAAATAAAGACCCTTATGTGATTGCACTGTATTCGCTTCTGATTGGTCCTTTTGTTTCCTGGTACTACCAAAGGTGTGCCCCACAATGCCCTCCGGGATTGTCATTTTCGGAAGATTATTTTCTGGATATAACACATGGGTATTGCAGTAATGAATAGTGGCTGTGGTTGCCTGGCCCTTCAGCATGCTGGCATGGATGAGGGAAGAAACTCACAGGCTTCACAACTCCTTAGCATTAACATTTGTTGAGGAAGTAGGAGTCATTTTCTTCAGTAACATAGCCCTTGATTGGCTGCCCATGCTCCAGTAAATAACTCCCTTCCCATGTTCCTGTGAGAAACTCTGGTTGAACTCAGTAGATCACAGAAAAAATGCAACATGAAAGTTAAGAGGAAGACCAGTTGTGTGGAGAGTGGGAAGAAGATAGGAGGATAATGGGTCATGAATATGATTACATGGTGTACATGTGTGAACTTGTCAAAATCTTTTTTAGTTAAAATTTTAACTATTTGAAAAGGTACATGGCAGACTGGGGATGTGTAGCACAGTGATAAAGCACTTGCCCACACTCTGGTTCATCCCTAGCTCCACTGAAGAGTAAATGAGAAATACAGTAATATCTCATTATGATGTTAATCTGCATTTCCCAAATGGCTAATGGTATTAAGTGTTTTGCTTGTTTTGTTTTAATTATTGCATTTGGAGAATTTTTAATATGTTATGGATATCTGTTATAAAATCTGTTGTTCTATGGCTTGCCTTTTTTCTTTTTCTTCCCCCCCCCCCTTTTTTTTTTTTTTTGTTGTTGTTGTTTTGTTTTTTGGGGGGGGGGTTGGTTTTGGTTGGTTGGTTGGTTAGTTGGTTTGGGTGGTTTTTTTTTTTGTTTTGGTTTTTGGTTTTTTTGAGACAGAGTCTCTCTATACAGTCCTGACCATTCTGGAACTCACTCTGTAGACAAGGCTGACCTCCAACTTCTACTCACAGAGATCCACCCAGATTTTCTCTTTTCATTCAAATGAGTTTTAAAGGGTTAACTGTGATTCATTGTGCCTGGGTATTTTCTCACTGCTGAGAAAGAATAGGGCCTAAGTTTACTAGTAAAGTACCAGTATAGGCCTACTAGCTATACAGCTTTCTCTTAGGCAGCTTTTGACTTGCTTGAATACTTATCCCCGAGGAAAAAAGCAGCTTTATAGGAACGTTCCACTTTAGCTCTGACATCTGAGCCTCACCTGGTGAGTGAACTTACAGCTGAGGCATTTGGATCGCTCACCTGGCTAGAATGACTTCAGATTGGGCCCAGAGAGTGTGTTCATGGAAATAGAGATAGAATCACTGGGTTAGTTCAGATCCTTAAAATGACTTTATAAATCCTGGTTTTAGTAGTTGGCAGTGAGTGGAAAGGAAAATACAAATGGACTAATGAGTTTTAACATGTGTTGCAGTGGGTCTGGAGTCCCCACCGCTGTCTGTGTCTGAGGAACGACAGCTTGCCATCCTGACAGAACTGCCTTTTGTGGTTCCTTTTGAGGAGCGAGTGAAGGTATGCCATCCAAACCCTGTGATGCTGACTTAACACAGTTAAAAAGTTACTACACCACTTTTAAAATCTTCCAATTTCGTTATTAAAATCCAGCCAGATACTTCTCTGTATCCACGCTTTCCTTGTAGCTAGCTGAGGAGCCTGTTAGACAACAGATTTCTAATAGTGGGACCTAATGAGTGTTGTTTAAACTGTCAAAGTTTGCATTGTTGTTAAAAATGCTAATTTTTTTGTAAAAGTATTTTTGTATATATTCATTAAAAAATTGGTATGACCATCATGGCTTTGAAAAATGAATAGATATCTTAGTTCCTTGCCAGATGATTTTTTTAAATGTTTAAAAGTTTGCATATATCTGTTTCCAGTTTAATTTGGACTGTTCTGTTTATACTAGAAATTTTCTAGAAATTGCTAGGTTCTTCTCTTAGGTACTGGCCAAAATATTTTTCAAGCCTTCATTCTTTGTTTAGGGCGAACAAAACAAACAAACTAAAAAATGGTCTGACTGACCTAAAGGCTCTAGGTCATTGGTTCTCAACCTTCCTAATGCTAGAACCCTTTAATACAGTTCTTCATGTTGTTGTGACCACCCCCTTCCCCCCAAAAAAAGTAATTTTGTTACTATTAAGAATCATAATGCAGGGAGCTGGTGAGATGCCTCAGTGGTTAAGAGCACTGACTGCTCTTCTGGAGGTCATGAGTTCAAATCCCAGCAACCACATAGTAGCTCACAACCATCCATCCATAATGAGATCTGATGCCCTCTTACGGTCTTATGGGGTGTCTGAAGACAACTACAGTGTACTTACATATAATAAATAAATAAAAACTTTTGGGCCGGACTGAGCAGGTCAGAGCAAGAGGGAGAAGGAGGGGGGGGGGAAGAATCGTAATGTAAATATATTTGAAGATAGAGGTTTGCCAGAGGGATCACTAACCATAGTTTGAGAACTGCTGTTCCAGGTGTTCATAAAAATATCAACCCCTTGCAGTACCAGTATGGTGACACATGACTTTAATTCCAGCATTTGGAGAGGCAGAAGCAGGTGGAGTTCTGTGAGTTCAGAGGCCAGCCTAGTGTTGGGAACTGTTTGCCTGTTTCTAAAAGCAGAGTAAAAGTTTGCTTGCTTCTCTGAAGCAGAAAGAGAAAAAAAAGTCTTCCTGCCAGGCAGAGTCAAGTTGGGTCAGGGCCTATTGGCAGATTTGCTGGCCTGCTGAAGCATAGAACAATAAGAGGAGTTAGTTGCACTTGAGGCTCAAGGCAAAGGGCTGAAGCTTCTAGTAACCTTGGTGGTGGAAGGAACAGGGAGGCCTTTAGATGGGAACAGATGTCCTAAGTATATTTCAGCAGTTGTTTCTGTTAGCTTGTGGCTTTGCTTCTGTGAAGTATAAAAAGGCTAAGAAAAGTAAAAGTAAAGAAAGGCTGCTGGTTGCCACTGGCTGCTGCTACTGTGGTATTGACCAGCAGTCCTCCCAAATCTAACCTTGGCTTTGCATCTTTTTCCTGTCTTTCCTATCTTTAATCCTTGATCTCCCCTCAGAAACTGTTCTGCTAGTCCTGGCAGGCCCAGCACAGCCAGGGATATAACAGAGAAGCTCTGTCTTGGGATAAAACAAACCAAATAAGCAAACAAATGCCAACGCACCATAGTACCCAACTCCTGGGCTCCATCTGCTGGTATTCAACATTATAGACGTGTGAATTTTATTCTTGGAGGAAGCTTCATTTCCCTTCTAAATAATATTTTTGACACTGTGCTTGTGTGTGTACTTGTGTATTCTAGAGTTGGTGCAGAGGTGGGGAGAACAACTTTTAGAAGTCCATTCTCTCCTATCATGTAGGTCCCAGACTGAACTCAGGTCATAACTCTTAGCAGAAAATGCCTTATATCTCAACACCCTCCACCTGTCTAGATTTTTAAGAAATACTTAATAAATGATCACATACTGTGACATGGGTCTTTCAAAACTTACTGTAAACAGGGGAAACTTTAGACATACTTTTAAATACTCTATTCTTGAAAAAGTTAATATTTGCTACCTTGTATATAAAAACTGATACCAGAATTTATAGAACTCTAAAGTTAAAACATATTTAACAGGTTTGCTTAGATTGTTTATACTTACACCAGCAAGTCTCCTGGCTCTAATAATCATCACATTCATTCATTCATTCATTTATTTATTTTAGATCTTTCAAAGGTTGATTTATGCTGATAAGCAAGAAGTTCAAGGAGATGGTCCATTTCTGGATGGAATCAATGTCACTATAAGGAGAAATTACATTTATGAAGATGCTTATGACAAACTTTCTCCAGAAAATGGTAAGTATATATATTTTTTTCTCTGTGTGCCTGCATATGTTAGCAGGAACTGGAGAATTACTGTAGAAAATAGCAGTTATTGCTGGCTGTAGTGGTGCAAACCTTTAATCTTAGTATTCTCAAGGCAGAGACAGGTAGATTTCTCTGACTTTGAGAGCACCCTCGTCTACATATCAACTACCTGGTCAGCCAAGGGTATATAGTGAGCACCTCTCTCAAAAAAAATTCTGTTGAGCTGCTACTGGGTAGGAACCAGAGAGTGGGTGGGTGTGTGCGGGTGTGGGTGTGTGCGCATGCGCGCGCGCCTGACTAGTGGACTAGCATGTTGAGGACCTAGTTTCAATTCCTTGGGAGGAAACTTTTTTTCCTGTTTCTAATTTGTTCTATTAAGACTTTAAAAGAAAAAAAAAATTGGTTTTAAAGTCAGCCTGTCTGTCTGCCTGTCTGTCTGTCTTTCTTTTATACTAAGGAGGGAACCCAGATAAATACTTCACCACTGAGATGAACTTCCAGCCCTCTGTATGATTTTTTAACTGAAATATAGTAGATAAATGTGAACTATCAAGTAGTATTCCTAAAATTGATAAGTATCACAACAAGCATTTTAGATTACCAATTTTTTCTTTTAAAGATAACCTTTTGCCTTCATTATAATGTTATATCTTCTACATTTTGCTATCTGTAATTCCAAAACTGCAGGCCCCCATTTCATTCTGGTGGTAAGACGGGGTCTCCCTATGTAGTCGGGCCTGTCTTAGGATTCATAATACTCCTGCTTCAGCTTCCAGAGTGCTGTGATAATGGCTTTGCATTCTCTGTTTTTCATATACATGTGTGACCAATTGTTGGTTACATTATTTTAAAATTTGCTGTTGTAATCTGTATTTTTAAAAAGTGCTCAGTAATAGTACTGTAAAGAAAATTGGACTTCAACAATCTTTTGTTTTGTTTTTTGTTGTTTTGTTTGTTTGTTTTTTCTTTGGTTTTGTCTGTTTGGGGGGCAGGTTTCTCTGTATAGCCCTGGCTGTCCTGGAACTTACTTTGTAGACTAGGCTGGCCTCGAACTCAGAAATCCTCCTGCCTCTGCCTTCCAAGTGCTGGGATTAAAGGCGTGTGCCACCACTGCCCTGCAGACTTCAACAATCTGAAAGTCAATGGCATGTTTTATCTTCTCTTAATACTTGACACTCATAGTTAAATGTTGCAATAGTAACACTTTAAATTCAAGTATATCATACCCATGGTCCTAAATATAACCAGTGTTTGATGAGTACTCAGAAGAAAAGCTTTGTCACCGTAGGTCCATGGTAGAGAGTTAAATGGGAAATCATTTTTGCTTCTCTTTGCAGAGAGCCATTTAATTTTCTGTAAGGAAAACTAAGCCTTCAGTTTGTAATGATTTTTCATGGCCCAGCTGAAGAGCAAATGATGTCAATTAGATGATAGTAGAAGAAAACTGGTGCCAGCAGTTTCCTGCTATACTTGGCAGTTGTGGTTTTGCAAAACTTACATTTGTCATTTGAGCAGTGCATTGCTCTCTCAAGCCCTGTGTGTTAAACTGTTTCAGTTCAGGTCTGAGATCAGGATTTGTTTCCATATATTATGAGTCAGAGAGATGGACGTAGATACTTTGGGACTCTAGGGAAGCATTTTCTCCAAAATCTAAGCATCTCTTCTTTGGAATCTCATAGCAGCTCATAAGTCAGCCCTCATTCTTACTCTACTGTCTAACTCATGTGTATCTCTCCCATTTACCTTATTTAAATATACCCTTTGCTAATCGTCCTCAGCAGATGTTCAGGCAGTACCTGTTTAAGTTGTAGCTGAGAAAAAAGTATAGTTAGACAGGACAGTGTGAATGATTGTCATGGCAGGAAGGCTGGTGGACTTTCTAAAGAGGTGAAACTGGAGCCAGAATGTTTGGGAAAGTTGATAGGTAGTGTCTTAGTTATGGTCTTACTGCTGTGAGCAGACACCATGACCAAGCAAGTCTTATAAAAGATAACATTTAATTGGGGCTGGTTTACAGGTTCAGAGGTTCAGTTCATTATCATCAAGGCAGGAACATGGCAACATCCAGGCAGGCATGGTGCAGGAAAAGCTGAGAGTTCTGCATCTCCATCTGAAGGCTGCTAGTGGAAAACTGACTCCTATGCACCTAGGACAAGGTTATTAAAGCCCACGCCCACAAGGCCACACCTAATCCAACAAGGCCACACTTCCCAATAGTGCCACTCCCTGGCTCCCTTAGACTTGTTCAAACACATGAGTCTATGGGGGCCATATCTAGCCATAGCATAATAAAATGCACATTTAGTCCAACTTCCAAAGTACTCAAAGCCTATAGCAGTCTCAACAGTGTTAAAAGTCCAAAGTTCAAAGTCTCTTCTGAGATCCATCTAATCACTTAACTATAATCCCCAAAGCAAGACAGGAAACCAGCTGGGCAAACTCCAAACTCTGCAGTTTTCAGATCTCCAACTCCTTTTTCATCTTTGTTGACTGCAACAAACTTCTTTCTCCTGGGCTGGTTCCACTCTGTTAGCAGCATTCCTCAGGAGATATTCTATGGCTCTGGCATCTCGAAAATCTAAGGGTCTCCAAGGCAATTCCTGTGTTACAGTTTCTTGTTTCAATTATCTGGGATGTACACATGATCTTCTGGGCTCCTCCAAAGGGCTGGTGTCATTTCTCCAGCTCTGCTTACTATAGCACTCTAATCTCAGGTTGATCCACTCCACTGCTGCTGCTGTTCTTGGTGATCAGCCCATGGTACTGGCATCTCCAGTATGCTGGGATCTTCCACTGCAACTAGGTTTCACCAATAGCCTCTTATAGACTCTCTTCATGGTGCCAGGCCTCAAATCCTTTGCATGACCCCTTCAGTTCTGTACCACCAACTGCAACTGGGGTTGCACCTTCACCAGTGACCTTCCATGCCCTCTCACAGTGCCAAGCCTCTGCTGCTCTCCATGACCCCTTTATGCCTTCAAAATCAGAACCAACTGGGTGACTCTTACACATTACCAAGTACAGCTGCAGCTCAAAGTACAACCTTGTCTGTCTCTGGAACACAGCTTCTTTGTGCTCTCAGAAAACACTTCCCAGAAGATTTCACCTCAGCGATGCTGGTCTCTTCTTAATCACCACCAATTATTTAGCTCCAGTTAATCAGCATCAGTTAGTCCCAGTAGTTTCTTCTATTCTTGACTCTAAAGCTAGAGCCACATGGCCAAATCTGCTACTTGGTCCACTCCCTGAGCCAAGCATATACAAACCATCACAGGTAGGGTATGGGGCTTTTGTGTAACTGCATTCCCATCTTTGAAGCCTCTGTAATGTTGGAGTGTATGTGAACTTTTTCAGCCAAAGAGACTATGTACTTATAGACTATTTTAATGGAACTTTAAATTTTTCAGATCTGGTTTAGTTCTTAGGAATGAAGTTTTTTTGCTAGACATAATCTCAGAACGTTTCATTTGCTTACAAGAAAAGATTTGAACTGCTGTATTAACTGTTCGTTTGCATAAAGTCAATTGATGTGATTATTTCATTTATCAACTAGTCATTAAAGTCAATTCTTTGTAAACGTAACTTTATATTCTCCTGAAGTAATTGTCATATGGAGGCTTACTGCTTGTCTGCTAATCTAAGTCTAGTCCTGGAAGCTTCTACTAGCTGCCATACAATCTTATCTAGGCCTAGAATATTTCAGCCTCTGAGGCATACTTCTGAATAAGCTCACGCTTTCTAGCTCTTTCTAAGCTCTGGCTTGCTGGTTCATCTCAGCTGTTCTGGCTCAAAATCTGTCTTCTCTGACTAAGTTGCTCTGCTTTGCCTCAAACTAACTCTGGCAGTCTATTCTAATCTTCTGGCTCCTTCTCATTCTCTGGCTCATTCTGTCTTCATGTGTGTCTAGCTTGTTCTCTCTTCAGTCTGTCTCTATAACTCTCCTGGTAAAACTGATGTCCCCCTCTCTCCCTCCCCTCCCTCCCATCCCCCTCTCTGCCTGCACTGCTTATCAAATAACTTTCCCTTCCTTTCTCTTCTCATGACAGTAGAGCATAACCTGTCTGTCAAATCTTTCTCTGACTTGTCACTTTGTCTGCCACTTAATTAGACATCACTTTAAAACACGAGTGCTTCCTTTCAAACTAACTTTACCTTCATTGTTTGGGATTAAAATTGTGTACTAAGAGTGTGTGTGTATTATAGCCAGAGGGATTAAAGGTGTCTACCAAGGCTGAGGCATATCACAACTAGAAACATATTTTTTTAAGTAAATAACACAGTCTTGGGGTTCACATTGTGATGAAATATCCTGCAACAATTCTTTATTGATATTCATGATCTCATTTTATCTCAGAGGGTTTCTGAACAGTTTGAGCTAGCTATTTACAAAGTTGATCCAGTGGAGCTTGGAGAAGCTGGTAACAGGTGTTTATAGACTTGATCTCACCCATGGAAACCATGTGCTCGTTGCAGAGTTACAGAATTCTACTGTACAGAGAACGTGGAATAGTCTTCACCCAGGAGTGCTTTGAGGACTGTGGGGTTGTTTTGCCATAATCCCTGGTCCATGTACTCCATTGCTGTCAGCAACCTGCAGCTGTCGTGGTTGGACTTCAGTAGCCTTGATGTCATTTCCTAAGAGTACCTTCTTCAGGAAGTTGGTGTTATTTCATTTAATGAGCAGGATTGATGACATTAGTTAAGGATAAGTTTTTCTTAGGTTTTTTTTTTTTTTTTTCTTACGCTGAAACCTTAAAATAAAATCAAGTATTTCTAATTTGTTCTTAGAAACAAGTAGTGTCAAGATCCCTGAAAGGCTAGATTTGATGCTGAAAATATTTTCATGCAATTATATATTCTCATTTTCATAAATCAGCTTCAGAAAGACCAGAATCCTTGACAAGCTATTCTCTGAGGACCCTCGGAATACTCAGTGTCAGTTCTTTTCCATTGGTCCTGAAGCTTAAAGGAGAGGTTCAGAGAGGACTAAGGGCAACAATTTCTCATTCATAGTGTTTTCACACTTAAAACTTTTTAAAAATCCTTTGCAGTAAGTGCAAGATCTTATGTATTCCTCTTTCCTTCTGGAGATTGTTCAGAGAATACATAGGCATAAATATCAAAATACATACTTTTGTATGGCTATTGTCATCATCATCATTATCATCATCGTCATTACTACATTAAAAAATGTTTTCAGAAGGAGTGTTGCAGCCAGGGCAGTGGTGCCGCACACCTTTAATTCCAGCACTTGGGAGGCAGAGGCAGGTGGATTTCTGAGTTCGAGGCCAGCCTGGTCTACAGAGTGAGTTCCAGGACAGCCAGGGCTACAAAGAGAAACCCTGTCTGGAAAAACAAAAAAACAAAACAAAAACAAACAAACAAAAAAGTTTAATTTCAACTCATTCCATTAGTATATTAAATGATTAAAACATGGCTCTTTAAAGCTGTGTAAGACGTCTCTCTTTAGCTGTTTAGAACTCACTATATAGAGGTGCCTAATCCAAATACTGTCTCCTCGACTTATACTGCAATAATCCTTTTTAACCTAGAGGTTATGCTATTTCGCATACTTCTGTAGATACTATGTTACTCTGAAGATAGACAACTTGTAATCCTGGTGAAATGGGTTTGTTTGCCAAATTGCTATGGGAGATGTGGGTATGTCTCTGCTGTGGGTCCAGGGAGTACCCTTTCTCTTGCCTGCTCTGTGGGTGCCAAAAGTGGTATTCCTTGGTGATTAGTTCTGTATCATATGATGTCCTTTATCATTGATTCCTTTCCTAGTCTTCAGACTGTTCATCCCCCTCTTATGGGAGGTATTTAACTCTTTTCCTGTAAGCGCAATTCTTTTGGTGGAATAAGGGTTATCTCTCCCAGCTGCCCACCCCAGTTTAATTTTTCTAACTCTATTCCATATTAGTTGATATTAATAAATGGCATTTAAAACATGGGCATCTCTTTAAAATGACATTTTGTTTGTTTGTTTTTAAAGACAGGGTCTCTCTGCTTAGCCCTGGCTGTCCTAGAACTCACTATATTAGAGCAGGGTGGCCTCAAACTCACAAGATCTACCTGTCTCTGCCTCCTGAGTGCTGGATTAAAGTCATGTGCTCCCATGCCCAGCTTGGTTTCTTAGACATTTTGTTCTGCAAAATGAGTTTTCCTGAAACTTAACAAGTAATTTTTTGTTTGTTTGTGTTGTGTTTTTTGAGGCAGGCTCTTTCTACATATCCCTGGCTGTCCTGGAACTCTTTGTAGACCAGGCTGGCCCTGAACTCTCTGAGATCCTCCTACCTCTGCCCCTGAGTTCTGGATTAAAGACATGTATCACTGTGCCCAACAATAAATAATATTTTTTTAAATCTGAGAAACCTTTCAACACAGAGGCAGTGACATGAAACTTAGGTGTTTTTTTTTTTTTTTTTTTTTTTTGAAAAGAAAGGAGATACTTGTCATCTTCAGAGTATTAATTGTATAATTCCTGTTATATAGCAGAAACACCCTTACCAACACTTAAAAGTTTCCTGTGTGTGCTACTCCTGTGTCCATTGACATGGCACCTGCTGCACATCCCTTTGCTCGTGCATCACATGTGCCATGGCCTGGATAAAAGACTCATCCTCTGCCTACAGCCCTTTCTCTTCTTTTTCCCCCTCAGAGGCCACCTCTGCCAATAAAACCTCCCACGTGAAAACAAAAAACAAACAAACAAACAAAAAAAAGTTTCCTGTGTAATAAAACCAGTTCACTCCTTAATCTCTCAGGCCTGCAAACTTCATGAAGTATGTTTCAGCTGTCAGAGTCATAAACCCACTTGGATTTTACATATTAAACAGAACTGCCTGATGTATAACTTCCTTATAGTCACTAAAACCCAGCAAAGGTGGGTAGTAAAAGGCTCAACTAATTCTCAGATTGAAGGCATGAAAGTAAAAGTTTCTCTCGCTCTCTCTTTTTTTTCTTTTTAACTTATGTTTACATGTCTAAAAGTCAAGATATTACTGCAGAAAATAAGCAATTGTATATATATTTCCACCACAGATAACAGGGTGGTGCAAAAGATATCAGTAGTTTGCTTCCTTCGGTTGCTTTTCTAGCCTGCTGTGGAAACTGGCTTGGGTCCTTTCAGATGAAAAAGACAATATCGTCAGCTTGTATTCAGGCTCATCTTTGATTGGAACTCCCTTGTGAATCATTTCAGCAATGAGATCTATGACAGGGTTGTCAGGACCATACACTAGTGCCTATCACTCTGTTGCCTCAAACTTACATCTCTTTAGAAAAAGTCTCCTTTTCTCCTGCCCACCATGGCCACCTTGTCCAGTGCCTAACTCTCCTCTTCAGAGATGGTGGGCAGTTGTTACTAAGAATATTTCTCCTGCCGGGCAGTGGTGGTGCACGCCTTTAATCCCAGCACTTGGGAGGCAGAGGCAGGCAGATTTCTGATTCGAGGCCAGCCTGGTCTACAGAGTGAGTTCCAGGACAGCCAGGGCTACACAGAGAAACCCTGTCTCGAAAAAACCAAAAAAAAAAAAAAAAAAAAAGAATAAAAAGAATATTTCTCCCAGTGGTCCACTAACCAACTGTCTCCTGTGTAATAAGTCCATGGAAAAGAGTTTCCGTTAGGACCTGGGAAGATTCTCCATAAGTTTTCTTGGTTACTCATATTTTTAATGGGACCTTCTACATAAACGTTGGTATTTCTGACTTATGTTTATTTGCATTCTAAGTAACTTTGATGTAATTGTTTCTTTAGTATTTTGCTGGCTTGTTGGACCATAAATCTTAAAGATCCCTGGTTGATAGTCTTGGTGCCTTTACATAATACTTTCTATAATACTGTTTATTTTATTGCTCTATTTTTAATAGAACCTGATTTGAAAAAACGGATCCGGGTACACTTGCTCAATGCCCATGGCCTGGATGAAGCTGGCATCGATGGTGGTGGTATTTTCAGAGAGTTTTTAAATGAACTACTGAAATCTGGATTTAACCCCAACCAGGGGTTCTTTAAGACTACTAATGAAGGGCTTCTATACCCCAACCCAGCTGCTCAGATGCTTGTGGGAGATTCTTTTGCAAGGCATTACTACTTCCTAGGCAGAATGCTTGGAAAGGTAATTTTTGTATAAAAATAAGGCTCAAAACAAAAGATGGCATTTTACTGTGTTTATTTTATGTGTTTACTGAGTTGTCGACATTTTGTTGATTATCATTATTCAAAATTGTTAGAAAACATTTTACTGATCCCTACTAGTAATTATATAGCAACTACATTTTATCATCATACATGATGAATGAATGGGTAGTAGTTGGACTAAAAAATAATTGGTATAGTACAAAAATGGGACTATAAAATTACAGATGGAGATATGTATTTATTTTTGTTTTTTAATATGTGCATGGGTATACTTGGAAATTGGTGTCTTTCTCACTTGCTCCCTACCATCCTTCCTGTGTGAGGCAGGCTCTTTCACTGAACCTAGAACTAGCTGATTCTGTTGACTATCAAGCCCCGGCTTTCCCCAGCTCCCCAGCACTGAGAATATAGAAGTGTGCTTCCATGCCTGGCTGTTTGTAGTTTTGTTTTATTAATGTGGGTGCTAGGAATGGAATGCCTCCTATAAATACTTTACTAGCCATCACCCCAGCCCCAAAAGTAACTATTTTAAAGTTGTTCAATGTGATTTAGACGTGTTACATGACTGAGGAATGTGTAACTAAAGGCAAAATTTCAGGTTTAATGGTGAAATGTACAGAAACAAGACAGGGGCACACTTGGCTCTGGGGATCTGCATTTCAATTTCTCCCTATAAGTAACCCTCAATCCCAACAAAATGTAGTAAAAAATATAAAAGAAAAAAAAAAGTAGTAAAAGTAAACTTTACTGGTTACTCATATTTTTAACTATGGAGCTTTTATATACAAGTATATATTTCTATATTATGTTTATTCTGTTTGCTTATTTGCATTTTATTAATGTGGGTTACTTTATTGTGAAAATGTACTAAGTGATATAACATCAGAGTACCTTACTATGTTTAAACAGTGTTTTTCAGCTTGATTTGAACCCATGACAGATAGTTAACAGTTTTGTAGTGGAAGGAATGGTGCATCGCATATGTCCAGTGGATCTCTGCATCAGGCTGTTACTACAAGTTTATTATTTAACTATGTGTTGTTCTGCTAATATTTGAGTCCAGGACACATGAGGCCAAGCTGGGATCTCTGAAGCTGGCTACAGTTTGTGAGCTAACTGACATGGGCCACTGAACTGAACTCAGGGCCTCTGCAATAATAGTTACTGCTCTTTTTTTTTTTTTTTTTTTTTTTGTTTTTTTTTGTTTTTCGAGAAGGTATTCTCGTGTAGCCGGCTGCCTGGAAGCTCAGAAATCGCCTGCCTCTGCCTCCAAGTGCTTGGACTAAAGGCTGGGCCACCACCAGCCCGCTAGTATACTGCTCTTTATCACTGAGCCAGCCCTCTAGCCCTGTTGTCAGACTGTTAAGTACCCAGTTCTGATTAGTATGTTGGCACGTGCCTTTAATCCCAGCACTCAGAAGGCAGAAGAAAGCAGATCTCTGTGAATTTGAGGACAGCCTGGTCTACAAAGTGAGTTATAGGAGAGCCAAGGGTACACAAAGAAACTGTCTTGAAATACTAAAGATGGTCTACAGCCTGATCTACAGAGTGAGTTCCAGGACAGCCAGGGCTACACAGAGAAACCCTGTCTCAAAAAAACAAAAAAAAAAAAAAAAAAAAGAAAGAAA
Source organism: Mastomys natalensis (assembly GCA_021653895.1). Classification (NCBI taxonomy): domain Eukaryota; kingdom Metazoa; phylum Chordata; class Mammalia; order Rodentia; family Muridae; genus Mastomys; species Mastomys natalensis. Next base: position 437,771 of record JAJTUV010000016.1, on the reverse strand, counting down.
GAATACTAAAGAAAGGAAGAGAAAAGAAGGTAGGAAGGGAGAAGATACCACGGGTTAGGTGAGTCATGAAATTATGGCCATGAGGGTTGGCCAGTTGGAGTTAAGAGCTGCCCAATGGAACACGGCAAATTATATAGCTCAGGGTTATTGATAGAAATGTAGGGATTCTAATAGCACAGAAGTTAGATATCTGCCCAGCTCTGGTGCTGATTGAGGCTTATTATAAATATAAAGGTTGTGTGTGTTTGTGTGTGTGTGTGTGTGTGTGTGTGTGTGTGTGTGTTTTAAATCTGGAACCTGAAGGCAGGGTAGAAGCCCCCAGCTGAGAGTAAATATTTACTACAACAACATATTGACACAGGAAAGATTTTACTGCAGACTCAGTGACTCAAAACTATTATGAGTCCTTGTAACTTGAGGAACAGCCTCTTGTAGCAGGCAGCTGAGGACTCAACACAGCTAAGGGTGGAGGTCGTTCATCGGGCCTCCCTTCTTCACCTTACCCCTGCAGCAGAGATCAGCTGCTCTGCCTCCTGAAAGCTGGGATTAAAGGCGTGACCCAACATGGCCAGTCTCAGAGAGGAAAGCTGTAGCACATTTGGTGATGTGAAGTAACATTGTAGAGTACACATAGCACACCAGCTAATGACACTTATCACTAAGCCTGATGACTGAAGTCTGAGCTCTGTATTCAACATAGTAAGAGAAGAAAAACAACAAATTGTCCTCTAGCTTCCATATGCATGTCACGATATGTACCTCCTTCCTAATAAAATAAATGTAATGCAAAGTGTGTGTATAAAACTCTAATATCTTAGCCGGACGGTGGTGGCGCACGCCTTTAGTCCCAGCACTTGGGAGGCAGAGGCAGGAGGATTTCTGAGTTCGAGGCCAGCCTGGTCTACAGAGTGAGTTCCAGGACAGCCAGGCTACACAGAGAAACCCTGTCTCAAAAAAAAAAAAAAAAAAAAACAAAAAAAAAAAAAATATATATATATATATAATATTATATATATATATATATATATATATAAAAGAAATATTCACTCTGAGCCCCAGTCATATGTACAATTAATACATGTTAGCCAAAAATTAGAGTGTAAGGGTCTGGAGAGATGGCTCAGTGGTTATGAGCACTGACTGATGCCCTCTTCTAGTGTGTCTGAAGGCAGCTACAGTGTACTCATATACATAAAATAAATAAATCATAAAAAAAAATTATAGCATGTGATGGCACTTTAATTCCAGCACCTAGATGCTTTAATTTCAGCACCTAGAATGCTTAGGCAGGAGGATTGTGAGTCAAAGACCAGCCTGAACAAGACTTTGTCTCAAAAGGTGAGGACTTGGCACATAGTTCAGTGATCAAGAGTTTGTACAAGTTGTTGAACCCCCAAGACTGCAGAATATAAATAGAAGTGAATTAATTAAATTATTTTTAAAGCTGTAGCTCCTTGAGAATGGTGGTTGATTTAGTTCCTCAGAGTTTTCTGCATGGGAATTCCTCAGGGGTTTCTGAAATGTCTATTTACTATCAGATTGTAAGTGGTTAACTTTACATCAGCATGTCTGCATCCAAATGAATGCACCCGTACAGCACTAATAGCATGGCACCTGAACATTAAATCTGCAAGAGAAGAAAACTATCTATTGATTGATTATAGTATTTATTGGGTCATAATATATTTAAATTTTCTTAATGCATATGTTAGTGATTGTTTACTGTGATAAAGTGCACAAAGGTCTTCAGAGCAGCTTCGCACGGGAAGAATTACCTCCTGTCACTGGTCACTTCTCAGTTAAAAGTTCCATTAGCAGATGGTTCCTGCCTGGGCTGTGGGTCATGGCTGCACTTTGTTGTCTGTAAATCAGGCTCTCGACAGGGATAAGTAAACAGCCTTGGATGTGGTCATGTCATGTGGGACTTTTTCACAGATAGAAGCACCTTAGTCCATTTAAGCCAGTTAAGTTCAGAATATTTATTGGAACAAATCTTTTATTGTATTTGAATTCTACTTGAAAATTTCCCCTTGATTCAGCATATTGATTTAATTGGAGCAGAATGCCTATAAATCAGATTATTTGTTAATACCATGGTAATATATTTGAAATTTTTAATTAGCAGATTGTGTAACTTCAACATGCTTTATAATTGTGTATTTCAGTAGAGTAAGTATGCAGTTAATGTATCATAAAGTGAGATGTTGACAGTTAGCAGTTGATCTTGACCTTTCTGGAAACTGAAAGAGTTTATTCTTATATGTCATTAGTGTCCCTTAGAAAATGCCCTCTGGGTTCTAAGGCTTAAATCTGTAAGGCTTGAGATGCTTGCCTCATCCTTCACGTGACACAGCTCCTCTCCTCTGCCTCATCCACTTTGATCAAACCAAGGCTCTTGTCTTTTCTTAAACTTGTGATCTGACAGTAGCACAGACCTTCTAAAACTACAGAACCTTTTACACAATTTGAATTCATGTTTAGTGACTGTGCCAGCCATAGCTGTGCACACCTTTAACCCCAGCACTGGGAGGCAGAGACAGGAGGATCTCTGAGTTTAAAGTCAGCGTAGTCTACATAAGCAAGTTCCAGGACTAAATAGTGAGATCTTGTCTCATCAAAACAAAATAACAAAAACAATTTAGTGGCCATGGCACCTATGTTTTGCTCTTAATCAAGATCAATTTAGAAAGTCAGCTATAAATAGTTGAGCCCAATCTTTAGCATGAGTTAGACCAGGTAAGGAACTCCTGATCTTGATTGCATGACCTGAAGTGTGTTTAACTTTGATATTATAAATAGATAGAGTAAGCACTCAAATGGGAAAGTTAGGTAGAGGTTGGTGACAGTGAAATCTCAGCCCTGGTAGTATAGAGCTGAAAAGGAGAAACATACAAGGCATTTGTTGATAGTCAGGAGAAAAGGGAAGAGGATAGGAAGGAGCCTGCCTGGTTTGTTCTGAGAACAGGAGGATAGAGGTGGTATTGGCTAAGCCAGGGTAGGTTGGATAAGAAGTTCCTAGATTTAGATACCTGAGGCATGCCTTAGGGTTTAGATACACCTTAGGCAGACACTGTATTCAAGAACAAGGTCTGGACTGAGCTTTAGACTGGAAGGGGTGCACACAGAGGGTGGAGCTTGGGAACCAAGTCCCTTGGGACAACAGAGTTCCACAAAAGAAAGAGAAAACAAGGAGGATGAAATGTTTCAGAAGGCTGATAAAGATTGTCTCAAGGGAAAAGAGGATAATTACTCTGTGATGTTACTGATGGACCAGATAACATTAGAACAGAGAAGTGGCCTTGTCATTTATCAGTGTGAACAATCACTTTGCATGGAATGGAAGCAAAGCCTGGGCAGATGGTCAGGAAGCGCAGCATCATTGTAGCTAAGGTATTATTCTGTGCTCTATTTCTTTGACTGTCATCTGGGAACTACTATGACCATTCAGACTAACAAGCAGTAAAATGAGGACCATTTTCTTTAGCACTAGACAAGCAAACTGCTGCTTTTACCCTCTGCATGAAGTACAGACCTGATGCTTTGAGGAGAGAGTATTCTCTGCAAGATTCCATATTCAGTTCAGGTATTTGAGAATGTGACTTGAGGTCTGTAGCTGAAAGAAGACAGAAAGATAGGCAGGGTGCTAATAATTCTCAGTGCTTTCTCCCAGAGCGTGTCCATAGGTGCAAGCAGAGAGACTTCAGTGAAGTCATGGGAGGTATGCTTCAAAGGGAGGGAGCTGAGAAAAGTGATTAGAGCCTATGTGGGAAAGAGGCTGATGGCCCCAAGGATGACCCAGAAATAGCAGCTTCACCTGGGACGTGGTAGAAGTCTATATGTCCCTTGGGCTAGCTAGCTTGCAAGCTTCATTCTGCCAATTCTCAAATTTGCTGAGCTAACCATGAGAATGACTCCCCAGGGAAACATGGGTTATCAAGTTGATTGAAGTCTGGGTTAAGTGAACCAAAGTGGCCAATAACTAGAGAGAGGCAAGAAATCGTGAGCTGGGCCAGATGTGACGTCACCTGTAATTCCAGCACTTGAGAGAGAGGCAGGAAGATTGGGAATTCAAGGCCAGCCTGTGATACATGAGACCCTATGTCAAGAAACTAAAGAAAAGAAATGATGAACTGTGTGTAAACAAACTAAAAGCACAGACAATGATCACAGAATCCCATCCTAAAGTCTGGACTGTTGAGAAAAACAGGAGGCTGGAGAGATGGTTCAGCAGTTAGAAGCATGCACTGCTCTTGCAGAGGACCTATGTTTGGTTCCCAATACCTGCCATGGTGGCTCACAACTATCCATAAATAAATCCAGTCCTAGGGGATCTAACTCCTGACCTCTAAGATCACCAGTACACACATTCAGGCAAAATACTTAAACTCATTAAAATGTGAGAAAGGAAAGGAAATTAGTCTGTAAGTGGAGACAAGGAGGGAAAGAACTGAAAAGGAGAAAGGGGACAGAGATTAGCATGGGCTGTCAAACCAGGGGTTGAAAGGACTGGGTGAGGGTCAGTAGAATAGGTTCAGAAGACAAGGTGGCCAAGGTGAGCTAGTGAGTTGGCAAAAATAAGTAGCTAGAATGTTAGATCATGAGCAATTGGGTCACTGAAGTCACCAAAGGTTTTTGTCACAGGACTGTTGGAGTAAAAAGCTTTTGCTTTTTAATTTTATCATCGTTTTTGTTATTATGCACATAATGTGAAAATGGGTGGCCGGGCGGTGGTGGTGCACGCCTTTAGTCCCAGCACTTGGGAGGCAGAGGCAGGTGGATTTCTGAGTTTCAAGGCCAACCTGGTCTACAGAGTGAGTTCCAGGACAGCCAGGGCTACACAGAGAAACCCTGTCTCGAAAAACCAAAAAAAGAAAAGAGAAGAGAGAGAGAGAGAGAGAGAGAGAGAGAGAGAATGGGTATGTGCCACAGTGCACTTTTGCAAGTCAGGTCCAACTGTGGGTTTTAGAAATGGGTCTTGGGTCTCAGGCATGCGTGGCATTCACTTTTACCTGCTGAGTCCAGGAGTGAGAATCTTGAACTAAGGAGGGCCTGACAGTGCTAGCAAGGTGCCAGGGGCTCTGGCCCAGTGTAGGTATCACAAGGAGGATATGTGTTCTGGAAATAGTGCCAAAGGGATCTCTTCAGTTCCATCCCCAGGGGTTAAGATGTAAAAAAGACATAAGACACAGAATATCTTTGGCAGGAACAGAGAAGTGTGCAGAGCTGATGCTGTTCATTGCTGAGATCAGCACTGAATACACATTTGATTCCTCAGTGCTACCTGAATCCTACATGTGAAAAGAAAAAGGAGGCCTAGAGAGAGGATCCAGTGGTTATGAGCACTTTCCAGCACACGTATCAGATAGCTAGCAAACTCAAGGAATGTCTACATGCACAATCCCACACATACATGTACATAGAACTAAATATGTTAATTTTCTAAAAGGCCATCAGTTGATTTAATCAAAAGTTAAAGCAGTTGTGCCTCTAATAGCAGTAACTGTGGGATCTTCTCTCCTCCCCTCCCCACGCCCCATGGCTGTTCCTGCTCGTCCAGTAACAAAGCAGCCAGATGTGTTCAGTTGCCTCTCTGGTTGCACATCCACTAGATCACTAGTGAGCAGTTGCACTCATTGAAACTAACATCCACACAAGTGACGAAGTGCAGCTCAGCACCGGTGCACTAGGCACAGCCCTGATTTAGTGTCACAGGGTTAGCTGTGGGGTTAGCTGTGACTGAAAACCAGAGACTAGAGAGGAGTCTAGATGGCATGTCCATGTTTTGTTTTTTAAGCTATGTGGTTAGCATTATTAGAAATGATTAAAATTATTATCCACTTGCTTATTTGGGATGGCTTTAAAGCAAGACATCATTTCCTATAGTTTTTAGATTAAGTTATAAATGTTCACTTTAGAACTACCTGAAGATTGATGAGATGCATTTGAAAAGCATTATTTTTTTATTGATTCTTAATGTAGTAAATTACCAAAGTTATTTGGCAGCAAGCAGAAGTAGCCTGTGCTGTGGCTCACATTTTTTTTTCCTGATAGAACCACAATTTGCATTAATTACATTGAGACTGCACTCACTTATATTAAAAGGCTTCTACTATAATTAATCCTTTTCATTTCAAACCATTTTGGCACAATTTCTGGCTATAAACATTAGTGAAGGACATAACTGGAAACTTCTGTACAGGCTTTTCTGTATACCTAGATTTTTTTTTTTTTTTTTTTTTTTTTTTGTGTGTGACAGGTAGTTATTGATATATTTCTAGGAACAAGTGTGGTCAATGTGCTTGAAAATGCTAAGTGGATTATTTTACATAAAAAATAGACAGTTTTAGAGTTGTGTAACTAACCTGTATTTAGAAAGTACTTTGATTTATGCTTACATTTGTATCTCAGTTGCATACATTATAGAAATTTAATTTATAATCCATTTAGCTGATGCAATCATAGTTTTCAGTGCTATCATTTATTAGTGCTTGTATATTAAATGCTCTAAAGGTTTAAACCTGCCTTATGTAAAAAATTATACCTTTGCATTTACATTTTATGAGTCACAGTAGGATTTCTGCTTAAAATTCAGGTAGCCCTGATATATTTAACAAATTTCTCTGGTTTATTGTTACTAATGCAGAAATGGCAAACAATGACCTTCCATATTGAACATCCAATGATTTACACTCCAGCTTACTTTCAAAGTCCACTGTGTAAATGAGGGCTTTTTCTCAGTCCATGAGGATCAATCATGCAGCTTTATGCAGAATGCTCTCCTTGGCTTTGAACTCATCCTTCATTTAGAAATAATGGTGTTTATAAGTGCTCCAGGTTACTATTATTAACTGTTGTTGTTTGTTTGTTTGTTTGTCTGTTTTGAAAAGAGTTGCCCATGGGGGAAATTGCGTCATATAGTTAGTTATCATTGCCTGGCCATGCTGCTGGCCTGAGAGGGAGGGAGGGAGGGAGCACTGACTCAACGTGAACACTGATCTCTGAGTTAGACATATTCTAAGGGGAAAAATGTGGAGGAAGACTTCTCTGAGTCCATAGGAATTGATTTCTTAGCATGTTAGGCCTTAGGAAAATGATCTGCTCAGTATGATGCTTATGTTTACAAGAGTGTTCTAGAGCACCAACCAAGCTGTTAACCAAGGAACTTGACAAAGATTGGTTATGGCCTCCAAGTTTGCCTGTCAGAATAAGACACTAAGAGTATAGTGGTGGGTTTTGTTTGTTTGTTTGTTTATATGCTTCTGTGGTATGCTCATTTGCCATGGTGCACATGTGGAGGTAAAGGTAAAGTTCTCTCATTCCACCATGTGGTCCCAAAGATTAGGCTTGTCAGTAAGAACCTGAATTCGCCATCTAAAGCCACCTTGCCACAGGTTCTAAAAAAAATTTTTTTTTTTAATTCTTACCACATATTTCTGAGTCTGTATTGCATTTACAACTGTGGGTCATTGGAATATTTACTATGTGGCATGAATCTCTGACCTGATGTTGGAAACCTTACATAATTTTACTTTCCATTTCTGCTAGGGAATCTCTGGAGATCTACATAGTAACTCATTAACACTAATTAATCCAATGGGTGTCAGGAAGAGCAGCTTCCAGCCACAGTGAGATGCTCCATTGCCTCAACTACCAGGGCCAAGATTAAAAAGCTGGCAGTCCTGACAGGTGGGAGTGTGAGGGCCAGTAGGAGTCCTCACACATCATTGGTGGGGGGAAAAAGGTGCTAGCATTTTAGAAGCTCTTTGGACAATGTCTTCCTTTTGCTAGCCACCTCTATGCTCTGTCCTAAGTATACGCTCATGAAACTTCAGAAGTGGAAACACCACACATGTTGTCACCAGAATCTATCACATCACAGCAGATGAAAGAATCTCCAAAACCTGGTGTGTGCTATATTATGAGAAGTCTTAGGAGTGATAAAACTTAGATCTGTGGAAGGGATTCCCTGAATTTACTCAGGTATAACCAAGTAAGAAATTCATCAAAGGGCTGGAGAGATGACTCAGAGGTTAAGAACATTGGCTTCTCTTCCAGAGGACCCGGGTCTAATTTCCAGCAAACACATGGCAACTCACAACTGTCTGTAACTCCAGTTCCAGGAGATTGGACACCCTCACACAGACATATATGTAGGCAAAACACCAGTGTATATAAAATAAAAATAAACTATCAAATAGTCATGCAAGGTTTATCTATACAATAAACCTTGCAGGGCAAGCAATTGCAAAAATAACTTAAAGTGAGGCATATTTCTTATTTTTACCCTTTTTTAAGGACATGTAGGTATGTAGCATATGTATTCAAGAGTTCAACACAGAGGCTGAAAGAGTATATTAGATCTTCTGGAACTAGAGTTATAGGTAGTTGTGAGCCCCCTGATGTGGGTACTGAGAATTGAACTCAGGTCCTCTGGAAGAACAGCAGTCTTCTGAACTACAGAAATCCAATGGCCAGTGTCTTTCTAAGATAAAGAGAAGATGTGACTTTACAAAGCAAACACACAGTGTAGATGCAGAGGCAGGAAGTAGAAGGTGCAGGTGAAGCCATGGGTGCTAAAGGTGTCCAGAGCTGCCAGGATCCTGAAGGGGAGTGAAGGATCCATCTGCAGAATTGTGAGACAGTACTCTGTTTTGTTTAGTTTCCTGTTTGTGTTCACTTGGTGCCTAATATGCTATAACCCTAGAGCACTCATATCTGACTGTTTGTGGAAAACATTGCTGACGGATTGTAGCATGAAGGATTTGGCTCTTAGAAGGCCCATTTGGTTTACACTTTAGTTTCAGCCCTGGCCTGGCACGTGGTAAATGCATTGGCCTCACATTATCACGGAGTCAGGGTCTGCCTTTCAGGACTCTGTCACTGTTGAATTAGCTTATGTTCTGTTATAGGAAGCATACAGATAATAATGACTGTTAATCCCCTTTGGTCTGTCTGAAGGCTCTGTATGAAAACATGTTGGTGGAACTACCCTTTGCTGGCTTTTTCCTGTCCAAGCTACTGGGAACCAGTGCAGATGTTGACATCCACCATCTTGCCTCATTGGACCCCGAAGTCTACAGGAACCTGCTTTTCCTCAAGAGCTATGAGGAGGATGTGGAGGAGCTGGGACTGAACTTTACTGTGGTGAACAATGACCTGGGAGAAGCCCAGGTGAGCTGGGGACACATTTCCTCTTTCAGTGGGAAGACGGTCCTTATGCGTCTGTCACCATGGCATTGTCCTCAATTGGAAAAAACTTGACTGGAGCTTGGCAGCAGCAGCAGCTCAAGCTTTCCAGGTCACTCTTGTTCTCAGCATCTTACAGAGACAGTATGCCCTGCTTGTCAGTCCTCCCCTCTCTGAATTGTACCCTAGTTGTGAGTTTTATTTAATCTCCATTGTTCATGTAGAAGACCAGATGTCATTACCAGGAACCATCCTGGGTGTGTTCTATGCCAGGGTTCCAGGATTCACCAACCAGTCACACCTAGGGAATAAACAGGTTAACAAGTTAAGAAGAGATTGTTCATGCTGAACTGCAGGCTTGTAATCTCAGCACTAAGAGGGCAGAGAGCAAGGTGAGGTTGTACCATTATAAGGATGTTTCCACTGTACAGCCATGTGTGTGCTCCTATCGCCATGTATCTTGGTAGCACAATCTCTTTAGTTAAGGTTTCTGTTGCTATGATAAAACCTTGACCAAAAGCAACATGATGAAGAAAGGGTTTATTCATTTTACAGCTTCTAAAGTTCATCATCTAAGGAGTAAGAAAGAGCAGGAACAAGGAAAGAACCCAGATGTAGGAACTAATGCAGAGGGTGCTGCTGACTTGACTGGCTTGCTTCTTGTGGCTTGCTCAGCCTGTTACAGAACCCAGGACCAGCAGCTCATGGATGGCACTACCCACAGTGAGCTGTGCTTTCCCACATCAATAATCAATCTAGAAAATTCTCTACAGGTCAGTCTGGTGGGGACATTTTCTCAATTAAGGTCCCTCTTCCCAGATGACTCTATCCTCTGTCAAGTTGATATAAAAACTAGTCAGCATGCATGATTAGTACCTCGAGGTGCTGCTACCTGAGGCAGCTGCTGGTAGCATAGACTTTTTCTCTGCATTAAGAAGTGATAGATGGGGGCCAGAGACTTGGCTCAGTGGTTAAGAGCACCGTTTGTTCTTCCAGAAGTCCTGGGTTGAATTCCCAGCAACCACATGGTGGCTCACAACCATCTGTAATGAGATCCGATGCCCTCTTCTGGGTGTGTCTGAAGACAGCAACAGCATACTCACATACATAAAATAAATAAATCTTTAAAAAAAAAAAAAAAGAAGAAGAGAAGTGATAGATGTAATGTAGGAATAATCATACCAGAGATCTGATTAGAAGAATAAGGAAGCACATCGGTAGAACAGTTTTAAGGAACTTCTGCAGAAGTAGATAGAAGCAGGCAACCCTTTATGCTGAGTGCCACTATTCTTCTCTGTAAAGAAGCAGTTCTGTGGCTGGAGAGATGGCTCAGTGATTAAGAGCACTGACTACTCTTCCAGAGGTCCTGAGTTCAATTCCGACCAACCACATGGTGACTCACAACCATCTGTAATGGGATCTGATGCCATCTTCTAGTATGTGTCTGAAGACAGCGACAATGTACTCATCATATATATAAAATAATAAAATCTTTAAAAAAAAAAAAAAAAAAAAAAAGCAGTTCTGTTACCAGGGTATTTCCTTTAGTGTGAGCATTATGCCTGTTTACCAGAAGAAAAAGCCAAGGGTATAACCAGACATAAATAATGATGACTAGTTGGGCTGGAATCATAAGGCCTTATTGGAGTCCTTGATTTTCTTGACTGTGTGGCCTTAGACAAGTCATAGGGTCTTCCCTGTCGCAGAAGCAGCTGTGGTATTGTCACAGCTGACCCTCAGAAGTGCCAGAGGAAGACACCTACAAGGAGAGCTTCCCTGTGCTGTTTTGGTTGGTTATTGTTGGGTTTGTTTTTGTTTTCATTGCACTGCTGTAGTGGAACCTAGGATTTCACAATGCTAGTCATTTCTTCTCCCATTAAGCTACGCCCGTGACCTCTCTGTTCAGTCTTCAAAGGATATCTTAATATACCCATCAAACCTAGAATTGCGGCACATTTGGGTGACTTTTAAATGAACATAGACTAAACATAGATATTTAGATTTAGCCGAGAGAGGATTTTAAATTAAAAGTAGTATCAGTATTTCATAAGTTACTAGAAATTCCACTATTAGATGATTGGTGGTCTTAGAAGTCCTTTTAACTAAAAACTTGATTGTTTCTTTGTCTTTACATCCTACAATCACATCATCATCTATTACCTACCTTAATCCATTTAAAGGAAGCGGTGTTTTTATATATGGAAATATAATAGCCAGCCTCAGAAGGCCTGGTTAACAGATGAACTGTCAGCTGAGCACCAGCAGAGGAATTAAGGTAATGAGCAGTCCTCACTCAGCTTGGAGACAGTGGCCTGAAAGCCCATTGTAAGGTTTGATGGTCCCAAATTGAGAAAGCAAATTAGTAAGAAAGATTGAATCTCTAAAATGTGAAATACTGCAGAAAGAACCAGCCACGTTTATCATTGAAGTTGAAAGCTGCATAACTTTAATAAAATGGGAATGGGTGACCATGTCCTCTAGTACCAGATTCAGGTTGATTTAAGTAAAGTTTTTCACCTAACATTGAAATATCCTTGATGTAAAGTGGTAAAACTTGGGGTATCGAAAATACTACTCGGGTGAATAGTATGTTTTTGTTAGACTAAGGATATAAAAGAAAAGAAAGTAGAGTTGGGGAAAGGTGGTGGTGCCCGTCGTTCTGTGATGTACAATATAAGCACTCCTATAGCCAAAACTTTCCTCCTGCTGCCCAGATGCAGAGCCTGTTTCAGACCATCACTAACAATAGTGCCATCATTAATGTGTGAATACAGAAATGTCTTTGCTCCTTTATTTTGTGCCCCACCCCACCCCCAGCCACCATTACATGACCCGAGATGGGCTTGAATTAGCGCTCTGCTTTTGCTTTCCAAGTGCTGGGATTATAATTATGAAGCCCTCACTTATTTATTATATATTCTTTATCCTTGGAATAGGTAACCTCCACTAACACCAGAAATGCATTTCTATCATAAGGCATTCAGAGCATGCTCTTGGAGCTAATTCTACTACATCTGTGGTCATCTTCTCTGTATATGAAAGTTCATGCAGTCACAGTACCTACTGCTGAGGGAAGGGCTCCTGTTACTGTGAGAACTGCATTGCCACTGCTGGCCCTGCCATGACATTTAAAGAGCTGTTTTTCAGATTCATTCTAGATTTAGAAACACAGAGTAGCCAGGAGGTGGTGGTGGCACACACCTTTGTTTACAGCACTGGGGAAGCAAAGCCAGGCAGGCCAGTCTCTCTGAGTTCAAGGACAGCCTAATTTACAAAGCAAGTTCCAAAACAGCCAGAGCTACACACAGAGAAACCCTCTCTTGAAAAACCAAGATAAATTTAAAAAAAAAAAAAGAAAGAAAGAAAGAAACAGTATTGCTGTATTGGGGCAGGAGGTGTTGTTTTGTCTTTTTAATGTTTTAGTTTATTTTGAATTTTGTTTTTAAGACATTTTATTCACTGTGTAACTCAGGATAGACTAAAAATCTTCAGGCCTTAGCTTTCCAAGTGGTGGAATTAATAGGCATGTCAGTATATCTTTCTCCTTCCCTTCAAAATAATTTACCACTGTCCTTTAAGTCAAACATTCTATAATAGAGGCAACATTCTAAAAAGATTAAAGGAAGTATAGTGACTGTTGATTCTCCAAAATGAGTACCTTATTCTCTTTGGGACTAAATTGATCCTTTGATTCATAACTTTGCCCTTAGTGACTATACTTTTTAAAAATGAAATTGTCTCAATTCCATTATTTCTCAGTACTAGGATAGGACAGGATGCTTAATGATGGGAAGGAAACAAGGTGCTGCCTCATTATCATAGCTATCCCGTTGTGAGCCTGTGCTGTGGGTGCATGTTAGATTTTTTTTTCTAAAACTTTTGTTTCCCTGTTTTCACACTTCTAGAACCCTGTGCTTTCTCTTACAGGTAGTTGAACTAAAATTTGGTGGGAAAGACATCCCAGTAACTGGGGCCAACCGAATTGCCTACATCCACCTGGTGGCTGACTACCGGCTGAACAAGCAGATCCGACCGCACTGCCTAGCTTTCCGCCAGGGCCTAGCCAACGTTGTGAGCCTAGAGTGGCTCCGAATGTTTGACCAACAGGAAATTCAGGTATCATGGCTACTATTCTCAAAGACAAGTTGTCTCAGGAAATAAAACACATTCTGAAAATATCCCTCAAGTTTACAATTTAACCTCCCCCCCTCTCCCCTAGGTATTAATTTCTGGTGCACAAGTTCCTGTAAGTCTGGAGGACCTAAAATCCTTTACAAACTATTCAGGTACGTTACATTTATTATTAGACTGTGCCTTTCTCATAGGTCAGTTGTCACTGTAACCTCTTGTATCCCTATCTTCTGTCTACCTTACTGTGAACTACTACTCTCAGTTACTTGCATGGCTACCAGTGTGCAAGTGTGACTGAGCCTTTTCTCATTTTTATAATGTTGGGTATATTGTGTCTTTTCTTCTTCATGATTTACCTTTTATTTCTACTCATAAACATTTGGTTATTCCCAGTCTTGCTGGGCATGGTAGTATTGCTTCCTTAATCTCAGCACTTGAAAGACATGAGCAATCCCAGCACTTGGGAGGCAGAGGCAGGTGGATTTCTGAGTTCGAGACAGCCAGGGCTACACAGAGAAACCCTGTCTCAAAAAAAACAGAGAGAGAGAGAGAGAGAGAGAGAAGAAAAGGAAAGGAAAGGAAAGGAAGGAAGAAAGACAGACAGACATGAGCAGGGAGATCTTTGTGTATTCTAAGTCAGCCTGGTCTATATAGTGAGTTCCCAGGAAGCCAGAGCTATGTAGAGAGACTTAGTCTCAAAAAACAACAAAAATAAACAGAGTGATAGGCTAGCTAGCATACCGTCTATAGTTAAATGTGCTTAGCGTGTGAGCCTGTCTCAAAAACAAACAAAAAAACAGACATGGTAGCCCATGCCTTTAGTCCCAGCACTTGGGAGGCAGAGGCAGGGGGAATCCCTGTGTTCCATGACAGCTAGGGCTGCACAGAGAAATTCTGTCTCTAAAAACAAAGAAAGAATGAATAAAAGAAAATGAGGTAGAACCTGGTGGTTGTGGTGGTGGCAGTGCACGCCTTTAATCAGGGAGCCCCTTTGTCAAAAATACAAACCAAATTCCTTGAGTAGGGCAGTGGCCCTTTGTATAAACAAAGGTTTTACTGGGTGAAACCTTTGCAAAAAGGTCTTAATAGGTGAGAGATAAAAAGATTTGAATTCCTGGTGGGGTGGGGGGGCAGGACCTGGTAGTGAGAGGTGGCTCAGCTGTTAAGAACACTTGACTGCTCTCCCAGAGGTCCTGAGTTTCTGAGTTCAGTTCCCAGCAACCACATGGTGCCTCACAACCATCTGTAATGGGATCTGATGCCCTCTTCTGGTGTGTCTGAAGAGTGTACTTACATAAAAATAAATAAACAAGTCTTTAAAAAATTGGACTTCAATTCCTTGTCCTCAATATAAGTTCTATAGTATTTGATAAGAAAGACTCATTTACCCATTTGATATTTCTTATAGGAAAAAATGAAGGATGGGCACAGCTTGGGATAGAAACGTTTCAAAATGTGTAACTAGTAATAGGGTCACAATATGAAAAGAACTATTGCCACTCAATGATAAGCTTAAAAACAGAGGCAAAAACTTGTTACAAGACTCTGACGTTAAGTAAATGGTCCAGCAATTATTTAAGCATGCAGAGAGACAATTAACGCCCGTCCTTAGTGATGAGAAAGATAAAGTTAAGCCCTGTCTAAACGGCTGTGGCCAACAGAGACGATTCCCAGTGTTTGTTTGAGAGATGCCCTCTTGATACGGATCAATGTTAATAGGAGTCTCTTGGAAAAGGTTTGGAGTTTTCTCCCGCAGACAGAGTTTTTCTTTGTAGCCCTGGCTGTCCTGGAACTTGCTCAGTAGACTAGGCTGTCCTCAACCTCAGGAATCTGCTTGCCTCTGCCTCTCCAATACTGGGATTAAAGGTGTACACCATCATAACCAGCTTAGTTTGGAGTTATTTAAACAGTTGAATATAGAATGACTGGGTCTCTGCAGAAGGGGAAGTCATACCCAAGTCTCACACTATAGACAGAAATAACAAAGTAGATTAATAACCTCACTACAAACTTGTGTAGTATACCGTACAATAAGCAGTGTGAATTGAAGAAAATATTTGCAAGTCACACATAAATATCTAGTTTCTAGAACAGATAAACTCTTAGCAGTTAAGTACTGATGATGATGATGAGACATGATAATCTCAAGGTAGAAGCTGGAGGTGGTAATGTATATGTTAATGTAGGAAATAAGAAACACCACACTAAGATTTAAGTTCATACTCATTAGGGATAATATTAAACAACATAGGTGTTGGGCAGGGTGTGCAAAAATTGAAAGTTTCATCTGCTGCTTATTACAATATAAAATGGGACAGCTGTGGTAAGAATGGCTTTGTGGTTCCTGAAAGAGTACAGCTTAGTGGTAGAGGACTTCCTGGTATACTTGGTTCTGTTCTCACTGCCACCAAATAACAAAAATGCAGAACAAGCTGGACAGGGGTTGTGCACACCTTTAATCCCAGCACCCAGAAGGCAGAGGCAGGCAGATCTTGAGTTCCAGGGCAGCCAGAGCGAGAGAAATGCTGTCTCAAAAAACAAAAATAAGGACCGGAGAGTTGGCTCAGCTGTTAAGAGCATTGACAACTGTTCCAGAAGTCTTGATCCAATGCCAGCAACTACATGGTGGCTCACACTATGTGTTATGGAATCCTCTTTGATGTGTCTGAAGACAGGGACAATGTACTCATATACATGAAATAAATAAATCTTTTTTAAAATTCAGTTTTGTGTATGGGTGTTCTGCCTGAATGTGAATCTGACTTAGCGTTAGATTCCTCAGAACTGGAATTATAAGCAGTTGTGAACCACATAAATGATGCTAAGATCAACCTGGTCCTCTGAAGGAGTAGCAGTACTCTATATTGCTGTGCAACTCTCTGCCCACCCTTTTAAAATTTTTAGAACTGTGTATGAACGTACATCGATGCAAAAGTGCTACAACATTTTGTGGTCAGAGAATAGCTTGTGGAAGTCAGTTCTGTTCTTGTAGTAGGGACCCAGGAATTCAGGTTGAGGTCGGATCATCAGGTTTGGTAGCAAGTTGCAGTTGTACAGGCCCAACATGGATGAATCTTGAGCCCCGTTGTGCTAAGTAAAAAGACCAGAATAAGTGACAGAACTAGATGTTTTGCTTATGTGAGGCACCTGAAAGAGGCTGCAGACTCATAAAGGAGATGAACTTTCTAATGGGAAGGAGGCAGGTGGGGTCCTGTTGAGGTGAGACTGATGGCTTCATGGAGAAGTAAATGTGATCAATACTCTTGAATTCTCACAGAAAAAGTGGTTTGAATGGCGAATTTTATGTTGTATATTTTACCAAAAACTGGGGAAAAAATCTAGGGCTAAGAGATGACTCAGTGTGTAAACTGTTCTTGTGGCCATGCCTTAGGACCCGAGTTTGATCCGGGGATCCACGTGGTAGAAAAAGAACCACATACACACAATAAGTAAATAAACAGACATACTTTTAAATTAAGACAAAACAAATCAAGCTAGATGTAGTCCTTAAGAGACTGAGACAAGATTTATGTGTTAAAGGCAAATCTGTACTGTAAAGTGAGGCCAAGAGACAGGTGGGAAGGGAAGAGAAAGGAACAGAGAAGAAAATGCCCAGCCAGAGTTCCTGTGTTCAGTTAAAAGGCGTTTTATATGCACCGTCTGTGGAGTTAGAGACAGGTCAGAGGTGTCTGTAGGAGCTTTGTGAGAAAAATGGAAGTGTTTTAAATATGGATGTGCTAGTGATTCTAAATTTACTAAAAATCACTTAAATTTGCATTGATGTGTGTGCATGTTTTTTCTTCTGTAATTGCTGTTGCTCTAAACCTGAACTCTAATCTTATGTAAAAACAAATAATGCCACAGGTCATAGTGTCTGCACTCTCCAGTCATGTATTTAGGAAAATGCCATCATTCTGACTTTTCTTTGCCAAGAAATTGCCCTGAGTTGTTTGTCTTCCCTGAGAGTTTATACCTTTAAGGATCCCAGCTATTCCAGTAAATAGATTTAAAATATTACCATAGTCATTTTGGTGCCAATTAATGCACTTAAGATATCTTATTGATGTTACTTCTGTAGTGTATTAACAATGAGGGAACAATATATGGCAATTATTTTAGTTTTAGGAAGCACTTAATGAGATTAAAAGCTATAAGTAGCAGATAGTACATTTTAGAATTGTGTCTAATAACAGGCAGGGCTGGTTGTCAGCCACAGTCTGAACCTTACCAGAAGGAGTGGCAATAAACAGACATGGAGATCGTATTGGCCAAATGCCTAGGTAAAATATCAGTGTCTACCATTTTGTAGATGTATAACCAAGAGTCAGTTCCTACTCAAGAAGGTCTACTCCACATGTTTTTGGTTTCAGTGTGTAAAATGTTCTTGCTACCGTGCCTTAGTACTAGGCATCATTTCACATCTGGTCCATCATGGTCACACCTACCCTCTCCAAAGGACCAGAGGCAGGTATCTGGCAGTTTGGCTTAGAAACCCTACTCTCCTGTCTCACAGGCCCTCAAAACATTGGTGTCATATTCCCAAGTTTGTTGCTGCTCCTTCTGTATTGATTTGGGGTGAGGGTAGGGTAGTTTTTTGTTTTGGTTTTGTTTGTTTGGACAGTTTTTCTGTAGCTTTGGCTGTCCTGGAACGCACTCTGTAGACCAGGCTGGCCTCAAACTCAAGGGATCCATTTGCCTCTGCCTCCCAAGTTCTGGGATTAAAGGTATGTGCTGCCACTGCCTGGGTTGGTTTTATTTTATTTTTTTTTATTTTTTATTTTTTTATTTTTTTTAGGTTTTTCGAGACAGGGTTTCTCTGTGTAGCCCTGGCTGTCCTGGAACTCATTCTGTGGACCAGGCTGGCCTCGAGCTCAGAAATCCACCTGCCTCTGCCTCCCAAGTGCTGGGACTAAAAGCGTGCGCCACCACTGCCTAGCTTGGTTTTATTTTTAATGCATCACATGTTCATTTTGTCACAGGGGGCTATTCTGCCGATCATCCTGTCATTAAAATCTTTTGGAGAGTTGTAGAAGGTTTCACTGATGAAGAAAAGCGCAAGTTGCTCAAGTTTGTAACAAGTTGCTCTCGCCCTCCTCTCCTGGGTTTCAAGGTATGCATCTTCCATGCCACTTTCTTTAAAATCATACAGATCTGGTCACTATACAGTTGTTGTCTTTTTGTTCCATTCTAAGTACTGAGTGCTCTAATAATTGTATTTAGACTTGTGGTGTCTAGAGAGCCTGTGTTCAGATAGGCTGCCTGAAGTTATTTATAATTATCAGCCTTGTCAGTCCATGGTGATGATTTTCCACTCTGAATTGAAGAAAACACAACCTAAAATGTAGGTGTTGAGATGAGCAGAAGTAGAATTTGGTCATGACTGTTATTACCATTTTGTTTACATTATCCTAGCCTTGTTTGATTACTTCTGAAAAGTAATTACCTAGCCTGTAGTTTTTAGTAATTAAAGTTATTTGGGACATTGGGTAAATGGTTCAATTAATTAGTAAATACTTACCATGCAAGTAGGAGGACCTAAATCTAATACCTAGTATCTACAGACAAGGTGGTGCATGCCTTTAATCCCAGGACTCTGATATCTTTGGGTTGGAGAGAGTTCAGAGCCACTGAGAGCTAGATAGTGAGACCCTGCTGTCTTCAAAACAAAACAGAATAAACAAACAGATACTTACTACTCAGTTGAAAAAAAAAACTGGGCCTATAATCTCAGCACTAGAGAAGTGAACACAGAGAAATCCTTGGAGCCTGCTGGGCAGGCAGTCAAGCTGAATTATTAAGCTTGAAGTTCAGTTAAAGACCCCATTTCAAAACATGAGTGGCAAGACAACAAGATGGCTCAGCAGTAAAGTTACTTGCTTGACTACTTGAGTCTAATCCTGATTTAGTACTGTGCATTTGTAATGTCAACACTCCTACAGTACTTTGAGAATTAAAGACTAGATGCTCCCTGGTAATTAACCTAAGTTACACTATGCAGTAGAAATGAGACATTCTGCTTTGAAAGAAAGTGGCAGGAGAGAATGTACTCCTTAAAGTTGTCCTCTAATCTCAAATATAGTATACACACACACACAAAATTTGCAGATTTATCGTGTGGAGGGCAATTGAGAAAGTCACCCAACCTCTTATTTCCACATGCATACCCATACCCACCCATATAAACATTGCACACACAAAAATGTTCTTGAGAAACATTTAATAATATTTCCTATATTCGTTATAAAATAGGATAAAGCAGCATTTATACTTAATAAATACATAGTAGAGTCAGCAAGGTGGCCCAGCAAGGGCTGTTGATAGCTCACTGGGAAAAGATACTTGCTGTCAAAACTGACAACCTAACTTGAGTTCAATACCTAAAACCTGTGTGATGGATGGAAAGAATTTCTGAAAGTTGTCCTGACATGTCCTAACATGTCCTGACACATATGTCATGCAAAACACACACACAATGAATAAATGTAATAAAAATTTTAGATGGGGTGTGGTGATGTACGCCTTTTATCACAACACTTGGTTGCTGGGGCAGGTGGATAGCTATGATTTCCAGGCTAGCCAGAGTTATATGATGAGATCCTGTCTCAAACACAAAAGTAACTCAGGTGTGTGTGTGTGTGTGTGTGTCCTGGTGTACTGAATTTAATCTCTAGGAACCACATGGAGGAAGGAAAGAACCAGCTCCCACAAGTTGTCCTAAGACTTCAGCATGAATGTGGGAGGCATGAACTAATACCCAAGGTTGTCCTCTGCCTTGCAAAACTGATAAAACTGGAAAAAACTTTGCCCACTTTAACCTCTTGCCTGGCCATGTTCACTCTGTAGTCCTAAATCATTTCAGAGCAGATTAGGGATTATCTTTCTTTTTCTTGTTAGATATTTTACTTCGTAATATCCTAGAATCGAGATAATCCTGTAAGTCACTACAATTCAGTGATCAGTAATAGAAGAATTTGCCCATGGTATATTTACAGTCTCTAACCCACTCTAAACAGAGTCTGGCTGTTTGGACTACAGCTACAACAGCACTGGAAAGCTTGTTAGAGACAGGTATTTGCAGGCTCTTGGGACCAGCTGCTTCATACTGCTCTGTGGAGCTAGGCAGCCATGTTTCTAATTAGTTTCAGGTATCTGAGGCTTGGTGAAGTTATGCTACTTGTCCCTTAATAACCCCTGTAGAATTTGTCTTCCAGGTAAGGATCAGGTGTACTGTCTTGCATGGGCATGATTTTTTGTTTTGATTTTTGTTTTTAGATGGTATTGCTCTGTAGGTTAGGCTTACCCTTGAACTCACTGTTTAGCGAAGACTGGCCTCAACTCTTAGCCCTGCTGCTTTGGTCTTGTGAATACTGGATTTGGCCTTATTACCTTACCAGACTGATATGTCCTTTAGTTCCTTCCATGTGTCCTGGACAGTTTGGGTAGGTATAAACAGTTCTTTGAAAGTGTGTATCATCTAAGCAGTGTGCTTAGGACAGGTGACAGCATTGGTTATGAGGCCCTAACATGGAAGAAGGCCAAGGGTCAGCTAGTATAGACATCTTGAGCTGCAGATACTCAGACATTTAAAAGAAGCAAATTACTATGTATGATCAGAAGATATGAGCATTGACATCTTATGTGAATTCCACCACATATCTTAAAGCCAGAGCTATAAAGGTAGCTGTGGCCAAGGCAGGAGAAGAGAGCCCATTGAGAATGCAGAGAAATAAAAAAAAAAAAAAAAAGCGGGTGTGCGCACCCTTTAATCCTAGCATTGGGAGGCAGAGGCAGGCGATTCTAGTTCAGGCAGCTGGTCTACAGGATGAGTCAGGAAGCCCAGCTACACAGAGAAACCTGTCTCGAAAACCAAAAAAAAAAAAAAAAAAAAAAGAATGCAGAAATGTTCCAAACCTGTGTACTGGGGATAATGGCACAAATGTAGCAATTTGCTAGATTACTGATCAAAATTTAATGGCTAAGTCCTTAAGTAAACCAATTACAGTTTACTAAGCTGTTTTTAAAAATGGACAGTGCTGGGCGGTGGTGGCTCACACCTTTAATCCCAGCACTTGGGAGGCAGAGGCAGGTGAATTTTGGAGTTCGAGGCCAGCCTGGTCTACGGAATGAGTTCCAGGACAGCCAGGGCTATACAGAGAAACCCTGTCTCAAAAAAAAACAAAATAATAATAATAATAATAAATAAATAAAATGGACAGTGATAGTTTAATACAGCATCTTAGTTAATACTCAAGTGAAGATAGGAAGAGCTGCACAACTGCCAGGAGCTCATTTTTCACAAAAAACAACTGTCCACATGTAGGTTTGGAGACAGTTAAGTAATAAGAAAGTTTATTCATTAAAACTATTAGGACAGAAATCATGTGATTCTTCTAAGTTAATGGAGCAAGGTAAACAACCAAATATGTTATCCAGGAGTAGAGAGTAAAGATCATAAATATCACATAAGCTAGAGAGATGGACTGACAGTTAAGAGCACTGGCCACTCAGGGTACTCCACAGAACATGACAGCTCATAACTGTCTGTGTAACTCCACTTTCAGAAGATCTTCTAGCCTCTGCAGACACCAATTAATGCTGTTCACAGATATATACTGCGCAAGATACCCACATACCTACAATTAAAATAAATCTTTTAAAATTTCAAGATTGGAGGCTAGCATGATATACAGAGTGAGTTCTAGGACAGCCTGGATCCTAGAAATCCTGTCTTGAAAATAACTGCAAGAAAGTTGTCCAGAATCATGAAATAGAAGTATAAAGCAAGATAACCATGAACTGTTCAATAAAGAATATGCCAAGGCTGAACTCACCTAGGAAAGGAAAAACTATAACCCAGCCTATAATCTAGCACTTTGTAAAGGTAAGGCAGGAGAACTAGTTGGTCCTTCCATAGCAAGACTGTGTCTTCCAAGAAATCAAAGAGTCCCATAATAGTTTTTACTGTTGTTGGGTCAGACTTGTTGAGTTTGAAAAGCATGTTGGCCTTATGGCTTCTAGAGGTGGCTATGAGTGCACTAGAGTGTACAGATGGAGTGAGATGGGCGTAATTCTGATGGACTGAAAATAGCATGAACTCACAGAACAAACACCTCTATGTCCAGATATTGAGGAAGAGCAGCATCTGCTAAAAGCTAATTAAAGCTAGTATGTTTAATTAATGAAATTTTTGCCAACAAAAATCATTAAGTCACCACTTGGGAGGCAGAGGCAGGTGGATTTCTGAGTTCAAGGCCAACCTGGTCTACAGAGTGAGTTCCAGGACAGCCAGGGCTATACAGAGAAACCCTGTCTCGAAAAACCAAAAAAAAAAAAAAATCATTAAGTGCTATAGAAAAATTGTTATTAGGCCACACAGTAAATTGATGACTTTTTTTCTTTCTGAACTAATGCAAATTTTCATTGTATTATATTTAATTATGTATAAAATGGTGCCCTTGACTCAGATTTCACTTTTAAGATTCCAAGGAGGGGAGAAAAAGACTCCCAAGTAGGAAACTCAATTAGCATTATGAAAGAAATAATAAAACATGGTTTTCACTATGAAGTGTATTTGGAACTTTCTATTTACAAAGAAACTGCAGACCCTGCCGTCAAATCTTTCTGTCTTAAGTTTGTAGTGGTTTTATTTTTGTTTCTTTAAGGGCTTGAGAAGCTGGCTGCCCTTGTAGACTCAGAACTGCATATTTTGGAATGTAATGAATGCTTCTTAGTTCTCTTTCTCTTCCCATGCCTTATGAGAGATTCATAGTGGCACAGTAAACTGTAATTACAAATAAAAAGAAAATGCTGGGTGGGGGGAGAAGAAAAAAAAAAAGAAAATGCTTTGTTCTTGTTTGTAATTTGTTTTGAGAAAGACTCTTGTTGCTATATTTCAGCCAGCTTCTGTTTCACTGAAACAGAACTTCAAGTTGTCCAGGCTGACCTGAAATTCTCAGCAGACCTCCTGCCTCAGCCTCTTATGTGCTGTAGTTTGCAGGTGTGTCACCCACACTCAGGCCTAATTAGAGTTTGAATATTATAGCTACACATAGTTCTTCAAGTTTCTTTTGACGGGGCAAATAAATAAGCAACTAAGTCTTTGTTTATTTGTTTGTATAAAGGTCTCTATTATGTAAGTCAGCCTCCCAATTGCTTGGACTAAAGGCATGTCCTGCCATACCAGGCACATTTAGGTTTTTATATGGCCCTTGCCAGATTGTGTTGTTATTCATTGAGGAAAACACAAGATACTGAGTGTGTCTGCCTTGTGCTGAGTTTCTGCAGATCCACTGTTAAAATGGGAATGTTGTTTAAATTCTGTTCTCTGTTCTGCTGTAGTGGCTGCTACTATTTCTTACATTGTTGGATTTGTGGGCGTTTTTTTTGGTTTATTTGTTTGTTTTCCTAACAAAATCTATGGTTTCAACAGACCAAATGGGAAGCAGTGGTTAGGTAGAAGAAGAAAAACATAGATTCTTTCCCATTTGGGCCACTGTTTATGTTTTGTTTTATTCATAAGCTGCTGCTTTTATTCACCATTTTCTTGAGGTGGAGGGAGACTTAGCTTACAAGTAAAGCACGTACTTAGCCTATGCAAGCCCTGACTTAAGTCCCAAGTACCACCTCCAAAAAAAATCAGAACCTTTTTTTTCATATGTTACATATTCTTTAATTTGGAGGAGGGATGGTGTCTTAAGTCAGGATTACTATTGCTGTGATAAAACACTGTGACCAAAAGCAACTTGGGGAGGAGAGAGTCTCTTTGATTTATAGTTCCACATCACTGTTCATCATTGAAAGAAGTCAGGACTAGAACTCAAGCTGGGCAGGAACCTGAAAGCAGGAACTGAAGAGGCTATGGTAGAGTACTGTTTGCTGGCTTGCTCCCCATGGCTTCCTAACCTGCTGTCTTACAGAGCCAAGAACCATCAGCCCAGGGTTGGCCTTACCCATGATACATTATTAAGCCCTCCTTCCATCAATCACCAATCAAGAAAATGCCCTACAGCAGTGGTTCTCAACATCCTCAATTCTGTGACCCTTTAATACATTTTCTCATGTGGTAACCACCCCAGCCATAAATTCTTTATTGCTACTTTATAATTATAATTTGATAATTTACATAAATATATTTTGTATAATTGTACTGTATGAATTGTACGTAAGTCTGTTTTCCAATGGTCTTAGAGTCACCCCTATGAAAGGGTCGTTTAATTGGTTCCCTGTAGGCTTGCCTACAGCCTGATCTTATGGAGACTTTTTCTCAATTGAGGCTCCTTCCTCTCTAATGACTCAAGCTTTGTGTCAGTTGACATAAATAAAAACTAGCTAGCACAGAAGATTGAGGTCCTTCAAATGCTAAGATGATAAATCACTACTTGAAATACTTTTAATGAACATTGTAGTGTCTCATCATGTGGCCTTAAGTAATTTATCTTCACTCTAGTCACAGCACCTGAAGCTCTAAAATCCCAATGACCAGCCAGATGTGCAGGTACCATTTTGCTCTCCTGAGCCTCATCTTGTTGATACTTGCAATGAGGAGTGAAGTAGGCAGACATCTGATATTTATTTGTACATCCAGGCTGGGAGAATAAGCCATTTCAGGGCACTCTGCCTTGTTACTATGTGTTGGAAAGGCGTACAGTCACATCTCAGGTATGAGATGGTACCTGATGGCTGTCATGGTAACTGTTGGTTGTTTGTACCATCTGGCCTGCCTTTTCGTGGATCTCAGTGTACAAGTCTGCAGTTACCAGTAGCTTAGAACAGATATGTATTTAGCCTATAGGCAAGTATAATTGTGAATTTAATCACACAATTCTTGTTAGGTGTGGAAATATACCTGTCATCTACCCAAGCTCCTGGGAAGTAGAGGCAAGAGGATCACGAGTTAAGTCACCCTTTATTATGTACTGAGTTTTAAGGTCAGCCCAGAAAGTCATAAACACAGAAGTAGTCTCTTTTACAGCCTTATTTATGCAGAGTTAAAACTGCATATGTGCCTATCAGCAGTTTGTGTGCTCCTATGCAGTAGGGTGGGAAGAAACACTGCATTACTTGGGCAGAGTCATAGGACATGGTAATAGAGAAAAAGAGGAAGGCACAAAGTAATGGCCGTGATATGCTGATACAAAATAAGAAAACTTATTTGACTCTTTGCATTAAATGCCAGTGGACATATCTAAGGGGGTCTGGGCATCTCCAACATAAAAATGAAGGGCTCAGTGTCGTACATTAGAAGTAACCAACAGGAAGCTAGAAAAATGACTTGGCAGAGGACCTGGGTCAGTTCCCAGCACTCACATGGCAACTCACCAACCATATTTTAACTACAGCTTCAGAGGATCCAGCTCTCTTTCTGGCATCTGAGGATTTCACACGTGTAAAATAAAAAATGAATCTTTAAAAGCAATAATAACCAGCATTCTCTGTCTCATCTTTAAATAGCATTCATTGACACCATCTTGTCCACGTACCGAGTAGGGTAGACAAGGTACTCCATCTTATGTCCTGTCTATCACATGATTATATGGGGAAATATTAGACACCAACAGGTTTGCTCAGTTTTTAGGTTTGAATTTTCCTTTTTTGGCAGAAAAACAGAGATGTAACCATTTCCTCAGATCTAGTTGGAGGCGAGGTGGGAGGGGAGCCTCATCCCTGTGCTAGGGTTAGTCTGTGGGTCCAGCAGTCTTACCACTTCTAACCAAAGGATGCTAGTGGCCACATGTGACTGGCCATTCAAAGTGTATATCATTTTATCACCAGCTAAACTTTTCTGGTCAGCTGTTAGGTTACATCAAGAAATGATTTGTACAGAAGAGCTATAGTAAAGCCCTCAGTGTAAAAGTAATTTTTATTCACCTGATATAATTGTTGTCTCTGAGACTTACCGCTGAATATGCTTTCTCTTTCTAGTTCTTTCTGAACTCTGGCTGGCTGGTTCAACATAGCTGTTCTGTTTCAAACTCCTTTCCAAGATGACTAATTCAATCTGGCTTCTCTCAGCTCTCACTGAATTGCTCTGCTTGGCCTCAAACTAACCCTGGCAATTTGTTCTAACTTTCTGGCTCCTTATTCTGGCGTCAGCTTCCTCTGTTGACCCGCATAGAACTGCATGAACTCGCTGCACTGACATGACTGAGAACTGAACTCAACTGAACGGAAGTGACTGAACTGACTTGAGCTCAACTCAACTGCCTCTCTCTACACTCTCTTTCTCCTATGCTGTTCTCATGAGAGTTGAGCATATCCTATTTTGTCAAATGTTTCTCTGATTTGTCACTTTGTCTGTCCATCAATTAGACAACTTTGTTTAGAATTAAAGGTTTATGCTAAGGGCATGTCTATATTCCAGACAGAGTACCATGTGGCTGGAATTTTAATTCCTCTACACCCCAGAGCTGTCCCTTTCACTGAGTATCAACTCTGAAGGGACAGTATTAATACCTGGAAGCCATCCAGTTGGTCCTTCATTCATCACACAATTTCAGACTCTGTTGCCAATTTAAAACAACAAAAAACAAAATAAACCATTAGTGGGCCTGGGGAGATGCCTTAGTACCCTGCCGCAAAGACTGATGACCTGAGTATAGGTCTAGTAGTTGAAAGTAACTCCTGCAAGTTGTCTTCTGACCTCCATAGGAGCTCATAGTGTGTGTGCATGCACAAATACATTAAATTTAATGTAATTTAATTTTTTTATATTTTTGTTTTTTCTAGACAGGGTTTCTCTGTGTAGCCCTGGCTGTCCTGGAACTCACTCTGCTGGCTTCGAACTCAGAAATCCACCTGCCTCTGCCTCCCAAGTGCTGGGATTAAAGGTGTGCGCCACCACCGCCGGCTCGTCTATTTTTTATGTGTGTTGTTGACACATCTACATGGCTTCTAAATTTAGTATTCTTACTGAAGTTCATTGAAGTGTCCAACTGACCCTTGCTCTCTCCTCTCTCTTGAATGTTCTCTCTCTCTCTCTCTCTCTCTCTCTCTCTTCTCTCTCTCTCTTCCCCTGTCCCCCTCTCTTTTGAGATGGGAATCTTACTCTGTAATATATCCTGGCTGTAAGCTCTCAATCTAGTCCTAGTCCTAGTCCTCCAGCTTCCTGAGTACCTTGATAAGAGGCGGGCATCGGGCTGGAGAGATGGCTCACTATTAAGAGCCATGGTTGCTCGTACATAAGACCCACATGGTGCCTCACAACTGGCTATAACTACAGTTATAACCAGTATCTGATGCTCTTTTCTGACCTCCTAGGCCCCAGACACACATGTGGTTCACATACACATAAAACAAAAGTAAATAACCTTTTTTAAGGGAGTGGGTAGCTATGGGTGGTAGCACACGCCTTTAATACCAGGCAGGCAGATCTATGAGTTTGAGGCTGAAAATCTGAGTTTGACGCTACCCTGGTCTACAAAGAGAGTTCTAAAGCAGCCAGGGCCGTTAAACAGAGAAAAACCCTGTCTTGAAAAGCCAAAGGGGGAAGGGAGGTGCAACAGCACATACAGCTTGTCATTTCCATTTTACCATAAGCACATTGAGCAATTCATCATCATTTCGCTATAACTTGGAGCTGAGTCCTCTATGTTATTAAAAAAATAGGGCTGGAGAGATGGCTCAGAGGTTAAGGGCAGAGAACCCTGGTTTAATTTCCAGCACCCACGTGGCTGTCTGTAGGTCTACTTCCAGGGGACCCAACACCTTCACACAGACATACATGCAACAAAACACCAATTCAAAAGTTGCCAGGCGGTGGTGGCGCACGCCTTTAATCCCAGCACTTGGGAGGCAGAGGCAGGCGGATTTCTGAGTTCGAGGCCAGCCTGGTCTACAGAGTGAGTTCCAGGACAGCCAGGGCTACACAGAGAAACCCTGTCTCGAAAAGCCAAAAAACAAAACAAAAAAAACAAAAAGTTGTGTGTGTGTGTCTGTCTGGGGGTGTTGCTCACCAGGTAAAAGCACCAAGCCTGACAACCCAAGTTCAGTACCCCAACACATGTTGTGAAAGTAAAGAACTGACTCCAAGTAGTTGTCTATTTACTTCTACATGTTCTGTGACATGTATGTAACCTCAGCTCAAGAGGTATCCAAACGCCTCTGGCTACTGAGTGATACCTTCACATGCACAGACACACATACACCTGTACATATATGTAATTTAAGATAAAAACTTGTTTCTCAAGAAAAAATATTTTTGAGAAAACAGCTTCCAGAGTAACTGACAAGCAAGCTCTGGTGTGCTCTAGTCTATGTCAGAGTCCCCTAACCATATCCTGTGCCCTGTCTTCTAGGAGCTGTACCCTGCGTTTTGCATTCACAATGGAGGCTCTGACCTTGAGCGGCTACCTACAGCCAGCACCTGCATGAACCTGCTGAAGCTCCCAGAGTTCTATGATGAAGCCCTGCTGCGAAGCAAGCTGCTGTATGCCATCGAGTGTGCTGCTGGCTTTGAGCTTAGCTGAGCTGAATTGAGCCCAGAGAACTTGATCAGACCCAAAGGCAGCCAGCACCTACCAGACCCAAGAGAGCACTTAGGCGGGACCCTCAGCTCTCCTCAGGCCTTCTACCTGGCACCCTTCCCTTTCTGATTTTTTTTTTAGATGATTTTATTGTGACACAGTCATATACATAGATGGACATTGCTTCTCACATAACCTAGCTATTGTTATGTGCTATGTGGCTGGTTTAGTAATTTTGCCAAGAAGAGCACAGGTTTTAGCACTCAGTGAAATTAACCAAAGAGGAAGCTTTGGCCTTGCTGACCCAGTTTATGTCCCCTCCTGGGTCAGGCACCAGTATCTGCAGACAGAATCTGGGGCTGATACACAGAGCCCCAAGCCACTGCTTCTCATGTGGTTGATTGTTTACAAGCCTAATTGTAAAACTGAAGGCATTTTTCCTGCTGCCTTTTCCCAAAGTGGTTAGGTTTGGAAAATGGATAACGCTAGTATTATTTTATTTGTGCTTTTTAAGCCATGTCCCCCAGGTGGGAATCGCATGCTTGTCTTCAGACTCCTAATGGCCTGCATCATGAAGCTTGGACATGGCTGTGTGGGTGTGAGGTGACTGCTGCCCTCATCGCTCTTTGCCTGTCTCTGCTTTATGCCTGGAAAGCTTTCCAGGAGGCGGCGGAGGAGGGTCCCTATACTTCCTGAGGTACCGTGTCACCTGCAGTGAGTTGGCATCTGGGGGATGTGGGCACTGCAGCTTTTATTAAAGTCATTTGAACCAAAGTGGCGGGCTGCGTCTCTCCGTGATCCACATGCCCTCCTGGCCTGGCAGTACTGCCCGTCATCTTGCGCATCGTGGGGGGACTTATCCAGACTTATCTGCTTTCTGCCGCTGTTTTGATAAGAAGACAGCATCCCTGGCATCTGTCAGGGAAGAGCATCAGGCCAGGTGATTCTCACTTAGTCACTTTATCAGGGTCCAACTTGTTGCCAGTTGACCTCAGCCTCTGCAGACAGGAAGCAGGGAAGCACCTGAGAGGCTAGCATGCCAGGATCATCATGGAGCTGGTGAAGACTCCAGACTTTGCTTCTCGTCCAAGTCCAGCATCTTTGTGCCTGGAGCCTCTGTGTGCTGTTGCGGTTAGGTGACCAGAATTAGCAATATACTTTTCAATGTGGGAAAACTGAATGACACTTTTAAGACAATGACAATTATCAGACAAAATGTATAATTTCTTAATTTGAATAATAAAGTATTTAAATGCTATTTGTAGTCTTGATACATAGGAAGAAATAGCATCCTTGATTTTGTTTTTTTTGGGGATGTTTATATTGAATGTCCTACATCTTTTTATTAGTTCATTTGTGTATTAGTATTTTAGCATTGAAGTATCTGAGACTGGAGATGAATTGGCAGTTTGTGTGGTTTTTTTTTTTTTTCTGTTGGCTCTTCTGAGCTTATTTATTTGTACGTCCTAATGGGCGAATATTGACATTAAATCTTTTCCCCAAGATTGTGTTGGAGTGCCGCCGCCCCAGGTCACTGGTCAGTTGTGTCCTGCTGTAGTAGACTTACTTCTCCAGGTCACATATCTGCAATGTAGGAAGCCACACAGCCTGTGTTTCCTTGAATTCAGCCATTTGGGATCAATATCATCCTGGAATACCTACCCACCAGGAGTAAGGTGCTCAAATGCTAACTCTCAATGGGTCTTAGATTAAATTACTGAGAAAAAAATAAATCTTCCTGAAGGAAGATTCTCATTTCCTCACTGTTTAGGTGCCTTTGCGTTTGGTCCTATTTTGCTTACTTTGGGTGACTCTCTTTTCTGAGACTTTGTGCTAGTGGTTGGTTATTACAGGTGTTTCTCATGGGCTGTTACATGCTTAGAGAGCTTTACTTTGGTGTCTGTGGGTTCACCATGTAAAGTGCTCTCTGACTACATCATAAGCACCAGATGTATACTCTCACTAAGTGGGCGCAGCTTGTATGGAGGTACCCAGTGTGAGCTACGGTGCACTGAGCTGCTGCCACCTTGTGTCTGTGCTCAGGAGTACTTGTGGTAAAGTTTGCTGAAAACAGCATAAGCTTAAAACTTATATTTCTCAAATGGAAATTAAGAGCCCACTGCTCTTTCATTCACATCTGCCCGGACATACAGCGGGAAACACACAGTCATCATAGTCTATTATACACTAGTGTGTCAGTGCCTTCAGGGCAGACTTACCCCTACCCACTCCAAGGGCCACAGGCCTTCCAAAAGAAGATCTCATACTCTCCAGACAGCACTGCAGTGGAGCAGGCCCAGGAGATCTTAAGTTCTGGTATTGGATAGTGACCTAAACAGACTGGGTCCACAGAGGTCTAGTGCAGAAGTTCACCAAACACGTGGAAGTCTCTCTTCCAGAAACATGATGGTTGAGTGACTTAAGGCATGGGCATACTTCAACTGAGTATACTTCACAGGTTCCACACTTCCTACAGACTGCACATACTAAGTCTGTGAATGTAGGCTCTCAATGATTTTTGGCAGGTTTAGCAGTTGTCACATTTCAAACTTACTGTACTTCTGTGACACTGTAGTGGTTGTCTGTGATCAACAGTCTCTGTTACTCCTAAAAAAAATTGTTTTGGACTAGGCCAGTAGTGACACACCCTCTTAGTCCCAACACTTGGGAGGCAGAGGCAGCTGGATCTCTGTGACTTCAAGGCCAGTCCAGTCTATAGACAGTTTCCAAGACAGCCAGGGCTACACAGAGAAACCCTGTCTCAAGAAAAAAGAAGAAGAATGCCGGGCGGCGGTGGCGCACGCCTTTAATCCCAGCACTTGGGAGGCAGAGGCAGGCGGGTTTCTGAGTTCAAGGCCAGCCTGGTCTACAGAGTGAGTTCCAGGACAGCCCGGGCTACACAGAGAAACCCTGTCTCAAAAACCAAAAAAAAAAAAGAAAAAAGAAGAAAAAAAAAAACCACAGACTGAATCTGGATAGGATAGTGACCTTGACTATAAATATCATGTTCTGACTACTAAAAGTAATAACTATGTCCCCCTCGTTAAGTGTCTGTTCCCATATATACAACGATACTGATGTCAGGGCAGTTAATAACTATACAGTGGTCTCTGCATATGAAGTAAAAGAGTTGTTTGCCTCTTACTTTCAAGCAAGAGATAGAGCTAGGCCACAGTGGATGAACACTTGTCTCAGGAGAACCTGAATTTGTACCTCATCATCTTAAAAACAGCAAAAACTAGAAATGATCAGGTTTAGTGGAGACATGTAAGAACAAATGCTACAAGTCCTAGGCCATTCTGAACTCCGTAGTATCAGTCTAGCTACGGCTACCTACTGAGACCATGTCTCAAAGAAAAAAAGAAAATTCAGGCTGAAAGCAAGACCTCCTGTGCTACAGTAGAGAGAAAGCTCTTGAAGTGTTGCTGTGATGTGTGCAAGTTAAGAGAAGGCAGCAAGGCCTTGCTTTTTTTTTTTTTTTTTTTAGGGCCTTGCTTTTGAGAAAGTCTTAACAGCTGTGTGGATCACACCAGCCACATTCTGGCCAGAGGAATAGCTAAAGCCTAAGGAATGAGGTCAGTAGAGGGAAAAAAAAAAAAAAAAAAAAAAAAAAAAAAAAAACCAACACAATGGAAAATAGATGCTTTATTCTGGAGCCATTGTGAGTGACCATAGCCCAGGAACATAGATTCAGGTTGCCTCAAATTCCATGTTCTAATGTAGAAACAGTTTCATGAGATATTACAGTTTTCCAGAATAAAGTTAAAAGTCAGGGCAACTTTAAAATACATTTATGGGTACATCAAAGAGGCAGGATGGAGGAAGCTTTTCTATAGGCCCAAGATGATATATGATGACGTTCTTAACTTTGAGGTTGGTGGAAGATAGTGGTCTGCTAAGTTAATAGATTGCAAGGGCTTTTATCAGTCAAGATATTAGTTCAGATAGGTGGGCAAGGAATGGCTGTCCTAGAGAGCTAGAACTAGCCTCTGGAGCTGCACCATTCCAGTCTCTAGTATTTCACAGAAAGCTTGGCAAGATGGAAGAGCTGCAAAATCTGAAGCTAGCAGTCATTCAGGCTAAAGGAAAGAAGTGTCTCCTGTTGTTAGTTGGTTTTGTTTTGTTTTTTAAATAAAATCCCATGACATAGTCTAGGCTGGTCTGAAACTTCCTAGGTAGACCAGGGTAAACCTCAGATCCACTTGCCTCTGCCTCCAGAGAACTGGGATGAAAGGTGAAGCAATGAAACTTCTTTTCTAGAAGTTGTAACCATGAACACCAATTGCAGTAGCTGTGCTAAACATCAGGGTTTTGTTACGTTCTTTTATTGGCACGCATAATGTGAAATATTCAGTTTCATGATGATTTTACATGTGTATCATGTACTTCAACTCTATGACATTTTTACACATTTATGCCCTGTGACTATATTCTCTCTCACTACCCTTTTGTCCCTTTATCCCTCCAACTTTTACATTCACCACATGAGAACATGCAGTTACTTGTCATCCTGAATCTGGCAACCTTGAATTCTACCCATTCACATGGAAATGTTGTGACTTTATTCTTTATAGCTGACTAATACCCTACTCTGTATGCACAGCTGTCCATCTGCTGGTGTCGTCCTAGGCTATTGAGAACAGTGCTGCTGGGCATGCAGGCACCTCTGCTATGTACTGAAGTGATTCCTTTAGATACATATCTAGGCTGCCATAGCTGGCTTGTAGTCGTTCTACATTTGGTCTTTTGAGGAACTTTTGTAGTGATTTTCATTTCTTACCACAAGTTCCACATATTCAACATGTTTGGGTTTTTGGTGGTAGCCATTGTGACTCAGCTAAGATGGAATGCAGTATTACTGAACTCTTGTTTGCATTTCCCTGTGGTGCAGGTTTGAAGTCTTACATTTATGCATACTCTGTTTCTCCTTTTGAAGAGAGCTGTCTGTTCATTTATTCTGTTGTTCATTGGATGTTCATGGTGTTTATGGGTTCTAGATATTAATTCCCTGTCATATGTATAAGTATATGTATAAGTATATGTATAATTTTGTCACATTCTGTATGGTATCTTTTCACTCTGCTGATTGTTTCCTTTGCTGTAGAGAAGGTTTTTTAATTTTATATAATCCCGTTTGTCAATTTTTGCAATTATTTGTCCCTTTCAAAAGTCCTTTCTTTTCTTTCTTTTTTAACACAGGACCTCTTGATGTAGCCTTGGCTACACAAGAGATCCTTCTGCTCTGCCTCTGCCTCTGCCTCTGCCTCTGCCTCTGCCTCTGCCTCTGCCTCCTGCCTCTGCCTCTGCCCCTGCCCCTGCCCCTGCCCCTGCCCCTGCCCCTGCCCCTGCCCTGCCTGCCCCTGCCCTGCCCCTGCCCCCCTGCCCCCCTGCCCTCTGCCCCTCTCCCCCTCTGCCCCCCTGCCCCTCTGCCCCTCTGCCCCCTGCCCCCCTGCCCCTCTGCCCCTGCCCCTCTGCCCCTGCCCCTCTGCCCCTGCCCTCTGCCTCTGCCTCTGCCTCTGCCTCTGCCTCCTCTGCCTCTGACTCTGCCTCCCCATTGTTAGAATTAAAGACTTGCCACACCATACCAGATTTGCTTCTGCCTATTATCTTGAAGCATTTTCCACTAAGATTTTCAGAGTTGCAAGAATTAGGTTAAAGCCAGTCCATTTTTAATTTATTTGTGTACAGGGGTGAGAACTGTGAATATAAATTTTATTCTTCTACATGTGGACTTTCAGCTTTCCCACCACCATTTGTTGAAAATGCTCTTTTTTCATTTCTTTTTTTTTTCCCCTTTTGTTTTTGTTATTGTTTTGGTTTTTGTTTTTCTAGTAGGGTTTTTCTGTATAGCCTTGGCTCTCCTGGAACTCACCAGTTGTAGACCAGGCTGGCCTTGAACTCAGAGATCTGCCTGCCTCTGGCTCCTGACAGCTGGCATTAAAGGTGTACACCATCGCCACTGCCACCCAGCTGAAGATGTGTCTCTCTTTGATGCTATTGTCAGAAATAGGTGGTTGTAGTTGTGTGGATATATCCCCAGGGTTTTTGTTCTGTTTCATTGGTCTATGTTTCTGTTTTTGGAGGATATTGTTGTGGTTGTTGTTTGTTTTTTTTTTTTTTTTTTTTTTTTTTTGGTTTTTTGAGACAGGGTTTCTCTGTGTAGCCCGGGCTGTCCTGGAACTCACTCTGTAGACCAGGCTGGCCTCGAACTCAGAAATCCGCCTGCCTCTGCCTCCCAAGTGCTGGGACTAAAGGCGTGCGCCACCACCGCCCGGCTGGATCTTTTGACTTTCTATATGCCCTTGTAATCTGTGCATTTAGTGCCCATAGAGGCCAGAGAGGGTGTTGGAGCTCTGGAAACTGGAGTTATAACAGTTGTTAGCCACCATGTGGGTACATGGAACTAAATCTGGGTTCTCTGCAATAGCAAGAAGTGCTCTTAACAATTGAAACATCTCTCTAGCATCCTGTGTTGGTGCCATTAAGGTGCTGTTTTGTTACTGTGACTGCAGTATAATCTTCAATGTGTGGTATGTTACCTATAGCATCAAGCTCTATATTCAAGGTTGCTGTGGCAACTTTGACTCTTCTGTGCTTCCGAATCAATTTTAGGAATTTCTCCCTGTTTCTGTGAAAAGTTTCACTGAAAAATTAATGGAGATTGCATAGACCACTTTTGGTGATACAGCCATTTTCACAGAACTCCTGGAATGTCTTCCTTCTTTGTGTTTTCTTCTCTGTTTTATCATTTTAAAAGATGTATTTATTTGGCTTTGGTTTGATATGTTAGAGAAAGAGTCCCATCTTTGTCTCCTTCCTGATTTAAGGACTCTTTTTTTTTTCCCCATTGAGTATGATGTGCGCTATAGGTCTTTCATATGACCCATCGGTAGAATGCAGGTTAGTCCTTCATATAGCACAGTGGTAGAGTGCAGATTATAGTCTGTCATATGGCCTATTGATATAGTGCTGTCTTCTTCACATTTATTAAGTTCAAATGTGTTCTTCTATTCCTAGTTTCTTCGGGGATTTTCTTGTGAACCAGTGAATATTCAAAAGTGTATTGTAAGGTTGGAGAGATAAATCAGGGGTTAAGAGTACTGGTACTGGCTGCCCTTCCAGAGAATTCAAGTTTGGTTCCCAGTAACCATGATGAATCAACCATCTAAAGCTCAAGTTCATGGGATTCAACACCCTTGCCTGATCGCCCTGGGCATCAAGCAAGCATGTGTTGCACATATATACGTGTAGGCAAAATAGACACACATATAAATAAATTTTAAGGTAATTTAGTGTTAAGCCAGGTATAGTGGTATGTCTTATAATCATGACACTTGTAGTCAGAGGCAGGAAGACTAGAAGTTAAAAAAACCAGCCTCAGCTACACCGTGAGTTCAAGGCCAGTCTGAGCTATATGAGATACTGTCTCATTTATTTTTAAAGTATAGAGAGGTATAGTTCAGATGGTAGGATTCTGCCTAATTCACAAAGCCTTATGGTGTCATGGTGGTGTGCACCTAGAAAACCACCCTAGGGAGGCAGAAGCAGGAAAACAAGGAGTTTAGGATTATCCTTGAACTTGTAGGGATCTCAGAGCTAGCCTAGAAAAGGTACATTTTCTCTTCTCCTTTTCCACCTAGGTATGTCTTTGCCGTGGTAGTTTTCTTATAGATAGCCAACAGTTGGATCTTGTTTTAAATCCATTTAGCCTGTCTGCATCTGTTTTTGGTTGGTTGGTTGGTTAGTTGGTTTGGTTTGGTTTTTCTGTTTGTTTGTTTGTTTGTTTGTTTGTTTTTTCCAAGACAGGGTTTCTCTGTATAGTCCTGGCTGTCCTGGAACTCACTCACTAGACCAGCCTGGCCTCGAATTAATAGATCTGCATACCTCTGCCTTCTGGGTGCCAGGATTAAAGGCGTGTGCCACCACTGCCTCGCCAGTCTGCATCTTTTAATTGGAGAGTTACTGCTTTTTAGACTTAGGGTTATTGTTGAGAAGTAAGTACTAACTTCTGCCTCCTTCATCTTAGGGATTTGCTGGTTTACTGAGTAAAAAAAATGTTTAATTCTTTTTTAAATAATGTATTTATTTTTATCTTGTGTGCATTGATGTTTTTCCTACGTGTGTTTCTGTGTGAGGGTGTGTTAGATCATGGAATTACAGATAGTTGTAGCTGCCATGTGGGTACTGGGAATTGAACCCAGGTCCTCTGGAAAACCAGTCAGTGCTCTTAACTGCTGAGCCATCTCTTGAACCCAAAAAATGTTTGATTCTTTTCTATTTTCGTTGATTTGTCTATTCTCTTTGTGAGCGTATTCTTTCCCAGTCTCTCTGGTCTCCTGTGTGGCTTCCTTCCTCATCTGTGTGTAATGATTCCTGGGCCATGTTTGTTTCCGTCGTCTCCTGAGTTGCTTTCATTTAATATCAAAGAAGGCAACTGTGGTTTGCTTCAGGGCTTCAAATACAAGTCCATGTTCCCTGCTTACAGGGTCTCTCTCTGTCTCTCTCTCCCTCTGTCCGACCCCCACCCCTCCTCTTCTGTTTTTTTGTTTTTGTTTTTGTTTTTGAGATAGGTGTCTGACTTTGTAGCCCTGTCTGTCTGGAACTCACTCTGTAGACCAGGTGTGATAGTTTGTATATGCTTGGGCCAGGAAGTGGCACTATCCTAAAAGGGAGGTGTGGCCTTGTTGGAGTAGGTGTGTTACTGTGGGCATGGGCTTTAGTACTCTAGTCCTAGCTGCCTGGAAGTATTCTGCTAGCAACCATCAGATGATGATGTAGAACTCTTAGCTCCTCCTGCACCATGCCTGCCTGGATACTGCCATGTTCCCACCTTGATGATAATGGACTGAACCTCTGAACTTGTAAGCCAGCCCCAATTAAATGTTGTCCTTATAAGCATTGCCTTGGTCATGGTGTCTGTCTATTCACAACAGTAAAACCCTAACCAGGTTAGCCTCAAACGCAGATCCAACTGCCTCTCCCTCCCCAGTGCTGGGAT
Source organism: Mastomys natalensis (assembly GCA_021653895.1). Classification (NCBI taxonomy): domain Eukaryota; kingdom Metazoa; phylum Chordata; class Mammalia; order Rodentia; family Muridae; genus Mastomys; species Mastomys natalensis. Next base: position 399,995 of record JAJTUV010000016.1, on the reverse strand, counting down.
TAAGGGGACACACTGCCACCACCCCACTAAGCTACTTTGTATTGGAAGGTGGATGCCACTTAAGACTTGCATGGTTGGAGTGGCTTTCTGACTTGTAAGGGCAGGATGACTTATAAGGAACAACTGCTACTGGAGATGGGATAGTAAGGTGAGTAATCACTTGCCACTCTGAAATCCCAACAGCTACATAGTTTCCTGTCTGTGAATGTGGTAAACTTGCTGCAGCCCATTGAGCAAAGAGAAATTTTGACTTCTAAGTCTTATTGAAATCCTGCTAGGCAATGGTGGCACACACCTTTAATCCCAGCACTCAAAATCGGAGGTAAACTCTCTTGATGTGGCCCTGAAAATGTGAATCGCCACTGTATTAGAGAATCATCATAGCACATAAACTGAGTTGAGAAGCACCAGCAGAGAGGTGATAATTACTCCAATTTTGAAAGAAATGTTCTCAAACAGCCTGGCGTGCCAGGGAATCCCCATGAAGGGAAGATAGACAGATGTGGCACACTCCACTGTCTTACTAAGGTAAATGATAGAAGGATAGATAGATAGATAGATAGATAGATAGATAGAAGATAGATAGATAGATAGATGGATCAGTAGATCACCTTGCCCACCCCAGCCTTCCACAGCCACTGCCCTGATTAGTCAGCAGTCAGCAACAGTCATCAGCACTGACGCCTGACCCCCAGAAGCAGGTACAACTCAACAGGGCCAGATGGTTTTTGGCATTTTTTCTTTTAGCAGTAAAGCTGGAGGATTTGGGGGGGGGGGGTAGGGAGGCTGTTTTTTAATCTTTATTTTGTGTATGGGTGTTTTTTCCTGCATGTGTGTCTATAGACCACATTCATGCAGTGAGAAGTGTCACTTTATGTGCACTAGAAAAGCAAAGCATGCCGGGCGGTGGTGGCGCACGCCTTTAATCCCAGCACTTGGGAGGCAGAGGCAGGTGGATTTCTGAGTTCGAGGCCAGCCTGGTCTACAGAGTGAGTTCCAGGACAGCCAGGGCTACACAGAGAAACCCTGTCTCGGAAAACCAAAAAAAAAAAAAAAAAAAAGAAAAGAAAGAAAAGCATTCCTATAACTCACTTTACTGAGATTTTTCACCTCGCTGAAATGATCCAGAGGCCAGCTATCCCTCTGAGGCTTGCTTTGGCTTCTGCACATGTGACAAGGCGGGGAGGTGTGACACTGTGGAGACCCTTAATTTGGGACTCTGTGCTATGAACACTTTAGAGCTGCAGTATACTACCACTGGGGACTTTTTTAAATATTTATATATATTTTTTTTAAAAAAAACCTCCCAGATAAATTTCCCTCCAAGTTTCTCTACTTGTTTTATTTAGTTTCTGTGTATAGGTGTTCGGCCTGCATGTTATCTCTGTGTTCTACAAGGCCAGAAGAGGGCATTAGATCCCCGGAAACAGAGTTACAGGTGTGTGGTTGTGAGCCATCATGTGGGTGCCTGAAATCGAACCTCTTATGGAAGAGCAGCCAGTGGCCCTAATGGCTGAGACATCTCTCCAGCCCCTTAATACTGTACTTTTAGGTACTGCGTTTCTGCGCGTGGGTATGTACACATGAGTGGTTGTGGGCCCCTGGAGTCAAACCTGGTCCCTGGAAAAGAATGATGTGCTCTTTACCACTGTGCGTCTCTTCAGCCCCCATGCCTGTCGCTCCTAACATACCATGACTGCGGTAGTGACCACTTTCCCAGCTGCTTGTGCCTGACAGCAGGTTACAAGGCTCAAGGTGATGTCAATATGCTACAGCACCAGTAAGAACACTGCCCTGGAAGGTAGGATGCCTCTGCTCCTTTGTCAAAACATTTTTCTCTCTCCAGTTTTGTTTCTTCTTGCTTGCCATTTTCCTTTATTTATTTACTTTTTAATTTTTACTTATTCACTTTACATCCTGCTCATGGACACCGCCCCCCATCACCCTCTCCCACAATTCTTCCTCCTATCCCCTCCCTGCTTATCTGAGGAAGTGGGGCCCCCTTGGTATCCTCCACCATTGCACATCCTATCCCCTGAAGCCAGGCGAGGCAGCCCAGCTAGGAGAACATATCCCACAGACAGGCAACAGCTCTTCAGGACACACATGGAAACCAAGCTGCACATCTGCTACAGCCAAACAGCAGATGGAGCTTGGGAACTCTTATGGAAGAACAGGAGGAAGGACTGTGGCCTCTGAGGGTATAGGAAGTGTGGAACCCTAAGGCTGCACTACTGGGACCCCATGAAGGAAGCTCACAGAGGGCAATCGATGCAATTGCAAAAGGATTTTATTGGTCCAATGCATTGGGACCGCTTGCTCACACAGAAGAATCTGCAGTGAATGCACTCAGGAAGAAGCCTATATACAGTTTGAACAGGGCAGGTTCTTGTTAGTGATAAACTGGTCAGTTGGCATTGGTGAGCTGTGGGGGACCCTCTAACGGGGAGCTATCTGCTGTCAGATGGCTCTATATGTCTGATAACCCATGGTTTTTCTTGGAACTGTGTCTTCACTCTTTTTTGGGAAGGGAGGGATCCTGTGGTCTTTCTTGAGACCATGTAGCCTCACCCTTCTGGGAAGGGAGAAGGTCAGGGGGTAATTTTCCACTGACATGGACTTTACAGAAGTCCATAGGAAGACCAACAGAGCCATTTTTTAAATTAAGTAATGTAGCTGCCCAGCGGCTGTGGACGAACTGCATTCACCTGAAAGGGGGGCTGGAGATGAAAAAGAGACGGAGGGGCGAGAGAAGCATGGAGCCAAGACAAAGTTTTCTGATCAACGCTCAAAGTTTAATATTCAGCACTTTGTATATATAGGGGAAGCCCAGGAACCTATCCTTTGTTTCTGCTGGATTATGTCACAAGGCAAGCTCAGCGGGCAGTCTATTCTTAAGTTCCTGTAGGAAGTTGTACATGCAGTTAGGGTGGATGACTCCACCTGGGTCCTATTGTGGCAAGATCTATTGTGGTAAAACAAGATCTTTCCGGCCTGCTTAAGGCTGGGGAGGGCACAAAGCAAAGTACATATCATTTAGGCCTCGGAAGAAGTGAGAGGTGCCGAAGAGATTGCTCAGTAGTTAAAAGTACATGTTGCTATTGCAGAGGACCAGGTCTGGTTCCCAGAACCTACATGATGGCTCACAATTGTCTGTCTGTAACTCTAATTCCAGGAGATCCAACACCCTCTTCTGACCTCCAAGGACACCATACACAAAATATACATTTAAAAAAGAACTGGGAGCCGGGCAGTGGTGGCGCACGCCTTTAATCCTAGCACTTGGGAGGCAGAGGCAGGCGGATTTCTGAGTTCGAGGCCAGCCTGGTCTACAGAATGAGTTCCAGGACAGCCCGAGCTACACAGAGAAACCCTGTCTCGAAAAACCAAAAAAAAAAAATAAAATAAAATAAAAAATAAAAAAAAAAATAAAAAAGAACTGGGGGTGGGGGACAACTTTTTTTCTTTCATTTGTTTTATTTATTTTTTATGTGTGTTGGTGTTTTGTCTGAATGTATATCTGTATGAGGGTGTAGGATCTCGTGGAATTAATTGGAGTATAGACAGCTATGAGCTGCCATGTGGGTACTAGGAACCAAAGCCAGGTACTTTGGAAGGGCAACCAAAGCTCTTAACCACTGAGCCATCCAACCCCCAATATTTGTTTGTATATGTATATGTGTGATGTGTTGCATGTATTGGGGGATCAGGACAACTTCTTGGAGTCAATTCTTCCACCTTTATTTGAGTTCCAAGGATCAAATTCAGATTATTTGGCCATGTGGGAAGCACTTACTATTGAACCATCTGACAAGCAGTGTTTGCTTTTTTCTTGCTATGCTGCAACTAAAACACAGGAACTTAGTTATGGTGGGCAAATAACCCTACCTTTGAGCTAGCTACACCCCAAGCCCTTTCTAGTTTGAAACAGTTCAAGCTGGCCCCAAACTCATAATCCTTCTGCCTCACCTTCTCAAGGGTTGTGTTTACAGGTGTAACTTACCATGCCTGAGTATTTTTGTCCTTTTTATTAATATTATTTATTTACTTATTTTCTGTATATGTGTGTGACATATGTAATACAGCCATGTGTAGAGACCTGAGGACAACTTGCAGGAGTCAGTTCACTCCTTGAATGAAAAAAAAAGAAAGGAAAAGCAAAGGAAGAACATGACTGGTCCCAGGCAGCAGGTGAGTGAAAAATGAATAAGAAGAAAGGACATAGCTGGGCGGTGGTGGCGCACGCCTTTAATCCCAGCACTTGGGAGGCAGAGCAGGCGGATTTCTGAGTTCGAGGCCAGCCTGGTCTACAGAGTGAGTTCCAGGACAGCCCGGGCTACATAGAGAAACCCTGTCTCGAAAAACCAAAAAAAAAAAAAAAAAAAAAAAAAGAAGAAAGGACATGATTGTCCCCAGGTGTTGCCACCAAATGAGTGAATGAAAGAAAGAAAAGAGGGCTGGAGAGATGGCTCAGCAATTAAGAGCACTGACTGCTCTTCAGAGATCCTGAGTTCAATTCCCAGCAACCACATGGTGGCTCACACATAATGGAATCTCTTGCCCTCTTCTCGTGTGTCTGAAGAGTGCAATAGTGTATTCACAAATATTAAATAAATAAAACTTTTTGAAAGAAAGAAAAGGAGGAAAAGAACATGACTATTCCTGGCTATGGTAGAGGAGAAAGTTTATTCTAGATCTATGGGAGAGCATAGCCCAAGGCAAGGACATCTGACAGAGTCCAGAGTAGACATGACTAGACTGAGGTGCTGTGGGGGTGGGTTCCTGATGCAGCAGCTAGGAGTCCAGAAGGTACAAAGAGAGTGGGTAAGCAAAATGGTTGGATTATATAGGGAAGAGCAAGGCAGCCCCCTAGATTGAAGACTTAAGGGTAGGGCCTGAGGTACACTAGCCAGGTAGACCCTATAACAGGTTGGGACTGAGGGATGCAGGAAGAACCTGGAGGCCAAGCCCACTTTAATATGTTAAATAGGCACCTCAGCTATTTGTCCAGGGTTTGAAACCTAACACTTCTACCTTATAGGTCCCAGAGATTGAACTCAGGTTGTCAGGCTTGGCAGAAGTGCCTTTACCTCCTGTGCATTCTTGCCTATTTTTCTTCTTAAAAGGCTAATTCATATTGTGGTTCAGAGATGACTCCCCAGGTCTGGACACACATTACCTGCCCACTTCCAGATGACATGGATGGCAGGTCCTATAAAACTAACCATCCTCAGCTAGTCAGTAATTAGCAAATGTCTGCCATCCGGGAAACTGAAATCTAATACTAGTGTGAGTCTCCTCCGGTAAAGTGCGCCCTCCTCCCCCCCCACCCCCCCACCCCCCCCACCCCGCCTCCCTTTCCTGATCCATACTGACCTTCAGGGCTGGGCAAACAAAGAGGAAACCATAGAAGAATGCAGCAAATATCTGTGGCCACTTGGTGATAGAGTCCAACATACCAGAAATCACTAGGTCCTCCAGTCAAAAATGAGTGACAGCTACTCTTACAAAAAGTGGCCTTCTTGAGTCAGGTGGTGAATTCAAGCAAAGTTCCTCCCGGCTCTCTTGGCACAGTAGACCTGCTGTAGGGATCCATGCCTTCAGAGGCTCCACACTCAGCACTTGGTCAGGTGAGGACACAGTACTGACAGAGTGTTAACTTAAACACCATGCAGAATGGGGTAGGAAGAAAATGTCATTCACAGTTCTGATGGGCTTAGCCCATGGTTGCTTGTCCTTGTGGCCTTGTGTGGAATATTATGGCAGCAGTAGTGTGCAGAAGAGGCTGCTCACTGAATTGCAGACAGAAAGTATAGAGACAAAGGGCCCAGGGACCTGGTTCATCTCTGGAGACTCCCCCAGAAACCTGCTTCCTACAGCCCTCATCTTGTACAGTTCCAAATCCTACTAGAATAGCCCAGTAGCAAAGGGCCATACACTGAACATTGAGGTTAGAGAGTATTTCATGTTCTAGTTCTCAGAGTGAGAACTGCAGCAGGACCAGGGCATGGAGTACTTTTTGAAGCATGCATGCATGCCTCACCAGAATTCACACTCTGATGTTACTAGATGGCTGTGGTACAGCAACAGGGGGACAAACAGTGTAGGTTAGAGCAGGGTATGGGGGTATGGTGACACACAATTTTAATCCCAGCACTTGGGAGGCAGAGGCAAGTGGATCTCTGTGAGTCCAAAGCCACTGGTCTACATAGTGAGTTCCAGGACAGCCAAGACTACATAGAGAGACCTGTCTCAAACAACACAACAACAGTAGTTCAGCTGATGGAGAGCGTACTTGTGTAGCATGTGTGATCCCCAGCACTATACAAACTTGAGCCCTTCGGAGGTGAAGAGGAACATGAGCTCAAGGTCATCCACAGCCACACAGTGAGTTCAAAGTTAGCTTAACCTACAAGAGACTATCTCAAAAGAAAGAAAGTTATTCTCTCACACTTTTCAGAGATAAGAAGTTGGAGGCCTGGGTGTCTGTGGGCCACTGTAGGACGGTGAAAGGACAGCATGGTTTCTGGTCGAGCACTGGCTAGAGATGGCTGGAGACCCAGCAGGTTGGAGACCCCACAGGTTTCCCTGCAAGGGATGGCATGCATTTCACCATGCTCCCAGACTCTAGGATCCGGACAGAGGCCGAAGACCTCCATCCATCTGTGCCTTCCAGGCATGTAGAATAACGCTCCTACTAGCCCCTCCACAGGTAGAGGGCGTGACTACAATCCCTCTGTGGATCTGAGAAGAATTCACATTTTGTCAGCTTCTAGTGGCTACTATATACCTTGATTTGAGGCCACATCACCCCATACCTGCCTCCATTGCCTGTGTGTGTGTGTGTGTGTGTGTGTGTGTGTGTGTGTGTGTGGAGAGAGAGAGAGAGAGAGAGAGAGAGAGAGACTGAGACCTGTACCTGTCTTCCCATAAACTATGACAGATACATCTCAATGCCTGCCACCCACTCTTAACTTTGTATTGATTCTTCATGAATTTCATATCATGCACCCCAATCCCACTCATCTCTCTGTCTTCCTCCTTGTAACTTCTTTCCAAAGGGGGGAAAAAACCAAAATATATAAAACAAAACAAAACAGAACAACAAAACATCTCATCGTGGAAGTTGCCATGTTCATGCATCTTGCAAATATTCATTGCGATGAGTATTTGTCTAGTTCGAGGCCTCTGGTTTCTGTTACGCTGTCAATACTGGACCTCATCAGGACTCCTCTCGGATATCCTGTTGTCACCCTGTGTCATAGAGATCCTGCAGCTTTGGTTCTGGAGGACTGGCCCCTTCACGTGCTCCAGCAGTTCACAGATGGAGTAGATGTTGGAATGGGCCATCTCTAAGCCCTGGATGGCAGCTGAGTTGATCAGCCTGACAGTTCTCCATCCCTGCCCAGTAGAGGGGTGGCACCTGGCCTCACTCTTAGGAAGACAGGCATCCACTAGAATTAGCTCTCCCACCCACATTATAATCCAGAATAATCTCATCTCAGAATCTTTTTTTTTTTTTTGGTTTTTCGAGACAGGGTTTCTCTGTGTACCTCAGGCTGTCCTGGAACGCACTCTGTAGACCAGGCTGGCCTCGAACTCAGAAATCCGCCTGCCTCTGCCTCCCAAGTGCTGGGATTAAAGGCGTGCACCACCACCGCCCAGCTTCATCTCAGAATCTTTAATTACATACACAAAGTTCCTTCCACCAAACACAGTCTCCTTCACAGAGCTTAAGATTCAGCCTTAAACTCCATCTAAAAAAAACAAAGCATGTGGCACCCGGGATATGAAAACTGGATTCCAAGCTAGGAGACAAAGGAGCCAAAGAGACTGAGGGAAGGGGGTAGTTTCCCAGGTTTTCAGTAACCCTTGATAATCCTACCTAGGTCATTTCTGGAAAACAAATGTCTTCATAGCTGGGTGTGATGGTACATACCTGAGGCGGCTGAGGCAGGAGGATTATTTGTACCTAGAAGTTTGAACCCAACCTGGCAACATGCAAGACCCCATCTCAAAAAGAAAAAAAAAATAAATCTTTTCAGTACTAAGACCTCCTAAGGCAGAGTTGCAAAGTGTTCCAACTGAAGGGCTTCCAGTATTACTGCTGCTAACACGTACTGGATCAGTCAGACGCCCTCCAGGGTTCCTGGGAAGTTGCCAGGCACAGTATCTTGTAGCTCTCCTCCTTAGGCAGCAGACACACAGGTGCCTGCTCAGCCTCCTGGTTCCCTTGGCAGCATCTCAGCCGCATGCTGACTTGCACACTGGCTCACCCATGCCATTCCAACGTAAGTTCCCTTTCTTATCACTGTGACCAAATTCCTGGTCCAAATCAAGGGAAGAAGGATTTGTTTTGGCTCATAAAGAGTTCAGTCCTAGTCGCTTGCCCACCCATGCAAATTGGCAGAGAACCGTTGTAGAATATGCTGCCATGAAGAACTCAGGAGAGCCAGCAAAGTGCCAAGACAGGACTGGCTGAAGATCTGCTTCCAGTGACCAAGTCTTTGAGCGGAAGCTCATCTCTTTCCCCCACCTGCAACGATGTAAGGAGTCTATCCAAGCATTAATCCATCTAGGGTCAGAAGCCAGAATCCTAAAGGACTCCCGCATCATCCTCATGAACACGCGAAGCTGTGTTCTACTAATCCAGTGTTCTATCTCGGTCAACGAGATTCATCATCACAATCTTAGTTCCCACATTGTTGTGTTAATATTCTTTGTTTTGTTTTTGTTTATTGAGACAGGGTTTCTCTGTGAAGCCTGGCTGATCTGGAACTCACTCTGTAGACCAGACTGGCCTCGAACTCAGAAATCTGCCTGCCTCTGCCTCCCAAGTGCTGGGATTAAAGGCATGTGCCACCACTGCCTGGTGTGTTACTATTCTTTAACCACCCTGATGACCCTGTCCTATCCTGGCACTACAAGAGGCAAAGAGCTCTGTGCTCTGTTTTTGCCCCTGTCTACTCTGGGAAATCCTCTTGCTGTCTTCTGTCTCAGCCAGAACTGAGGCCTACAGTGGCACTGAGTGTGACCTGTTTGTTTGTTTTGTTTGAGACGAGGTCTCAATACATAGCCCTGGCTGTCCTGGTACTCACTATGTAGACCAGACTGGCCTAAAACTCAGAGATCTGCCCGCCTCTGCCTCCCAAGTGCTGGGATCAAAGGTGCGTGTCATTACACCTGACCTCAAGCATGGTCTTAATTTGTCCTTGACCTCCTCTGCTGTGGCAGTTCTGGTGGTTTCTTTTTTTTTTTTTTTTTGGTTTTTCGAGACAGGGTTTCTCTGTAGCTCTGGCTATCCTGGAACTCACTCTGTAAACCAGGCTGGCCTCAAACTCAGAAATCCGCCTGCCTCTGCCTCCCAAGTGCTGGGATTAAAGGCGTGCACCACCACCGCACCGGCATTCTGGTGGTTTCTATAACATTTCCTGCCAGCTTGTTTGCTTCTCTGAATATGACAACATGCCCAGCAACTTGGAGGCTAGGGGAGAATTCTTGAAATAACGTGACACTAGACTCTAACTGATAAAGGAACATGACAACCCCATAGTTCTTGAGGGTTGTTGTTTTTGTTGTTTGTTTCCTAATGGGTCCATCTTCCTTCACTTCTTTTTATTTGTTTTTCAAGACAGGGTTTCACTGTGTAACTCTGACTATCCTGGAACTCACTCTGTAAACCAGGCTGGCCTTGAACTCACAGAGCTCCATCTACCTCTGCCTCCTAAGTGCAGAGGCAGAGATTAAAGGCATTCTCCACCACCTCCCAGCTTCCTTGACTCCTCCAGCACTATTTCCTGCGTGGTATATGACACCATGTCACTCATCTCTTTCTTCCTTGTCCCACTAGTATAAGTTTTTATTATTCTGTTTATTTGATACATTGCCAAGTTCTCAACACATAGAATAATATCTAGTGCACAGTAGGTACTCAGAAATATTTGGTGAGTGAATGGTCTGTTCAAAGCTTAAAAGCTTTGCTGGGCCCTCTAGATGGCTTGGGTACTTGTATGCAGGCTTTCCCACCTGAGTTGGATCCCAGGATCCCACAAGGTGGCAGGAGAGAATCTACTGACCTCTGTGTGCAGGCTCACCTGCACACACATTGACAACCAAATTTAAAGAAAGGCTTTGCTGAGTCCTTTTCAAGTAGGACCTAAATGCATTCATGGTCTCACTGATGGGTACTGTTTCCACCCAGCCCCAAGAGCATGCCTCCTGTTCTGGCCTGCACAGATGAGTGCCGGGAGTGGGTGCGCGCATCAAGATCCTTCCTGAACCACCCACTGCTTGCAAACTCTAGCTAAATGGGGATTGTGCCACCTGGTGGCCAAGGTCAGTTACGCTCAGAGTGAACAGAGAACGTGCACCACTTAGTGGTGAATGAGAGTCTGACAGGCACAGTACCCTCTCTCTAAAAGAGGCCCCTGCAGCCTCCTGCCCAGCTATTGCTTAGCAATAGCTAATGAACCGATGAATCGTGGCGTTTTAATCTATTTACAGGCTGAGCAGGCTTGCCTTCCTTGTGTCTCTTCATCACACGGCGACCACCAGATGGTAGGAATACAAACCTGAGCAGCGCTCCAGACCAGAAGTGGGAACCTGCATCCGTACCAGAGAGCACACCGACGTCCCAGCAGCATTAGTGAATTCACCAAGTGAGCCATGAGCACAGCACTAAGTGGAAAGCAATGGTGCCAACCTACAAATCCTGACCGCTTCCCTTCAGTGAGATATGTAGGGTGGGCAGGCTCAGGGAAGATGAAGAATAGGTGGTTACAGGCTGTCCGAGAGTGACAAGGAGTGACAACCTATGAGAATGTTCTGGGATTCTGTAGTAGTTCTGGTTGTACAACCTTGTGAATATTACTAAACATAAAAATTGTTTACCTTTTGAAGTTTTGTTTATATTGATTTGTTGGAACAAAACGTATGCACATGTGGCAGTCAGAGGACGTATGGAGGTCAGTTCTTTCCTGCCACCTTGTGGGACCCTGGGATCCATCTCAGCTTATCAGTCTTTGTGGCCAGAACCTTTAACAGTGAGCCATCTCACTGGCCTCCCCACCCCACCCCATCCCTTTTTTTTTTTTTTCAAAGATAGGATCTTAGTAGGGCATGCCATTATTCCAAGCACTCAGGAAGGGTTAGGTGGATCTCTGTGAGTTCAAGGCCAGCCCTTGAACTCAGCTCTTTTTGAAGAAAAATATTTATTTTTGCTAAATACAATGATATAGGCTTCTAATCCCAGCACTTGGAAGACATAGGTAGGTAGACAGATCTCCGTAAGTTCAAGGCCAGCATGGCCTACATGGTGAGTTCCCCAGCCAGCCAAGGCTACACAGTGAGAGCCTGTCTCAAACATTATATATCATTTTTTAATATGTATGAGTCTTCTTGTATGTGTATATGTGTAATGTGTGTGCTTAGTGTCTGTGGAGGCCAGAGGAGGGCACTCCCTCATCTGGAACTAGAGTTATTAGAAGCTTGTGAGCCACCATCTAAGTACTAAGAACCGAACCTAGTTCCTCTGCAAATACACCAAGTATTCTTAACCACTGAACCATCTACAGCCCACTTTTTTTTTTTTTTAATGTATATATTTTTGAGACAAGGTTTTATGCACACTAGGCAGGCTGCAAGCCCACTGTGTAACCAAGAATAACCTCCAATCCTCATTTCTCAACCTCCCCTGTGCTGGAATTCCAAGTGTGTGCCACCACAGCCAGTTTATGTGGTGTTGGGGAGCAAACCTAGGCTCTCATGACAGGTAGGTATTGTACCAGCTCCAGCCCCAAAAAACAGTGATTTCTATTTGATTTTATACGTTTATTATTGATTTGTTGTGGCACAGTGTATAGGGCTGTCTCGCAATCGTAAAGTCCAGAACATTAAGCCACTCTTTTTTTTTTAGTAATGTTCAGAATCAAACTCAGGCACAGTCCGGCGTGGTGCATGTCCACGCCCTTTGAACAATTACCCAGCCATTGGGTGGAGAACCTGGCAGTTGGATTCTAGAAGACAGGCAAGCCTGAGTCTACAATGAGTTCAGGCACGTAGCCCAGCAATACTTTTTCTCAGATAATGGTCTGTCTGGATCAACACAAGGATTTAAATCAAACACTCAGGGCACTTACAGGCCATGGTCAACAAGTGTCAACTCATGTACAAAGCCTGCTTACAGAAAACTAGCCAAAGCTGTGTGAACAGTTGCTTTTTTATATATCTTCACAGAAGTAACTCTGATTATAAACATTTTTTGTTTTGTTTTGTTTGTTTTTTTTGTTTTTTCGAGACAGAGTTTCTCTGTGTAGTCCGGCTGTCCTGGAACTCGCTCGGTAGACCAGGCTGGCCTCGAACTCAGAAATCCGCCTGCCTCTGCCTCCCAAGTGCTGGGATTAAAGGCGTGTTCCACCACCACCTGGCCAAAAGTGAACTTCTATAAGTTCACTACCACAGCATGGACCTGGACCAACTGCTAGACATGTTCTACGAGCAGCTGATGCAGTTACACTGTACCCACCATGGCCTTACTAGTACTTACACTGTACTTAGGCCTGAACCATGGCCTAAGTTGGAAGCAGCACTCACTACTCAAGTGCTTGAGAAAAGCCAAGAAGACACCACCCATGGAGAAGCCAGGAGGTGGTTAAGACCCGTGAGGGACGGGATCATCCTGCCTGAGATAGTAGGTAGCTTGATGGGTGTGTACAACAACAAGGCCTTTATCTCAGTGGAGATCAAACCAGAGGTCATGGGCTACTACTTAGGCCTAGGTAAGTTCTCTATAACCTACAAGCTGTGAAGCAGGACTAGCCTGTTACAAAAGAAAGAAAAAAACAAAACCAAAAAGCAAGCTGGAGAGGAAAGGTTGATTGGCTTACACTCCAGTGTCAGTGTATATCATTAAAGGAAGTCAGGACAGGGTGGCTCAGTGGTTAAGAGCACTGATGCTCTGCCAGAGGTCCTGAGTTCAGTTCCCAGTAACCACATGGTGGCTCACAATCATCTGCAATGGGATCAAAATGCCCACTTTTGGTGTGTCTAAAGACAGCTACAGTATATACACACACACAGACATATATATGTCTGTGGTGTGTGTGCACCTGTGTGTGTGTGTGTGTGGTGTGTGTGTGTATATATATATATATATATATATATATATAAATATATATAATCCTTTTAAAATGCATTACAACTGAATCTCATGGAAGCATTTTCTTAATTATGGTCTCCTTCTTTTGTGTGTCAAATTGGCATGACTATGCAGTATACAGACAAAACATACATATACATAAGATTCAAAATATTTTTTAAAAATTCCATTGCTTTAGAGCTGGGAAAATGAGCCAACATGTTTTGGCTTAATGACACATGTTCTGCATAAGCAGGGCTCTGGGTTCTATGTTACCGCACACACATGCATGCACACTTATACCATCATGAAATGGGAATGTCCCAAGGAAGGGGACAATTGAGACTCCTAAAAGGCTCTCAGGGGAAGAGGAGTCCTAGATAGATGCTTCTCTGAGGTGAGGGTCCAAGATTGCAGAAGACTTTGCAAGTTGCCTGTGGTCTTGTTTTCACACATACTTGTTTTCTGTCTGGAAGTGCACACAATGCACATGGAAGTTAAAGGACAGCCTGCTAGAGCTAGTTCTTTCCTGTCATCATTATGTAAGCCCAGGGAACCAAACTCAGGTGGTCAAGCTTGGTGGCAAGCATCTTAATCTGCCTTACCAGTAGCCAGCTCACCCCAATGTCTATGATTTTTAAAGAAGCTTCAAATGTCAGCATAGTGATGTATACCCATCAGCACTTGGAAGATAATTGTGTAGGATGATGAGAGCTGGCATGCAGGAAGTGGGGGAGGCTACTCCAGCCATGTAATTGTGTGTGTATGTGTGTGTGTGTGTGTGTGTGTGTGTGTGTGTGTGTGTGTGTTTGCCCACCCCAATTCATGAGTGGAGGTCAGAAGATGACTTTCAAAGTCAATTCTCTCCTACCATGTGGGTTCTGTCAGGTCCAAAGGAAACTCCAATTTCCCAAAGGCAGTTCAAATGACATTTCTGAGCTCAAGCTGGACATAGGAGGATTTCTGGTGATTAGATAAAAGCCAGCTGCCGGCGTGGTGCCACGCCTTTAATCAGCATTGGAGCAGAGCAGGGGATTTCTGAGTTCAGCCAGCCTGGTCTACAGAGTGAGTTCAGGAAGCCAGGCTACACGAGACCCTGTCTCGAAAACCAAAAAAAAAAAAAAAAAAAGCCAGCATTCAAACTTGTGAAACTGTTCCCCTTGCCAAAGAGTCACTTCTTTACCTCTGACAGAGGCATACAGTGTCTTATAGCATATCAGAGCACAGTCTGGTGTTAGAGGTACCTGTTACACATTTCAAAATCTATGAAGACCTAGCATTCTGGCTAGCTGTGCCTCTTCTACTACCCTGTCCTCTGTCCAACTCACAGGCGTCCCAACCCCCATCTGCCCACTCTCCTTGTAGCCCCACTGTTCTCGATGTGTTCTCTCTGCTCTGCCCCTACTTCTTTCACGATTTGCTCTACTTTCTCCCCTGCTATCCTCTCCTCTCACAGAGAGCCTTGGCCAGCTCCCGTCTGCAGGCCATGTTCAGTCTACATCTCTCTCTCTCTCTGCTCTGGACTCTTCCAGGTTTCTTTGGCTGTTTTCTCTCACATATCCACAATAAAAACCTTCCCCTTGGGGCTGGAGAGATGGCTCAGCTGTTGAGAGTGATGGCTGCTGATCTGACAGAGGACCCAGGTTTGGTTCCCAGAACCCACCAAGTAGCTCACAACCACCCAAGGCCTCTGATGCCCTCTTCTTACCTCCCTGGGCTCTATGCACACACACACACACCACACACCACACACTCGAGAGAGAAAGAGAGAGAACAATAAACAAACAAACAAACAGACGGACAAATAAAACATTTCCTTAACCACACCATGGAGTGGCCATATCATTGGTTTAGACAGGTCCCAGAGATCAAACTCAGGTTACCAAGCCTGACAGTCAATGTCTTTTCTCCCTGACTCACCTTGTCTGCCCAAAATACTCATTTCATAAAGTTAAGAACAACTGAAAATTAAAAGATTAAAGATAAGCAATGCCAGCCTCCCAGAGTACAGCCTGGCACCCATCCTGGAGCGGCAGCATGGAATAAGAGCAGTCAAACGCCCCTCAAGTTCTGCCTCCTCGAATGGCATGCCCTGCTGTGGGATGGACATGATCCAACATCCCAGTGTATGGGAAGCAGAGGCAGGCAGATCTCTATGAGTTTGAGGCTAGCCTGGTCTACCAGAGTAAGACAGGCATGGTGGCACACATAGTTAATCCCAGCACTCCTGAGGCAAAAGAAGGCAGATCTCTCTTGAGTTAGAGGCCAGCCAAGGCTCCATAGAGAGACTGTCCCAAGACAGAGTGAGGAGAATTAGCCATACTTGCCCCAGTGGTAAGAGGAAATAAATGCCAGTGGAAGAAGGGAAGGCCCGCAGCAGCCCCACCCTGCATTTCTTCACCTTGGTTCCAGGCAAGGAAAACAATAAGACAGTATCCTGGCAGAGTTTCCGGCAAACTTCCAGGCAGTCTTGTTTCTTGGCCACATCACAGGTTCTGAGGAAAAGGGAACTAGGATGTTTGGAACCTGTTCAATAATGCTGAGCTGCCCTGACTCCGGACCTGTTCATCTTGTTTTGCTTTGTGATTTTTTTCATGCCAAGTCTCCTCAAAAACCTTGGGCTTGGCTTTCTTGGCCTCTCTTATGTCTCTGCCTTGGAGTCCTCACACTTCCTTCCTGAGGCTCCTCACCTGTCTTCTATTAGAGGCGATGGAACAAGAGGGAGAAGATTCCACAATCCCAGCCCAAGGTGCTCAGAGTTTATTATCCCAGTCAACCTTGCTGCTACAACCTCTTGGAAACCACCAAAGGTAGCACTGGGAATTTGGCCTCTTGCCCAGGCCCAAACTTCAGATAGACAGGGAAGACTCCAGAGTACAAAACACACCCCATGTGGGCTTGAATATAAACTACATGTCCCTTGAATATAGTGTGTCACTTGTTAAACTGTATGTAGCACCCCTCTCAGGCTGTCTGCTTTCTCTCTCTCTCTCTCTTTTTTTTTTTTTGGTTTTTCGAGACAGGGTTTCTCTGTGTAGCCCTGGCTGTCCTGGAACTCACTCTGTAGACAAGGCTGGCCTCGAACTCAGAAATCCTGCCTCTGCCTCCCAAGTGCTGGGATTAAAGGCATGTGCCACCACCGCCCGGCTGTCTGCTTTCTCTTTAAGACTAACCTTCTTCACCAGCTTGGGATCCCATCAGGCAAAGAGCTTGCTCTGAAACCCACAAAGGTGTTGGTTGCTTAGCTTTCAGATCCTGCCAGGGTCAATAACCACAGACACTACAGACATACAAATGGTGTATGCTAAGCACCAGCTGTTTACATTGGCCATATAGGTATATAGATAGCATATGCTAGGCATCAACTGTTTACATTGGCCATACAGGCATATAGTGGTATATGTTATGTACCAGCTGTTTACATTGGCCAACTGACTTGACCAACCTAATGGACTAATGTTATTTCTGAATTTGTGTGTCTTACTAAGACTAAATCCTGTAAGATAACATGTTCTAGCCCTGAGCCTCTTCAAGAGTTCTAGATTCTATCAGGGAAGTCAAGTATAGCTGGATGTCTGTTTTGGTAATTATTTAAAATGGTCGCTAGTCAAGCCCACTATCTAAGCTGCGGCCATGTTCCTCGGCCAGAGGCTACGTGTACACCACAGCTAGAAATGGCCAGCCAGAAACAGGAGCCTGCCACCCATGAGATGCCAGCATGGGAGATGGCTCTGCCAATCTTCCATGCTCTTTCTGCAAGGCTGGGCATTTCCCAGACCATCCCGCCATCTATGGGGGCCTGGTAGGAAAATGAGACTCTAATGCTTAAATAATAATCAAAGGCTTTATATGTTTGGTAATTGACCCGATCCATGGGTCTAGTTATTCGTGGGGTGTCGAGGGGGACCTCACCTGAAAAGGAACACTGGCTGAGAGAGAGAAAATGGAGGACCAAGCAAAAAGGGAGTCTTGTCAAGGTCTCACTTTAATGCAGAAGCAGTTACAATATATATTCTTAGGCAAGGAGGGAAGGGGAACAAGGGACAGGGTGGAGGTAATTGCTTAGGGCTATCCCACTATTGAATGCTTATTGCCCTAGACCATCCCACTGTTGTAACCAGCTCCCAGGAAATGCCAGATGTTCCTGAGACCTGAGACCTTTCTTTTTTTGTTGTTTTGTTTTTCAAGACAGGGTTTCTCTGTATAGCCCTGGCTGTCCTGGAATTCACTCTGTAGACCAGGCTGTCCTCGAACTCAGAAATCCACCTGCCTCTGCCTCCCAAGTGCTGGGATTAAAGGCGTGCACCATCACCGCCCAGCTATAGAATGTCCTTTCTTAACCTTGTACTGACTAGACCTTCCAGAACAGCAGGTAATTTCCTGAGGTTCTCTTAGAACAGCAGGTAGTTTCCTGGGCTTGGCTCCCTGACATCTGCTCCCTTTTAACAATTTTAAATGAGGCTGGCAGGTGATGCGGACATTAAGAAATCTCATTGATAGATGAGTGGGCATTGACCAGAGGGGGAAAGCATTGACCTGATCCTCCAAGTATCATTTGTAATGGTGTCTTTTTGAGGAGGAGAGGGTTATTTGTCTCGTGGGCCTTGTAGGATATTGAGGGTCCTAGCTGGCTGCTTTGAGACACAAGAAATCAACACCAACCTCTATGCAATCAGGTTTGCTTTACAGGAGACTCAGAAGCAGACAATTTGGGTCCTCCCCCTGCGGTACCTCGTCATGCACCCCTTGCAGGTACCCACGTTGTGTTCGCGCCATGCTGAACCAACGTGCATAGATCTGAGTTCTCTGCAGCTCCTAAAGGAGATATGTCATCTCAAGGTTCAGCCAAGCCTCTATCAGCCAAATTAAGTCTATGATAATGTACTTGTAGAGGTTTAGATGCCATGGAGGCAATTTGTTGTTTTACAGAGTCAGTGAGCCTGTTAAAGGCCCAAAGGCGGAAAGCCAAAATGAGAAGGAGACTGACCACCAGACCAGGATGGAAGGGGGAAGGGTGCTAAGCCTAGGAGAGGCAGAGAACCGGTTTTTCTTGTTCTTGATAAACAGCATTCCTCCTTGGGGGCGGCACAGAGCCCCCTTTGCTGAAGGAAAAGCAGATGAGGGGATTTTTCCAGATTAGTGATGCTGATCTCTCACTGTGCTGTTAATGGCCCTTCAAAGTTCTGAGTAGTACAAGTCCTGAGGCCTGCATCAGGATCAAGGCCTCCAACAGCGAACACCAGGGATGGCTTTTTTATCTGGAAAGGAAAAAGAAGGGAATTCTCAGGGAGATCTCTCTTCCCTGGATCTCAATTGTTATCCATTTTATCTACAATTGGGTCTGGCCTTGTGGAGGTAACTGTTTCTTTCACCAATCTTTCTGGCAGCCATCTAGCCTCGCCTTCTTTGGTATCAAACAGGCATATCGATCCATGATACCTGTTTCACAATACCTTGTCCTTGAGGATTATAAGGAATCCTTTGTAATATGGGTAATATTAAATTGTCAGCAAAACATCTCAAATGTCTGACTGCAATAGCCAGTTCCATATTCTATCTTAATCTGATATGGAACACCAAGCATAGAAAGATGATGTAGGCAATAACTAATTACACTTTTAGTTGCTTCTCCTGCTAAAGCCTGAAATGGTGTCAAGTCAGATGTACATGTTTTAATTTTCCAAAATCAGAAATGAGCAACATCCACTTACCATAATTGATTAGGTATAAGTCCTCAAGAATTAACACCATTATGAAAAAATTGAGGATACAAGTTTTTGCAATTTGACTTGCACACTCCCTAAAAATACCAAATTATTATCTTACGGTATTACTATTTTGATGATATAAAGAATAAGATTGTATGGCCAATTGTTTCTGTAAGGCTTATAATCTCCCTGGTATACAAATTTGCTGTGGCTCAATAACAATATGCCCATACAATCAGAGTTGTTTCCCAATTAGCTAACCTAAATATAAATTGTTACCCGTGACTGCTCTCCATACCTTCATGGCTCTTCATCCTCCTACATCTCTGCTCTCTCCGGCTCCTCCTCTTCCTTTTCCTCTTCCTCTCCTTACTCCTCCCACCTTAGCTCCTCCTACAGATGTCAGTGGAGGAGTCTGGGTGAACACCCAAGGGAGGAGATTGGCAAGCATAGGACTATTGACATATTTAACTGTTTTATTGGGTTCTTATACCTCTTCCTTCTAACACTTATTCCACCCAGATCCCTTCCAAGCCTCCATTACTTAGATAGGAGAGAAAGAAGGTTAGAGGAGAAAGGGGGCCTAGACCTCCGAAGACTATTTCCTGATAATCAGGGACATTGAGTTCCTTGGGGACTAGTCCAATCTTTGTTGTCAGGGTATCTCCAACTTCTTTTTTTTTTTTTTGGTCTTTTTCGAGACAGGGTTTCTCTGTGTAGCCCTGGCTGTCCTGGAACTCACTCTGTAGACTAGGCTGGCCTCGAACTCAGAAATCCGCCTGCCTCTGCCTCCCAAGTGCTGGGATTAAAGGCGTGCGCCACCACCGCCCGGCTTCTAACTTCTTGTCAAACCACAAGAGCAACAACCAGGAGCAGCAGGGACCAGCAGTAGCCTCCCTGCCCCTCTCTGGGCTCTGGCATTTGTTCTCTCTCCAGAGTCCCCCGAATTAAAGCCATTAGCAGCTGGCAAAAACCACGCCCCTCATAGTGCATGAGGCAAATCATAGTCACCTGCTGTGAAGCAGCCTCTCATCCCACACCCTGGATTAAAACAAAAACATATTTACATAACATAACTGGGTTTTTTAAAGAAATGAAAATTTTCACTATATAGCATTGACCATGTGAGAGAGAGAAGGTGGAGGGGAAAGTGGCCTTGCAAAGGCCTCTGGGAATTGTTCAGGTAATCCAGAGAGCTACTGAAGGACTGGGAGAAGGGTAGAGCTTCTGAGATCAGGTGTCCATTTACAGGGCAGGCTGGGAAAGATGAGAGGTGCAAAGTACATCACGAAGCACACATTCCAGGGCATGGAGGTCCTAGGGCCAGCTCTGGGTGGAGCAGGAATGACTCAAGGAGCCTGCCTCATCAGCTCAGTGTGGACAGATGAGCAGAGCTGAGTAGCTGGCCAGGTTACTCCTGCCTTCAACGAATTCAAAGAAATGGGAACTGTTTCCGCGGCACCACACAGTGCTAGCTCAGCTGCCAACCCCACCCTGGCCACGTGGTATGGAGCAGCCCAGTCAATGAATGTTCTCATACAGGGAGGACCCAAGAGCTATAAGCAGCAAAGGTCCTTCACTCAGCTAGGTTAGGGTGTACACTGGGGGCAGGGCAAGACCCACAGTATGGCTAAGAGAGGATGTGCCAGCTTCAAAATGACCCAGCCACTTTTGCTGCAGGACACAGGAAGGAGAATGGAGGCCTCTGGATATGGGAAGGAAGATGAAGGAAACAAGATGCAGTGTGGAGGGTGAAAGATACAGGCTCCATGATGGAGAATACAAGACATAGGATGGAAGGAGGAGGCAGGATACAAGATGCAAGATGCAGGGTAGATAGAACAGGACAGAAGAGGGAGGTTGCAAGATGGAAGATGAACACAGAACAGAAGATGTAAGATGAAGGACACAGGGATGGAACAGATAGTCCTGCTTGCCCATGGCTGCCATCTAACAGCCCCGGCATGAGAAATGAACAAAATTTCCCTGCTGACTGGTTCAAACCCTGAAAAGAGCCGTTGGCAGGCCCTACCGAGTCCGTCTAGGGAGCAGGGGTTTCCTGTGGAAGGCTGTGGGCACCAGTACCTCAAGGCATTGCCCTAGAAAACCTCAGGGCTCCTGTCTGGGTGCCCTGCCCAGACCTGCTTTCCTGGAAACACCCAGAACTTACCTTTCCCTGAAAGGGCCTCTGTCTCTGAGATGGTGGAGTTGGTTTGTTCTGGCTATCACGTAAATGACTGAATGACTAGGAGCCTAGCCGAGAGCAGAGGAGGACCCAGGGAGCCCGCGATCAGAGGGAACATTGTGAGGACTTTCTCAGGGTTATTTGGGGGATGTTTCTTAAGGTGGCGCTGGGCAGAGGATGCTTCCCAGTTCCGGCTTGTCCCAGAGGAGTGGATGGGAAGAATTAGGGACTCCCCAGCAATATAAGCGCTAAAGGTGGAGGTGTGTGGGTGGGAATGAGTCATAGGTGGTAGAACAGACAGGTCTGCCTGGCTGTGCTGGGAAGCAGGTCTCAGAAACAGCTGGTTGGGTGGCCTTGGAGGTCAGATCTGACTACCTGCCCGAAAAGGCTTCTATCCTAGTTATTTCTTCATCTGTCAGTCAGTATCTGAAAACATCCACACAGCATATTGCGTTCAGCACCAACTGTCTTAGAGGAAAGGCCATGTTCCCGGGTGGTGCACAAGCTCTATGGCTCACCTGAAACTCCTATGAGCAGAGAAGGGCTAGACAGAGGCCACTGCCAGATGCCCAGGAGGGTGAGGAGAGAGGAGACACCACCTCATATAGCAGGGGCAGAGCTGGGCAAAGGAATAGAGGGATGTAACTACCATGGCCCCTGGGGAGTCAATGGCAAAGGCCTTGACCTCCTACTCTGAGCTAAGTCACTATGAAGTTTCACAATCCTCAGACTGCCCTCCTGGTGGCTGGCATATTGCCTAGACATATGGTCAGTTTTGCCCATCACAGTCCAGAGGTGACATCCTAGAAAAATAACTGGGAAAATGGAATGGAGACAGACTCCCAGATCACTAGCCCTGCTGAGGAAGGACATTCTGAGAAAGCTATAGGTCAAAAGTCAGGTCCAAAGGAAACTCCAGTTCCCCAAGCCCCAAAGGACAATCCACATATCCAGAAATGGGCTCAATCTAGGCTGTAGGAGGATTTCTGACAGTTAGATAAAAGCCAGCATTCCTCAGAAACTATAAAGCTCTTCTCTACTGAGAGGTGTCATTTCCCTTACCTCTGGTTGAAGGGACATATGGCTACCCATGATGCCCTTGGCATTTCAAAACTTACAGAGGTCTCCAGACTCTTCAATATTGTAAGTACCTGTTATACATTTCAAAATCCACACTAGTACCCTGGCCCTTTCCACATCCTCCCCTTCCTTATCCACTCCCTCCTGCTCATGGGACTCCCTCCCCTCAGCTATTCATTCTGCCATTCTCCTTACAACCCTGCTAATCCCCCCCTCCTCTGCTTCTCTCGATATATTCTCTGTTATTTTCTCTAGTCTCTCTCTCTTGCGGGGGAAGGGTTGAGACAGAGTTTCTCTGTGTAGCTTTGGCTATTCTAGAACTCATTTTTGTAGACCAGGCAGACCTTGAACTCAGAGACTCACTTGCCACTGCAACACGAGTGCTGGGACTAAAGGTGTGTGCTGCCACCACCATGTCTGGTTTTATGTTTGTTTAGTTGTGGTTTTGTTTTGCTTTTTTTTTTTTTTTTTTTTTCTCTATACCCTGCTATTCTCTCTCTGTCACAGATAGTTTGGCCATGTTCAATCTACTAATTTTTTCTTATTCATGTAGTGAGTACACTGCAGCTGTCTTCAGACACACCAGAAGAAAGAATTGGATCCATTACAGAAGGTTGTGAGCCACCATGTGGTTGTTGGGAATTGAACTCAGGACCTCTGGAAGAGTCAGTCAGTATTCTTAACCGCTGAGCCTCTCTCTAGCCCTCAATCTACTAATTTCTCCCTCTGCTCTGTACTCTCTCCAGATTTGTCTGACTGTGATCTTCTTTATATTACAATAAAATCCCCTCTTATCCAGGGAGTGGTGGTTCATACCTTTAATCCTAGCAGTCAGGCAGCAGAAGCAGGTGAATCTCTAAATTCAAGGCCAGTCTGGTTACAGAGCAAGTTCCAGTAAGCCTGGGCTACATGGAGAAACCCTGTCTATAAATAAATAAACGGTTTATATAGAGATGAGTCTTGAGAACCCTGCAGCACTACACCATACAGTGAGTCAATCAGAGAGGACAGGTCCTAGAAGAGCTTAGGGGAAAAGTTAAGATGAATTTTATTGCCTGGTATGGTGGCTCATGCCTATAATCCCAGCAGCTCTGGGGTGACATTTACCCAGTGGACAAAAAGGAGAAAGCACTGAGGGAAAAGGAAAACAGTGTCTTTAGTAGAAAGATGTGCCCACATGGGTGTAGAGAGATACCCAGTGCAGCAAGTCAGAGCCAAGAGATACAAGAGAATGTCCAGACACAAGCTGTTAGAAACCAGGTGCTCCCCCGCCCAAGCCTTTAGCAGCTCAGTGGGAGCAGCCACGTCATTACCTGCTACCAAATGCAGCACTTTCTCCATTATCACCGAGAGTCTCATATTCTCCATATGTGCATGAGATATACTCTTTAAAAGGGCTTGGTCACCACAGCCTGCTCTCTGTCTCCCAGTCCCTCTGTCTCTCAATCCTGGTCTCTGTTTCTGTGTCTCTCCCAACCCGCTTCATTCAGAGGCAGCCTCTGCATACAGACTACGCCCAATAACTCTCCCCTGTAAGATCTGTTGCCTGGTGTGACTTTTCGGTATATCTTGACACAGACCTGCAAAGGTACTCCAAAGTTTTATGTTTTTATATTTGGTATTTCTTACATGTGAATGGCAGGTGTACAAAGGCATGAGTGTGGGGATGTGTGTGTGTGTGTGTGTGTTTGTGTGTGTGTCGGTATGATAGTGATGTGAATATGTATATGTATGTCCTGTTGTGGGTTCACAGGGACCAGCTGACCAGTCCATACATGAGGAAGCCATTTTGCTGATCCCACAGGAGTTTCCACACTTAGCCCTTAAGTCCATCATCTGTCTTTCCAGGTGTCCTCAGAAGGGCCTGTGGCAGCATAGACAGCAATGTCATGAGGAAGTCCAGGCACAGATGGCTGCTGGAACAGAGCTATAGCTCACCGGGGCTGTGAGAGTTCAAGAAGTGCTCTGCCTTGCCTGGTGCGGATGCGAGCTGGCTAGCACAGGCTGAAGGCTGTACAGAGCTCTATTTGGACTCATCCTTCACAGGCAGGCAGGGTGTGGCTGCCCACGGGGATTCTCAGCTCTACCACACGAAGTCATCCTGGGCTGACTGAGGTGCCTGAGGGAAATTTACCTAGACTGACATCAGCCAAGATGATCCAAAAGGGAGTGGCTCATCTCTTCTAGGAAGGCCAAAGTTGGCCTTTTTTCTCTTGGTTATAGGTCCTTAACCTACTAGCCCTGATTAACACAACAGGGTGCCACACATACCATATTCTGAATGTTGAGTGCACTGTATCAAGGCCAAGTGTATTCTGGAGAAGTGGCTGCAGGGCAAAAAAAAAAAAAAAAAAAAGCAAGTATCCCTTTCTTGTCTAGAAATCTATTGAAGTTCATACACAATGGCTATAAGTGATACCACCTCACATAAGCACTGGCTCTGCTGGACCCTCAGTCCAGTTCAGGAAACTTCTAGGGAGGCTCTCCTTTAGGGGGGCTTCCCAGTCCTCAGGGTGAATATGCTAATCTCAATGAGGAAGGCCTCAGTGGAAGCTGAAATCAGCCCTGTGTCTGACAGACGTACCTCTAAGTGACTTGGTCACCCATCCAGCTGTTCACCACGATCCAGTGCTGGATCAGTGTACATGTGTACAGTGCAGGGCCTACTGACAGGCAGGGTCAGACTCAGCCTCTGGTACAGGAGACAGTGTCAGTCCACTCCCCTGGCCTGCTCTCAGAGACCTAGCAACTGCTTATATTATCACCTGCCATGGCTGGGGATGAAAGACCGCCAGTTACCCCAGCTCTCCCTGCCTGTCTACATGTCCACTTGTATGCCTCTATCCCTTTCCTAGATCGCCCACCTTCCCTCAGTAAATCACTTTTACACCAGATCTGTTTGCAACGGTGTAATTTCTCAGGGGTACAAGTTGTCACGGGCCAACCATGTCGTGTCATGTCAGTTATGTCTGTCATGTCATGGGCATTTTTATTTTTTATCATAACAGTGCTGAGACAAGCTCCACAGTACAACGTCAGTCATCCCTCAGAGAGTGCCGCAAAAGCCAGGTGTGATCACACATCCAGCGGTTTCAGCACTCAGGCTAGCCATCACAGATTCGAGGATAGCCCCTCTATGAGAATTAGCACGTCTGGATTTTAAATATTTCAAAAAATATTTTTATTTTTTTAAAAACGTGACTTGGAGGGCTGGAGAGATGGCTCAGTGGTTAAGAGCACTGACTGCTCTTTCCAGAAGCCCTGATTCAGTTCCTAGCAACTACATGGTGGCTCACAACCATACTGTAATGCCCTTTTCTGGTATGTCAGAAACAACTACAGTGTACTCATGTACATAAGATAAATAAATAAATCTTTAAAAAGTAAAGAGTTGCTGTGCACAGCACATGTTCAAAGTCAATTAACCAATGACCACGTGCGTGTGTGTGTGTGTGTGTGTGTGTGTGTGTGTGTGTGTATCTGGCTGTGTTCTCAGAGGAACCCCAAAATGGAATGAGAAAAATAAGATTTGGAGCCAAGCATTCAAGCATTGGTGGCACAAACCTTTAATCATAGCACTTTAATCTCACAGATAGATAGATAGATAGATAGATAGATAGATAGATAGATAGATAGATGGATAGATAGGGGCTGGAGAGATGGCTGAGCACTTGAGAGCACTGGCTGTTCTGGTAGAGGACCAAGGTTCAGTTTACAGTATCCACATTAGATCTGACACTTTTTTCTCACCTCCTTCAGCACTGACTGTATACGGTACACAGACATACAGGCAGATAAGAACACCTATACATATTAAGTAAAAGTAAACAAAAAAAATAAAATATGAGCTAGAGAGATGGCTGAGCAGTTAAGAACACTGGCTGCTCTTCCATCGGCTCCTGATTAATTCCCAACACTAATATACCATTATACAATCATCAGTAACTCCAGTTCCCAGGGGATCAGGGCCTTCTTTGAGTCTCCAATGCCACTGCATGGATATACATGAAGGCAAAAACACCCACACACATAAAATAATAAAATAAAATCTTGAAAATGAATAGAGCCAATATGGTGTTGCACACCTTCAGGTCCTAGCACTTGGAAGGAAGAAACAGTTGGGCCTCTGTGAGTTTGAAACCAGCCTAGTGAGTTTGAAACAGGGCTACACAGAGAAACCCTGTCTCAAACAAGCAACAAATAAACTAATAAATAAATAAGATTTGGGGTAAATTCTGAAAAACAAGGGGTAGATAACTAGTGGTGGGTCAGATAGGAGAGGTTCCAGATAAAGGACACAGATATACCAAAAGGACAGGAGTCCTGGGCGGGTGAGCAAGGCATTGGCTTGCTTTGGGGTTGACTGCCTGACAAAGCAAGTGTGGTATTTAAGCTGCAGTTTTCTGGGGCTGGAAATACAGCTTGGCAGAGTGCTTGCCTGGTGTGCATGAACCATGGCCTCGATCTCCAGCACTGTATAAACCAGGCATAGCGGCTCAGACCTGTAATGAAGTATAGGCCCAAACCTCAACAAAAGAAAGAATAGAAAAGTGGGGCCCAATCTTGTATTATGGTAACCCTTTTTCAGAGTCCAGCTCCAGACAAAGCCTACCTACAGCACCACAGACCAGTGAGCCACAACCCCGACTTACAAAGGGAGAGCCCAGGAAACAGGAGCCTCTACAGGGACATCCTCAGCTAGGAATTGTCAAAGTCACATGACCCTGTCATCAGGGCTAACAGTTAGAACCTTTGTAGCTCTGAAACTCAGGGTGTGTGTTCATATGTTAGCTCTCCTGTATACAAAGGAACCCTTGGCAGGAACCCTCCATAGGCCTGAAGGACTCCGAGTCACCAGGGCCCAATCACTACTGGAGGCTGATATCACCTCCAGTGTTTGTGAAAAAGTGTTCTATTGCTTGGATGGGATCCAGGGCCTGCTGTATACCAGAGGCCCCCACCATGGAGTATCCTGACATTGTCATGGGTCACCCAAGACTGTCCTTAACACCTCACTCACCCTTGGAAGAACCTGGAGATGTGAGAGTCTTTTATCCCTCCTCTGAATGAGTTACTCATCCCAGGCTGTACTCCATTTCTAGCCTCCATTCTGGTAGCAAGACTTCTCCACCTCACCCCCATTCCACTCCCCTGCCAGCACCCACCACCACCCCAGTGCCTAGCTCTAGACTCTCCAGAGAGTTTAGGAAAATTTGCTGGGCTGAAAATAGAGATGTCAGTTCCTGGAGAGACCCCCTTAAAGGTTTGGCTGATGAAACTCTCCAAGTGGTCCCACTGTGGCAACAAGCAGTCTGCTAATATCTTCAGACCCCAGGGCAAGAATGGGTTGCCACTAGGAGATACCCAGCCAGCAGAGGCCACATGGCAGGATGGGTGGCTAAATGTGTCTATGACCCAGTTGGCCTTGTTAGGGCATTGATTCACAACTGTTAATCTATGTAAATCTTCCATCATTTGAGTGTGAAAAGTATGTTTTAACATTTGTCACAGTTAGCCTTGTCAACTTGACACAGCCTCAAGTCATCTGAGAGAAGTCTCAACTGAAGAATTACTTAGATCAAATTGGCCTGTGGCCATGTTGAGAAACTATCTTGATTAGTAAATGAATAAGAGAACCCAGTGCATTGTGGGAGGTACCAACCCTAGGCAGGAGGTCCTGGGCTATGTAAGAAAGCTAGCTACCCATGAGTCTATAAGTGGTTAAGCCAGAAAGCTATTCTTTCATGATTTCTGCGTCAGGTGTCTGCCTTGAGTTCCTGCTCTGAATTCCCTCAGTGATGGACTGTCACCTACAGTGATGTCACTGTAGGTCAGGTAAAACCTTTTCTCCTCTAAGTAGATTTTTGTAGAATGTCTTATTATAGTAACAGAGCTAAAACTAGAATAACATTAAAAATTATTAAAAGGAGCTGGAGAGATGTCTCATTGGTTAAGAGCACTGGCTGTTCTTTCAGAGGACTTCTCCACTTGCCCTAAACTTTCAGTGGCTAGTCCTACCTATCCCCTACCAAACATCCTTGGCCACCCACCTGTAGTGGAGTCCACAGGCCCCAGCTTCCCCAAGACCCCAAATGGTTACTACGTTCTTCTTTCTCCAAGCATGGCAGAAAGACCCTTTCTCCTTCCTCACATCTGCCATTTCCTCCTGGGATCCAGAAGTCCTGCCTGTACCTTCCGCCCAACAATTAGTCCCTGGCTTTCTTTACTGACAGATCAAGAACCAATTATGGAACAGGACCGCTCCCTTCACTAAACATTCCATGTCATACATTTGTAGGCACTTATTATTTGCCCACAGTCAAAGGTTGTAATGTGTGTGTGTTTGCAAAGCTGAGGTGAGTCAGCTGTGGGTCTTGAAGACTGCTGTTCCTGTGAGGGTCTATCTTCCTGGTACTGCTGTGTGTGCTGAACCCAGACAGCCCAGAGGGGCAGCAAAGTCTTCATTAGTGTGAACAAGCCTCTGAAACTGTGTCCTCTAAAAGTTATATTGATGTTCCAGTCTCATATGGGAACTAGGGCTTTTGCAGAGTAGTAGTTAAGATGAGGTCATGCTGGATTAGGGTGGCCCTGAGTACAATGACTGCTTCTCTTCTAAGCAGAGGCAAAGCTGGGGTGTGGCCCAGCAGTAGAATGCTTGCCTAGCACACATGAGGGCTCTGACCCCAGCTATATCAATGTGTCAGTTACTGTCTATTGCTGTGATAAAACACCAGGACCAGGGCTGGAGAGGTCCTAAAACACCATGACCAGGCTCACAATGGTTAAAAGCACTTATTGTTTGTCCAGATGGCCTGAGTTCAGTTCCCAGCTTATCTATGCTCACAGTTCACAATCCCCTATAAATCCAGCTCAAGGGGATGAGATGTCCTCTTCTGGTCTCTGTGGGTACGTGTACATAGACATGTGTGTGTGTGGTGTGTGTGTGTGTACTCACTCACTCAAAGAAAATCTCTTAAATGACAGAACCAATTTAAGGAAGAAGAATTTTACCTGAGAGGGAGAGTTCATGACGGTGGGAGACATATGGGAGCTGACAGCTAAACCATGGGAGCTACGAAGTAACACCTAAAACCACACACAGAAGACAGAGAAAGCACAACTGGAAGTAGGACCGGCTATGAACTCTCAAAGCTGACCATCAGTGACTGACTTCCTCTGACAAGGCTCTACCTCCTAAGGTTCCATAATTTCCCAAAATAGTGCCACCAATGGAGGACCAACTGTTCAAAGACGTGAGCCTATGAGGGACATTTTTCATTAAATACCTGAATGAATGACTGAATGAATAGGATAAGAAAACAAGCTGTGAGGGCCATCTGGTTGCCACATCTGTCATCCCATTGATAGTGAGAGTTGATTTGCCTGGCTAGACTTGTCTCCCTCCTTCACACCTCACAACTCCATTTAGGTCCCTCTCAAAGCTGTTGATTAGTGGGAGATAGTGACCTTCCTCAATAAAGGAGAACCACTCTTTAGTCAAGAGTGGTCAAAGATATAGATTGGCTGTGCCTCCCTGATAGAACATCTACAGTTCTCATGGAAACAGGCTGTGTGACAACAGGTTGTTTGAAGAAAGGTGTGTGTACTCCAGGGACATCAGGACTTATGGCTGAAGCAGGCCTGGGACAGACCCTCCTCTAGAAGGAATGGCCTGATGACACTTGATTTCAAATGTCACCTTCTGAAATGATGACAGACCATATTTCTTTATGATAAGCCTCATGAGTGGGTCCTTTGCAGCCCAAGAAAACGAAAACAATTTTGTGCATTTTTAGAAAATAATTATGGACAAACACACACACTCTATTCTCTTGAAAATAACAGAACCAGGCTGGAGAGATGGCTCAGAGGTTAAGAGTGCTGACCTCTTTCAGAGGTCCTGAGTGCAATTCCCAGCAACCACATGGTGGCTCACGACCATCTATAATGAGATCTGATGCCCTCTTCTGGTGTGTCTGAAGACAGTGACAGTGTACTCAAATAAATAAAATAAATAAATCTTTAAAAAGAAAAGAACAGCCGGGCGGTGGTGGCGCGCGCCTTTAATCCCAGCACTTGGGAGGCAGAGGCAGGCGGATTTCTGAGTTCGAGGCCAGCCTGGTCTACAGAGTGAGTTCCTGGACAGCCAGGGCTACACAGAGAAACCCTGTCTCGAAAAATCAAAAAAAAAAAAAAAAAAAGAACAGGGTCAATTATAAGGGAAGTCAGTCTCCACTGGAATCAGTACCCAGACACCAAATTCTGAGCACAAAGGAGATGTATTACCCTGGATAAGCCAACTCTGTGTGTGTGTGTGTGTGTGTGTGTGTGTGTGTGGTGTTGGGGGGAGGGGCTGCAGTAAAAGCAAGCAGAAGTAAACAAGAAAAGAGAAGTTGTTTCTGCTGCAGGGTGGGTTTTTAAGGGGAGAAGAGGGAGTCTATATTAGGATGAATTGACAAATCCCAAATGGACATGTTAGCCAAATAATTAATTTCAATCGTTGGACTTTAGCCAGGCGTGGTGGCGCATGCCTTTGATCTCAGTACTTGGGAGGCAGAGGCAGGCGGATTTCTGAGTTCGAGGCCAGCCTGGTCTACAGAGTGAGTTCCAGGACAGCCAGGGCTACACAGAGAAACCCTGTCTTGAAAAGAAAAAAAAAAAAAAAAATCAATTGTTGGACCTTGATGTTTTGTCTCAGAAATGAGTCAGTAGCCAAATAAGGGAATAGGCCTGAGGAGCTAGCTTAAGGAACGTAGCAGTTTTCAGAATGGAAAGAGGAAAAGGAGTTAAAGGGCAAAACCTGTAACAATGTTTGCTGTTCTCAAGCCCGCTAGAGCCCTTCAGGCATGTCACAGCCAGGTCTATGGACCCCCAAGACTCACTTCCAACTCCCGAGCTTTTACTATAGTTGGTTGGCTTGTTTGCCTTGGATGCACAAAGTACTAGGACAGATCCCCATCACTGCATAAACCAGATGTGGAATGGTATATGCCTGTAATCCCGGTACCAGAGAAACAGAGGTAGGAGAACTGAAGGTCAGCCTCAGCTATATAGCAAGTTTGAGGCCAGCCTGGGCTACATGAGAGTTTGACTCACAAAAAGCCCAGTCAAGATGAATAAATGAGACTATAACAAAGTGATTCGTCATCTAGTCAAGTGACTAGAGAAAAACACCAGGTATTATGGCAGTGTTTGGATAGTTAACAAATCCACAAGATAAACATTAAGAAACAAAACCCAGGGGCTAGAGAGATGGCTCAGAGGTTAAGAGCACTGACTGTTCTTTCTGAATTCAATCTTCCACAACCACATGGTGGCTCACAACCATCTGTAATGAGATCTGATGTCCTTTTCTGGCATGCAGGCTTATATGTAGGTAGAACACTGTGTACATAATAAATGAATAAATTTTAAGAAAGGAGAAAGAAAGGAGGAAGGAAGGAAGGAGGGAGGGAGAGGGAGGAGGGAAGGAGAAAGGAGGAAGGAAGGAAGGAAGAAGGAAGGAAGGAAGGAAGGAAGGAAGGAAGGAAAGAGTCCAGCAGGGTATGGTATCCCACACCTCCACACCTTTAATCCCAAAACTGGGGAGGCAGAGGAAGGAGAATCTCGTGAGTTTGAGACCACCTTGGTCTACATAGCAAGTTCCTGACCATCCGGAGTTACCGATGAGACTATCTCAGAGAGTGGGTGGGAGGCGATTTGACAGAGTACAGCGGACTATCTTTACAGAGACAGAGCTAAGACTGTTACTCAGTGGAAGAACCCCTAACTCATATGTGCTAAGTCTTGGGTTTCATCCCCAGCATGAAAAATAAAAGGAGATGGGGAGAGAGAATTAAAAATTCTTGAGACTTTTGTTTTTTGTTTTTCGAGACAGGGTTTCTCTGTGTAGCTCTGGCTGTCCTGGAACTCACTCTGTAGACCAGGCTGGCCTCGAACTCAGAAATCCTCCTGCCTCTGCCTCCCAAGTGCTGGGATTAAAGGTGTGTGCCACCACGGCCCGGCCCTTGAGACTTTTAATTCCATGTAGCAGTGTATTTTTTAGATTTATGGCTAGTATTTTTTTATGAGTGTTTTGCCTGCATGTATGTATGGGTACCACATGTGAAATGCTCACAGAGCCCAGAAGAAGGATCCCTGATGCTGGCTGGGGGGTGGGGGGTGGGTAGAGCTGGGGGTGGTGAGGGCAGGGTGTCTCTGCATCCTTCCAAAAGGAAGCAAGAAGACAGTTTGGTACAACACAACTCAATAGTGTTGGTATCAGGCCCGAACTCACTGACACCACATCTGGGCTACAGAGGTGACCCTACATCGTTGCCTAGGCAACCGCCATACACTCCCAGAATCCACCTGGCTACCTCACCTTTACCTGGGAAAAGGCTACGTCACCACTCATATAAATAGGCAGAACTCTCTGACCTTGCTCTCTTCTCTCTCCAACATTTCCTCCCGTTTCTCTCCCCACCTTTGCCCCCTACTCTGAATAAACCCCCTCCCGTTTGGTCCGGTGTGGTCTGTTCTAAGCTGCACGCAAAGTCTAACAAATAGTGTTGGTTCAAACACTTCTTTCTCTTCCAGGTGCCTACAGTCTGACGCTGAGTGATTTTTTTTTTAAGGCATATTTAAGTATAGCACTATTTGATGATAACTATCTGGTGATAATTAACTCAATCGCCTGTGCACAACAAAACATACATAAATCTCCTTGAGGAACACAGAAAGCTAAATACAGATCAGACGTGAGTACTTCAAACTCTTTGTAAAGTCTATAAAGATAGATTCTATAGATCAACTGAGAAAAATAAATTCATGATAAGAGTCTGATGCTAGGAAAGTCCCCAGGCCACACAGATAGCACAAAGGTCACAGCACTAAAAAACGCATTCACTCCAGCCTTCTGGGTAGAAAACAGGTTTTGCATTGTTTCCCTTGAAGGAACAACCCCTTGTGCTCAATATTCCAGGCTTCTATAGTTTCTGTAAGCACAAAGACCGCTGTACCCCTATGCTCATGAACTGGAGTTACTCATGGTTAGCTGCCCTGTGGGTGTTGGGAACCAAAAGAGACAGGTTGCTAGCATGGACTTTGAAATTTACAACTGGTACCTGTGACTCTGAGGGATCCTAGAGAGAGCAGCATGACTTTTTTGACACGCTAATGGGCATCAGTGATAGTCAAATGTGGTGGTTTGAATAGGAATGGTCCGCCACAATCTCACAGATTTCAATGCTTGCTAATTATGGAGTGGCACTAACCGGGAGAGATTAGAAGGTGTGGCCTTTTGGAGGAAGTGTATCGCTGGGAGGGAGTTGAGACAGGGTTTCTCTGTGTAACCCTGGCTGTTCTGGAACTCCACCTGGATCACCCTGTCTCCGTCTTTTGAGTGTTGTGATTAAAGATATACCAACGCGGCCCAGACTGGCTTAGCTTCGGGGTTTCTAAAGCTCAAGCCACGCCCAGTCTCTCGCCCTCTTCCTGCCCTCTGCAGAGCTCGATGGAGAACTCTCGGTTTATCAGGTCTGCCTAAGTGCTGCCGTGCTCCCTTGCCGCAAGGGTTGTGCGTCTCCTTCTGCCCAGGGTCGTTGGCCACCAACCAGCCCAGAAGGACAAAGGGAGCACACTCAACTAACAGGGTTTAGGAAAAGCTGGTGAGCATGAACGGAAATGATGACATTCTGGGATTAGCTTTGGGGAGACAGATCAACTTTATCCAGGTGAATCAAGGATAATATGGTTTGGGGGAAGGGAGTATTAATACCCAGGGTGGGCAAATATCATTAGCTAAAGGCTAAAGTACCGAGATGCCTCATTGGCATGGGGAGGCATTCCAGGAATCTCAGGTGCTTCCTGAACGGGTTCTTACTGGGAGAAAGGAAGCTGAACCTAGAGTCTCACCAAGGCTATGTGACATTCCGCTGGTGAAGGGTATAAGGATTTCAGGCTCCTCACACAAGTTCCGAGAAAGAGAAGCCCTACCGGTAAAGGTAGTCCACCATTTTGTACGAAGCTCAGGGATTTTGGGTAATGTCAGACTCTGATTTTGGTTAGCAGGACTCAACAGAAGATAATGAACTAAGCCTCTGAAACTATGAGAAAGCCCCAATTCAACTCTTTCTTTTATAAGAGTTACTATGATTGTGGTTTCTTTTTCCAGCAATAGAAGAGACTAAGACACCACATGTCCCTTCTGCTAGGGGTAAGGGAAATGATTCCTTTTCCCTTGTAAAGGTAACATGTTTGTATGTGCACCATGTGCGTGCCTGGTCCCTGAAGAGGTCAGAAGGGGGTGACAGATACCTGTGTCCAGTAGGAGGCAGCACTGCTTTTATGTGGTGTGTGTAAGGGGGTACCACCTTCTGTTGGTATGGGGCCTACAGTGGGTTTATAGGTCTGGTTTCTTTTATTTATTTATTTTTTAAAATTGTGTGATTGTGTGTGTGTTATCTGTGGAGGGGGAGTGTGCACATGAATACAGTGCTCACACAGGCCAGCAACATCAGGTACCCCAGAGCTAGAGTTACAGGCAGTTGGGAGCCACCTGACATTCTCACCTGGTGCTGAGAATCATGAGTCGTCTCCAGTCCCACACACCCATGTAATGAGAGATGTGGCTCTGTGAGAAAGACACTTTCGTGAGGCCCGGGGTTTCATCCCCAGCACTGGAAAAAAAAAAAAAAAAAAAAAAAAAAAACACCTGCACATTCTCACTTTGGATTATAGTGTCAGCAAGACCTTATAATTCTCTGTGAGAAGACACTTTCGTGGGTCCAAGGTGTTTCACCGCTTCATGGTGAAAAAAAAAAAAACTCAACTACCAAAAAAAGGCCTTCTTATGGTTTATAGGAAAGGATCCTTTATCTTCTTTGGACAAACCGTTTAATATGATTCAAAGTGTTCTACCGCCCGGTGTTGCTAACACACTACTTAATCTCCACCTAGAAGCAAGCAGCGATCTTCTGTTTCAACCAAATTTTAGGACACCAGGGCTACATAGATGAACCCTTCTTGAACAAAATTATTAAAGTGGTTCTACATGGCCCAGCAGACTGACCTAAGCACTGTCACTCCTGCTGGCCAGGTACCAGAACAGCAAACTTTGAACTAGGCCATGTTTCCAAGGCTCAGAGATTGAAACAACAGATGAGAAGGGCTGGATAAGGAAGCTTGTGTCCTCCTGAGGAGACAATGCCCGGTGGAGCCTGCAGGCTTACCCTAAGGTCTTCACACCACTGTGCCTCCGAAGCCTCCTCTGTCCTGCTCCGTGCACGGGCACCTTCCTAAGTCTTCCGATGAGAGGAGCCAGGCTGCGGAATCCTAACAGCAGCCCATTTCAGGGCTGGGTGTGGCCCAGCAGCAGAGCCCCTTGGCTATCATTCAGTAAACCCTTAGTCACGTCTCCAGCCTGACCAAAACAAATGAGTCTGCAGGTATGAACCCCTTGGCCACTTCCAGAATTGTGTGATCTGGGCCAGGGGCTGTGCTCCCTAGGGGTCCTTCCTACTCCGCCTGCGGATAGGCATGTGACAGTTCTGGGTGTTCCTCAGCCTGCAGGTGCCTAACTTCAAAGCCCTCCGATTCTATGGGTGGGGACACACTGATCCAGGACTAACCCTGTTTCCGCTTGTCTTTTGGAAGATACCATTCAGCCTCTGCTACAAATCTGTGGAGCTTCCTGAAGATGTCTCTGACCGCCAGGCAGGAAGACTTCCGGAAGACGTCTCATGCTGGCTGGGAGATTACAGCTCAGTGCTCCTTGAGTCTTGGGCTTAGGCTAAAGCAGATGTCTGCAGCTGTTATGCACCTGCTGGAGGCTAATGAATCCGATGTCAGCCCAGAACAGCCTTGGGATCAGACAGCAGTGTGTCCTTTCACCTACTCTATCTCTCTCCTCGAAGCACTCCCAAGCCCTTTGTGTGTGTGTGTGTGTGCGCGCACACACACACGCACGCATGTGTTTGTGTATATGTGTGTGCATATGTATATTTGTGTGTGCATGTGTGTATATGTGTGCACATGTGGATGTGTGTGTGTTTATGTGTATGTTGTTTTGCTGCACCCACTCCCAAGAACAAATGTCCTCCCACTCCTTTCATCTAGACCACACTTCATGGAACCCTGAGACCTACCTCCTTAGGTTGACACTGTCTCTTGTTGCCTCATGTTGGGGTTAGTGCTGCAACCTTCAATCCAGCTGCACCCTGCACTGCTTCCTCCAGCAGGGCTCTCCGTCATGGCTACATCAAGCTTACGTCTGTGCTTTGCTGGCCACGGTTTTAGTAACAAGGACCTTGGAAGGGTCTCCAGAACCTCTTCCATCTCCTCACACCTACCTACCCTCAAGATAGTATTGACTTTTAACACATATAGATAGATGTCGGGTGGGGCACATGGAGCAATCTTAAGGGTTTTTTTTTTTTAATCTGCAAATTTCCTGCTTTTATGTGCTAGAAACAGGCATCTGGGATCTCTCCGTCCTAAAAAATCATTAGCTCCTCCTTGGGGGGCTGTGGGGTGAGGTCTCTGGCTCTTTCACTTTGGCTGAAGACAAAGACATCAGTATCTTTTATCCTGAGTCATCCTAGGGTCTCTGAACTTGAAAACCTTCAAGGCAGACTACCCCCCAGGTTGTGTTCAGAAGACTAGAACACACTCTATAGCTGAAGCAATCATCTGCTGAGAGCCAAAGAGCCCTTCGAGAAACTGAGATCGGAAAAATGAGGAGCAAAAGAAGAACAGGATCTAGTTTGCCTTTCTTCCTGAGACGCACACAGCGACAGAGCCAAAGATGGGTGCTTTTTCTTTTCTTTTTTCTTTTTTTTTTCTTCTTTTTTTGTTTTCTCGAGACAGGGTTTCTCTGTGTACCGGCTGTCCTGGAACTCACTCTGTAGACCAGGCTGGCCTGAACTCAGAAATCCGCCTGCCTCTGCCTCCCAAGTGCTGGGATTAAAGGCCGCACTGTCTGCCACCTACTTTTTTTTTCGACAGTTCTCTGTGGCCGGTGTGCTTCTTTCTCTGCCTCCTAGTGCTGGATTAAAGGTTGGCCACCATTGCCCGTTGTTTTTCTTTCTTTTCTTCCTTTTTTTTCCTTTTTTTTTTTCTTTCCCGAGACCGGGTTTCTCTGTGTATCTCTGGCTGTCCTGGAACTCACTCTGTAGACCAGGCTGGCCTTGAACTCAGAAATCCGCCTGCCTCTGCCTCCCAAGTGCTGGGATTAAAGGCCTGCACCACCACTGCCCGGCCATTACTTTTTTTCTTGACAGGATTCTTCTGTGCAGCCCTGGCTGTCCTGAAACTCAGATCCATATTTCTCTGCCTCCCTAGTGCTGGGGATAAAGGGGTTGTGCCACCACTGACCGTGATAAGTGTGTTTTCTTTTTCTTTTCTTTCCTTTTTGTTTTTTTCTTTCTTCTTTCTTTCTTCTTCTTTCTTTTCTTTCTTTCTTTCTTTCTTTCTTTCTTTTTGTTTTTGTTTTTGTTTGGTTGGTTGGTTTTTTTTGTTTTTTCGAGACAGGGAAGCTCTGTGTAGCCCTGGCTGTCCTGGAACTCACTCTGTAGACCAGGCTGGCCTCTAACTCAGAAATCCGCCTGCCTCTGCCTCCCAAGTGCTGGGATGAAAGGCGTGCGCCACCACTGCCTGGCAAGTGCATAATACTTATTTGATATATTTTATACTAAAAGTATAAAATGTAAGGTGTAGTCCCCACAGCTTCTGCTCTGAATGCTTAATTCTAACTGTAGAGAAACTCATTGAGTTGTATAGACTTTAGCTCTGGTTAATTTTGGTGTGTGTGATTTTTTTTTTTTTTAATGTATCTGCAAGTTTTGTATAATAAAATGTATACAATTAAAATTACATATAAATATATTATATATAAATATATAAAATATATACAATTCAATGAACATCTCAACAGGGTCAGCATTCAGAGTGAAAGCTATGGAGCTAGATATTAAATTACATGTATATAATACTATATTATATAGTATATAGTGCTATAATATTAAGAGCACGTGCCTTAATATTTGCCGGGCGGTGGTGGCGCACGCCTTTCATCCCAGCACTTGGGAGGCAGAGGCAGGCAGATTTCTGAGTTAGAGGCCAGCCTGGTCTACAGAGTGAGTTCCAGGACAGCCAGGGCTATACAGAGAAACCCTGTCTTGAACCCCCTCTCACCCCCCAAAAAAAGACTTCTTTTATAAGTAAACCTGCCTTCTTTTTCATCCATCCACCCCTCCATGGTTGGGAGTGTTGGTTGCTGCCACTACCCCAAAACAAAGCTCTCGGAGCACACCTGAGCATATCTCTCCAGGGCAGCTGGGAAACTCACCCCACTGTGGGGAGATCTGCATCACTGTAAGTTGGTGTTTTTGCCTCAAGAAATACACCAGGGGATTCAATTACCCTGCATCTTCTATCTGCATGACAAGACATCCTTCATTCGCCCCTTAATTCCTTTCCTCCTTCTCAGACGTTTTCCCTGTACTCCTCCCCCACTGCCCCAGTCTCTGGACTCCTACAGGAAAGACTTAGACCCTCAATCTCTGGCCCTGCTTTGCTATGGTTTTTTGATTCTGCATATGTGCATAATTAAGATGTTTTTCTCCTGATAAATAGGTCGTGTCAATGTCAATTGACCTTAGAGACTAAAGCCAAACTGCTGCTGGAGCCGATGCATTAAGTAAGGAGTTGTTTTTCTTCCTGTTTAGCCAACGGCCACCACTGGAGCCACCTGGTTGACTGACCATGGATTTTGAGTTCTCTTTTCTCTTCTTAACTCAGCCAGGGATGGATCTCCTGGTACTTTCTATCCTTTTGGGTTAGTCAGTACTGAGCTAATCAGAGGCAGAGACCCACACTTGAGCTGGAATTCCCTTTGGAGACTGGGGATTGAATACAACTCTGTGACTGTGGGGAGTTAAAATGCTGCAAATTCAGAGCCAAAATTATCCCTAAACAGCCAGTTGTCACCCACCCTTGTTCCTGACCTGACATCCCGGTGACTGAAGGCTGGTTGTGGTGCATACAGCCTTTTATCCCAACACTCCAGCAGAGGCAGGTGGATATCTCTGAATTCGAGTGGAGCCTGGTCAGTTCCAGGACAGTCAGGGCTACACATTGAGACCCTGTCTCAAAACAAATGAGATTTGACAGGAGTTGTAAGGCCAGGCTCAGAAGTCAGTTGGCCACAGAGAGAAGAGGATCAAAGGGTCCAGTGCCCTCCATGTCTATCTTCACGGTGCTGACATGGGCTCTGTGTTTAGTAGAGAAGGAACCAGGGCAAGGGAAGAGTTTGCACATTGACTAGTTCCAGTCTTAGCAAGCTCCTCCCCGTTACAGTCACAGTTCTGTAAGGTGGGTCCAAAAAATGCTTCTTCTTGTCTTCACTTGGGGAAGGTCACCTGGTTCCTACAAGGTGATGACTTCTGCTCATCCTTGTGGAAAAACTGTCTTTATCAAGGTGACCTCAGCTTTGGGACTTGCTTATCTCTCTTTATCTGTGCCACCTTGAGCCAAAGAAAAAAAGGCAGGGATACAAAATGAAGAGATGGCTCACTGTTTTGTTTTAGGGCCAGGTGTTGCACCCTATTAAAATGTTTTGTTTTGGTGAGATGGAAGAATTCATTCTGTAATGTAGGCTGGCCTAGAACCCAATGATCTTCCTGCCTCAGTCTCCCAAGGGCTAGGATTACATACAGGTGTGGACGGCCATACCCAGGCCTTCATTCAGCTTGTTCAGGGGCCAAAGTGAGAAATCAACACACTTTTTAGTGAAAACAACTGCTAAGCTAAGTGAGTGTTTCAAAACCTTTGGGGTACATTAAGTTAAACCACTGTCTTGCACCAACGCCAAGGCCACAACTATCATCAGATAATGTGAGACCTTTAGCCGAGATGAACCCACTTTGCTGTAACTGTCCTGCCTGATGTTCCCGCACATGTACTTCGTAATGTAAATTTATAGTGTTTTAATGTGTGACTATAAAAGTTCATGCAATCACTTCCACCTGATGGGACATGCCATTGTGGCAAAATGAGTCTGTGTTCCAGTCATCCATTCCACTCAGAATTAACTTTTTTGTTGTTGTGTTGTTGTTTTGTTTTGTTTTTTTTGAGACGGGTTTCTCTGTGTAGCCCTGGCTGTCCTGGAACTCACTCTGTAGACCAGGCTGGCCTCGGAACTCAGAAATGCACCTGCCTCTGCCTCCCAAGTGCTCAGATTAAAGGCATGCGCCACCACTGGCCGGCCCAGAATTAACTCTTTTTCTCTTTTTTCTTTTGTTTTTTTTGAGACACAGTTTCTCTGTCTAGCCTTTACTGTCTTAGAACTCATTCTGAAGATCAGACTGGCCTCCAGCTCACAGAGATCTGCCTGTCTTTGCCTCCTGCATGCTGGATTAAAGGTGAGTGCTACCACAATGCAACTGAGAATAAACTCCTATTCCCTTTGAAGCAAGAGCTGAGTTTTCTTCTATGGGCAGTGGTGGGATCCTGAATTCAGCTCTGTCTCTTAGGCCACTATCCACAGGAGATATGCCTGCCCAGCCCTCTACAACAGTGGGGCCTGACTTCAGTCACAGAGTGGTGAGAATACACTGAATATAGCTACTCCATATTAAAGGCTACAGGAGAGGGTTGGGGATTTAGCTCAGTGGTAGAGCGTTTGCCTAGCAAGCACAAGGCCCTGGGTTTGGTCCTCAGCTCTGAAAAAATACATACATACATACATACATACATACATACATACTTATATAAATACCACAGGAGGATCAGAAGTTCAGGGTTATCCTTAGTCATACAAAAAGCTTAAGGCCAGCCTGGGCTATAGGAAAGATCCTGTCACAAGAAAGAAAGAAGGAGAAAAGGAAGAAAGGAAGGAGAAAACAGAGGCAGAAAATGAAGAAAGGAAAGGACTGTGGTCTAGGGGTCTAACATATGTGGGACCCTGGGTTTAACCCTCAGTACCACCACCAAAACAGACAAACAAAACTAGTTCTGAAAACGCTCTTAATTATGGCACCTCCTCAACCTGCCCTCCTTAGTTAAATGACAGGTCTGGCTATAGGAATGCTAGCTAAGGGCTCTGACCTGAGATTCTACTTCTGAGAATACAATTCCTACCTTATTCTATCTGAAAACGCCTCTCCAACCCAGGTAATCTGTGTTATGGGCTGCCTAACTCCCCACATACACCCCAGATAATGGAGGCTGGGATCTATCCATCTATCTTCCATCTTCCTGAAAATCTGGCCTTGAAGCCTGACAGACACATAGATCTATGTTCCTCACTTCCCTGCAGAGGCATCTGCAACGTGCAATCTCCAGCCCTGTCAGTACCCTCCATGGCCACACCGCAGGCTGGAGTTATATCCAGTGTGTATTGTCCAGGTGACTGACAGTTTGGGGGAGCCTGAACAAATGGGGACGGGAAGCTGTGTCAAACAGTCCCATGAGCCTGGCAGGAGCATCTTGGGACTTAGGTGTTCTTTTCAGAATCATTAATCCCAAGAGGGGATCGATCCCGGGGTAGGAAGGATGAGACTCATTGTCGGTCTTTGTCACTTGCCACCTTGGCACCCGAACAGCGAGACCATTGTGACTTCGTTCTCGAGAATGACAAACGCAGCTGCTGTAATTTTCCTACTTTAAAACAATTTTTACTCTGAAGGAAGGAAAAGTACCAAACTAAGGGGAAACGGGACTTTCCTGTTCTCAGGCTCCTTTTGGTTTCCTGAAGTACAGTTCTTCTTGTTTGTGTTTTAAATGATTATTTCTTTTTATTTTATGTGCCTTGATGTTTTGCCTGCACATATGTCTGTGTGAGGGTGTTGGATCCACTGGAACTGGAGCTGCCAACAGTTGTAAATCGCCTTGTGTGTGCTGGGAATTGAACCAGGGTCCTCTGGAAGAGCAGCTAGTGCTCTTAATTTTTGAGCCATCTCTTCATTCCCAACCGAGGTAGAATTCTTATGTGTTCAAACAAGTCTATTTTTATAATGTTATAATGTCTCATGAATTGTTGGAAGGCTCCATCTATTATGTTTGAGTTAACAATGTCTTTGACGGGCTGGAGAGATGGTTCAGTGGCTAAGAAGACTTACTGCTTTTCCAGAGGACCCAGGTTCAGTTCCCAGCAACCATATGGTGGTTCACAATTATCTGTAACTCCAGCCTCAGCATCTGATTTTGGCCTCTGAGGTATGAAGCAACACACACACACACACACACACACAGGACACTAAGAGAGAGAGAGAGAGAGAGAGAGCGCCTTTGAGTCTTACTCCCTGTCATAGTTTGGAGTTTGGAGGCAGAGGCAGGCAAGACTTACTCAGGACCAGTCTTGGCTACATGAGGCCCAATCTTGAAGAAGAAAACAATAAAACAGAAAAAGGGTTGGAGGCAGCTGTGCCAGCAGCAATTCTCAGAGGATAATAGTGTTATGCTCACACTGGTGGCACATGTCACGTGTCTGAGTCACTTACACCCCAAAGTTGTCAGCATATAGTCCTTCCGGCTCACAGCCCTGAGATGCCTACAACCACATTTATCCAGCTCGGTGACCCTTCTGTCATTCCACCAAGAGGAGATATGAACAGGGCTCAGGTGACTCCAATAGAAAAGCAGGACTCTGAAGGCTAGAGAGATGACTCAGCAATTGACAATACTTCTTTTCCACAGGACCTGAGTTCAGTTCTCAACATCTATATCCAGCAAGCCAGTCAGGCAGCTCACAAATGCCTGTAGAGATCAGTGCATGTACAAACCCATGCACACTTGTACACATACTTTAGAAAGAGGGGATAGGGCTGGAGAGATGGCTCAGTGGTTAAGCGTGCATAGTGCTTACTTGCAAAGGACCCCGATTAAGTACTCAGCACCCATGTGGTGGCTTACAACTGTCCATCTCTTCAGTTCCAGGGAATCTGACACCCTCTTCTGGAACCTGAAGTGGCCACTTCCTGTAGTAAGATAGAACCCCCAGTGGAGAAATAAGGATAACAACCCATCCACAGAACTTTCCACCCTAAATTTATCCTGTCTACAAGAAAGCAGGGACAAAGATGGAGCAGACACTGAGGGAATTGCCAATGAATAACCAGCCCAACCTGAGACCCATCCCATGGGCTAGAACCAATCCCTGACACTATTACTGATACTCAGTTATGCTTGCAGACAGGAGCCTAGTGTAACTGTCCTCTGAGAGGCCCCACACAACACCTGACTGAAACAGATGTAGAAACCCAAAGCAAAACATTGGACAGACCTCGGGGAGTCTTATGGAAACTTGGGGGAAGGACTAAGGGACCCAGAGGGGATAGTAACTCCACAGGAAGACCAACAGAGTCAACTAACCTGGACCCTTGGGGACTCTGATACTAAACCACCAACCAAAGAGCAAACACGGGCTGGACCTAGGTTCCCCCACACATATGTAGCTTGGTGTTCATGTGGGTCCCCTAACAATTGGAGCAGGGGCTGTCCTTAAATCTGTTGCCTGCCTGTGGATCCTGTTACCCTAACTGAGCTGCTTTGGCCTCAATGGGAGATGCTACACCTAGCCCTGCAGAGACTTGATATGCCAGGTCGGGGTATATAGGGGGGCTCCACCCTCTTAAAGGAGAAGGGAAGGGAGGATGGAGAGAGGAACTATTGAATGGACACAGTAGGGGCAAAATCTGGATGGTGGTGGTCTTTAATGCCAGTACTTGGGAGGTAGAGGCCAGCAGATCTCTATGTTTGAGGCCAAGCTGGTCTGTACAGTGAGTTTAGGGACAGCCAGGGTTACGTAGAGAAAGCCTGTGTCAAAAACAAAACAACAAAAGTATAGTATTTTTGAGACAGAGTCTCTGTCTTATTTAGGGAGTTTTATTGCTGTGAACAGACACCATGACCAAGGCAAGTCTTATAAAGGAACATTTAACTGGGGCTGGCTCACAGGTTCAGAGGTTCAGTCCATTATCATCAAGTGGGAGCATGGCAGCATCCAGACATGCGTGATGCAGGCAGAGCTGAGAGTTCAACATCTTCATCTGAAGGCTGCTAGTGGAAGATTGACTTCCAGGCAGCTAGGGTGGGGGTCTTAAGCCCACACCCACAGTGACACATCGTCTTCAACAAGGCCACACCCACTAATAATGCCAGTCCCTGGCTAAGCATATTCAAACCATCACAGTCTCATTTAACCCAGGCTGGCCTCACATTTGCTATGTAGCTGAGGATGACTTTGAACTCCTGGTGTTACTGCCACACTCTCCCAAGGGCTGGGATTGCATGTGTGCTCTACCATTCTAGATTTTATGTGGTGTGTGGAATTGAACCTAGGCCTTTGAGCATGCTGGGCAAGCACTTAGCGTCTTTTTCCATCTTATCTATCTATCTATCTATCTATCTATCTATCTATCTATCTACTTACCTATCTATCTATCTATTTTGGTTTTGTAAGACAGGGTTTCTCAGCTGGGCGGTGGTGGTGCACATCTTTAATCCCAGCACTTGGGAGGCAGAGGCAGGTGGATTTCTGAGTTCGAGGCCAGCCTGGTCTACAGAGTGAGTCCCAGGACAGCCCGGGCTATACAGAGAAACCCTGTCTCGAAAAAACAACAACAACA
Organism: Mastomys natalensis; assembly: GCA_021653895.1. Classification (NCBI taxonomy): domain Eukaryota; kingdom Metazoa; phylum Chordata; class Mammalia; order Rodentia; family Muridae; genus Mastomys; species Mastomys natalensis. Next base: position 355,280 of record JAJTUV010000016.1, on the reverse strand, counting down.
AAAAGACAGGGTTTCTCTGTGTAACCATCCTGGAACTTTGTAGAGATTAGGTTCCTCTTCTTTTCCTCTCCTCTCTCTCCTCTCCTCTCCTCTCCTCTCCTCTCCTCTCCTCTCCTCTCCTCTCCTCTCCTCTCCTCTCCTCTCTCTCCTCCCCCACCTTCCTCCTTTCTTCCTCTCCTTCCTTCCTTCCTTCCCTTCCTTCCTTCTTCCTTCCTTTCCTTCCTTCTTCCTTCCTTCCTTCCTTTCCTTTCTTTCTTCTTCTTTCTTTCCTTTCTTTCTTCTCTTTCTTTCTTTCTTTCTTTCTTTTCCTGACAGGGTCTCACTGTATAGCTCAGGTTGGCCTGAAACCTCAGATCCCCCTGCCTCAGCCTCCCCACTACTGAGATACAGGTATGCACCTTGTCATCTCACTGTCTCAAACATATACATACATACATACATACATACATAATTATTTATTTATTTTTTTTTTAATTTAATTTTATTTTTTTTTGCTTATTCACTTTATAACCCGTCCCAGTCACCCCCTCCCACAATCCTTCCCCATCTCTTGTTTTCTGAGTACCCCTTCCTCCTGTATCCCCCACCCTGCCACTTTAAGTCTCTGAGAGGCTAGGTGCTTCCTCTCTATTTTTTATTTTTTATTTTTATTTTATTTATTTTTGTTTGTGACAGGGTCTTGTTACTGGGTGAATGGTGGGGAGGCTGCACAGTTTGGATTGAACATTTCTATGTTCTTGGTAGATGTCTTATTCATAAAAAAGTAATTGCTACCCGGATGTGGTTATATCGATATTTGATATCACCACTTGGGAGGCAGAGGCAGGTAAATCTCTGTGATTTTGTATATAGATTGGGAAGTGGCAAGGACATCTTTTGAAAAGGTTTCTTTTTTTCCCGTGGCCTTACCATTCTGATGCACGTGTGGGCAAATTCCTTTCCCAATTGTAAACTTGCAAACTTCTAGAAATCTCACAAACAAAATTATAAACTCTTCTTTTTAGCAAAAACATCTAATTCCCTGGTACCTTGTAGGTTGTTTCTAATCAGCTGTAATCCCAGAGAGTGCTCTGAGGGGAACCTTGGGCCTCACTTCAGCTCTTTAGCAACTCTTCAAGATGTGACCTCAGGAGCTACCAAAACCAACTATATAGCACTGCAGAGATACTTGAGGGACTGGCAGCACAGTGCTCTGGGTAAAGAAAGGCAAGTGGTTCTCTAAGTTTAATCTGGTTTACATTGTGAGTCCCAGCCCATCCACAGTTACGTAATGAGACCCTGTCTCAAGACAGCAACAAAAACTTAAGGAACTATCTACTGAGAAGCCCACACACTCTTTAGGTGTGTCTTTACCTTTCCCCATTTTCATCTTTCTAATAGCCCTTGGTTTCCTCTTAAGTGTGGCGAGAGCAATGGCTCAGCAGTTAAGAACACTTACTGATCTTGAAGTGGACCTGGGTTTGGTTTCCAGAACCTACATGGGGCTCACAACTATCTCTAACCTAGTTCCAGGGTCTCCGATACCTTCTTCTGATCTCTTTGGGTACTACATACTCATACACACATATGCAGGCAAAACATATAAAATAAATAAATCTTAAACATTTTTTTTTTTTGATAAATTCGTGCTGACTTGTTCTGAATTTCTTTTTTCTTTCTTTCTTTCTTTTTTTTCAAAATCAAGAATCCAATCTTGAGTAGAGGTCTCTTTAAACAAACACCGACTGGTTTGGGGGAACTCAGGCCATTGCTGTCAGTACAGAGCTATTCTGATTCTTCTGGCCTATGTCCTATAGCACCATCACTGACAAAACAATTGACTGTAAGGAATTAAAATATCCCTAAGAATCCCATAAGAGAAGCTCTAGTACCAGCCTGAGGAGGATTTGTCTTGAGGAAGAGATTTTGCACTGTCCTGACAACTTGTCAGACCACTTTGCCAGAGAGACTGGGACTGAGATAATGATGGGTCGGCGATGGTTGGGACCACACCACAACAGACTGTTTAGCTTGGCATACCTCTTGCCCTGCACTTAAACCTAAACCTTGATGGGTGTGGTGGCATTAATTTTAGCTTTAATCTTAGCAGAGAAGGGCAGCTCTCTGTGAGTTCAAGGCCAGCTTGATCTATATGAGTTCAAGAACAGCCAGAGCTAGAGACTCTGCCTCAAACAAACCCTAACCTTATGTTGGTACCCTGAACACAGTCTTGGGGGGGCACCATAGGACCCCTTTATTTGTCTCTCTTTCCACTGTGACCACACTGATTTCATCTTTTCCTGCCTTCCGCCTTTGCTTGTCTGTTTAGTTGGCGCATTGAGGATGAAGAGCAGCTCCTGAGAGCTGGTGGGGCTCAGGCTCTGGTCTTTACACCTTCAAGTGAGTGACAAGATTCAGCATCTGAAACAGGAAATGAATCAGGGCTGGCTGCTGCTCAGGGATATACCTCAGTTCCTGTAGAGTGCTAGAGGCCTAGCTTCAGGCACCACAGCCCTCTCATAATAAACAATAATAATATAACTCAAAGAGAAAGAAAAACACTGGAGGCAGGTACCTGACTATGTGATATCATGTACAAGGGACCACGGACAGATTATTCCCTTTTTCCTCAGCACTCAGGAGGCAAAAGCAAGTGGGTCTCTGAGTTTGAGGCCAGCTTGGTCTACATAGTCAGTTCTAGGACAGCCAGGGCTACCCAGAGAGACACTGTTTCAAAAAAACAAAAACAAGCAAACAAGAACCAAAAATACCTACAAAACCAAATAATAAATGAATAAAATATGTTGGTAGGACTATCAGAGAACTCTCAGCTACTGGCCTCAGCTGCTATCTAATAGCATTTTTAAACCTTTGATGAGAGGCAGGCAGATTTCTGAGTTCGCGACCAACCTGGTCTACAGAGTTAGTTCCAGGACAGCCAGGACTATACAGAGAAATCCTGTCTCAAAAAACCAAAACCAAAACCAAAACCAAAAACCTTTGATTACTTCAGAATAGGGATTTATTAAATTAGGGTAAGCCAAAGGATTTTTTTTTATTTATCACCATGTTAGTAGGGATGTGATAGAGAGGGTCAAGGAATGGCTATTTAGTGGACTAAAGATAGCCTAAGATAAGTTGTAATTAGGTTCTGCACTTGCAACATTCCTTACTATCCACAATTAATCAGCCTTTGCAGCCATAGCTTCTTTCTAGGAATTCTCCTGCTATAAAAGGATACATAATGATTAGGGATGATCCCTCCCTTCTCCCACATACCCTCTGATCCCAAATCTAGCAGAAGTCTTGCTTCTTGTCTCTGAGAAGGATTTGTACCAGGGCACAGGCAGAGCAAACTAATAACCAAGGTTCACTTCCACAGGTGAGAAAGCAAGAGTGGAAAGTACTTTGAGTCTCCAGATGGAAGGCAGACAGGCTGAGCAACAGAAGCTGAAGCCTAGTTAGTATGGTCTACCATGTCTTCTCTGGGCTGTTCTCCTTCCTTGAACATGCAGAAGCTTTTCCAGAAGCCCTTCTTCCTCATTCAAAGCTCAGTTTGTTACTGTCAGATGAATGACTATGAGGAAAGAGTTGACAGAAGCTGTTTGTGTGACATTCCACAAGGTGACTTGTTTGAACTATCTTGGGACCCAGTCACGTAGCACAGTGAGAAGACTGAGGCAGTGAAAGCAGGCCAAGGAGGACTGGGAGATGGCTCAGTAGGGAAAGGTGGGGGCTGTGCGCCTACCCAATGACCTGGGTTGAATTTCAAGAACACAGAAAAGACTTCTCTGCAGTACAGAGTGTGGGAGCAGCAGGAAAGATCCTGCTTCAATAAGGTGAAAGAAAGAAAACAAGAGACTCCTAGAAGTTGTCCTCTGACCTTCCCAGGAATGCTGTGGCTCACACAGGCAGGTGTGAATGAACATACACACACACACACACACACACACACACACCAAAAAACATAGGACAAAGCTAACCAAAACCAAAAGAACAGCTGGACACGGTGTCCCATCCTTTAACCTTGAATGAATCCCAAAACTAGGGAGGCAGAAGTAGGTGGATCTCTGTGAGTGAATCAAGCTAGCCATGGCTTCATAGTAAGACTTTGTTTCAAAACAACAAAACTAGGAATACCCAAGATGGTGCCAGGAAGGAGACTGGTGCAGCCTATGAAGTGAAGCCTTTAATTCCAGGACTTCAGAGGCAGAGACAGGTGGATCTCTGCAAATCCAAGGCTACAACATGAGATCCCGCCTCAAAACAAAAGAAAAAAGTAAGCAAGCAAGCTGGGTGTAAGCCATTCATGCTTGCAATGCTAACACCTGAGAGGCAGAAGAGGCCTCTGAGTTTCAGCGCATCCTCACCTACAGGTCAAGATCCTGCCTGGAAAAAAAGGCTCCCAATAGCTAAGCATGGTGAGAATCCTACAGTCTCAGCACTTGAGAGTTGAAAGCAGGAATATCAGGAAATGGTCTTCTGGCTACATAGGGGGTTTGCAGCTACTCTGGGAAACATGTAACTTTGTCTTGAAAGAAAGAGAGAGGCCGGGCGGTGGTGGCGCACGCCTTTAATCCCAGCACTTGGGAGGCGGATTTCTGAGTTCGAGGCCAGCCAGGGCTACACAGAGAAACCCTGTCTCGAAAAAAACAAACAAAAAAAAAAAAAAAAAAAAAAGAGAGACAGAGAGAGAAGGAAAGAAAGAAGGGAGGAAGTAGGAGAAGGAGAGAGGGGGGAAGGAGGGAGGAGGGAGAGAGGAAAGGTGGGCAAAAACAGAAGGGGTATTCCACCAGGCAATGGCTAAACAACATGTTTTTGAAACATGGGAGTATTGGGTAGCTTGGGTTTCTTTCTGTAAACCGTAAAGCATGGAGACTTTCTATTCACTGGCCTCTCTGGAGCCAAAGGTTCCAGTTTTCAAGAAGAGCTGGTCTGCTAGGGGCTCTGTCAACAAGTGCTTTTGACTTTGGGGCATTTCCTATGAGTGACTGATTTACTCTGTTGGTGTCCTATGCAGGAGCTCAGCCCAAAGAAGTTTATTAATCTAGGTCAGCAAAGTTACAGAGCAACCAACCCCGTTCCTAGGTAATACGATAAATGCTTGGAGGGAAACTACCATATTTGCACCCTACTCTGTTTTCCTCTCTTCCTTTTTTGGGGGGGAGGGTAGGAGAATTTTTTGGTTTGTTTTTTTTTTTTTGTTTTTTTTTTTTTTTGGTTTTTCGAGACAGGGTTTCTCTGTATAGCCCTGGCTGTCCTGGAACTCACTTGGTAGACCAGGCTGGCCTCGAACTCAGAAATCCGCCTGCCTCTGCCTCCCAAGTGCTGGGATTAAAGGCGTGCGCCACCACCGCCCGGCGGTTTGTTTTTTATTCAAGATAACTAGCCCGCCAAGATTCCACAAATCTATCCTACTTGTAAAACTTTGCTGTACATCTTTTAATCTCCCCAACCTGGTAAAATTTTGTTTATACAAAAGCACCACTGCCTTCCTGGAACCTGACAGCCCAGTGTGGCCAGCCCTTCCCTGTCTTCTTCCTTTCCTTGCACCAACTCTTTTAAAGCCAGCCAGTCACAGATTGAGGTCAGGTTGTCTCAGCCAATAGGAAAAAGACACAAGTCTGCACTTGTGTTATGCTTGCCAGCTTGATTTGGATCATGGCACACCATTCTGTAAAGAGACATTAGCTCTGTTCATGTGTCTTTGTTGACACTGAGAATAATGTTTTCAAGAGATTGAACCCAGGAGCTGGTGTGCACAAGGCTCGCCTGGAACTCTGGCTTATACTCCCAGATCCATGAACACTTTTTTTTTTCCAAATGGTTCAGTCAAGGGGTGTTGAATGATTAAAGGCGAGCGCCACCACTGCCCGGCTTGGGGTGTTGAATGAATATGGTGGCTCTCACTGTAATCTCTAAACTCTGGAGGCTAAGAGGATTATCTCTAGGTTGTTGCTAGTGAGGACTACACAAGCAAGACACTAAGACCTTGCCTCAAAACATAAAATTAAATAAATAAATAAAAAAGGAAAATGGAAGTGGTAATATCAGTGGTGTCTGTGTTTACAGCCTGAGGATTTCCTTTCAGAGACCTATATCTTTTTTTCATTTTTTCTTTTAAAATAGAAGTCTCATTCTATACATTCTGTAGTCTTGGATGAACTGAACTCACAGAGATCCTCCGCCCTTGCTTCCTAAATTCTGGGATTAACTAGGTGTTCATTCCCAGCCTAAAAAGACTTTAACATAGATTTGATAACTTGAGTCTTTTGAAAGTGGTCAGGGGAAAGATAAACCAGGTATACGTGCAAAGGTGCACGTGTCAGAAGAGTGCATCATCACAGCCCCTGGAAGTGGAGCTCCAGGCAGTTGTGGATCACCTGATGTGGGTGTTGGGAATTGAACTCAGGTCCTCTGGAAAGAGCAACTAATGTGCTTTACTGAGTCATCTCCTCGGACCTTGTGTTAGAATTCTTAAAAACATCACCTGGCAAGAGGCTTCAGCCAGACTCTGGGGTGAGGGGACTCCTTTTCCTTTTCTCTGCCTTATAGCTGGCTTTGTCTTTTGGTGCTGCTTCAGTAGAAAACTTGTGTTGATGGGCAGTCCGTAGGAGACTAGGGTGCCTTTACTCTGCCCTGGTGTATTCAAGCACACACATCTTCCACTTGTCATTAGGCTCAACTCCATGGCTCATGCCATTGGGGTGGGTGGGGGGGATTGAGAGTGGGAAAGTGGAAGGAGAGGTGGAAGAAGGTAAAGGACAGGGTGGGAACTTTTGTTTCTAGTTTTCATTTCAGTCTTGTAGGGCTGAAAGAGAACTGGCCAAATTCCACCTTTCACAAAAGGGGAAGTGTAGTGTTTGGGAACCTTGGTGGCAAAACAAAGGCAAGGAGACAAGGGGCAATTCTGAAGGGTTCTGTCTGGAGAGAGAGCACCCCAGGATCTGTGAATTCAGAGCATGGGCCTCCGCGTCATCTGTGCTTGTCCTTCTCAGGCATTGAGAAGGTGGCGGCCAACCACAGCATTCCGAGAACAGTATGTTCACTTTCATTCTTACTCTCCAACGCAGTGTTAGCTGGCCTTTTGAACTCTGCTGGGCAAGATGAAAATCTACTTTCTGAGTGTAAGTGGGGGTGGGGTGAGGACATCCACACCCAACTCTTCTCACTTCTGAGGACCCAGAACAGCTGGGAAGCCGCTGACATTATCCTGGAGCCTCTTCTCTGGTTTGGACAATGGAGTCCTGCTCTGCCAATTTCCGAGGCCCCCTTTTGCCCTAAGTCTGGTTCATTTCATGCCAAATGAGGGTCATGGAAGAACAGACCTTAGAGCCCTAGAGAAAAATGAAAGGGACTGTTTGGGAACTTCCCACGCTCACGGCACTTTTACTAAAATCAGGCCTCTGATTTTTGTACTTGAAATTCTCCCTCCAGAGATAGTCACTTAAGTGATGCCTGAAGTCTCAACATATACGGTGGAGGCAGAGAGATCAGGTGTTTCAGGCCATCTGCCACGACAGTAAGGTTGAGATCAACTTGGGCTCTGTTAGACTCTGCCTCAAAGAAACCCAAGTCAGGCTGGGGGTGGACGATCTGTAAGAGATCCTCAGAATACTTTGTTGTCAGTAACCCAGCATTTTGCTGTACTCTGTGTGGTTAGTCCAAATGTGAGTGTTTTCAGGAAGGCCACAGACAGCTTTGATGTGTGACTGTGACAAGGACTTCCACTCTGAGCCTGTCTTGTGTCATTGTTCTGCAGGCCACTGAGCAAGAGTGTGTTGAATAAAGTCCGACAGGGAAGAAAGCCAAGTTTGATGGACCCTGGGCTTTTGGAACATGCTCCACACAATAATCTTTGCTTGAATACCTTTGGCAACAGGAATCTCATAACTTACCAGCTCATTTTTAAAATCTTATTTTCTCAGAGGTGTATGTTTGTGTTTTGCTGGGGACCGAGTCCAGGGCGTTGAGCATGCTAGCCCTGGGAGGTCAGTTCTCTGGTAGAACTCATTACAAATGATGCTCCCGCCTGTTTCGTTGGAGTCTGCTCCCTCTGTTCATTCTGCTGAGCTTCTGGACCTGTAATATTGGTTATTGGTATAATACACACAAGAGCACAACAGATAAATGTACATTTTTAAAAAGTTAACCTGGCCTCCAGGTTCTTCCAGCAATCTTTTAGTCCCTACTTGTTGTGAGGAATGGCTGGGAATGGCTGGCATACCCCACCCCCTACCCTGGATTTTCCAGTCCAGGGGCTGGTTTTTCCAGCACAGAGGCTGGGTTTCCCCTCCGCAGAAGCTAGACATTTTGGTCTCTTTGCTCTCTCCTCTTCTACCCCCTTTCCCTCTTTCTTTTCTCTCCCCCACCATCTCCCTCTGTCTCCCTCATCTGCTTGGTAACTTCCCTGACCTCCTCCTGTGAGATCAGGGAACCCGCTTGCAACTGCCCCCAGTAAACCTGCCTTTACACTCTCAATTCGGTTTTAGTTGGTTTATTTCTGGTTTTTTTTTTTTTTTTTTTGGTTTTTCAAGACAGGGTTTCTCTGTGTAGCCCGGGCTGTCCTGGAACTCACACTGTAGAGCAGGCTGGCCTCGAACTCAGAAATCTGCCTGCCTCTGCCTCCCAAATAAATGCTGGGAGTAAAGGCGTGAGCCACCACCGCCTGGCTAGTTGGTTTATTTCATCAGAGGAGAAAACCTGTTACTATGTTGGCCAGGCTGGCCATGAACTCTCAGATCCATCTGTCTCACTGGCTCCTGAGTGTTGGGATTAAGAGCTTGCACCACCACACCTGACCCCCAAACTAACTTCTAAATGTTTCTATAAAGTCCACCTCGGAACCCTGTCATACTGTCTCTTGTATGATGTATTATCTCTTACAATGCTTTCTATCTCTTGACCTCCGAAGTTATGTGGCCTCTCTCTTCCATGAAAGCTCATCTTCTGAAGGATAATTTTGTATCATCCCCTTTCCTGGTCCAAACAACAAATAACTGTTTTTTTTTTTTTTCTCTCATTATCAGCTAGGGATTTCTAAGTTAAAAATCCCTAGAACCCACTTCAAACCTGGACACAGTAGCTCGAGAGTCTATGATTTCAGTGTACCTACAGGAAGATGGAAGGTGAGACAGGAGAATCTTTGCAAGCTCTTGACCATTCAGACTGGTATATACAATGGGAAAAATAAAAAAACAACAGAGACTCTGTTTCAAGCAGGGTAGAAGGCAAAGACCGACACTGAACATAGTTCTCTGCCACACACATGAATAAACATAGACTGAAAAATAATTAAAACATTTAAAAACCATAAAAAGAAACATATCCTGGATACATTTTATGTCATTAAATATAGTTAAATGTCTCTTCCCGATGTATTTACTTTTTGCAGTGTTGGAAGATTGAATACAGGCCTTCTAGTTGGTAAGCATTCCCCAACAGTTATTTTTATGCCTTATATTCAATTCATAGGAAGGGACTAATTATCTACAAACTCATGACCTGTGTGTGTCTTATTTTTCTTTCCCACATCTGCACTTATTGTCTTAGGGCAAATGTCTGTTATTAGATGAAAGATAAATTTTACAGTTTGATGAAATTGCTAGATTGTCTTTTAGGACCTTCATTTGAGGTCCCCAGATTGGGGGGGGGCGCTGGACAGTGTGTGTGTGTGTGTGTGTGTGTGTGTGTGTGTGTGGTAGCATGGGGGGCACATGTGCATGTTTATCTACAAATCTCTTGTCACTTGCACACACTCTCTCAGGGATAGCCATCCCCTTACCTGAGTTTGTCAGAAGCCCGGAATACAGAAGAGCTGTCAGTTCTGAGTGTGAGGACATGCCTAGGAATGATCTAAACACACAGGTGACCTTCACCCAAGCCCATTGTCTCTGCCTCACAGAAGAAGGAAGAGAACACGGGGAGCAGCTGGATCCCAGTGATCTTTCTGGAAACTGCAGCTTAGTCATTGTTTAGCTCTTCTCCTTGTGAGTCACTGCTTGCAAGATGGACTCTACTCTCTTCCATCTGCCTCTTGTCATCCCTGCTGGAGCTCTGCTTGTTAAGACAACATGTTTTCTGGCCTAAGGCCTGTTCTTCTGTTTTGTATTTTGTCTTTTATCTCCAAACACTTTTTATTCAGTTTGAGTCCTTTCTGGTATTGGGGTCTGGGAATTGCCACACAAACTGCTCAAACACTGATCTCAGTCAAATAGGGATGGTTTGTTGAACCCCATACCCCAAGACTGATGATCAGGGCCACAGTTCAGGCTTTAGAAAGCTGGCTGCTGTGACTCTGAATCAAGAGCCTGAGATGTATAAATTATCTGTGTCAAATCATTCCACCAATCTGGATTTAGGGACGTGTCTTTTTTCTTTTGGAACACGTCTTTGTTGTACATTTATCCTGTTCCCATTGGTTGGGGTATTCACTGTAGCAGGGGACTTGTCTAACATTCATGTCTTAATTTATCAACCAGGATGTCAGTTACCCATGTACACGACGTCTTTTTCTGCTAAGTAGGATATCAGTTCCCAGGAGAGGCATGGAAACTTTAACTTTATTGGATCCCTTACTCGAAATGGAAGTCTTATTCAGGTGTCTCCTATGTTGGGGTCCATCCCAGGGGAAGCTTATAAAGGGAAATACCGTAAAAGCTCACACACAGGTGCAGGAAGTGCTGCTGGGTGGATGGTTCAGGTCCAAGTTTATTGTGGCTAACTGTATAAAGCAGTTCTGACTTCTGTTGTGATTGGTTTCCAAGAACACCAAAGCTTGTCCTAGTAACAGCAGTAAAAACAGTATATGAGAAAGTTTCTTTCTTTCTTTTCTTTTTTTTTTTTTTTTGGTTTTTCAAGACAGGGTTTCTCTGTGTAGCCCTGGCTGTCCTGGAACTCACTCTGTAGACCAGGCTGGCCTCGAACTCAGAAATCCGCCTGCCTCTGCCTCCCAAGTGCTGGGACTAAAGGTGTTCGCCACCACCGCCCTGCTTTTTTTTTTTTTATAGTTCATTAGTAAAGCACTTACTTAGCACTTGTAAGGCCCTACTTTCAACTCTCAGGGAGTGCATGAGCTCGTGAGTGTGCTCACACACGCATACACACACACACTCAATTCTCTCTCTATATACACACATATGTTCGCGAGAGCGCGCAAACACACACACACACACACACACACACACACATTTATCTAGCTTTTGGAGACAGGATCTCAAGTGTCCTAGGTTTGTCTGGAACTCACTATATAATTGCTAATGAGCTTGAATATTCTCCTGCCTCCACATCCCAGGTGTTGGAAGTACAGATATGTGGTACTGTATTAGTCAGAGTTCTCTAGAATTATAGAGTTTATGGAATATATATCATATATTATATAAAAGGCATTTATTGGGGGACATTCAGGCTGCAGTTCAACTAATCCAAAACAATCACTACTGTGGATGAAAAATAAAGGCAGGGCTTGGTTTTAAAGGTGGGGGGTCTCGGGGTTCGAAAAGGGAACCCGAAAAAAGACTAAGGGCCCTTTGGGAAGGTTGATTTACTAGGGAAAATAGGAAACAGGGAAAAGACAAGTTTTGCTTTTTATTGGGCTTAGGAAATAAGGCCCCTATTAAGGGTGTTTTTGCCAAAAATAAAACACGAGGGGGAAATTTTTGGAGTGTTTTTCCAAAATTGGGGCAACCCCCCAAATCCCCAAAAGGTTTTTGTAAAATTTTAGGAAAGTCTTTCTTTTTTTAACTTTGGGCTTGGAAAAAATTTTTGGGGGGTTTAAAAAAGGAGGTGAAATTGGGGGTACACCAAGTGGCGAGAGGAACAATTTGGAGGAAGCTTCATTCTTTGCAAAGGGCCTTTGGAAAAAAAAAATTTAATTCCTTTTAAACATCCAAAAAATTTTCCCCTAAAAAGGGGGCCAAGGGGTCTTTGTGAACATTTCCCCCTGTTGGTTTTACCCCCAGGTATAAACCCCCCACTCCCCAACCCCTGGAGTTACTAGTGAAAATTAAACACCAATGGGGTTTTTTATTTTCAAAATAGGGGAAAACCCTTGGGGTAAAACCTAAAAAATTTTTTTACCCCCTTTTGCTAAAAAATGACCAAAGGAAAAAATTCCCCTTTCCCCCCCTTTTTAGGTCTCAAGTTTTCTTAACCAGGGGCCGCCTTTGGTAACCCAGCCCTTTTTTAAACCCCCATCCCCCCAAATGCCAAATTTTTCAATTTATTTTATTTCAAACAAACCAACACAACCAACCCAAAACCCCAACCCCCCCCCCCCCCCCCCCCTTTTTTTCCCCCCCACCCCCCCCAAAACCCCCAAACCCCCCAAATTTCCCCTTTAAAAAAAAAAAACCCCCCAAGCAAGTTTTAAATTTTTTTAAAATTTTTTAAAATTTGGGCCCCTAAAGCCCCCCCTACATTTTCCATCCTGTCAAAAAAATATACTTTTCTCCTCCCCTGTATTAAAAATTTTCAAACACCACTGTGTGAAATTAAAATTTTTTTTTTTAAAAGTTTTTTGGTTTTTTGAGAAAAAAAAGAAAAAAAAACAAAACGGGTTTTTCTTTTTTTGGGTCCCGGGGGAAAACAAAAATAATCATTTTAAAACTTCAAAAATTTTTTTTTATTTTTTTTTCCGAACCCCTTTCTCTGTAAAAATCTGGGTTGGATAAGGCATTTCTTTGCCAGTTGGGGGTCCCCCTCCATCACTCTGCCCCCCAACCCCCCCCCCCTTTCACACCTTTAAATTTTAAAAGGATTGGGTAATGTCTATTCAACAATTTTAAATTTGGAGGCCCCAAATTTTTTTTAGGGGGGCTTTTTTAAGCAACTTTGCAAAAAACCCAAACAAAGTCCCTTGGGGGCTTGGGGATTTCTAGACAACACAAGTTCGACACGACTCTTGGTATCCCATGATTGGTCATCCTATGATGCTGGATTTTGGTTTGTGCTTCCCCCAAGACCATTTTGTTCCCCTCTGAACAGGTTCTCTGTGTACATTCAGCGTTCTGGAACTACTGTGGCAGGCTAGCCTTCGAACTCAGAGATCTGCAACCTCTGTCTCCCAAGTCTGGATTAAAGGCCTGCTCACAGCCAGTTTTTTTTTTTTTTGGTTTTCAAGACAGGGTTTCTCTATGTAGCCCTGGCTGTCCTGGAACTCACTCTGTAGACAGGCTGGCCTTGAACTCAGAAATCCCTGTCTCTGCCTCCCAAGCACTGGGATTAAAGGCATGCACCACCACTGCCGGCCGATGCCCAGTCTTAACTGACTTTATTTCAATTCTAAAATCAGGCAAGTCTTCTTGGGTAGTTTGATGGGATGATCAAGCAAAGCTGAAGAAAACAGAAACGAAGCCACAGGGCCTTCAAATTACTTTCTTAGCACTATGGGTCTGGGAGACCCAGCAATAGAAAGATAATCAATAGGTTAATGTGAGGTTACTGTCTAAATTTTAGTTTTTTTTTTTTTTTTTTTTCCGAGACAGGGTTTCTCTGTATAGTCTGGCTGTCCTGGAACTCACTCTGTAGACCAGGCTGGACTGGAACTCAGAAATCCGCCTGCCTCTGCCTCTCAAGTGCTGGGACTAAAGGCGTGCACCACCACCGCCCGGCACTGTCTAAATTTTAAAAGGATTAGGGTAGAGGTAACTTTATTATCAGATCAATTGAAATTGGCCAGTCGGGTGAATCTTTTCTAGGATGAGCAGTTTTTAGTTAGCATTACTATTGCTATTATGAAAGCCATGACGAAGCAACTTGGGGGCTGGGGTATGCATCCAGCTTACTTACACTTCCACATCAAAATCTAGGCAGTTCAGGTTCCTGGAGGAAGGAGCTGATGCAGAGGCCGGGGAAGACTGCTGCTTCCTGGCTTGCTTAAGGGGCTTTCTTAATGAAACCCAGGAGGAACAGCTCAGGGACAGCCTTCTTCACAGCGGGCTGGCCCCTCCCACATCCATCACTAATTAAGAAAATACCCTAGAGGATTGCCTGCAGCCAGATCGTTTCTCAACTAAGGCTCACTCCTCTATGACGATTGGCTTGTATCAAGTTGATCTAAAACTGGCTAGTACAAACAAGGTCACTTGTTGCTGTTTGACTTTTGACTCCATTTTGTTTTTTAGCTCACTGTGTTGGCCAAGTACAAACGTTTACATAGATGACCTGTTGTAATTTTTATCTGACAAGTCTATTAACTTGATGGACAGTTGGCACATTAACAAGGGAAAGGTAATATACACACCAATATTCAGCACTCCTGTTAGCTGTAGTTTACCTAACTTCTCCACTCGGGAGATAAGCAGAAGTTGGGCCACTGAAAAGGATCAGAGCACCGGGCTTCAAAGTCAGGACAACTGAGTATGGTGCTGACCAGAGTCCGTAAAGTCAGTATTGAAGGCTGTGTCATCAGGCAGATGCGGCTTGGGGACACATTATTGGAACTGCTGTTTCTTATTACTAAGTAGAAAATGTGCAAAATGCCTTTTGTTCAGTATTTCAATGTAAACTAGGCCTGGTGGTTGTGAAGGTGGTTATCTCAAACCTGTAATCTCTGGAAAATTCAAAGTCAGAGCGTTTGACTAAATGGCACCCTGTCTCAAAATTAAAGAAAGCTGGGATAGGCCCCTAGGGTAGAGTGCTTAGCACGTCCAAGGCCTTGGGTTCAATGTCTACCACTGGGAAAATCAAATTCTGCACTCGGAAAACAAAACAAGCAAAAGAAGAAAAAAAAAAATCCAGTGTGGTAAAAAGGTGGTTGAGGAGTCTGGAGAGATGGCTCAGTGGTTTAGAGCTCTGGCTGCTCTTCCAGAGGTCCTGAGTTCAATTCCCAGATCCACATGGTGGCTCACAACATCTGTAATGGGATCTGATGACTTCTTCTGGTGTGTCTGAAGACAGTTACAGCGTACTCGCCTACATAAAATAAATACATTAAAAACAAAACAAACCCTGGTTGAAATCCAGACGTTGGGTTCGACACTCCATGCTGGTGGTAATGATGGGGGCTCTCACGGTTCAAGTAACTGAGGAGGGCTGGGAACAGGGGCACTAAGGAAGATCTTAGTCGGGACTGCTTGTGGCTCGGCGGTACCTCGGGACCACAACTCCCCACGTCCATAGGGATGTGAGTCATACTATGCTATCAGGTCGTTATCTCAGAATCCCTAGTCAGAGGCTGTGAGCGTCCTTCCTCCTAGCCTGCTTCCGGGCAAACGCAGGCTCCTGGGTTGTCTACAGGTCGCCTCAGGCTTTAGAGCCCTCCAGGCCCAGGGCTTGCGTAAGGCGGCCATTGCCGCTCTAGTCAGCCGCCTTCGCCTATATAAACCTTCCAGAGTCCCACCATCCTCAGCTCGGAGAATTTTCCGGAACGCTAGACCCCCACCCCGCGATATCGAACCCGACGCGCCCGGAAGCTGCTGCGCACCCTAGCGTCAGGGCCGGGCGGAAGTCGACGTCGCCGCGCCGCCACCGCGTGACGCACTTCCTGTTTGTTGTTGGAGAAAAGGAGAGAAAGGAAAAGCGCGAGGAGACGCCGCCACCGCCGCCAGGGCAGCTGTGCCAGAGCCGCGAGGAGACCGGCCGCCTGACTTCACCCCCCTCGCCGGCCGCCGCGTCCTCGGTGAGGGTCCGCGTACCGGGGCGGAAAGTAGGGTTGACTGCGGCGGGAGGGGAGGGAGGGCCTGCAGATAGGCTCACCTGCTCGGCTCCCGGAATTCGGGTGCAGGAAGCCGGCTCGACAGTGGGGCCGGTACTGTTCGCCAGGCCGAATGGGTTCCAGTCCAAGCTGTAGTCTGATGTCTAGGCCTGGGGCTTAAGGTGTTCCCGGTCTGGGCCCGGTCCTAGATTGGGTCTGTGGAGGGCGTTTGGCCGTTCCTGCTCAGGCCTAGCTCGGGGCTTAGTTGCGGTGCGCTTCCCGGGTTCTCGGTCGGCGGTGGCGGTTGGGCCCGGCACGCGCTAGGTCGGCCGCAGAGCTCCAGGAGTCAGCGAGGCTGGTGTCACCCTGTCCTGGCGTCCTCGGTGCACTCTGCGAGCAAGGGGTCAGGTGGCAGTGCGAGGAGCAGGACTCCCATGGAAGGCGTAATCACTGGCCCAGGCCGCCAGCTGCGAAGGGACCCGGTGGGAAGGCCGAGGCGGTTTCCAGGATGCTCCTGGGACTGTTGAGAAGTTTGCTAGGCGACCTGCTGGCTCAGCTTACTTTTAAAACTCGTTGGCTGTTGGCCTTGAAGGTTTCTTTGCTGTGGTTTATGTAACAAAGTTTATGTAACTGAAGTTACATTAAGCCTTAATTTACTTCGGTTGTGTAGACAAGGGAACTCTGCACTGCAGACTAAAAGCCTAAAAACTTTGGAGACGGAGGTTTTTTTTTTTTTTTTTTTTTTTTTTTTTAAATTTTTAAAAAAACAGGATGTGTTTGTCAAGTTTTAAAAGCTTTGTTACCGAAGAAGTTGTGTGTGAACTGTTGAAAGGGAATGGCAGGGATGGTCCCACCTTCTAAGTCCCACCTTAGTGGGGGGGGGGGTGCCCAAGGTGGGAAGTGTACGCCCAGTGCACCCGCTTGGTTTTTCTTATAATGTCTTTGTGTTTGAACCATAGATTTGTGGTTAGGGTTTACACGTTCTAGGCCCTAGAATCTCAGGACGTTCTGCTTGCTAGGGAAGTGATACTTAGCAACTGTTTTAGTAGAAATACTGGATGTAAAAGCCAGAGGAGGGAACAGCCTAAAGAACAGGCATCCTGACATTTGGATTTAGCCTGGTCTTGGTTGTAAAGTAACCCTCATACCAGACTTACTGATACCTGAAAGGAAGTGTTGTAGTATTTGTTACCGGACTCCCTTGTCCTTTGGGATGTCACCACTACAGGCCGAATTGCCCTCCGGTGTGTGATTACTGTGTGATTAGTACAGACACATGCAGTGAACTTCGGGTGGAGCTTTGGAATTAGGAGGAGAAAATGAAATACGGGAAGAAATGCTGCCTTTTGTAGGTATGGGTGTCTTGGAAACTTAGGAACTCTTGCCTGGGCAAAAGAGTGAACGAAAGACTGAAGTTGGCACCCCACCCCACTGCCAGAGACAGAAAATAGGGTTTCTTTGTGTAGCCTTGGCTGTCCTGAAACTTTGCTCTATATACCAAGCTGACCTTGAATTCAGATCCCTCTGCCTCTGCCCTCCCAAAGTGCACTGAAGGCAGTGCTCACAATGCCCAGGTAAGAAACTTGGCTTTTAAACTATTTTTATTGTGCTTATTTGCCTATGCCTGGGAACTTTCATCACTCTTTCCTGCCAGTACATTCTATTTATATAGCTGTACACTGCCAGTTCTGAGTTTGTTCTTTCTGATTTTGAGTTTCGGGTCTCACTGTGTTAACCTGGAAACCCAGTGATCAGCTTGCTTTTGCCTCCCAAGTGCTGAAATGAAAGGTGGGCCACCACACCCTGCGTTGTTCTTCACTGTAGCTTGGTATGTAGATCTAGCTGGCCTTGAATTGGGCTTCAACTTCAGTAGTATTCCCCATTCGAGTACACACAACTTTTGGAGTCAGTTCTCTTTTTCTTTTTTTTTTTGAGACAGGGTTTCTGTGTGTAGCTCTAGCTGTTCTGAAACTCACTCTGTAGACTAGGCTGGCCTCGAACTCAGAAATCCGCCTGCCTCTGCCTCCCAAGTGCTGGGATTAAGTGCGTGCGCCACCACCGCCTGGCTAGTTCTCTATTTCAGTAGGTTCTGGGACGAAGTTTAGGTTGTCATACATGTGGACTGAATTGTTTGGCCAGCTGGGCCCCCTCCATAGCTTGACAAGTTTGCTTTTGAGGTTTTTTGTTTTTTTTTTTTAGTGGAAGATAAATGAGACATTCCATTTAGAGCAGAACATCTTAAAGAAATTATTGTCTGCCAGGCAGTGATGGCCCATGCCTTTTATTTAAATCCCAGTATCCAGAGTGCAGAAGCATGCTGATCTCTGAGTTGGAAGCCAACCTGGTTTACAAATGGAGTTCAGGACAGCTGGGGCTACACAGTGAAACCCTGTCTCAGAAAAACCAAACGAAACGCCAAACAAATTATTGCTTGTCAGAGGCAGACCAGTTTCCTCTTGAGTTGGATGTTAGCTAGGTCTACATAGAGTGAGATCTTGCTTAAAACAAACGTATTGATTTCAGTGTTAGATTTGAGCTAAATAGTATATTGGGTGATGAATATTCTTGCAAACTGTGAAAACAGAAGTAAGAATTCCTCAGAATAGTGGCTCTACGTCAGAGTTAAGTGACAATACCATTTCCCTGTGTAAACCAGCAGTATTGTGCCCATAGCAACTGATAACAAAACCACTCAGCAAACTTTGTTGTTGTTTTTCGAGACAGGGTTTCTCTGTGTAGCCCTGGCTGTCCTGGAGCTCACTCTGTAAACCAGGCTGGCCTCGAACTCAGAAAGCCGCCTGCCTCTGCCTCCCAAGTGCTGGGATTAAAGGCACAAGCACTGCCCGACTGCTCATATACTTTTAGACCATGTCTGATGCCTCCCTAAAGAGCAAGCAAATAGAACAGAATTGCCCTTTCTACTTGGTCTGGCTTTGCAGGATTCTTAAAAAAAAAAAAAAAAAAAAAAACTGACTTCTTTACTTTGAAAGTGATTGTAAAGTCTTAAATTTAACCAGGACACCATCTGGTAGTGAAGGGGCTTACAGTTAAAAGACTTGGAGTTTGTAGGAGGGATTAGAGTGGCAAATTAATGTTAAGTTTCTTTTTTTTAATGTATAGAATTTAAGAGTTTAACCTTGAGACTAAAAACAAGGTGCAGTGAGCTGTGTAGTGTTTGTTGTGTGGGTCCTTGATACCAGTAATTCAAGAGGGTGAGGTAGAAATTTTAGGTAGAGGCCATCTTGGCCTGTATAGTGAGACCCTACTTCAAGCAATAAGCCTGAGGTTAAGGAGAAAAATGCTAGTGAGAAGAGCATGACAGAATGATAATGTAATTGGGCTGGTGAGGTGGTTAAGCACCTAAAGCATAGAAAGGCCTGAGGACTAGTGTTTGATTGATCCCTGGGACCCAAATAAGGTTGGCAAGAGGATATTGACTCCTTAAAGTTGTCTTGTGGACTCCACAGGAGTGGCCCTCCCCTAATGAGCATGGAAGGGAGAAATGGACTATTTTCTCCTGAGACACCACACTGTGTGGTGACAGTAGTAGGGTATGTACTGTTCTGAGTGCTCCCTAAGCATGTTTAAGTCTGATTAAAAAGCCTTTAAAAAGGAGGCGGGTGGGGGATGTAGCCTGGAGACTGACTTAGTAGATAAGCCAGCTAGCTAGTAGGATTCCTCTCCCCCCCCCCCCCCCAGGGTCTCTGTACCTCTGGCTGTCCTGGTTAAACAGCCTGGCCTGGACTCAACAACTATCCTCCAGTCTTGGCCTCCCAAGAGCTGGGATTAAAGGAGAGCACCACCACTGGTCTAGGAATTTCATTTTTATTAGATAGTGCTATGGATAAAGTGTTTTGTCAAACTCCATAATTTTGGATGGCCAAGGAAGAGCACATGACCACTTCCATGTTAACTCTCCTACCTGAGAATGCAAAATGCTAAAAATACTTTTAGGGTTACAGTGTTCCTCTAAAGAGGTTTCAGTTCATGTACTTCAGTTGGCTATAGGGTGGTTTTCTCTTAAAAGGACTATCTAATCCAAGTCATAAAGACCTTTCAGGTATTCTGAATAAAGGCCATTGCTTCTGGCTTCAACAGTGCTGAACTGTGATGTATTAAAATACTAGGGTACTTTAGGAATGAGCCTTCAGAAAGGTCTTCCTTCCTTCCTTTCTTCCTTCCTTCCTTCCTTCTCTTCCTCCTTCCTTCCTTCCCTTCCCTCCCCCTCCCTCCCTCCCTCCCCCCTCCCCTCCCTCCCCCTCCCTCCTCCCTCCCTCTGTTCTCTCTCTCTTCTTTTTGTTTGTTTTTCAATTTTTTTGAGGCAGGGTTTCTCTGTGTAGCCCTGGCTGTCCTGGCACTCACTCTGTAGACCAGGCTGGCCTCGAACTCAGAAATCCCCTGCCTCTGCCTCCCAGTGCTGGGATTAAAAGTGTGCGCCACCACTGCCCGGCCAGAAAGGTTTCTTTATGCAACGTGATTTTTGTCCCCTGTAAAATTTTGTATTTTGGGGGAAAGAGGATGATGATATTGAACGTGAAAAAGTTGCATGCGTGGTATATGTGAGTGTGTGCATGTGCTTATGGAGGCCAGGGGTGGCCATTGGGTATCTCCATTGCTTTGTCTCCAGCCCTGCTGCTTTGGCTAAATGTGGGTGGTGGGCGTTCTGAATCAGTTCTGGCTGCTTGCTTTGCAGGCACTTTATTGCCACAGCCTACTCCCAACCCAGGATTTTTCTCACTGTAAGTTTTGAGATAGCCGGGCGGTGGTGGCGCACGACTTTAATCCCAGCACTTGGAGGCAGAGGCAGGCGGATTTCTGAGTTCGAGGCAGCCTGGTCTATAGAGTGAGTTCCAGGACAGCCAGGGCTACACAGAGAAACCCTGTCTCGAAAAAACCAAAAAAAAAAAAAAAAAAAAAGTTTTGAGACAGGTGTCACTAAATTGTTCAGGCTGGTCTCATACTTGTTCCTGTCAGGGCTGTGGTTGTAAACAGTTTTGATTGGGAGCAGACAGGCAGGCAATCTCAGTTCAGAAGCCCATCTGCTCTACATGGAGAAACCCTGTTTCAAAACAACAAACTAAACCAAAACAAAAGTTGTCACTAATCCTAACTAAAATTGTCTTACCCTCAAAGGTATGTATTGTGTATCCCCTCCCCAACTCAGATTTGACAGCTGTTTCATCTGTGGAGGTCAAAGAACAATTTGTAGGAGTTTCCTTCCATTTGGGCCATGGGGATTGAACTCAGGTTTGGTGGCAAGTGTCTTAACTTGCTGGGGTCTCAGTATATTTAATATATTCTGGGACTTCATGAGATGATGATGAAGAGGAGGAGGTGGAGGAGAAGAAATGATACTCAGGAAATGTCTCTGGATTTATAATTTATTTCCTTCCAAATAATTTGTTACTGCTTTGACAGTTGAAGTTTTTATGTTTCCATGGCTTGGAATTCTCCTGCTTCTTCCCCCAGCTAGCTTTTTTTTTGTTTGTTTGTTTTGTTTTGTTTTTTTCGAGACAGGGTTTCTCTGTAGTCTTGGCTGTCCTGGAACTCACTCTGTAGACCAGGCTGGCCTCGAACTCAGAAATCCCGCCTGTCTCTGCTTCCCAAGTGCTGGGATTAAAGGCGTGCGCCACCACTGGCCTGGCTCCCAACTAGCTTTTTGTAGGACTGCCTTACCTATCCTCTTCACATTTGCTCTCTGCTTCCATTTTGTCAAGAAAAATGTACTACATTTACTTAGTTTGTGCTACCAGATAAATTGAACTCCCATTTAATCTTTTTTTTTTTTTTAACTCAAGACAGGGTCTCACTACGTAGTGCTAGTTGGCCAGTAATCGAATATATATAGATTAGACTAATTTTGAACGCATATCTACCTGCCTTTGCCTCCCAAGTGCCTAGATTAAAAGTGTTTGCCACCATGTCCAGTAAAACTTACTAAATTTTTTTCTTGTTTTTAGAGACAGGATAGCCTTTGCTGCCTGGAATTTTCTATGTAGACCATGCCAGCCTTGAACTCAACAAATATTCCCATACCCCTGTTTCCATAATGCTGGGATTAAAGGTGTTTACCACTACACCTGGCCTTAATTGACTTTTAAGAGAAAGGGTAGCTTTAGTCTTTAGTGAATATGGCCTTGGATTGTATTACTCTTCAGTACTGATTCTCTTTTGTGGGAAAGGAAAAGAGCTATTGTTGTTGGTGACCTGCAGGACTCTTGCAAAAAATTGTCGCCCAGTCCTTGTGGACAGAGAAATGTGTGTGTATCAGGAAAAGTCGTGTGTCTGGCAACAACAAAGCCCAGGAATATGGTTGTAGAGTTCAAAGCACAACAAATGGGAGGGTGCAGTAACAACAGGTCCGTTCTGGCAGGTTTCTGGGCCTGCCAGTGGGCTTCTTTTTGTTTTTGTTTTTGTTTTTTCTTTCGAGACAGGGTTTCTCTGTGTAGCCCGGGCTGTCCTGGAACTCACTGTAGACCAGGCTGGCCTGGAACTCAGAAAACTCTGTCTCCAAGTGCTGGGATTAAAGGCGTGCGCCACCACTGCCCCACTTTCTCTCTCTTTTTTTTTTTTTTTTAATATATATATAGTAAGGTTTGTCTTGAAAAAAATAATGCTGGACATTCTTATTGGAAGTGGGAGATTATAATGAGTAGACTTAGAGAAAGGTTTCACACTGCTACTGCTAGTTGAATTATATAAGACATGCTTCTCGCAGCAGTTTGCTATTGGATAAACTAAAAAAGCTTCAGACAAAGTGTATCCTGGATTGACAAGACTTAAGTATAACTAATACATTGCAGCTGGGTAGCTGAGGCCTGTAATATCATCTACTCAGGAGTCTGAGGCAGGAGGACTGACAGATACAAGGTCAGCCTGAATAATTTAGTGAGACCCTGCTTCAAAGGGGCATGGGTCAGCTGGGACTGTATCTTAGTAGTGCTGTCTGCCATATGTGAGGCCCAAGTAAAATGCTTATTACCAGGACTAAATGAGAGAGAGTTGAAGGGACACTTTTTCCTTTTTGTAGCCCTAGATGTCCTGGAACTCAGTCTCTGGACCAGGCTTGCCTAGAGCTTGAGATCCACCTGCCTTCTGTCTCCTGAATGCTGAGATTAAAGTAGTTTGCCATCACACCCAGCTGAATTTTGGTATTTGATAAATACCCAGTGCATTGGGTATGGGCTTCTGGTGGGTGTTCTGGATTAAAATGGAGTAAAACATGTTTCCTGTTAATGTCTAGTGTATATTTAGATAGTGGATAACATTTTATCCTAAGTGGATAAGCAACTTTGGGCTCAAATTGTATATAGTAGTCTATAGTATTAGTATTGGTATTGATATTAGTCTGTAGTATGAGTTATTAGTATCTATAGTGTTAATTATAAGTACTTGTGCATCTTGGTAGGCACTATCATCAATGTACTATCTTGTAGAATTGCACCAACCAGTAGGTCCTAGAGCTTTCATTTCCATTCCAGTGACCATCTTTTCTCTGTAATTAATCTTCCATCTTCATTTTTGTTTACATGTGCTCTTTATCTTTGCAGTTCATTGTCGGCCTCATCTTTCCTTTTTTATCTTAGTTGAGGTTTCACTGCTTGTAATCATCTCAGTAGAAGCACTGTCTATTAGCCGGGCAGTGGTGGCGCACGACTTTAATCCCAGCACTTGGGAGGCAGAGGCAGGCGGATTTCTGAGTTCGAGGCCAGCCTGGTCTACAGAGTGAGTGCCAGGACAGCCAGGGCTATGCAGAGAAACCCTGTCTCGAAAAACCAAAAAAAAAAAAAAAAAAAAAGAAGCACTGTCTACTGGGTCCCTCCCTTGTGCCTGGTCCTTGATGGCATCTCTATAGTAAGGAGTCAAAATTGGAAGAGGCACAGCCTGTGTTTTAGTGATCTCAGCAGGAAAGGACAACAGTTAGATGGAAAATGGTAATCACTTTATAGTAATCAAAGCTGGAAGTCCTCCCACCCCAGTCTTTATGGATACAAGCTTGCCATATATACCATGTGTGCAAACATGCCTGCTTGTCTAGGCTTGTGCATTGTGGGCAAGCACATTACTACTAAACCATATCCATGGTAAATGGTACTAATACAAAAAAGTGCTAAAGTAAGGGCAGACAACCCAACCTTTTATTGAGACAGTCTAAAGCAGCATAGATGGTCTGGAGCTGGTTGGACAGGATGAGGTTGAAGTCCTCCTCAGGTTTCACCTCTGTAGTGGATGGTATTAAAGGCCTGTGTGCCTTTATCACTCCATTTTTGGTAGTACTGGAGATTGAACTCAGGCTCTCTGGTATTTTGGAATAACCCTCTACCAATTAAGTGACATTCTATGAAAATGATGGAACAGGGACAGAGTTGTTTCTGAAGCTGATGGTAGGGTAGAATGTAAAGTGGTTATACCCCTGGCTGTTGAGCTAAAATTTAGTGTTTTTGGTAGAACTTGAATATTTTAGCCAAACACATGCTAGTCACTGGGCAACGGCCCCCAGTTCAGAATTATTTGTTTATATAGTCTTGTTCTAAAGATCTACTTTTCCTACCCTAGTGCTCGAATTACAAGTCATCATGAGTTGCTGGGAACTGAACCCAGGGCCAAGGCCTGCACTCTGCACATGAACCATCTTCATTCTAAGGTCTAGAGCATCTACCTCGGTGGTAGCAAGTAGCTAGGATTGTAGGCCTGCACCACTAGTCCCTGCTATGATGATGACGTTTCTTCTTTAACAGTCTGCTTGCCTCAGGTTTCCACTCCACTGTCCATCAAGGGGTCCCTCCCCAGTCCAGGAAAGTTCTTACTTGGGTACTGCTGCCCTCAGGGGACTCAGCAATGTCCTTTGGGGGAGGTGGGGGGGGGAGATATAGTATCACTGTGTACCTCTGGCTGCCTCCAGCTCTCAGAGAACCACCTGCCCCTGCCCACCTGGTGCTGGGATCAAAGATATATGCCTGGCTTCTAGCAGTGTCTATTATAATGATCACAGCTTGGATATATGGATCCTTCAATACTTGAAGAGTAGAGGTCAGATAACCTGCTAACCAATCCTAAAGCACAAGGAATAGATAGATAAGACACCAGAGAGAGACTTGATTTTTTTAAAAAGAGACAAGGTTTTCTTTGTAGCCCTGGCTGTCCTGGAACTCTGTAGATCAGGCTGACCTCTAGCCTCACAGGCCTTCCTGTGCCTCCCGAGTGCTGGGATTAAAATCATGGATTACCACTGCCCTGCCATAGAGAGAGACTCAAAATGGAGGAAAGGGCATGGGTATCTTGATTCATTTGTTTAGGTATTTTTCAGGGCCGTTGTTTCTGGATCCTGGTATTTTTCAAAACCCTTGTTTTGATTTTCGTTTACTTTTGGTGGTTCCAGGCAAATTCAGTAGGCTGGATACCAGTGGTGGCACACATCTTTAGTTCCAGCATGCAGGAGGCAGAGGCAGGTGGATTATTACCAGGAAAGCCAGTGCCACACAGAGAAACCCTGACTTGGAAAAAACCAAACCAACCAACCAACCAAAGCAAAAGATGGGTTTTTCTATTTGTTTTCTGAGACAGGGTCACATGTATTTCCTGTTGTCTATAAACCTGTGTCAGATTATAGCCTAAATCCCTGGTCCTCTTACCACACCCAGCTTGATGTAAGTCAGGATAGTTCCTAAACTTTGTCTGATCTGTGGTTTATTTCATAACTCCTTCCCTCTCATACCTGACACTAGTCAATACAATGAGTGATTGTTGTCTTAATTTCCTAGTTAACTTAAGTAGAGTACCTTGTTGGTATTGCCCTAGGGTATTACACCTTTTGAGTCTCTGTCTTCATTGAAAAGAGGGTGGCTTCTTTCTGCAGGAGTAAGGACTGAGGGCCATGCTTAAAAAAAAAGTGACTGTCTTTATGTGGTGGGTATAACAACATTGAGTAATCAAGGTAGCATAACCAAGGTAGAAGTTACTAGAGGAAGGCATGTTGGGTGGAGTGGGAGGTTCAGGAGTTAAGTTTTGGTCATGTTCTATTTGAAACAACACGCTCAGTATCCAAGTGGCTATTTTGTGCAGTCATGTGCCTGTTTACTGGATTAGGCGTCCACTTGGGACTCAGGGCATTATATAATAGGTGATAGACTGGGAGACGAGGCTTTGAGCACCGTTCAGTGAGGAGATTGATCATAGAATGCAGATCTGAGAAGACAGGCAAGCAATTTGGGAAGTCAGGAGAGCCCTCAAATGTATTTGGGAGTCTTAGGAGTTCCTGAGCTTAAATCAGGTGATTTCAAATGATGAGGTAGGACAGAAGTGGAAACTAGTGAGTGAGTTGAGACTGTGGACCTCAGTCAGTCAATTTCAAGGGGTTTGGTGGTTGAGAAGTTGGCAGCTCTCAAAGTGTCTCGAGTTTTCCAAATGAATTGTTTAACTCAAGGGGCACTCTTTAAGATGGCCAGCATTCAAGTGTTGGCTGAATACCAGGCACTGCCTTGAAGTCAGAATCCGTGGCTGGTTCATTTGGCCTCCCTACTTATTGTCAGCCCTAGTTTTTGCATCACTCATAGTGGAAACATGAACACTGGAAATATTAGACCACCTGGAACGAGGAGAGGGCATGTGCCTCTTACTAGCAGCTACAGTGGCTGTTGTCTCACTTTGTAAGGCTCACATATTTGGCATTAGAAACAGTCTTGAGATTTCTTGTTCTCTAAGAGTGGATTAGCACAACAATATTTGCCTTGTCTCTCTGTTGGGTCCTGTAGTTATTAGCACTGGTTTTTAAAATGCTGCTTTAGACAGATCCTTTGCAGCTACAACTTTTATCATTTAATGGAGTAGAGAGGAAGAGGTTCATCTCTCCCCCCCCCCCCCAACCAAACCCAGGGCCTCACATGTACTAGGCATGCTCTCTACATATTTCCAGTCTTTATTTTGATATTATATGATACTTTTTCTGTGTATGTTTTTTTTCTTTTTTTTTTTTTTTTGAGACAGGGTTTCTCTGTGTAGCTCGGGCTGTCCTGGAACTCACTCTGTAGACCAGGCTGGCCTCGAACTCAGAAATCCACCTGCCTCTGCCTCCCAAGTGCTGGGACTACAGGCGTGCGCCACCACTGCCCGGCTGTGTATGTTTTTGAGACAAGTCTCATTGTGAAGTCAGGTTGGGCATAATGTCTGAAAGGGTAAGACAATGGGTATTTGTCATCAAGGTAGTTTTTGATGTAGTAAAAGAGTGTGCTTTTCCATTCTGCTTGTCAAGACCCTTTTCAAAGCTTTTTCTTCTAAAGGTGAGTGGCAGTTAGTTTTTCTTGTCTTCCTTCTGAGGTTGATGGCCTTTGAGGAATCATATTTCCTGTAGGGCTCTAAGTAGTAGCTTTCCTTTGCCTGAAAGGTGAATATAGTGAAAACCCCAGATCCTGCAATCAAGTGCTCAGGCTGCTATTGTATTAGGATTGTAAACTCCCTGGTGCTTTCTAGTAACTATGCCTCCTTCCTGTTTTGTATGCCTTCCTTCAGTTTATATTATTATTATTTTTTAAAGATTTTATTTTATGTATATGAATACACTGTAGCTGTCTTCAGTCACACCAGAAGAAGTCATTGGGTCCCATTATAGATGGTTGTGAGCCACCATGTGGTTACTGGGATTTGAGCTCAGGACCTCTAGAAGAGCAGTCGGTGTTCTTGCTCTTAAAAAAATGGGGGTGGGGGGTTTCCCCAAAATCTATCTTTAAAAAAAAAAAACTCTTAACCTCTGAGCCATCTCTCCATCTGAGCCCCCTATATTATTTTTAATTAAGTTTTTGAGACAGGGTTTCTCTGTACAACAGAGCCCTGGCTGTCCTGTACTTAATTTGTAGACCAAGCTGGCCTCAAATTCACAGAGATACACCTGCCTCTGCCTCCAGAGTGCTGGGGTTATAGCTGTGTGTTACCACACCCCGCCTTTTTTTTTTTTTTTTTTTTTTTTTTTTTTTTTTTGGTTTTCGAGACAGGGTTTCTCTGTGTAGCCCGGGCTGTCCTGGAACTCTGTAGAACAGGCTGGCCTCGAACTCAGAAATCTGCCTTTTTCTGCCTCCCAAGTGCTGGGATTAAAGGCGTGCGCCACCACCACCCGGCCAGTGACCTGTTTATAGTTTACCATATTATTAGGTAATTTCCAAGTATTTTGGTGCTGAGAAGGAATGACTCTCCTCCATTCTCTCATTTTTCACTGGGCAGTGTTGTCATGGACTGTATTTTTTTTTTTGCAGGATTTGTTCCAACAGTCTGTTAAAACATGGTGGATTACTATGAAGTGCTGGGCGTGCAGAGACATGCCTCACCCGAGGACATTAAAAAGGCGTAAGTGATTCTATTTCTGAGATGATATTCTGTACCATAGTTCGTTGGTAACTGGATGATGCAAAAACTAGGTTTATTCATTTTGTGTGTGAATGGTTGGCTTGCCTGCATGTATGTGTGTACTCCGTGATGAAGAGTGCATGATCCCCTGGAATTGACTCTTTGGATAGTTGCAAACCACTACATGGGTGCTGGGATTTCAGTAAGAGCAATAGGTGCTCTCAAACCCTGAGCAAGGCACCCACCTTAGATCCCCTGTACTGGGATCTAATACAGGAGACTCATACATGATAGTCAGGCACTGGTGTACTGCTCAACACACACTTAAAGTGACTTTAACCCTATGGTTCAGTTTTAGGTTCAAGTGCTAACATTTGTGCTCAGACCTGGGGATCATTGGACATTCTATCTAATTGGTGATCTTTAGGTTCCTATGAAGAAAGACCCACCCAGTTTTAAAAAAATGAAGTAGATGATTCTTAGGAGGTTGACCTGGCTTTCACACTCCTACATACACACATTTGTGCCACACACACACACACACACACACACACACACACACAAAAAAACAACCTAACTTGTTCCATGTCCCAAAATAGAAATGTTAAAATTGCCCTTTTGTGCTAGAGGTCCTGGTTTCCATCTGCAGTTCCTGGTATTATCTGTATTTACTTTGTGATAATTTATATTGTGCCTCTTTCTCTCCCTGGTGTTTCTGAATTCCAACCTAGGCCTGTTGTCTCCACTGAACTATATCTGTAGCTCTTCACTATTATTTTTTAAAATGTTGGTGTATGCTGAGTGATGGTGTCACATTTTTTTAATTCCAGTACTAAGAGGCAGAGGCAGAGGCAGGTAGATCTTGGTGACTTTGAGACCAGTCTGGTCTATAAAGTGAGTCCAAGACAGCCAGGACAACGTTACACAGAGGGTTGGTGTGTAACCAAGGGCATAAACAGTTGTCTTAGTGTTCTAGTTTATTTCTATTGCTGTGATGAAATACCCAAGAAACAGTAGAAGGGTTTTATCTCATGATAGAGGTCAGGTCCCATAGTCATCACTGTGGAGAAGTCATGGCAGAAGCTTCGACAGCTAGTTAGTTACATTATCTCTACTAGAGTTAAGATAAGATGAGTGTTGCCGGGCAGTGGTGGCGCACGCCTTTAATCCCAGCACTTGGGAGGCAGAGGCAGGTGGATTTCTGAGTTCCAGGCCAGCCTGGTCTACAGAGTGAGTTCCAGGACAGCCAGGGCTACACAGAGAAACCCTTGTCTTGAAAAACCAAAAAAAAAAACAAAAAAAGGGTTGTCATAAGATAAATGAGTGTTTAGATGGTTGTGTTCTTGCTTGTACAAGCTCAGCTTGGTTTCTTCACAGTTTAGAGGTCCTGTCTATGGAATGATACTGTACCTAATTTTCCCACATCAGCCCCCTGAGACCATTCTCCAAGTGATTCTAGGTTGTACCAAGTTGCAGTTAACATCACTCCTGGGTTTTCATAGGCTCCTTATAAGGTTTTTACAGGACATTGGATACTTGGTTTGTTTTTGTTTTTTCCTTTTTCGAGAGAGGATGTAGCCATGGATGGCCTGGAGCTCAGTATGTAGACTAGGTTGGTCTCAACACAGAAAGCCGTTGCTGGAATTAAAGGTGTGCTACTACCACGGCTAGCTGCTTATGTTATTAAAATTCTATACACTTGATATGTACTCAGTGTACACCCCTTTCATCTTTTTAAGGTATCGAAAACAAGCACTTAAATGGCACCCGGACAAAAATCCTGAGAATAAAGAAGAAGCAGAGCGGAAATTCAAGCAAGTAGCTGAGGCATATGAAGTGTTATCGGATGGTAAGTCAACATGAGCTTGTGAAGGGCTCTGAGAAGGGGCGTCATCAGAACCGGGTTCTGGAGAGCACAGACACACAATTTGTTTGCTCCCAGCTAGACTACTTCCCCTTCCCCACGGTTTTTATTTTCTTGTGGACTGTGTCTAATCACAGGTGCTGAGGAGGTCTAGGCTATGGGCTGTAGACGTTCTACTGCAGCATGGCTTTGTTAATGGGGATTTACTACTTGCACAAGGAATGGATGTTCAAATTTAGACCTTGACACGTACACCTCCCCACCCACCCACCCCACTTTGGAACTAGAGAATAGACATTAGATGCCTCTGTGAAGGTTTTTTGCAGTTGGGTGAAGGGTTAGCTGTCAGCTAGGGATAGCCATCAAATTTGAGTTTGTGGTAAAGGAAAGATTTTGCATTTACAAGGCTGGGCATAGTGCCAGAGACAGGAAAAGTACTACCCTCACCCTAAGTACTATCCTTCTGGGTGGCCTGTCATGAGTCAAGGCAGAAGCATTTAAAAGGTTAGGTGCTGATTGACTGATCATAGGAAATAATAGGTCACTGTCTTTAAATCTATTCTAAAAGGAACCTGATACAAAACTCAATGAGCCAGCTTATTGGCATACAACTCCATGCACTATCAGTACTCTTCCCAGTTATAAAGGCAACCCTCAAAAATCCCCCCCCCCCCCTTAAGACATTGATAACTGAAATCCTGCAGACGTGGCAAGGTCTGAATACTGTTGGGGCTTTTGAGCTCTAGTGGCTGGAGCCTGGACTTGAGAGCTTATGTTACTATTCTTACAAGGGTTCTTCTTAGTCAGGATGGGGTTGTTCTTCACTTGGTTTCCCCGGGGTATAACGTAAGATTTTGGGGGAAGACAGAAGGATGTGGCAGCTGGGCTGTGGATGTCCTAGAAGTGCAAGGGAGCAAGCAGGGCTTGTGCACACCGGCATAGCACCTGTGAGCCAACTGAGGGAGTGGTCATCTCAGCAGATGCTGAGCCTGAACCTGTGCACAGGCCCGGCTCCTTTTATGGTATGTGTTTATCCACTTTGCATTCTACCCAGGGCTTAGCATCGATTCCCTGGACTTTATAGTAAGCAGTTGTAGCAGTTACAAGTAAGTTTGCCGGTTCAGGAGACCTGCCTCCTGTTAAAGTCAAGGGTCTTCTAAATGGATATAGATTTAAAAATAAGAAATAGTGACTGAGCCGGGCGGTGGTGGCGCACGCCTTTAATCCCAGCACTTGGGAGGCAGAGACAGGCGGATTTCTGAGTTCGAGGCCAGCCTGGTCTACAGAGTGAGTTCCAGGACAGCCCGGGCTACATAGAGAAACCCTGTCTCAAAAAACCAAAAAAAAAAAAGAAATAGTGACTGAAGGATTTGAGGATTTGAAAGAACTTACTCCTACTGATTGTTTTTTCTCAAATTTAAAGCTAAAAAGCGGGACATCTATGACAAATACGGCAAAGAAGGATTAAATGGTGGTGGAGGAGGTATGTCAATTTTCTTTTTGGGGACAAGAGGTTTTGAGAAATTACACAGATTTGTTCAGTTCTTCACAGTTTGTATCTGATAGTCAATAACTTGCCTTGAAAGTGGTGAGTTTGTGTAAATGAGAAGGAAACATGTACAGGAACTGCTTGTTGGTCAGCATGGTGGGACACGCTGAAAACCCTAGTGCCTAAGGCAGGACATAGCCTGGGAGTTGAAAGCCTGCCCGGTGGGTTTCAGATCATTCTACATGATTATGATTTTTCTGCAGTAAGTCTGCCTCCTTAAAGGATTAAAAAGTAATTAAAAAAATCTGAACCAAAAGAAAATTTGACAGGAGCTTTGAGAGCTAAGGGCCGGCCTGCTTTACATAGTGAGTGCCTGCTTCAGTACAAGGGCCTGGGGGGGAAACCAGCCACACTTGTCGAGTTAGGAGACTTGTGGAGGTGTTTGCTCTGATAAGATAACCTTACTGTGTTTTCAGCAGTGACACTGCCTGTTGTTGAAAATGGTGCTCAGCAGATGAGCTGCCTCATATCACTGTGGTCCCTAGAATGCCTGGTGGGACCTAATGTATCTCTGGAGAAATTGGTGGAGTAAATATTCTTGGCTTTCATAAGCCTTTATAACTAATGACGAAACCAGTGGACAGTGATTTAATTAGGTTAAAGCAGCATTGTAGACAGAGACTGAGAAATTCATAGGCGTTAGAGATCTGAGCCCTTATGTGGTCAAATGCTAGGCAAATGGAGTTAGCATCAGTGCTAAGGCTCTTGGGATTTTAGAGTCTCAGATGTGTGGAATAGGTTCTCTCTTATATCACGAAATACATGATAGTTTATCAACAAACAGTTGCTTTGAAATAGGAGAATTCATAAGCTAAACACTTTACTGTTCTTGTATAGGTGGAAGTCATTTTGACAGTCCATTTGAGTTTGGCTTCACATTCCGGAACCCAGATGATGTCTTCAGGGAATTTTTTGGTGGAAGGGACCCATTTTCATTTGACTTCTTTGGTAAGTACCTACTTGGTCTATCTTTGGTCTGGCCTAGTGAGGGCTGGTGGTACCCTTTGCATTTAACATTGTGTTTGTGTTACTGTCCTCTATCTTTACGGACCAGTGGCGTCCTCAGACATTTCCTGCCAACATTTTCAGAGCTCTTGGATTTGTGACTTCTGCGATAAAGATTTCAGGGTATTATTTCTCTCTTCCATGTGTAGTAGTCTATCCTAGTTAATTTGTTTTTGCTTGACAGTGAATCCATGGTTGGGACAGGATAAGATGTTAGAAATCTGATCTTAATCCTTTTTTTTTTTTTTTTTTTTTTGGTTTTTCGAGACAGGGTTTCTCTGTATAGCCTTGGCTGTCCTGGAACTCACTCTGTAGACCAGGCTGGCCTCGAACTCAGAAATCCGCCTGCCTCTGCCTCCCAAGTGCTGGGATTAAAGGCGTGCGCCACCACCGCCCGGCTCTTAATCTCCTTTAAACATTTATTTCTTGCTTTTTGGTGTTCAGGATTTGAAACCAGGATCTTGGCTATACTGACATCTTTAGCATAGTTTATTAGTGCAAGCTAGTTTTAGTGATGCACTAAGCATCATAGATGCTGATCCAGAACATGGGTTCCATAAGCATGCCTTTTGTAACTGTTACTGTAGTCCACTTTAGAGTGTGAAGAAAGGATGCATCTAGAGCAAGGCAGATGGCATTGGGATAGCAGCTGTTGGATTTGTGGGGAAGTAGATTCTCCCATCTCTTGCCTTTAGTCTGATGCCTGACCCTGGACTCTAGGGACCTTGTGCACAGGTGCAGACTTTTCCATGTCCTTCTCAGCTGTCACTCGATTCCTAGTATCTTCCTTATGGCTGAGCATTGGTGAGCACTGGACATGGGAGGTCAGGGCTGAACGTGTTATTGCTGCCTCTCTTTTGTCCTGGTGCACTGAGAGGGAAACACATCCTGTGTGGCTGAAGAGACTTGAACATCATCAGCAAACCCCCAGGAGGAAAGAAAGACAATTGTGTCTACCAGTGATAGCAAAGGGAGACAGGTGGGATCCCTGCATGACATGATGTCATGGGTATGAAGAGGAACAAGTCACCCTGGATCTGGTAGGTCTTGGGCTTTTCATGTTGTGATACTAAGTTGATCTCAATGGGTATGTGTGTGGAGGGGAGGGAGAGGCAGAGACTGATTTTCCTTTATCCTGCCTTTCAGAAAGAGATAGTTTATCTTGCCTTCCTGAGGGAAGGAAAAAATGAATGTGTTGGAGCATGCTCACTCATAGCCGAAGTTAAATAGGAGAAAGCTTCCTGTGAGTGAGGATTTGGGATGGACCAGCTTGTTGAAGCTTGCAGAAACATACAGAAAGCTCCTTCTAGACAGGTGAGGAAGAGTGAGGCAGGTGACAGGATCGTAGAGCATTTAGAGTAGTAGGAACAGTCCATTAGCAGTGGACAGTCCAAATGTGGCTCAGCAGGTAAAGGTACCGCCACCAAACTCGAGGTCCTGAATTCGGTGGTTGAGTATTTGTACAGGAACACACAAATACACATGTGGAAAAAAAAAAAAAAGAGTAAAAATTTAAGATGAGGAAAAGTAATAGAGAAAATAAACATTTGTTGTATTCTCTGTAACTCTTAAAACTAGATGTGATCATGTCTAGTTGAAGTACCAGCTCTGAGCGTCAAGGCAGCCTACCCCACCCCACCTAGGAATAACCAACACAAAGCAATGACATTACTTCTATGTATTTTTTTTCTTCAGAAATTTGTGTTTAGTAATTTATACCTAGGTTTATTATGGGGCAGCAGTGTTAAGTGGAGTCTGTTCTGATGTCATATCTACATCTGCTGGTAGATAGCTGAGTGACAGACTTGTCTTCTCAAATTTGGGAATTAGTAAGATAAAGGAGACCAACTTTTCTGTCTTTGAGGAGGTCAGGCATCTGAAATACTGCTCTGTCTTGCCTAATTAAAGAAACAAATTGAAACCTGTACTGTGGTGCATATCTTTGTAATCTAGAATTTGGGAGATGGAGACAGAAGGATCGTGAGTTTGAGGCCAGTTAAGGATACATAGTGAATCATAAACAAAAACTCCAAAATCTCACTTGAGGTGGAAGGTAGATAGATGACATATTTTGAGACTAGCTTGAGCTACTCTGAGAGCCTGTTTAGATAGAAGACAAAAATTAAGGGCTGTGGATGTTGGTCAGTGGTAGATGTTTGCCTGTCATGTACAAACTCCAGATTCTGTCCCTAGCACTGTCACAGAAAGAGGCCAGTGTTCCTTTTTAGTGAATTAATACTTAGTGCTTGTTTACCTTCAGAAAAAGAATCTGACACTCTTTGGACAGTTCTTTCTATGGGAGGTCTAGATTCGAGCTTTATATTAGAGATGTGCCTAAGTTTGTATCAGTAGTGCAAGAAAGAATGTAGCAGCTGGGCGGTGGTGGCGCACGCCTTTAATCCCAGCACTTGGGAGGCAGAGGCAGGCGGATTTCTGAGTTCAAGGCCAGCCTGGTCTACAGAGTGAGTTCCAGGACAGCCAAGGCTACAGAGAAACCCTGTCTCGAAAAGGGAAAAAAAAAAAAAGAATGTAGTAGGCTTACTAAGTCTGCTCCACCTCAGGTATGACTCAGGTAGGCACTCCCTCCCTGCTTTGCCGACATAAGTGTGGCAGTGATAATTCTTTAATCCATTTTTGTAGGTCTTCTAGGGGACTTCCATTTTCAGGCAGTAAGGATTTTCGCACAGGAAAAGAAGTTGCTCCATGGCTACTACGTGTATGAGGTGACCGTGCAGCCTGCTGGTGGTATGTGGAGTGTAGACTGGGTCCTAAGTGCAGGGCTGGGGGACTTAGTGTATGGTCACCAGCATTCAGAGCCCTTGTTAATCCAGTCACAACGTCTATTGATTAGCCAGTTATTTTTCAGTTTTAAGATTTTTGTTTTAAAATGTAGTCCAGGCTGTCCCTGTATTTCTGGCCAGCCTTCCAAGTGCTGGGGTTGCACAATGTCCTCATCCTTTTGTAAGGTATTGTTGAGCTACACTGTATTAAAAAAAAAAAAAAAAAAAAAGGTCTCTTCGCTTGGTGATGGGGTGGGGTCCTTAGAGACCCTGAGAAGGTAGACGCTCTAGAATCCTGTAGGAGCTGAAACACCTTTCCCTATGACTGGCAACTTTTCTAGTAAGGCCAGGATATAGGCAGTTTTCACAAAGAGCTTAGTAGTGGAGGGGGGTGTATATGGAATATTGAGGTTAGCTAACCTTTACATTTGTGGATCTCACCCACAAATAAACCTTGGTTGAAATGTTGATTGAAGACAGGGTTTGCATTAATTCAAATTAGGTTGATGTCTTTGTGTGTTTTACTGACCCAGGACATCATACTTGTATCCTGGTTCTGTAAACCTGGTAATGTAAGACGGACAAGTCCCTGGCAGTAGAGCTTTTGGTTCTAGTAGTTACAACAGGAAGCATCTCTTTAGAGAATCGGGGGATTCAACTCCACACTTTATTCTCATCCTCAGGAATGACCAAATTGCCTTTGACATTGTTGTTGGCAGAGGGTCTTTCCTTTCCCTTTACCGCTTAGTATGCTCTTTCTTCACAAAGACTTGGGAGTCTGGAGAAGGATCTGGTAGTCCACTGGAAAAGCCCATGGTACGAGA
This sequence comes from Mastomys natalensis, assembly GCA_021653895.1. Classification (NCBI taxonomy): domain Eukaryota; kingdom Metazoa; phylum Chordata; class Mammalia; order Rodentia; family Muridae; genus Mastomys; species Mastomys natalensis. The sequence goes on along the minus strand of JAJTUV010000016.1, from coordinate 319,312 downwards.
ACCTCGGAAGACCTTGTGGGGGAGGGTACTTGTGTGGAGGGTACTTCTCCTGAGCCATAAATTGAATGTAGTGAGTCAGTCATTTTACTCTCCAGGATTCGAGGAAGTGGCCAGTGAGGACTTGGAGCCTAGTGAAGAACTAGACCATCCCTGTTTTGAGGAATCAGTAGAAGACGCCCTGAGTGACGAGCACAGTGAGGTTTTGGATGTGATATCCAGTGAGGAGCTGGACCTTAGTGAAGATGAGTCAAGTGAAGGCTGTAGCTGGGGCCAGGGCGGACTTCTCAGTGAGGACCGGGAACCTCGTCTCCAGCGAGGAGGAAGCCAGTCTCGGGGATGCGGAGGAGCTCAGCGAGGAGTGTGAGGAGCTGCTGAGCGAGGAGGAGCACAGTGGGCCGGACCCCGAGGCGCTGCTTGTTCAACAATAAACAAAAGAATGGCCTGGGTCTCTGTTTTATAAGAAGGTTTATTTTATTTAAAGTTTATCTAGAATAAAAAGAATTGCTTCTATCACTACCATGTTGTATTTGGTCAGATTACCAGAGTTGATTTGAGACCAAGGAGGGGAGGGGTGCAGATGCTCCAGGCCAGTGCTCTTTGTAGGGGACTGAGCTAACAGCACAGGTAGCACTGGGGGTGCTCTAACAAACTGATTTAAAGAACAGAAACTTCCCCAGAGTGCTCCAGCCAAGGTACAGGTACACTGAGTCCCGCTGGCCTGAGGCAGGTGTGCTGTAGGCAACTCTGAGCTGCTCAGAGGCCTCGTGAGCCTTCACATTATCTCTGTGCCAGAGCAGCATCCTGTGACCAGTGGTGATCCCTGGTCCATCATTCCCTTTGATCTTGATTATTTCAGGGAGCTGGTAGTAAGAGCCAAGGATCCTCTAAGAGGAGATGAGATCCAGCTCAGTAGGATCTTAGTAGCTGCTTGGTTTAAATCCCAGTCTGTTGAGCTTAGAAGCTAGCAGTGCAGTTAGAAGGAGAAGATCTTGAAAGTTAGGGATATTTGGAAGTTGGAAGTTAGAAAGAAATGTGATTTCAGAGATCAGAGTGGCGCCAACAAAACAGATGGCTTAATCTTCATTGATTGGTGACTGCATCTCAGGCTGGGTCACCTAGGTCCTTAATTGCTTTAAGGACAAAGTACCATTTCTCTTTCCAGTGGGATTTGAAAGACAGTAACGGATAAGATTTAAAAGTATGTAGAAACACATTATAGACTAGTTTCCAGTTAGTTAAAATGCTACATTTTCATTGGGTTTTAGACTAAAGCTTGCCTGCATCTTTCACTTGTTTAACATACGTGACACTCTTTAGTTGTGTCTATCCTGAGTGCTGATTTGTGGTTCAATATGGTGCTGGGTTGTGGTTTTATTTCTTTTAATTCCAAGTAATCATTTTCTGTTCTTGAAGTGTAAAAAGATGCAATTTGAACAATGGAACACTTTAAATGTTAGCTCTTAAGAGTGGAATTAGTCCTTGCCCTGTATGTCTCCTTAGGATGTTATTTTTCCTTTTTTTCCTGCCTGCATATATGTCTGTGAAGGTGTCAGATTCCCTGGGAACTGGAGTTAAGACAGTTGTGAGCTGCCATGTGGGTGCTGGGAATTGAACCTAAATCCTTTGGAAAAGCAGTCAGTGCTTTTAACTGGTGAGCCATCTCTCCAGCCTGCCTTCCCCCCCACCCCCATGTGGTCTTGGCTAGCTGAGAATTTGTAGCAGTCCTTTTGTCTTAGGCTAGGAATAGGGGATATGTGCTGAGTTTTGTGGGAGGTAGGTCCCAATGAATTGCCCAGGTTGGTCTAGCTCTCAAGTGCTGAGATTTTAATCCTATATTATGTTGGTAATTTAGTTTTAAAGTCACTCAGAGAGTTTTTAGGTGTTAGGAATTCCCATGGAATCTGCCACCCCTGCCTCTCTCGCGCCCCCCCCCCCGCCCCCACTTGCTGTGTGAGCTGCATTTAATGCATAGTTTGTTCCTGGATTTCACATTAGCATTCTGTAATATAAAATGTGGGCATTTCATTAGTCTTGCATGATTTCCTCGTTTAGGCTTTTTGTTACCTTTTATGTATGCAGTGTGGTTTTCTCTTGTCTCTTTCCTTTTCCTTTTTTCTTTTTTGTCAGTCCTTGGAGTATCGGTTACTTCAGTGTCAGAAAACAGGATCACACAAAGTTCCTCCTTAAAATATTTAACATGTATGGGTACATGCCTGGTGCTGGCAGAAGCCAGAAGAGGGAGTCTGATTTCCCTGAGGCTGGAATTAGGAATGGCTGTGAGTCACCCTGTATATGATAGGATCCTCTGGAAGAGCAGTTAGTACTTGCTGAGCCATCTTCAGCCCCTCTTAATGTTTTGTTCAGTAAGTTACAAGCAGGTGTGTGTTGGCTGTTGGAGGTCAGAGGACATTCTGCAGTTTTCTCCATCGACTTTGATAGTTGCCAAGGATTATGCTCTTGTTAGATATATATACACGCTGAGGCATCTTTTTTTTTTTTTTGGTTTTTCAAGACAGGGTTTCTCTGTGTAGCCCTGGCTGTCCTGGAACTTAGAAATCCGTCTGCCTCTGCCTCCCAAGTGCTGCCATTAAAGGCGTGTGCCACCACTGCTCGGCCATACTGAGGCATCTTAGCAGCCCTTGTACTGATTTCATTTCTTGTAACAGGGCCTTATGTAATAGCTCCACTGGCTTCAAAATTGTGACCTCATCACTTCCAGTTTTTATTATGAATGAATTTAAACTTTGTACATGAAATCATCCTTAGGGATTCATGGGATGGAGCACGTAGCCTAGCATATGTTAAGGAAGTGCTCCCACTGACCCGCACTGCAGTCCCCAAACAATACAGAGCAGTTCAGAAGGAGAAATTGCAGGTTCCCACCCTTGAATCTAGTATAAATGACTCCTTTTATATTGTTTTGATATCCTTTAAAAAAACAACAAAAACCAGACCACTAAATAAAACTTTTGCACTTGCAAAAAAATAAAGACATGGTTGGGTTGGGCATAAGCTGGCTTCGCTGGTAACAGCACTAGCTGTGCAAGCCTGATGACTTGAGTCCATAGACGGTCAAGGTGGATGGAGAGAACTCCTGTGGCCTCCATAAGCATGCTTCGGTAGTACTCCCACTCCAATTGTGTACACAGATACACTTTTAAAGATTTTGGAAAAGACAAAGGCTTGGTTAGTTTAAGATTAGCTGTGGAGAGCTGGGCGGTGGTGGCACACGCCTTTAATCCCAGCACTTGGGAGGCAGAGGCAGGCGGATTTCTGAGTTTGAGGCCAGCCTGGTCTACAGAGTGAGTTCCAGGACAGCTAGGATTACACAGCGAGAAACCCTGTGTCGAAAAACAAAAAGATTACCTGTGGAGAATTTGTTTTTCATGATGATGTATATGGTCCCCAATTTGTGAATTATTATATAGTATGTTTTAGCTGCTTGTAACTAAGATATTACGCTGACTTCAAACAGCTATGTAGCTGGGGATGAACTTTACCATCTGATCTCCTGCAACTGCTGGGTGCACCGGTGCCCAACCATTTGAAATACAATTTAAAACAAAACAAGGTCTTACTATGTAACCCCAGTTGGCCTGGACTCAGAGAGTCCCCTTTCTCTGCTACCTAAGTGCTAGGATTAAAGTATTATTCACCGTACTAACGTAATGATTCTTTTAGTTTGGGTATTATAAATACAAGAATTGCTATTCATGTTGCTAGGAAACTTCAGTGCCATACACACTTGGTTTATTGGCTGCTAATCAGTATTAAAGCCTCTAAATGAAACGCACAAGATTTTTTTATTTTTTTTTTTTTTTTTTTTTTAAGATTTGTTTATTTATTACACGTGTTCTGCTTGCATATATGCCCGCATGTCAGAAGAGGCCACCAGATCTCATTACAGATGGTTGTGAGCCACCATGTGGTTGCTGGGAATTGAACTCAGGACCTCTGAGGAGCAGTCGGTGTTCTCAACCCCTGAGCCATCTCTCCAGCCTATGTCCAAGTTTTATTTGTACAAAGTCTTTGTAGCTACTGGTAAATTTTAGTCTTTTTTAAATGATGGAAGAACAGGAAAGAGTCTGTTTAAGGGGTGGAGAAATGGCTCAGTGTTAAGGGCTGGCCTGTACTGGAACACAGCAACACAGCATTCAGGTCAGACAGCTCACATAAGGTGTCCTTTTCTGGCTTCTGGGCACTATACCGAAATGATCAAACCCATACACATACTGTTACAACTTTAAATATAGATTCTGGGAAGAAAAACAATCATAAAATACAATAAAACAGAATTCATAAAAGATGACAGCTCTCAGTCCTAGTTCAGACAGCTGTTTCCCCCCTCCCCTGCTGTTGCTGTAGAGTGGGTTGTATTGCTGAATACACAATTTCCTTTCACCCAGCCACTGTCAGACCTTGGAAGAAGCCATCTAGGGCCTCTGAGGTGGGGCCCTTAGACAGAGCTGCCTGGTGAGCTTGTACAGGAGGACCCTGTCCAGCTTGAGCCTCTCCTCTGTGCCCATCTCAAGCTTTCTAGAGCACTCCAAGCCCTTGCTCTGGTCCCTGTGGTCTACCCTGAAAATATCCTTTTGGGCAATCCTAGACAGAGATGCCTGTTCTGGAACCTGGGCTGGCTAGGATGGTGTGTTCATCTGACTTTAAGCAGACCAACCGGTTCTTGGTTTGTCCTTTCTCTTCTTTTTGTCATTTATGCATCTATGACAACTTTCTACGTGCGTATATATTTGAAAGTATGTGGTGTATGGTTCTTTACAGGTTTTTCTATTTTACTAGGGGAAATAACTAAGGTAAGTTTAAAAGGAAATAGTTATAATAAGTGTTATGTTGTTAGCTGCTGTGCCTTCCCCCCAGCCTTGAGCAGACCAGAAAGACCTTGTTTACCACAATAGACCTAATAATAGGACCTAGGTGGAGTTACCCACCTTGGCTGCTTGTTACAACCTCCTACAGGAACTTAAAAGAATAAACTGCCCACTGAGCTTGCCTTGAGACTGAAACAAAGGATGGGTTCGGTGGGACTTTCCCTTTAAAGAAAAGAGCTGAATATTAAACTTTGAGCCTTGATCAGAAAACTTTGTCTTGACTTCATGCTTCTCTCACCTCTCCGTCTCCTTTTTCATTTCCAGCCTCCCTTTCAGGTGAACCTGGTTACAGCCAATAAGTGAAAGTTGTTGAGCGTGTGTTCCAGAGAGCCAGGAGCTGTTAGGTGCTTGTGTCTCATAGACCCTTGTGTATCGAGGCGTTTGACCCAGTTTTCTTCCTCTATGGAAAAAAGCTTAAATACTTTCATAACACATTTTTAAAAAATCTATTTCTAGAAGACCCATTTGATGACTTTTTTGGAAACCGAAGAGGTCCCCGAGGAAGTAGAAGCCGAGGTGCCGGCTCCTTTTTCTCTGCCTTCAGTGGATTCCCTTCTTTTGGAAGTGGATTTCCTTCTTTTGATACAGGTATTAAAGCCTTACATTTGATTTGTCTTTTAGCTAGTTTGAAATTTGTATGGGACAGGGCAGGTAAGTTTCTCTTTGGTCGGAAATCTGTTTCCTGGTTTGAGGGTGGGTAGTGTAGACAGATCTTGGTTTATAGCTCTGTGTAAAGGTGACATCTGTAATCCTACCACACTGGATGCCAGGTTTGAGCTCAGTCGGGGTTTGTAAAGGCATCTCGCCAAAATAAAAAGCCATGGCCACTAACTGGGTGTTTGTGGGTATGTAATTGCCCCTGCACTAAGGTGCTCATAAGGTGTGGGCCAGTTGTGACATATACTCGGGGTTCTCAAAATCTGTATATGAGAAAGCAGGGCATTATTTCCATCTTTAAAATAACTCTATTGTGTGTATGTTTGGGCACAGGCATGCCACTGTGTGTGTTTAGAGGCCAGAGAAAGGTCTCCTATAGGTGATTTTCTCCTTCAACATGGGTTCTAGGAATGGAACTAAGGTTTTAATGGCAAAGTGTCCCTCCCCTTTGGCCCCCCCCCCACCCCCCCAGCAGATAGACCTATAACAGTGATTTCTGGGTGTAGCCTTGATGTTCATTGGCATGTGTCGACTCCGCCCCCAATCTTTAAGTCTTACTCTGTAAATTAGGATGGTCTTGATCACAGGGATCTACCTGCCTCTTCATCCCACATGGTTGGATTAATTTAAAGATATGTGCCACACTGGGACCTTGGTATGTTGAGGCAGCTTTTTTGGAGAAAAAAATTAAAAATACATGTATTTGTGCATGTTTGTGTGTATGCAGAGGCACTTGGTAGGGGGCACCTGGCATGCACAGAGATGGAGAGGACTTTGCCATTCTCCTACCATGTGGGTAGAGCAGCATTCAGGCTTGAACTAGTTATGTGCCTTACCCACTTCTTCAGCTCACTTTCGGCCTACACATTTGGAATTCAGTAATTTTTGCATGAATTTTAAAGTCTGTAGCTTTTAACTGTACTTTTCTGTTTGTTCATAGGCTTTACTCCATTCGGGTCCCTAGGCCATGGGGGTCTCACTTCATTCTCTTCAACATCATTTGGCGGCAGTGGAATGGGCAACTACAAATCAATATCAACTTCAACTAAGATAGTTAATGGCAAAAAAATCACTACAAAGAGGTATTTTTCTTAATTTATACATTTACTTTCGAGGCAACAAACTCAGCTAGACTAGGAACTCACCCAGACCAGGTTGGCCTCAAATTCAAGAGATCCACCTGCCTCTCCCTCCAGTGCATTAAATGCTTAGTTAGGATCTTGAATCTCTTGCTTCCTGAGATTACAGTACTGTAGGCACACCTTGGTGACAACCGTTATTGTGCCGAGGTTTGAAGGGCAGGATCTTAGTCATTCTAGGCAAGTTCCCTACAAGCTGAGCTGTATCACCAACCTGTTACTACTCTTGTTAATTATTGTCATCATCATCGTTGTTGTTTCTCAAAGTTTTTATTTGCTTGAGAGATGGCAGACATAGATGACATTGAACCCTTAACCCTACTGCCTCTCTTCCTAGTGAGGGTCAACAGGACTAAAGCCATGCATATCACATGTAGCTTAGTATTTTGTTCTTAGTAGCAGGGTATAATGGTGCAGTATTTCATATGCATGCACAGCTCACAGGACTGAAGTATCGACTGTGCTTTAATTTCTAAACCAGCTAAAGCTTTTTGCTTTCAGTATTTGCTTAATTTTTCCTTTGATGCATGCCAGTATGTGGTCATTTATAATGAGCTTTCCTGACATTGCCAGTGTCAGGAAGTGAGAGTGGCTCTCTGAGCAGGAAAACCCTAATGACAGAGGCCGCTTAGCCACACTCCAGCCCCGGCCCTGCTCTCCTTGGTTAGCAGCACCTCCCGTATCATATAGTGTTTGAGTCCAAACTTAGTTTTGGCAGGATAGGAATTTAGGAAGAACTTAGTTTTCATGTTATATAAATTCTCAAATATTATAAATATTTTTTTTTTTTTGGTAATTCTGAGGACTGAGCCCAGGGTCTTAAGTTTGCTAGGAAAACTCTTGCTATACATCCCGATTGAACAGAGGTTTCTAAATGGGTCATTTCTTACAGAATTGTGGAGAACGGTCAAGAAAGAGTAGAAGTTGAAGAAGATGGACAGTTAAAGTCCTTGACGATAAATGGTAAGGAGCACCTGCTACGCTTGGATAACAAGTAATTCAACGCACGCATTTAACAGAAATGCTAAACCGTAGCAAGCACCATTTGAGGAATAACGGGAACTTTTTTTTTGAAGATTTCAAACGAACTCGACTTTCTGTATAACTGTACCTAAAGTATTTATACAACAGCTCATTGGAGCCCCCATTTGTCAGATTTTTGAGTTTGTTGTTGGGACCACAAAATATAGGACCTTTCTTCCTTTTTTTCTTTACTTTCTTTTTTTTTTTTTTTTTTCTTTTTTTCTTTTTCTTTTTCTTTTTTTTTTTTTTTTGTCTTTAAAATTGTTGTAATCTCTGTATGCACTTTGCTTAAACGAAACGTAATCTGGGGTGAGCCCTGTGACTGAGTAGTGCTAGGACGAGATTGTTTTTAACACCAGCATGGAGCTGCTTCCCATTGTGTTGAATTGTGAGTGAGTAGTGTCAGCCTGCTGTGAAGTTAACATTACCAGATGACTCTTCTACAGAAATATTTCAATTTTATTTTCAGTATTTAGTGATGAAAGCTATTACTGCATCAATGGTAATACATTTCTGGTTTAGTGTAAATTAAGGATGTTTTCTAGTTGTGCATGGATGTTGGCAATCTTGTCAGTTTGACTATTGTTTAAATATGTAATGTTAAGCTTAGGTTAAAAAAAGCTGGTAATTTGGGTTTTTGTCATTTGCTTAAAAAAAAAAAAAGAAAATAAATGCGAATGTGTTTGGTGCATTCTTTCATGAGTGGGGTTTGCAGCGTTCTTGTGTCTGTGTGATTTTTGTGCTTGAGCTTCTAGTGTCACCTCATTAGTGCTTCTTTCTGTCACGAGGGTGGATTCTGAGTGGACATTACCTAGATCTGTCCTCAGTGTAAATGAAAAGCATATGAATGAAGACTAAACGATGAGCGACAAGTTAGTTTCATTTGTAGGGGTGGGTGAGGGATGGAGATGATATGGTGACCTTTATAAATAACGAGCAGCACTTTAGTGATAGCTGTCATGGGTCGGGGAGCACTGCCGGGGATTGAATCCAGGGCTTGATGCATGCTACACAGGTAGCTTACTCCTCATCTGTGTAATTTGAAATTTCTTTTAAGCAGCTCAGTCTAGTCTTGAACTTGAGATCTTCCTGCCAAGTGCTGGGATTATAGGCATGCTCCACCATGCCTTGTTATTACAGATTTTAGTTTAACATTTGTGTGAAGAAAAGGAACTGATCCAAAGGTTTTCACTGAAAAGTATTTTGAAAATTTTTAGGGATATAGTTTACAGAAGATCACTTTAGGGCAGGGCAGTGTGCATGGCGCATCAAGGTCTGATTAAAGAGTCAGTAAGCCTTAATCCGCCCAAGAGCTGGGCAGATATCTACTCTCTATGCTATTAAAGTCTACTTTTCTAACAATAACCCCTGAGTAGTTGTTTATATTTTATCTGGACTGCTCTTAACTACAATTGGCCAGCACTCATGGCCATGCTTTCTTGACTCTTAACACATGTCTGATTTTCCTCTCTTTCCACCTTTTCTTTCTCCTCATGGTCTCCTCTGATCCTAAGGCCAGGGAAACCACCTGTCTCAATTATCCCCAGCTGTAGGCTGTAGACATCTTTATTCAATGAGAAACTTGGGTCAAGATGGCATAGTATCACTTGGGTCTACTTGCCTCACCTCTCTGCAAGCAGGTCTTGGGGCCTGTACATAGCATTACAGTACCTAGCAACAGACCAAATTTCAACATGGGTGTGTACATGCTACAGCATACATGTGGAGAAATAACTTTCAGGAGTCTGTTGTCTTTCACCACATGAGACCTAGGGATCCAACTTGTGATGTGGGATGTGACAGTAAGTCCCTTCCTGCTGGGGCCATCTGGCTGCTCCTTTCATAAACTTGTTCATAAAGATCATTAGCATTATTTTTTTTTTTTTTTTTTGGTTTTTCGAGACAGGGTTTCTCTGTGTAGTCCTGGCTGTCCTGGAACTCACTCTGTAGACCAGGCTGGCCTCGAACTCAGAAATCCGCTGCCTCTGCCTCCCAAGTGCTGGGATTAAAGGCGTGCGCCACCACCGCCCGGCGATCATTAGCATTATTAACTGCTAGATGTAACCGGTTTTTATTCTTTAAAATGTTGACATTTTATTGTGAATTTATGTTGAGTTCATGCCCCCCCCCCCTGTGTGTGTGTGTGTGTGTGTGTGGTGGAGTTCAGGACAGCGTGGGAGAAGAATCCTGGTGGTTGAACCTTTACCTGTTGAGACATCTTGCTAGGCCAGTTTTACCTTCATAATTGGTTTTTAGGGTTTATTTGTGTTCCAAGTGTGCCTTTTAGTAAATTCAGTGTCATTGTCCCTCCACCCCCCCCCCCCTCCAAGGGCAGCTCACATCAAGCATTTTTAGGTTGACTTACCTTTTAAGATTCACTGTTTAGGTTTATGCGTGTTTTCCTTGCATTTATGTTATGCATTACATGTATGCCTGTTTTGCTGCTGTGTGAGTGCTGAGAATGAACTGCTGAGATTTGAACCCAGGTCTTCTGTGGAGCTGAGCAGTCTCTTCAGAAACACTGACCACATGTATTCATTCCCTTTGAGACAGGGATGGATGGAAACTTGCTTTGTAGACCAGGCTGGCCTAGAATGCAAAGGTCTACCTCCTAAGCCCTGGGATTAAGAGTGTTCTGGTCATCCCACTTCACCCTTTTAAGATCTGGGTTAAGGGCTAGGGTGCTTGTGATACTTTCTCAGGGGCCTGGCTTAGCAAATTTTCAGGTCTCCCCCCTTCCCCCCCCTTCCCCCCCCTTCCCCCGGGGGCAGAATTCAGTACCTACTGTGTGTAAGCTTGGCTTGTCATTGTTGATTTTTATTTTAATTTTATGTGTGAGTGTTGTCTGCGTGGATCGTTGTGCACCATGAGTATGCAGTGCGTGAGGAGGCCAGAAAGAGGGCATTAGATCCCCTGGAATTGGAGTTACAGACCACATGACCATATGGATGCTGAGGATTCCTCTGGAAGAGTGGCCAATGCTTTTGACCGCTGAGCCATCTCTCTAGCCCTTATTTACATATAATTGTAAATGAATGTCGTTCACGTAGCTGTACACTGTTAGGGTGACAGTGGGTTTAGAATTAAAAAAAATGGGTGTTTTCCCTATATATGTCTGTACTATGACGGTCTAGTGACTTGGGAAACTAGGAGTTACAGATAGTTGTAAACTGCCTTGTGGGTCCTGGGAATAGAATCTGGGTCCTCGAGAAGAGCAAGAACTGTAACTGCTGATCTTTGTTTTCAGCCCCAGATTTCGGTTTGGATTATATATTTCCCTCAGTATGCACATATGAGTTCCTGCACTCATGTAGGCTCAAGAGTGTGTCCGATTCCTTAAAGCTAGAGTTGTAGGTGGTGACGAGGTTGCTGCAGTGCTGGGGCCAAACTCAGGTCATCTAGGAGTATACCAAATGTTGGAGAGCCGGCTCTCCCACTCACTGACTCGCATCATGTTCTGTGATAGGCTGCATTTAGGAAGATTAATATACAGAAAGTCTCCTTTCAGCTAGGTGGAGGTGGCACCCATCTTTAAGCCCTGATTTTGGAGACAGGCAGATCTCTGAGTGAGGCCAGCCTAGTCTACAGAGTTCCGGTACAGCCAGGGCTACATAGAAAAACTTTGTCTCAATAAAACAAAAAACAAAACCCAAAAAAAAAAAAAAAGTCTTCTTTCTCCCAGTTTTGAGGAAATAGATCCGAAATGTACCCATTTTCTCTGGGACTTTCTGTAAAAATAGGATAGCTCTGATACCCAGACTTTAGAATGAACTGGGAGATAGGTATCTAGGTATGTCTGTGGAGGATTCTCTTGATTATTTGAGGTGAGAACCTGCACCAGTGCTTGGCACAATTCTGTGACTGGGACACAGTGGTCAACATCCTGTGCTGCTCTTTGTAACTGATTGCTGCTTCTGCTACCCTGCTGTCTGCCAGAGTATGTCATCACGGTGACAGGGAGAGACACACCACTCTCTGGGTGGCCTGCAGGTTTACTACCTCTAGCTTTCCAGTGTTTGGGTGGTCTAGGAGGGCAGGGTAGCACTCAGAAGCTGGCTTTGGTATCTGCCTGGCCTTTACAAAACAAGATTGACTTCAGCTGTGCCTGTGTCCTGCTGTTTTCACTTCATTAGTGCTGGTACCACTTGGTTTATAAGGTTTCTGGGGCTGAAAAGGGAGAATGCTGCAGGTAAGCCAGTGATTCCAGACAATACAGAGACAGAAGTGGGGAATTCCATTTTGTTTCCTTTCCTTGATGAACTGTGAACGCAGTAAGACTCAAAAAATAAATACTCCCCAATTTATTTATTTTTGAGGTGGGGTTTCAAGGCTGCCCTGGAACTCTAGACCCCCAACTCACAGACATCTGCCTGCCTCTACCGCCTGAGTGCTGGGATTCAAGCTGTGTGCCCCCACTGCCCATCATTGTCTTGGTTTTTAGGAGCAGTTTTTTAACTGCTGAGCCATTTCTCCAGCTCCAAAAGAATTTAATAAGTGGTATCTGGCTTATGTCCGGCACCTCTCAGCCCTGTTTGTCTTTTTACCGGTGAGCATATGGCAGAGGGAGGTGAAGTCTGGCTTTACTGCCTGGGTGCAGGAAGCTGCCTGGCTCTGGTCCTCGGGTGCTACAAGAGGCACTCAGGAGTGGCTACAGCTGTGGGGCGTTGCTCTGCGGCTCGGGCTTGTAACTAACAACATTTGGCCCCAGTCATGGGAACAGTTGGTGTTTTTAAGATGCCTGTAAGTCCCAGCCCCACCAGCCTGAGAAATGATTGACTATGGGACCCTTCCTTACTCAGGGCTTTGATGGGTGTGAACAGTGTGGTCTGTGTGCCACAGGGGATGACATCACATGGAACTGACACTTAAGGGCATACCAACTTCACTTGGCTGTTTGTCCACTGTGACTCGTGACCTCAGGATGCTTGTGACACGGCACCCAGAAGAAGCTCAACTGGTTCTTTTCATAGTTCTTACCCAGAGAGGCAGGGTCTCTACCCTGGAACTCATATTTGTTGAACTCAGCTCCTGTCTTACTTAGCATCCTAAGTACTGGAATTGTAAGAGTCACCTAGCTCACCAGTTGTTTTTCTAATTGCTCTATGTATCTCTGACCCCAGAGGACATAGCCTTTATTCTTCATGAGGCTGAGGATGTGACTCAGTGGTAGGGTTCTTCTTGTCTAGCCTGAGTTAGAAATAAAATCACTGTCCTGTTTGAAATCAGTGCTTTAGGGATTCCCTGGTTTCTAGGTCTCTTGATGAAATGTGACTTTTGCCTACTTGTGCATTTCCTAACTCTTCTCCACTAATGGCGGTTTCCTAAGATGACCCTGTTGTCCGTCCCCTCATTCCAGGCTGGTTTTATACGTGCCCCATTTGGTTTCCCACTTTCTGGCTGCTGTATCCTCACAGATGTCCCCATTCTATTGTGTTCATTCGAGACTGACAGTGCAGAGCTTGTTTGAAACTATACAGCACTGAGTCTTAAGAACAAGAACCCTGTGTCCCAGTGCCTGGCACATGTTTGACACCAATGGTGTGACTGACTTCATCTTGTGTGCCAGCAGGTGATACAGGTGAAATATTGGGTTGATGACATTAATGACTGAGTAAAATTGACTCTTCTTTCGCCTCGTTTTCTTGGGGAGTCATGTGAAGTCAGTACCCACATTCAGCTGGACTCAGTGGGATCTGAAGCCATACCACACTCATGTGACAGCTGCCGAGTATTTCTGTCTCAGCTTCTGGGTGACCTCAGTGTCTTGGCTCAGGACACTGGCAGATCGTGGGTTTGTTTAAAATTTCGTTTAATTTGTTGTTAAGGCAGATGTTTTCTGATGTGTTTCGCTCTCCGAGTGGGAAAGAAACATGAGCTCTCATAATCCAGGATGTGGCTCAGTGTTTGACTTGGCCTTAGGCTCTGGTTTGGATCCCCAGCATCAAAACACCCTCCCCCCCCCCCCCCAAAAAAAAAAAAAGATGAATTTGGGGCTGGAGAGATGACTCAGCAGTTAAGAGCACTGACTGCTCTTCCAGAGGTCCTGAGTTCAATTCCCAGCAACCACATGGTGGCTCACAACCATCTGTAATGGAATCCAAAGCTCTCTTCTAGTGTGTGTCTGAAGAGAATAACAGTGTACTCACATACATAAAATAAATCTTTTTTAAAAAAAGTGAATGTAAGGTGGATGTGTGTGTTGCAGGCCTTTAATCCCAGCACTCAGGAGGTAGGGGCAAGGGATCTCTGCATCTGAGGCTGTCCTGGACTACACATCTCAAAAAAAAAACAAAAACAAAACCCAAAACAACCATCTTCTCCCCCCCCAAAAAACCCCAAAACAAAAAATCAAAAAGGCATCAGAGGAGCAAGAGAGATGGCTCACTGGTTAAGAGCACTAGCCTCTTTACAAGAGGACCCAGGTTCAATTCCCAGCACCCACATGACAGCTCACAATTGTAACTCTTGAGATCTTACACCCTCACACAGACATGCAGGGAAAATATAAATATAAATTACATTAAAAAAAGGCATCAGTGGCTGATGAGGTAAAAACCTTTAATTCTATCAGAGTAAGGTGAAAGTCTTCGTTCAAAGCCAGCTATGAAGAATTCCAAGCCCTACCCTGATAAGTAAATAAGTAAAATATAAAATAAAAATCATGCTAGCAGATTGGCTAGCAGAAATTGTGCCTTTTTTGTTTTGTTCTGTTTTTGTTTTTTGAGGCAGGGTTTTTCTGTATAGCTCTGGTTGTCCTAGAATTCAATATGTATATCAGGATAGCTTCAGAGTCAGAGATCTGCCTGCCTCTGCCTCCTGAGTGCTGGGATTAAAGGCATGTGTCAATACCACCCGGCTGTATTAAATTTTTAAAATGTATTTGTGCGTGTGTGTGTGTGTGTGTGTGTGTAGTTTTGCCTGTATGTATTTCTGTGCACCATATGCATGCATAGTGCTCACGAAAGTCAGAGCTGGTCAGATGTGGACGCTAGGAATCTTACCTGGATCTCCTGGAAGAACAGCAAGTGCAGGTCCTTCCCAGCTTGGAAACAATACTGTCCAAAAAGGCTGTGTTCCTGACTCTCAGATTGTTTACCTGGTTTTAAAGGTTTGCTAGGAGGACCTGGCATTTGTGTCAGTTGCAGAAAATATGTGCTTCTGTAAATTCGAGAAAAGACTTCTGTACATCTTTCCGTAAATTATATTTGTTATATGTGCATGTGCATTCAGTCACACACTTGCAAAATGGAGTACAGTTGGCTTCCAGGAAACTGAGGTCATCAGGTTTTGAAGCAAGTACCCTTGTTCTGAGCTTTCCTGCTGACCCCACTTCTGTAAATATGATGAAGTACATGATTGATTGATGATTCGATGCAGGTAGCTTTGTGTGTGAGATGAGTTAAATGTAGCAAGCCCTGGGATCCTTACCAAGATTCAGGGTGCACACACCCACATGTCCTCCCGGACATATGTGTTAGAGCTGGCTGTGGTGAGCACTCTGAGACATGCTGGCTGTGGGCCCAGCTTGTCTTCCATGTAAGGCAGTTGACTCAGTGCTGGTTCCTACTTGTGTGATAGCAATGGCATTTCCCACTGGAACTTTACAAGTCGTTACAAGTTAGGTTTTCAGGTTGGCTATCAGGAGCTTCTGAGAAACAGATTCAGAGGCCCCTTGGATTGGAGGTCTCATGCTTACAGACCTTGTGAAGGTCAGTGCTTCCAGGCACATAGCCTTAAAGATCCCAATGAGGTGTCTATCTGCTGTTGGGGTGTCTGGGATGGAGCTGCTGTTTATCACAGGGTGGAGGAGGAAGACTTGTGCGCCTTGGCTGGATGGAATTGTGAGGAGGTGAGGTGAGACACTTGTCAAGGGCAGGTTCTTTCTGGAGAGTGATGGCTGCTGCCATTGGCTTCATTCAAGCTGTGCAGGTTTAGGCAGATTGCCTATGGCCTTGCAGCTGTGTGATCCTCTGGATTTCTAGGAACCCAAAAGGTGTGACAGAATTTTGCTTACCTTGAGGTGAGGTTAAACTGCTGTTTGCGGAGTTGGAACGATGTCCTTCCCTAGGGTTCTGATGGGTTCTGTCAAAGACTGTCTTGCACCTGAGTTTTTCTGTTAGCCTGGGTTTTACTTGATACTTGGATTATCACATCAGTCCCAGTCTGATATGTTAAATTGTGAAGTTAAACTTTTGTATAATCATATCTGTTAAGGGAACAAAGCAGAGCTGCTCAGTGGGCTCCTCCTGTCTTTAAATATGAATGCTGTTTAGTCTCAGACTGTGCACATCCATCCTTCATTGTGTTCTGGAATATTCTGCCTGCCTAACTGCGGTGGATACTAGGCTCCCGCATTTGGGTCCCTGGAAGAGATGGCCACAGCAAACCACAGTGTAAGCTGGGACCGCACCATTCTCAGTCCTAACAAACAAGCATTGAGGACATAGTTTATGGCAGTGGGTCTCAACCTTCCTAATGCCCAACCCTTTAATACAGTTGTGGTATGCCCCAATGAAATAAAATTATTTTGTTGCTACTTCATAACAGTAGTTTTGCTATTGTGAATGTGCATACATATCTGATATGCAGGATATCTGATAAGTAACCCTTGTGAAGGAGTTGTCCGGCCTCCCCCCGCCCCCATCGGCCCTCAAAAGGGGTCATGACCCACAAGTTGAGAACTGCTGGTTTATGGTGCTTTTTTTTGGTTTTGATAGGACTTTCTTTTCTTTTGTTTTGCTCCCATGGGTATTATGGCATTTAACCTTGTTTGCAGGTTTTCATTCTTAAAAATTTTTTTTGGGGGGTCCTGGGTATGGAATCCATGATGTCACTTTCCCCTAGAGCTGCTGCTATCAGCCCTTGCTCTGGCTTTCAAGACTTGATCTTCTTCTGTGCCACTGGCACAGACTAGGATGTGTTTTGAGGACCCTGTGGATGACCTCTGAGTTCCTTCCTCTGTGCTGTGGGCTAGCTCTGCTTCTTACTCCAGGCCTCATTAGGTGTTGAGGGATAACTGTAGGGCATGGCAGTACCACAAATGATTTTACTTTCAGTTCTGCCCACCAAGAGCATGGTCACTCTGACCTCCGCCCTGCCTTTCTGTGTCTTTGCAGTCTTTGCAGGCTACATATGAAGTCCTTTCTGTGGTAGGTGCTGGTCAGGACAAGTAGTGCTGGCTTACTTCTGGGTTCTGTGGACGCTGGCTGCTCTGTGTTGTGTGGTGTGCGTGTGTGTATGTGTATATGTGTATGTGTGTGTAGGTATGTATGTGTATGTGGTGTGTGTGTGTATGTGTGTATGTGTGTATGTGTGTGGGGTGTGTGTGTATGTGTGTGTGGTGTGCGTGTGTGTGTGTATGTGTGTACCTGTTCAGCTCTGTTAGAGTGTGACACGAAGGCTGTGGTTAGAGCCAGTCAGCTCACTGTAAATGAGGAGTGATGTGCTTTGGGCCAGGATATGAAAATGGCAGGGATGGTCCTCACTCATCTGCCAACTTGTCAAAACTTGTAGGGCATCTCCACATTAAGGAGCAAGGATGAAGGTGTTTGAGCCAGGAGCTCACCATTGTTTGAAGGTGGTCGTGTGATAGTTATCTGTAGTTTTGTGGGTTTCCACCATAACAGGACAGATATGTTATCAGAACTGTAAGACAACATCCCCTGTAGAAAGCAGTTTCCATGGGCCGTTGTCATACTGGCCATGCTCCTGGACCCATAGAGTACTTGTATCCCTTCTCCTCCTCCTTGGCAGCCGTGAAGACAACAGAGGATTCAGGACCAGCGGTTCTCAGGCAGGATAGGAGCACATCATGGAGTAGAGTGAAAGTCACTGCGAGGTCCTTGAGAGAAACTGGTGTTCTCTGAGAGCTCTGGAGCTTGTAAGCACAGAGTCAGTCCACAGGGCCATCAGTATCTGGGCTGGATCTAGGTTTGTGTGCTGAGGTGAGCCCAACCCAGCTTCTTCCTTCCACATGGGAATCAGGCTTGGTAATATCCCAGACACGAGTGGTCATGCCGTGCCTGCTCTGGTCCAAATTGCCTTAGAGGCAGCAATTGCTATGTGGATAGCTTCACAGGTCTTGTGCCAGTTCACTATTTTGGGGTGCTGGCTGCCAGCCACTACTTCTTAGTATGTTGTGAGGACAGCAGGCTGGAAGGAGTACTTGGACAAATACATCCCTTATAGGGAGTGCCTAGTGAGGATGCCCAAGGAGAAAAATGACCTAATATCTGCTGATTTCCCACCTTCGTTTCTGACCCAGGCACTTGAGTTTGTGGGCCCCTGTGGCCTGTGTCCCCATGCTCTTCAGTGCTGGGCCATGGGCCGGGAAATTCCTAGTGGGCATTTTCAGGAAAGCCCTGAGAGCTGGGTGGCACTCTGAGCAGGAAGGTGGCAACCACGAGAGGATCTGCTTGGCTGCCATAAGCCACCAAGAAATACTAGCCTTGTGCTTTGAGTCCTGAGCTCCTGGTTTACTAGTTAGTTAATTGCCATCAGAACGAAGACCATGTTCTGAAAGGTTTGTCAGGCACAATGTCAGCTTTCTGCTAGTCTTTCTTTTTGCTATTCTAAGAGCTTAGTTCTTTCTAAAATTATTACATTTATTTGTGTATGTGTGTGTGTTTGCGCGTGCACGTGTGAATCCATGTGTGTGTGCACGCAGATGCAGATCAGAGGACAACTTGAGAATTGCTTTTCTTCCCTGAGGGTCCTGTGGATCAAGTTCAGGTTATCAGGCTTACCTTATCTGCAAAGCATCTTAACTCTCTGAGCCTCTTGCAGTTTGCCAGTCCTAGATAACAAAAGGCCAGTCCATTTACTCTGCGTGTTTAACTCTTGAATAGGCCAGCACAGAACCCCTCTGAAGGTGCTCTGAAGTCAGGGACACTCTATTTCCAGGCTGGGGAATGTAGAGAGTGCAAGTGCAGAGAAGCCACAGTGAGAAGCATGCCATCCTTGTGGTGACCGGCTTCCTGCCATAGATGTCCCTGTAACACTCCTCCACCGAGGGCCAAGGCCTGTCATTTGCTTATTCCCATTGGGGGTTGTTTGTACCTTGTGGGGTGCATCCAGGTGGAGCCTGTGGACCCAGCGGGACTTCTGGGAAGGGTGCTTCTGAAGCAGGCTGTGGGCATACCCTGTCTCTCCCTGGGTGCTGGCTGTATGGGAACTTGGTTCTGAATAGACCTGAGGATATCCGTTTTGGCACTGAGGTAAGTGAGAAGACGAGCAAGAGGCTGCTGTCTGGAGGTTCAGCACGGTGTCCCCAAAATAAAGGTTTGGCAGCAGTATGTGGTGTCATGCATGGAAAAAAATATGGTTTCCTTCACAAGTTACAATCGGGCAACATGCTCAATCCTACCTTTCTATTTAGTACTTCCTCTCCCTTACTGTGATGAAATATGGGGCTTATATAGCCTCAGAGTATGTAGTCCCAGGCTGCCTTAGAACTGTTTCCCCTTCTCCCCCCTCACCCCCGCTTTCTGAGACGGTTTTTGGGTGCAACAAGCCCTGGATGTGTACATTAGGGTGGCCTTGAACGCATAGATCCACCTGCCTCTACCTCCTGAGTGTTGGGAATAAAGGCAGGTGCCATCACGCCCGGTCTGTTCTTTGATAAGGTTTTGGTATGTAGTCCAGGGCTGCCTCCAGTGCACTGTCAGTGTTGAGATTATAGCACAAATGACCATGCCTGCAGGGAATTTACAGGCATTGTTCTCTGTTCAGCAGAGAGTAGTCTGGCTTGGAGTCTGATGGACTTTCTTCCTGTGCTCAGTCTCTCCACGGTGTTGGAGTAACTGGCCAGCTGTGGGACATGCCAGTTATAGTTGACAATAGGTATCAGGTGAGCATCCACATCTTCCCACATGCCATCATTTGTATCAGTCAGATAATGAACCCTGGCACCATGTCTCTGCCATTACCACCTGAGTTGTCAGGAAGTGTGTTCTGTTTGCAGACCAGCAGAGGTTGGGTGTTTGTTTCAGAAACCCCCATGGGGTGGTGCTACCCCTGTTCCTACCCAAACTGTGCCTTTCCTCAGCGTTCTTTGAATACAGTGCTTCAGCCTGGTGCCTGAATGTGGGGTGCATGGTAGTTTCCTTTCCACGGCCCCCAGATCTCAGGTTTTGTTCTCATTCAGACACGATTGCTGAACCTACAAAGCTTGCCCATGCCACGTTTTGTCCTCTGCCCAGTGCAGAAAGTGTGTGGCTCATCAGGATCTCCAGGTCTGGCAGAGCATAGAGGACAGGTGAGAGCAGTGGGGTGGAAGCAGTGGCGCCTCCGGACAGGCTGCAGTTGCAGCTTACCTTTGTGCATGCTTGGTTAAGTGGGTGCAACGTGGAGTGTGTAAGGCCTCTGATTCACTGAATGCCAGTACATAGCCAGGGACCTTGGTGAAATTTGCAAGCTCAGTGCTCTGGACTTGTGACTAGTGACCCACCCGGTAGCCCCAGGTGTGATGCATAACCCTAGTCGTTTGCTTTCCCTTTCCTTTCCTTTCCTTTCTTTCCCTTTCCCTTTCCTTTCCTTTCTTTCCCTTTCCTTCTTTCCTTTCCTTTCTTTCCCTTTCCTTCTTTCCTTTCCTTTCTTTCCCTTTCCTTCTTTCCTCTCTGTCTTTTCTTGTTTTTGTTTATTTGTTTTGTTTTGAGACAGGATTTCACTGTGTAGCCCTCGCTGTCCTGGAGCTCTGTAGACCAGGTTGGCCTGCCTCTGCCTCTTGAGTGCTGAGACTAAAGGCAAGTGCTACCATCTCCCAGCTGCATTTCCCTGTTAAGATTCTGGCAGATTCTCTTGTTACCTACCAGGCACCTCCGCAGGTCTGGCTCCTGTAGAACCTGGGTCCATGGGAGATGTCCAGATGAGGGCTGATTTAAAATACCACATTGCCCTGAGCAGGTGCCCCCAGGGATGAAAGGGGAACCGGCACGTGTGGTAGCTGTACCCTTTACTACCAAAGAAAGGCAGCTCTTGCATGACCGTGGCTGAGTTGACACATAGGCTGCAATGGGTGGTTTCAGGGCAAAGGTTTATCCTCCTGGTGAACTGAGTGTCTAGAATGGAGGGTCAGCGCTGTTACTCAGTTACAGGGGATGGAAGCTAACCCTTTAATTGTTGCTTTCTTGTTTTATTTTCAGTATCCATCTAGTGTGTAAAACCTTGTTTCTGTTTTGCCAAAGATAACAGCCTTCTGAATGATGGTGGGGTGGAGTGTTGGGGGTGTGATGAGCCGTGGAAAGGAAACTACCATGCACCCCACGTTCAGGCACCTGGCTGGGAAATTTCTGGGAGATTGCCTGGGACCTGGCTCTACCCCGTAGGGATGGTGGGCAGAGGCTTCTGCAGTCCTCCTAAGCCACTTTGTGCTTGTACAGAGGTGACCTTGGTTGTTGGCCTATGAACAGGCTTGGCCTCTTTGCAGGGCTGAATTGTTGGGTTGGCAAGAACCATGTTAAGTGGTATCTGCGAGGCCCAGGCCTTGATTATTCAGCTAAGAATCTGGATGATGATAATACAGCAGAGAGAGAGAGTTGATTTCTCTGGGATTGTTTTCTTTCCCGCTGTGGGAAGAGATTATTCAGGCCCAGGAGTGCAGTGGAGGCAATGGATAGTTTCTTCTTTTATAAATATATGGTGGCTCTAGAGATGGAGCCATCTTTTGGGAAAGAAGGTGTGTGAAGCCTTTTGCTCCCAAGGGAGGGCTGAGGCTCACAGCTCTCCCTGGTGTGCTGTGCTTTCAGGTGTGGCCGACGAGAACGCCCTTGCAGAAGAATGCCATCGGAGAGGCCAACCCACACCAGCTCTGGCCCCTGGCCCGTCCCCAGCACCAGTCCGGGCCCTCTCCCAGGCCCGGCCCCCGGCCCCAGCTCCAGCCCAGACTCCGGCCCCTTCTGTCAGCACCCGCCCACAGAAGCCACCCAGGCCTGCCCCAACGGCCAAACTTGTGTCTAAAAGCAACTGTGAAGATGAAGAGCAGGACAGGCAGCGGGTTTCTGTCAACTCGGATGCCCCTATGACCTCAGCAGGTGTGCAGAAGGGAGCTGTTGTGGAGCACCCCCAAAGTGTTTTGCCCTCAGATCCAGGACAGCAAGCACAGAAGTCAGGCCTATGTTGCTGCATTCTGACCTGAGCAGGCATGGGGAGCTGGGGGTAGGTGCCAGGCCTGCCGAAAAGGGACAGAGAGGATGCCTGTGTCCAGCTCACCTCCACAGCTGCTCTATGTATGGCCTAGCTGCATGGCTCAAAGCCAACCCCATGATTAAAACAGGGGTCCCAGTATTCTGATGTGTATGGAGTATATTGTCTGGGTTAGGCTGACTGCTAGGGAATTGCTAGGTCCTGCTTCTGTCCCTAATGGGTCTGGTTTATAACTTGATCCTGGAGCTTGGGATCTGTCACTTAACCTGACTTGCCCAAGATCACTTGCACTTAGTAACTTCACTCTCCAGACAGAAAGCGCTAGCCATGTTCCCAGTAGAGTTATCTCAGGTGAGCCACAGGTGAAGGTGGAGGCCTGGCTCCTCCCTCTGTGCTCACAATGGGATCGTCCACCACCTGGCTCCACCCTCAGCCAGTGGAGGGTATCTATCTCCAGGAGTATTGTATTCCTCATAGAACATTCTGGGTGGTCAGTGTGTACACATAGAGCTTCCCAGTCAGGCCCCAGCCCTATATCAGTGTAGCTTTATTGCCCAGAAGTGAGACAAGTTTGTGCCTGTGGCTATACAAAACTCCAGGACAAACTACAGAGATGTGGCTTGGTGGTTGCAAAGTGTGCCCCAAGCAGGAAACAGAGGGCGAAAGTCTTTCCTTTGCTTTTCAGAAGTTTGTATTAAAGTCAAGCCCTCAAGCCCCTCTGGTTCTCCTCAGAGGAGAATAAAGCAGGTGTCCTTTAGGGTTCTATAAGCAGAGCAAACATAGTACTTGGGACATTACTAGAATTTTGGGTAGTCAGCATAGTTACCTTGCTGTGGAGAGAGATGCCAGCAAAAAACAGATGGGTTACTGAGCCCTGTGCGGCTGAGTGGCAGATGCTTGCCTGACTGACTGCACTGGGGAGCTCCTTGTGCTTCAGTGGCTGTGGACACCTCCTGTGAGCATTGTCCCAGAGTGAGCTCAAGAGGGAACCCAAGAAAGGGTGATAAGAGAAACAGAACAAGCAAGCAGCCTTGTAGGTTTTGGCAACTCCCCCCAACTCTTGTTCTGTTGTAAAGGTGCTGGAACCTGGCCTATGAGGTGCCATGTCATTAACGTCTTGTTTCTAGAAGGTATACTGGGGCAGGTCTGCCTGCAGAGCTTGTTTCATAGGTGCACAGGCCTTCCACAGCAGGATCTCGACAGGAAGTGTGACTGCAGCCCACGGCCATTCTCTAGGCTGTGGCCACGCCTCTTAAGCCAAAGGTGACCAGGAGACAGAATTTAGTAGTAAGAACAGCAGAGTGCTTTCACTTTGTTCTGTCAGTGCAGATTCAGGCTCGTTCTGTGTGTGTGTGTGTGTCCGCTCAAGTGTGTACTGGTGAGTTTGTGGATTCCGGTAGAAATCTTGCATGAGAGGCTGGAAAAGCTGTGAGTGAGGTGGGCTCCCTGTGTCCTGAGTCAAAAGCACTGCCAGTTTGACTCTGGGTGTAGCTGGCACTTCCTTGCTTTGTTTTAAGTTATGGAGCTATGCTTTCCTATAGAAAAAAAAATTGTAACCCTTCACTTACCTTCTCTCTCAGAGATGATGACCCATTTTGAAGTGCGGTTCTCTAAACTGCCACCTGAGCTACACAAGTTTGGCTTAACTAAGTGAAAATAGAGGCCCGTTGGGAGGGGAATTAGAAACAGCTACTGTACAAAAGTGGTTTCTGGTTTCTACAACAAAACCGTGACCTAGGCAGCATAGTGTGCTCTGTACTGCAAGCTACTGTCCTCTGGCTAACACAGAAGCCTTTGCAAAGTCTGGCCCTCTGCCATTGGGATCAGGGGGACCAAGTCCAGACCTTAAAATTCTGAGAGCCACTGTTGAAAAACTTAAGATGTCCTGGGCTAGGCTTCCTACACTTCACCCAGTGCAGCCTTCAGGGGCTTTGCTGTTATTATTGGTTTTGGTTGGATTTACAAGTCTTGACCAAGTTTTCCTAAAAATTCACACAAGGAGAAATTTGGTGCAAGCCATCCCAGTTGCAGCTCCCAGTGGCTGTCAGCTGTGGAGCTGCTGGGTATAGCCTAGGTACAGCCTGGCTGGTTGGCATCAGCAAGTGGAGTTTCCTAGATGAAAAAAATTCTCACTGAAGTATCTTCCTAGAAAAGGATCTCCTGTGCAGTTTAAGCACCTGGGGTTGTCAGGCGTTTCATGGATTGGACTGTGGTCAGCCAGAATAGCCATGGTCCAAACTGCTGGTGATAAAGCGAGAACAAAATGTAGTTTGATTTGCTCGTTTGTGCGTGCGTGCGTGCTGCGTGCGGCGATGCGTGCGTGCATGCTGCGTGCGTGTGCGTGCAGTGTGTGTGTGTGTTGTGTGTGTGGGTGAGGCTGTGACTATCCACATGCTTGGTAAACTCTGTATTGCTGAGCCATGGGTTCAGGATATGTAGGCTCTCCCCACAACCCCATTTCCTTTTTTTGCAGGCTCTTCTGTGGCCTTGAAAGTTTGTTCTGCAGAGGGCAAGCTGCATTTTGGAAAAGGGATTAATGGCATTTGTTTGTGGATTCCACACTACAACACAGTCATTAAAAAGAAATTATTCACCATGAGAAGAGTCATGAATGAAAGGATAAACAGTTTCTTCTTGCTGCTCCACTTGGCCCTGCCTAGTAGCTGTGGAGTGTGGCTGTCCTCACAGAGCATGGCTTGCAGTTCTCAGCTAGAGCCTCTCTAACCCTGCTGCTGGCCTGCCTTCCTCACTCCCCACGCCCCCAACTACTTCATGTGTTGAGGTTTTGGTGGATCTCACCACGGGAATTTTGATTATCTGTGGGCATGCTATAGAAGTTGGGGTTCTGAGATCTCTTTTGTGGCTCTTGTTCAACAGCAGGCCCACATCCCATCTACTTCATGTGGCCAGGGTCTGAGCTCCTGCAGGCCTGAGCCAAAGACCTTCACTTCCGCTCATTGGCAGTATCCAGAGCTGGCTTCTGTCAGTCTTACCGTGGCCTGTGGCCGTTAGCTTTAATGACAGGAAACATTAGAGACTTTTTTCAAGATAGAAAAATGGCTGCCAGAGAGGATGGACTTCCCATTCCCGAGGGCAGCTGTGGAGGATGTCTGATTGACTTGGCTGTGCAGGTGACAGGGTGTATGTTCTGCAGGTAGGGCCTTGGCAGGGCCTCTGAGGAGCCTGTTCGACAGAGCTGGTCCTGTGGCTGGGCTGCTGGGTAAATGTAGGCTGCTTGCTGTGGGTTGCACACTTCCCTGTGTGGTGGTGACATTCTGGGAGCAATATGGAAAGTCTTTAGCATGCTATTCCAAACAGTTCGTGTCTTCTTTTCCATGTGGACACCATAAATGCTGTTCTGTTGCTTTCTTTGTATGTGGGGAAGTGTCTAGAGAGTGACCCACCTCGTGGGGATGCAGGCACTGGCGTGCAGTGTTTCACAAGCCATGTTTCCTTAGGGCTCAAAGAAGGTGGCAAGAGGAAGAAGCAGAAGCAGAAAGAGGACTCGAAGAAGAAGAAGTCGACCAAAGGGAACCGCTAGGCTGGACTTGGCGGCAGCCACAGCAGCTGCTCTCGTGTGTGTGTGTGTGTGTGTGTGTGTGTGTGTGTGTGTGTGTGTGGCGTGGTGAGTGTGTGCACATGCGTGCACGCGCGTGTGCACGGCAGCGGCATCCTTTTAAGTGCCGCCCAGGGTCACTTCGCTTAGCAGGATTATGGACGTGTGTGCCCACGGATCGGTAGGATCAGGAGTGCTGGAGGTGGAGGCAACCATCCTGGGTGTCTTGTAAAGTTGTGTGACACAGCCTCAGCCTTGTAACTGCTTTTCCCCAACACTGAGTCCTTAGCAGTTTCTTCGAGTTGTAAGGGTCTACCTAATTCTTTTCAGCAGCCCAAGCCCTGCTTTGAGCTCTGAGGCATTTGAGAGTGAGCCAGAGGGCCCAGTAGGGCGCGGGGTATGTGTTCATGATAGACTGCCTCCTGGCGGCAGTACAGTGTGCGGTTTTAAGTACAGCGGAACTTACAAGTAAAGTAAGCTGTGCCTTGAGCCATGGGTATCAGGATGCTTCTGATTCAGGGTACTCTGGCAATACATAGGCCATCAGGAGCCACTTCAGATGTAGAGTCTTTCCTTATTTATTGTTTAACTTTTAATCTTCTCCAGGTAGTCAAAAATTGACACCAAACATAGTTTAGTTTTTGGGATATCTCATCTTTTCTTCTTGGAGAAATATTTGTCCTTTTTCAGTCAAAAGGTTGTATTTAGCAATACTATTTCTAGTAATGATAGGTCAGTGCTACTGGCTATTTACACAAACACACAGCACACAGAGGCGCATGCATAATAACCAGTTCTTTAAGTTGCAAGTAATGGCCCCTTCACAAGCTTCTTCCTGTCACAAGCCCATGCCACACTGTCACCTAACTTGTGGTTTGCATGGAGCACCAGATAGTTCTGATGCCATCTCACTTCTGGGAGCTGTGTTCCTTCCTTTTGGCCACAAGGATCTGTTGTTTGAATTCTGTCCCCCTGGCAGTGAGTACATTATAAACGTGTTGGTGAGCTGGAGATGGGTCCAGCAGTTTGGACAGGGAGTTGTGTGAGTTAGGGCACTGCTGTAGCTAGGGGCTGGGACAGAGTCACCTGGGTTTTGAGGAAGTGACCATGAAGTGTTTGCTGTGTTTGCTTGGTTTTGGTGGGAGGTGGTGTGGGCACTTATGGAGTGTGAATTGGTGTTGTGTGTTGTGGAAATGTGACCCTCAAGGAGGAATGTATTTTAGTGCTACTGACGTAAATAAAATGTAAACGTCACAGAGTCCAGCTCTCTTGTGGTCATTCCCTGTTTGTAAGTTGCACTGTTACTATGAAAAATAAAAGCAGGTCTTGTATTTTTTTTAATACAGTTTTATACATTTGTTTTTTTGTGTGTGTATGTGCAAGGGTGTGTTCTGGTGTATGGGCAGATGTCAGAGGACAGCTTATGAGAGTTGGTCCTCTCCTGCTACCTTGTGAGTTCTGGATGCCTGTTTTAGATGGTCAGACTTGGTCGCAAACAGATTGATCCACTGAGCTGACTCACCAGCCCCTACATTTTCAATTATGGAAGATAAAATGACATTTTAGGGGGGGAAGATGTGTTGGTGTCCCATACAAAGGTCAGTTGTTGTCCAGTGAGCCTGACTTTGTGGACTAGCAGCCTGACTGAGCATGCTAGGAGCTTGAAGGAGAGGTTCCTTCTCAGCCTGGCCTCATGAATGTGACAATTCACTGCTCAAGTTTGGAGTACTGAAGAGGAAAGTGCTCGAATGCATGTATGAGAGACCACTTCAGATGAGGCTCCTCGGCCACTCAGACCCCAGTCTAGCTGTTGATGTCAGCCACACCACCTTAGGCCTGTCACAGGTGTATAGCCAGCAGGCTAACCCAACCCCAACCCTAACCCTAACCCTGAGTCTTTGCATGTCTTTAGGTAGCCTGACTTTCTAGATGAACTTAAGTCCAAGGGCAGCTCTTCCCAATGTGATAGCCGACAGGAAGGAGCCAACATCTATTATAGGGCTTGCTGTGTGTACCTAGGCAAGCGCTTAGATGAAGAGACACAGAAAAGCCAGGGCTGCTGGTCCATACGTGGGCTGGTGCATTATGCATCAGTAGTTTGCAGTATGCTAGTCAGCCCAGGCTGATCACTGCCTCTTGCTATGACAGTGTAGGATCCTGCCAGGGGGGCAATGAGTGTAGAATAGCGGTACACTCCCTGTGCATCTCCAGTGACACAGTGCTGGCAGCACACTTATCTTTGTGTTCTTTCATGTGTGAGATCAAAGGTGGAATTCTGGAGTGGATGCCCAATGGGCTGGGGGGGGGACCTGGAGAGATCGGGACCACGCCCAGGTCTGCCTGGTACTTTCAAGACCCTTCCACCCTCTTTGTGAGTGAGTGTAATCATTTGAGCATGTGAAGACCCAAGGTCTGGCAGCATCTTAGCTGTAGGGCAGAGGAAGCCCCGGCAGGGATGCTCCACTCTGGAAAGCTTCTCTGGTGATTACCATGTGTCTCTGCAAAAGTGTCATTTAGTTACAGTTGTAGTTCTGTGTCGTAACACATGACTTTAATACTCGTGCTTGGGAGGCAGAGGTAGGCTGAAGATCTGAATTTGAGATCAGCTTGGTCTACATATATTTTTAGGCCAGTGAGAGCTCTGCAGTAAGACACATCCTGCCTGTATACTCCCCAACACCCCCCCCCCCAAAGAAGAAAAGTTACAGTATATGGATTAAACAAGGTTTTACTTTGCGGCTTATTTGGGAGGAGATCTAATTTATCCCACTGACTTCCAAATTAGTCCCAGCACCCCTCCTCAAGGGTCTTCACTATCTTTTGTGGATCCCACCTGGCAGTTGGAACCGTCTGGTACCCTGAGATCTTGTCTGGAGCAGCTCCCACCACTGTCTTCTTTATTCTGCCCTTAGAGATACTGCTTGAGTATTCTCATTCATCCAAAGGTGATGCTTAGTCTATAAAAAGCTGCTGCTGGCTGACATGTCCCTGTCAATTATCAAGTGTGGTGCCACCTTGTCTGAGAGCCATGATGAAGCAGGCGGGGCCTAAGAGTCATTCTGGGGTGGGTCACTGTAGGCTATGTCAAATACGTAGTAGGCTCCATGTGAACAAGCTACGTGCATCCCCAGTGGTCCAAGATTGGAAGTAGAGCCTGGGGCTCTGGGAGTGGTCTCCCTATGCTGTCTTGGCAGTGCTATGGAACTTTCTTTAGGCAGGTGGGTAGCACAGCCTTCCTTAGGCGTGCCTGACAGTATTTCAATGCTGTCTTACTTGGGACCAGCTCTCCATCTCAATGAAGAGTACTTCTCCATCACTATGTTGCCTTGTAACCCCCACGCTGCCAGTCAGTGGTGGTTAGCTCCTAGGCAACAAAGTCAATGGCCTGCCAGCTGAGCACTTGGAAGAACCGAGCCCTCCACTCACAGGACCCTGGCCACCCTTAAAGGTAAAAAGAACACTTCTTGTCCATAGGTGAAAAACAGATGACAGGCTGAGGCAGGAGGTCTGACTCTGGGCTTTGAAAAGCCTGGGAGTGAGGAAGGATTTACTGCACGTGGCTTCTGTGTCGAGGAAAGGGAGAGAGGGATGGGAGTGAGAAGGGACTGAGGTTACAGCCGTGAGGAGGATATGTATCAGGGAAACCCGAGGGTCTGCCATGTACTTTATAACAGGTTGAGGCCGGTCCCTAGCCCTGCTGTGTCCCCTGTGGTGGGTGGGATCTGTGTAGTCTTGGTCTGCTGTACTTAGCTCCTGTTCACCTCATCCCATTTTCTATAAGCGAAGTAACAACCACAGAAGCTGGGTGGTCGTGGCCCACGCCTGTAATCTCAGCACAGTTTGAGGTCATCCTGACTTCCAGGACAACCAAGGACAGTGAGACCCGTCTCCCCCCACCCCACCACCCAAAAAACCACAAAAAACAAAACAACAACAAAAAAACTAAACAAAGGCCGTCTGTCTGACTGTCTGTGTGTCTGCCTTTGTCTTAAATTTCTTTCTCAAATAGCTTGGGCTGTGATAGATTCTCAGGGTATAGCTACACACCTGCAAAACACAACAGCCCACAGCCAGATAGATGAAGTGGTTTTCCTAGAATTCTGGAAACCTAAGGCAGTCACTAAGACAGCAAAGATGGGGGCCCTTTATTACTTGTTTAAAAATGTTGCCACATACAGAGTGAATTCCAGAACAGCCAGAGCTGCACAGAAACTCTTGTCTTCAAAAATAAAAAATAAAAACAAAAACAATTTTTTTTTTTTTTTTTAAATTCAGTTTCCTGAGACAAGGTTTCTCTATGTAGCCCTGGCTGTCTTAGTATTCACTCTGTAGACCAGGCTGGCCTTCAGCTTGGAGCTCTGCCTGCCTTTGCCTCCTGAGTCCTAGAATTAAAGGCATGTGCCACTGATACCCAACTAAAGTAAATTTTTAATATGATTTCAGGGTAGTTAAGAGTACTGGCTATTCTTCCAGAGGACTCACGTTCGATTCTTAGCACCTACATGGCAGCTCAAACCATTTGTAACTGCAATTCCAAGGGATCCAATGCCATCTTCATTGGAACTGTGGCAGACATGCATGTAGGCCAGTCACACACATAAAGTATAAATAAATAAGCTGGACACTGGTAGCACATGCCTTTAATCCCAGCACTGGGGAGGCAGAGGCTGGAGGCTCTCGAGTTCCAGGATGTCCAGGGCTACACAAAGAAACCCTGTAAAAGAAAAAAGGTGTGTGTGTGTGTGTGTGTGTGTGTGTCTGGGTGTATGTATGTATACTACAAATATATATAGTATGTAATGTCTTAGGCAATCTTCTAATAAAATATGAGTAGCATAAAATGTGTCATTTTAAGTCTGTAGCTATTCCCAAGAATGATCTCTTTCCAGTATGTGACCCAGTGACAAACCGATTACCCAGTTCTTGCCCCAGCTCTTTGGCACCAACCATTCACAATCCCCTTTACGTTTTTTGAGACAAGGTCTCACTATGTACTCTTGGCTGGGCTGGAGCTGAGTAAGTAGATAAAAGTGCACGTCATCATGCGGGATACACGTTCTCTCTCGCTCTTCCTCTCCCACTGTGTGTGTGTGTGTGGGGGGCGGGGTAAAGGAGAGGGAGAGAGAGAGAGAGACAGACACAGAGCACAGAAGACACAGAGACAGACACATACATAGAGAGACAGAGAGACAGACACACACACACACACACACACACAAGAGAGAGAGAGAGAGAGAGAGAGAGAGAGAGAGAGAGAGAGAGAGGAGAGAGAGAGAATGTGAGTGCTTTAGAGAGTTTGCTGCTAATTGCTTTCCACGGTTCATTAGACAGACCCTGTGAGAGAGGCTGGATGCATGGGCTGATTGCTTTCCCGAGGCCATCTGCACCACACTCTTCTTTTGAGGTCTGCTTTTCTATTTGGCTTGTGTTGGGGATGGAACTACATACATATACCTGTTAGGACCTCATGCGTATACCTCTCCCGGAGAGCTGCTCCCTAGCCCAGCTTAAGCTTTGAGCTGAGTACCACAGACCAGAGTCCTGAAGGAAGAGTGGCAGCAAGAAGTGTCTACAAGGGCCATGAAGAGTCAGCATGACCATGTCTGCATGTGGCTGTGCCAAAGACTAAAAACCTAGTGCAGAAGTGGTTAAGGACCCAGTCCTGTACTGTACTGTGTCTGGTGCACGAGTGAGAAAGATAAGCCCTCACAGGTATAGAAGGCTGACTAGATGAGACTGCTGTTCAGCTGTTAGACCTTATTTTCCCTCTGTCTGGTAGCTTAGGGCTGCCCCTGCCTGTACTTCAGGCTGTAGACTCTTCTTGGAAAGCAGAGAACATATTGTGTGGCCACTGTAGTGGGGTTCAGATCATAGACTTATTTCTCATGTGCAAGAGAATCAGTCCAAGTTCAGGGCCCGTTCGTCCTGAGGCCTCTCTCCTTGTCTTGTAGATAGCATCATTCCCAATGTCCCTCTGAGTTGTCTGTCTGGACCTGTTATTTCCTGATTGTCACATTCTGGGGCTAGGGCTTCAAGTAGCAGACTTTGAGGCACAGTCCTAGCCCAGTACACAGTGTAAGCCTGGGCTAGCTGCTCTTCCTGTCCGCTAACTCAGTACCATGGTCACTGCAGTTTTGCTATAGGGAGCCGTATTCAGGCTTTACCTGCTTCTCATAGCCTCTTTGATTGGTAAGGGGCCCCAGATGGTCAGCCATGCTCCTGGACTTTGAAGTGGCCAGCTTCATCGCTCTCCTTTTGTCAATGGGTCTTTGCTGTCCTGCAATGTATATAGACAAGCAGAATTTGGCTTTTATGACATAAAATATGGCTGTTTCTCTAATGGATAGCCATTACACAGTGACACAGGATCTTGATGGTGACACGGGACAATGAATCTTCCTGTTGCTGAGAAAGTGACTTTGATTTTATGGAATTGGTGCTCAGAGTGTAGGTTTGGGCAGATGGGCTAAAGTGCCACCCTGGCTTTTGGCTGGTCTGGGTCTGGCTATAGGAGACCGGCTTGCCTTTACCACAGGATAGCCTTCACACACAAGGCCTTTAGAATGTGGATGTGTGGTGTGGACTCTTTAGCTTCTGTTTACTGGGTATCAAGACTGGGCCTATGTAGGGAGTTTTAGGCTTCTGGCTGGCGACAGTGGAGGTAAATGTTAGAGAGGACATGTATTCCAAGATGATAGTGAAGTCCCTGGGGTCCAAGACAGGTATGGAGGTTACCCAATATATCCCTAATATATCCCAGCCCTGTACTATTTGTGTTGTTTTGTGGAAGCCCATCATACCATTCATATTGGGTTGGCAGCAGGCAGCCTGGGATACAACTTAGCTAATTCTCCCAGCCCAGACAGTCTGTGTTGTTTTAAATTGGGGCTTTCCATAAGTCTAGTCACAGCTATGTTCCCAGCACTTGCAGGTGCCCTGTTGGGGACTAGAGATCTTGGGATGACTTCCTCCCCGGAGAAGGTACTGTGTGTAGGTATGCAGCAGGCTGGATTGACAGGCCACAGAGCCTGGGTCCTCCCAACCAGCCCATTGACTTAGGAAGGCACAGCTGGCTCTAGAGCATGGGACTCCATGGAGAGGTTTCCTTCTCTGTCCTTCATCCCTGGGACCAGAGAGCAGCCCTGGAGCTGTGAGCTGTGGAGAAGAAGGGTAGCCTGCTTCTGTTTCCATTCAGCATCCCGTTTGTGCTGCTGTATGCTTCCACCTTCCTAGTCAGCCCCACAGATTTGGGAGGTAGGAATGAAGCCAGGAGAATAAGACATTATTTAGGTCAGGACCACCCCAGATAAGGTAGGC
This sequence comes from Mastomys natalensis, assembly GCA_021653895.1. Lineage (NCBI taxonomy): Eukaryota > Metazoa > Chordata > Mammalia > Rodentia > Muridae > Mastomys > Mastomys natalensis. The sequence goes on along the minus strand of JAJTUV010000016.1, from coordinate 286,592 downwards.
AGGACTTTGCCACTGTTGTGTCACAGAGCCTGCAGCCTGTCACCCACAGAGTGTGATGTGTTCGTGTGATGTGTTCTTCAGCTCTGTTCCTTATGATTGCTACTGCTATCCCTGCCCCTCCCTGAGGTGTTCTGGTTTCTGCACAGATTAAAAATGCCCTTGGGAAACTCAACTGACTGTTGAGCCCCTGGATGTGACCCTATGGGGAGTTCAGTCTTTGCAGACAAACATCTAAATGAGCTTTTGTTTGCTTTAGGGCGGACACTGCGGTGCTGGGTTGCTCAGTGTAAGAGAAGGGGCCAGGGATTGAGACACACACAGACAGCTCTATGAAGACAGCAGCAGAATGTTAGTGAGTTTGTGGCAGGAGCTAGGCTGCCTGGAACTTCCTGAGACCTGCCACTAGAGTTAGAACTTTGAGAGAATAGGGGTAACCTCCAAGTTTGGGACCTGTTGTTATTGCAGCCTAAGATACAAGGATGGTGTAAGCCTTTAATCTCAATACTTGGTCGGGGTAGGGGGGCAGAGGCAGGTGGATATCTGTAAGTTGAGGCCAGCCTGATCTACAGAGAGAGTTTCAGGACAGCCAAGGTTCCATAGAGAAGCCCTGTCTTGAAAAAACAAAACAAAAACAACAAAGACACAAGGCACCGAGTGTGTGCTCAGGGCACGCTGCTGTCTCCTGGGAACTGGGCTAAGAGTGCGTCCTCTGTGTCTTGGATCTTAAGCATCTCAACTTAAAAAAACATTGGTTAGTTAATATTGTGTGTGTCTAGTGTCTGGCGTGTTTATGAGGTATACTCATGTCACACTACACTGTAACGGTCAGAGGGACAACCTTTGGGGATAGGTTCTATCCGTTCATGTGAGTTCTGTGGATCAAGATAAGGTTGTCGGGCTTGTGTGGCAAGGGTCTTTAACTGATGAGCCATCTGACTGGATGGACACTTTGAGGTGGGGTTTTGTTTTGCTTGGTCTGGCCTCAGTACTTGCCTCACTTTAAAAAAAATGTGTGTGTGAGAGAAGAGAGAGAAGAGAGAGAGAGAGAAGAGGAGAGAGGGAGAGAGAGAGAGAGAGAAAGGGGAGAGAGAGAGAGAGAGAGAGAGAGAGAGAGAGGAGGAGAGAGTGCCCAGGGGGATCAGATCTGGAACTGCATTTGAAAGTGACGGAGGGCTGACTAACATGGGTACTGGGATCTGAATTTTATTCCTCCGACAGAACAGTAAGTGTTCTTATCCGCCCTCCAAACCTGGTGTCTAGCCACAAATAAAATGTTTTGCAAGAAATTCCCATATGTCTTATGTGACATATTTTATTTGTCTTAGTAGCAATTTTTATTTCTACACCAAGAATCTGAGTGCTTCACAGAGAAAATACTGCTCAGTCATTACACGAGGCAACAATTTCAAGGGTCACTAGAGGGCGCCTCAACAGAAGAAAACGACCTCACAGATCATCTCTTGCTTCTGAAGATGCATACATGCATGATCACACATGTGGGGGCACAGTAATACCTGTATTCACATATGCATACTCACACACAGAAATGCGTGCGTGCACATTGAGTTTCACACACATTCCCACACAAACATGCATATATACATATATGCTCACAGATAGGCATTAGCACCCCCCCCAATACATGTGTACATATGCACAGTGAACACATGCACTCACAGATATGCTAACACGAAGGCATACATATTTGGTATGTTCACATATATGAACATTTGTGTGCATACACATAAATGCTTGCAAGCACACATGCATACAGAAGTAAGTTGGTTTGCCTTAATTTAATTATGTTTGAGTTACTTGAGGTTAAAATTGAGTTGAGGGTGAGAGGATGACAGCCCTTATGCTGTCCCCTTCGTAGTTTTCCTGAGGAGTGGGAGGTTTGCATCCAGGAGTCACTACTCAGCATCATGACCCTATAGGTGGCACATCAAAGGAGTCCCAAAGACAGTGATAAATGATAGGGCCATTCTGTTCTCACTCACTCATGACAAATAGTGATTTGTGTTTTTCCTGATAAAGAAAAGTAAAACCCACCACTATTTCCAGCCCTTTCTACCTAAGATAATCTGGTCACTTGCTGAGCTCTGTGTCACTCTCACTACATTGACAGGACACTACTCACATTGATGCTGGAGTCTGCCTCTGGCTCTAGGGACAGGGTGGCTCTATCTTCTCATGCCACAAAACCCATTTCAGCATGATTTAGAAAGTGCTTAATGGGACTGTCTGGCCCAGAATTGTACTACTCTGAACATTCATTCTTGACATACAGTGAATAGCCTGAGAAATGGGGTTGCTGAGGTAGACGGGAGTCTCTCTACTCCAGTGTGGAAAAAACACGCGCGCGGGGGGTGGGGGAGGGGTTGCCCGGACCCACGCGGCAGAGACCCACGGACTGGCGGCGGGGGCAGAGTCCGGGACTCCCCGCCGGCAGGTTCCTACATACTAGGTCTAGGGTTCCAGAGCCTGGAAGCTTGTAGGCGGCAGGCCCCAGAAGACATGTGGACTGGGTTTCCAAAGAGAAGTCTATTGTCCATGGCTTGATAGTTGGATCTGGATGTGTGTGGGGCCCCCAAATGCCAGGAGGAGCTCCCTTAAATAGAGAGTGGGAAGGAGGAGGGACTGGGGGGGGGTAACTTAATTAGCTACGGCCCCTGGCCGTTAGATCTCATGAACACGGAAATTTGTTAGTCACGCCCTCAACCTCTCTGGGAGGAGAAGCGTTCCTTCATGAGTCTGCCTTGGTCTTTCACCTGTGTCCACTTAGGAAAACACACTTTCACATGTTTGCCCCAGCAAAGCACCAGCCAACTGACTTTCCAAAGAAGCCTTAAGTTTCCACTTTGGATGTCATGTGAAACTCTGAGCCCAGAACACAGGGAAGTGGCCATGTGCTGTGTGCAGGGCACTAGAGGGAAGACTTGCAAGCAGAAAGTGCTCAGGAGGTCTCTGCTAGGGGTGGCCCACCAATGAGGTGACAGCACAGGATTCAGTCTCTTTCTTGTATAGCAGTATCAAGCTGCCTCAGCAGGGAGAGGGAATCTGCCAGCCTTTCTACTGCTGGAAGAAAGTCTTGCTTGGGTACATAGAGGTGGCTGTTCCCCTGTGGCAGTCATACAGAGCACAGAAGCATGCTTATAGCTGCCCCAGTCACATGTGCTCAGGACACACATGCCATGATCCCAAGGTCATGCCTTTGATTTGGGATGAAGTACCATTTTTTTTTTTTCAACAATATATTTCTGCTCAAAGGACCTGCTGAGGTAGGGGGCAATCTCTGAAGATGAACAGATGGAATTCTTTACCTGAGGTCTGCAGGGACATCTGTGAGATTGGTGGGTGGAGAGAGATGAACAGGTGTCTGTAGACTGCACTGCAGGGCTTGCCCCTGGTGTTGGTCACATCTGTAAACATGAAGCAGTGACAGCAGGACAATCTATCCTGTGCTATTTGGGAAGCTGAGTCAGGGAAGTTTTCTTTGTTGTGCTTTTTTTTGAGACATGGTCTTTCTATATCTCCCTGGCTGTCCTGGAACCTACTGTGTAGAGCAGGATGGCCTTGAACAGAGATCTGCCTGCCTTTGCCTCCCCAGTGCTAGGATTAAAAGTTGGCTGAACTCAGCTTTAACCACTCACTGATTAGATTGGATTTTCTGAAGACCGTGTTCGAGGAAGGAGTTCTGAGCGTACCATGTGGTTGCTGGAGTGAACCTGGGTCCTCTGAAAGGGCAGCCAGTGCTTAAACCATTGAGATGTCTCTCCAGTTCCTTCCTGGTGTTTCCTTAAAACATCTATTCTAATAACCCAGGCAGTGGTGGCACATGTCTTTAATCCCAGCACTCTGGAGACAGAGTTTGAGGCTAGCCTGATCTACAGAGTGAGTTCCAGGATAGCCAGGACTACACAGAGAAACCTTGTCTCAAAAAAAAAAAAATATTGCTATTATTATTACCATTGGGGACACATATTGATGTGTTTATAAAGAGATATAGAAAATGTTTTGTGGGTGTGCGGTGAGGTTTGGGGAAGGTGATGTCTCAACGGACCCTTCCCCCTAAGGGACCAGCCACAGGATGGTACAGTATAGAGTAGAGTTTATTCAGGGCATGGGGAGGGGAGTTAATAGGGTAGTAGAGTCAGAGAGAGGCATGAGCAAGTGGAGAGAGAGGGAAGGGGAGGGGGATGGAGTGAGGGGACAGAGAGATCAAGAGATCAAGAGAGAGCAAGAGGGCAAGAGAGAGAGGAGGGGGTAAACAACCCCTTTTATAGTGGCCAGGCCTACCTGGCTGTTGCCAGGTAACTGTGGGGGTGGAGTTTAGACAGAATGCTACACATGTGTTGGTCAGAGGACAACTTGTGGGCATCAGTTTTCTTCTTTCTCCTTTGTGTGGATTTGGAGATTAAATTCATGTCCCTAGGCTTGAGTAGCAAGTGCCTTTATCTACTGAGGCAGCTCTCTCCCAGGTGTCTTGAGGATGGGTTAGTTACACATGAACTCCCTGTGCTGTTTTGGAGTGTGGCCTCAGGTGGGTTAGTGTAGGGTTTTGGGTCCCGCCTCTGCTCTGCCACTGGGAGGCGAAATGTAGGGAGTTTGACTGCACTTACCCTAAGCTACCACGCGGGGGCGGGTGTGGGCTGTAGTGAAGTACTGGGGCACTGCTCCTAGGGTAGGGAATCGCAGTCTGAGACGTAGGAAAGCCAGAGCTGGTTCGTGGTAGGGTTGGGGTCCTTTGGCTTGCAACGAGCCTGGGGCCATGGGGTTCTCAGGCTCTGGACATCCAGGCACCACTAGGAGTCTCAGAAGAGTGAGAATGGTGTGGGGGCCCTTCGGCTGGGTCTAGCCTGGGGCCGGTGGTGGGGGGCAGTGGGGGGAGGGGCATTGTCTTTGGCATGATGGGTGGCCAGCTTGGTGGCAGTTGTGACAGGGAGTACAGAGAGGCCTTCTACAGTAGGCAAAGGCCTTCTCCGTGGCTCCCCATGGCGGATCCCGATGAAAAGAGATGGTCCATGGTTCTAAGGCCTTTATTGCTATGCCCACTTCTCAGGGAGGGCCTGAGATTAATACCTTTTGTAGGGAGGAATGTCTGGGAGGGAAAGATTATTGGCTATGCCCTCTAGGTACTCTAGGTACCTCATTAGATGGAGACCTCTGTTCTTGATCCTACATGACCTGTGATCACGTCTCTTTTATGTGAGAAACATGGTACGTGTGTGTTCCAAGTCAGGAGTTTGGCAGGGAGCTGGGAGTCACCTAAGACTCAGGTGTGTGCCCACCGAGTCTCCGGGTCTCAACCTGACATTGTTTTATGTCCCAGGGGTTAGTTAAGCTGTGAACTGTAGAATAACTCACAGAGTCCCAGCTCTGCTGATCTCCAGGTCCTGGGGACAATTCTGAGGCTCCTGCCCTGACCTCAGGTGTGGGACTGTGTGTTAAGACTAGAATCAACATGAGAACAATGGCATGAGAGTAAGACATGCTGGGAAGGGCCAGGGCTGTAGGAGAAGACAGGCAGGAGGAGCCATTCATGTACCTGGCAGTGCCTCATCTTGTGGAACAAGCGTGGTGATGAGAATGGGTTTATGCCTGTTTTCTGGAGCCTGGCAGGACAGCACCAACTGCAGTATTCATTCTTTGTTCCTTTCTGCTTCCCTCTGTGGACTCCATAAACCTCTTTCAACCTCAGTGGAGACTGGGCACCCATGATATTTGGATGTTGTAGCTGGTGCATGTGTGAGGTGTCACAGGGCTGATTCTTCCTGAGGCCTCTCTCCTTGACTGTGCATTCACATGCTTGTCCTTGTATGTGTGCTGTGTTCTGACCCCCTTTCTTTCTTTCTTTTTTTTTTTTTTAAAGAATTATTATTATTATATTTTAAGATTTACTTATTCTATCTATAGTGTTCTGCCTGCTTGTACACCTGCAGGCCAGAAGAGGGCGCCATCTCTTTATAGATGGCTGTGAGCCACCATGTGGTAATTGAACTCAGGACATTTGGAAGAGCAGTCAGTGTTCTTAACCGCTGATCCATCTCTCCAGCCACCAACCCTCTACTCTTAAAGGTCCCCAGTCATAGTGTAGTGTGACATCCCCTAGCCACATCTTTGGTGACTGTTTCCAGACAAGGCTGAACTTGGGGCCTCTGGGAGAACGGCAAGCACTCACTACTGAGCCTTTCTGGTCTCTCTTCTATTTTTATGACACAGGGCAAGACAAGGATTCCTCACCATGGATTCCAGGCCCTTGGTATTGGTTAGGCTGTGTTAATAAACTCTGTGTCAGCTCCATCTGCATCAGGTGACCTAGCCAGGAAGGTCTTTGAGAAGTCTTGCAGATAGTCACCAGCATTTAGCACCTTCTTCCTGTGAGTTCAGAATCTAAGAGGGAGAGAAAGAGAAGGAGGGCAACAGAGCCTGGTTTACCTGGGATATAGCACACCTTTCCTGGTGCACTCCTCTCTGGGGCATGGTGTGCAGTGCACCTGTGGAGCAAGAACACTGTACTCATTTGCAGTTGGTTTCTTGTTTCAGCTTTCATTGTTTAGCCTTCATACCAGTCAGCTTCACAGTGCAGTTTAGAGGGAACCCAGAGGCTGCTCTTGTGTCTTTTGGGCACAGCTCCCCTGTTATTCCTCCTCCTAGTCATCTGGAGGGAGTGAGTGGTCACGGGAAGAGCCTGGGATGGCACAGATATAATGGATTTCCATCCTAATATTCCTCAGTGGAATGTATAGTTAATCATGAGCCAGATTTGCTTTCAGCTTGTGTGTCTGGCCCATTGGGGCAGCACTGGAATTCACCCCCTTTGAGAACTGCTGTCCAAACTTCAGGAAGTGGTTATGCCCTTCAGAACTGGAGTCTCCCTCAAGGGTCAAGATATATAGGTACACCCTACTCCATTCCCTATGCTGATAGGTGCTCTTCATTCATTCCCCAAGGCTGGATGGGTATTCCATATTTTTTTGTATTATTATATGCAAGCCTTCACCGTTTGAGCCCCGCTGTGCAGCATGCACATGGTGTGTCCTGTGAACTTTATAAGGTCCTATAAAGTAAACAAACTGTAGCTTCCATTTGTAGACAATACTTGAACTTCCCTGATATCCTTCAGTTGGTAGCTGTCAGGAGCTGGTACTTTCTTTGTATGTACCTGGCTCCTTAGATTGGCCTCAGCTTGCTCGATTCTGAGGGATTGTGGGTCGAGGCTGAAGAGAACTCTCAGGAAAATAAACAGGTAGAGGCAGGGGCAGCTTCTTCCACTTACTCACCTGTCACCTTTCAATCCACTCTGTTATGTCTTGAGTCGCCAGGAGAGAAGCAGACTGAAGCTAGCTATGCAATCTGTCCTTTAACCAAAACTACTGTGGCTCTCTCAGCCCTGATTGTTCCTGTTCACAAGTGCCCTAATTCTATGCCTTGTGTTAGGATTTAAAAATTTCCACTCTTCTTTCTGATTTCTAAGTTACAGAGTTAGAAATGTCTTTGCTTAATTGGAGCCACCTAGGCTCCAGGGATGCAGGTTGGGTCAAAGGTCGTTTTCTTCTTTAGCGGGAGAGAACTAAAAGCTCCCTTTTCACTTTGTGCATTTTTGAAAGGTCCCTGTGGGAAGGTCAGTGACCCATTGACCCACACACTGTGTGCTTTTGAGCTGACTGACTGTGTGATTGGGATGTGGGGGCCGGGGCTGGAGAGATGGCTCAGCAGCTAAGAGCACTGGCTGTTCTTCTAGAGGACCCAGGTTCAAATTCCCAGCACCTACATGGATGTTCACATTGTCTGTAACTCCAGTTCCAGAGGATCTGACACCCTCACACAGCCATGTGTGCAGTCAAAACCCTAGTGCACATAAACTAAAAAATAAATAAATTATATATAATTACTTTGGGTTTTGGTCTCTTCTGTGTCTTTGGTGGGAGATGGGGTAGGCCATGTCACATCACTCCTTTAGTTCTATGCCCTTTTGGAAAGAGACAACCCTGGTCTTGCTGCCTGGCCCTGTTTAGGGACACCAAGCCAGGTTCCTTGTGTATAGTAGGACTTTCTTGTAACTGCTTGTGGTTAATGACACCGAGATTTATTAGTTTTTATTATAACTTAGGGCTTTAGCTGGGCAGATTTTTCCGCTAGCTCTATTATTTATCCTGACTATTCTAGTCCTACATCCTGCCACATGGCTGGTACTTTACCACTCTTTCAGCCCTGGTACATCTGCTCTTTTCCACATCCTCCTGCTGGCAAATCCTGAGTCTATCAATTCTCCCAGAGACCTTTTCACTGCCTGGAGGTTCTGCCCTCCCTTCCTGCTTCAGCTATTGGGTATCCACGCTTTATTAAGCCAATCAGCAAGAAGGAAGGTGAGCGTTTACAAAATAGAAAACCTCGTGATGGGCCATAGTTCTCTGCCAGTTCAGAACGAACAACTGAATATTCCAAGAAACACCTTTACAGAGTGTACAAAAGGTAGCCCCAACACCTGTGTCTTCCTTGAGTGGATTCAGTGGAAGAGGCTTGTCAATGAAGATCTCTCCTCCCTCCTCTTCTTCAAAGGTAAGGATAGGTGTCCTCAGGAAGTAAGCCTGATACTTACTTCTGCTAGCTTCTGATTCTTCTGAAAACCCTATCTAGAAACTTTCGTGTCCATCTCTACCAACAACAATGTTTTCTGGAGCTTTCTATTGGAGGCAGGTTTTCTGAATTCTAGCTCCTCCTTACACATTGCCCTCACTAAAGTGCTGGAAAATGCAACAGAAGCTTGCATTTTCTGTGCTCTCCCTTGTGTGGAAGTAGCCTGGAGGCCAGTCTAGAGAAGTTTTAAGCAGTGGGGAGCAGTTTGTCTGGTTGCTATCTCTTATTTTATTAACAGTTAATGTTAAGGGAAAGCCATGACCTGATCTATTTGGCTGCCATTGGCATTTGCCCCAGTTCTTGAATTCTAGCACATTCTCTCTGTCCCGACTTACCTCCTTCCCTGTTTTGCATGGTCTTCAGATCCACACAGATCAGCTGAGCACTGCCTGGAGGTCTCCCTTTTCAACCTCAGTAGATGCTGCTTGTGATCATGGGGCCTCTGAGGGCAAGACATGTGCTAGAACTAGACAGTACCATCACCACATTTTATTAGTTCAAAACCATTAGGCTCGTCAAGTGGAAGTAGCGCCCATCTTTAATTCCAGTGCTAAGGAGGCAGAGGCTGGGGTGGATCTCTGAGTTTGAGGGCAATGTGATCTGCAGGGCAAATTCCAGGATGCCAGGGCTACACAGAGAAATGCTATCTCTAACACAAACAAACCAACCAACAAACAAACCAACACACGATCAGCATTAGGCCAGACAAAATGAGATGGTTCTGTGGATAAAGGCATTTTGCCTTGAAAGTCTGACAACTTGAATTTAAGCCCTGGAACCCTCCCTCATGGTGGAAGGAGTGAACTGACTCTCTAAAGCTGTTCTCTGACCTCTACAGATGACTGTGGCGTGAACATATCCCTTCTCACATGAAACAATAATAAATGAAATAATTAAAAAGGCATTAGACCCTGGCCCCCTTCATTGCTTTCCCTCTTATACCCAAATTCCAATACCATTGACTTCTAATAATGTATGGTGGGGATGAGGGTAAGGTGCTTCTGTGAGCCATAGGAGGATGTGCTGGTGAAGATGTAGGCTGGGAGGATTAGATTCAAACAAACCAATGGTCTGTCGTGATTATGGCGTGGTATTCCGGAAGCACACACAAAGTCCCACAGCACAGAGCAGATGAAGCAGGACAGTCTTGGAGGACTTACTGCAGGAGGTTGCATAGAACTTATGATTTCGTAGTCCCCCGATGGGTATGACGGTGACTCTTTTAACCAGGAAGAAGGAAATGCATTGAGACCAGAACTTCCCACCAGATTGTGTCTCTTTTAACTCACTGTGAACTCAAGGCTTGCTGTTCTCTGCCAAGGTAAGCGTCACAGGTGGCTGACTGGGGATTATGCTCATCTTTGCTCCATGGGTTCCTTTTTAGGGAACATATATCATGGCATAGTGTTCATTCACATCTGATAGGAGCCAAGACTCCCTTCTGCCGAGAGCAAACGTCCAGTAGTAGCCTGCGTTAAGGAATACTTTATTGCCCTTCTGCCTGAGAACAAATGTCAGTTAAGTAAACAGTGGAGTTAAGGAATAGTTTATTGCCCTCCTGCCAGGGAGAAAATATTAATCAGATAAGCAACTTGAGCCAAGAAATGTTTTAATTGTCTTTTTGCTGGTGAGAAAATATTTAGATAAGTAATTTGGGCTAGGAATTCTTGTGGACTTAGAGAACTTTGCAATTACGGGATGACCCTGGACCCTGACTGTTGGATGACCCTCCTGCCAGCCTGCCTTTATAACGGCAACCGAACAATAAAGTTTAAGCACTTGATCAGACATTCAGACCTGTGCTTCTTCTTTGTGTCTCTTGTCCTATCATTCTTTTGCCCCCTTCCCTAGGGTCTCGTGAATCCCGAAGGCCAGGGCACATATCTATGTCTGTGTGTTGAGCCTGGGGTGCTTTGAAGGTGCCACATGAAGTCTGCAGAATATGACTGGTTCTAAAATCTACCAGAGTCATCTGAAAACCCTTAAGCTGAAGGTGAGAGGGGTACCAGTGATGTCTGAGAGGTCTGAGCTGGTCTCAGCTGCCTGCAGACCAAGTGTTGTGAGTAGTTTTGCTTCCTAGAGAACTGTGTGGGAGGCTTGATTACATCTAACTTTGGGTCCATCAAGAAGGGACCACATGGTGGTTTGCTGTGACAAGGATCCTTCTTTCCTTCCTTCTTCCCTCTTCCTCCCTCCCTCCCCTTTCTTCCTTCTCTTCTCTTCTTTTTTTTTTTTTTTTTTTTTTTTTTGAGGCAGGGTTTTTCTGTGTAGCCTTGGCTGTCCTGGAATTCAAGAACCATTTCGAGGATGAAAAAAACTGGTTTCAGAAGCAAGGCCTCAGAGTCTGAGAGATGGCTTAGCAGTTAAGAGCTGTTCTTCTAAGAACCCACATGGCAAGGATTACAGTCTCTACTGAGTGAACACTGACAGCTCCGATAGTCACACAGCTGCTGCTGCTGCTGGTGGGGCCTTTAGAGGCTCCAGTGGTGTCTTCCACACATAACTTTGATGGCATTTTTCCCACATTGCTTTGCAAGTTTCTGCTGTCCTCATTAGTGCCAATATAGAAGAAACACATCCTCTTCATAGGGTCACAGACTCCCAACATCAAGTGGTCAGAGTCAGGTGGACTTTACATTTGGAAGTGAAGGGTCGAATCGCAGGCATGTGTAGAGCACCCCTCCCAGTCATACCAGATAATGACGATGGCTAGGGCTACCCTTTCCACGGTGCTCGTGCTCCCTCCAGCACCTCTGGACTCCCCTCACATTCCCCTATCAGTCAGACACTCACCAGAGTTACATGACTCTTGTAACAGTTGACATGAAGTGGTATTCTGGTGAGTCCATGAGCAGCAGGTAGTGTGGTAGTTGACAGGGACCTGTATGAGCAGTACTGGCCTCCTCCCATATTTCCATGTAACCCCTATGAACCTTGCAAGCCCCTTGTGAGGAGCTAGGAGCCGCGCACCTCTCCCCTCCCTGTCCTCTCCCTGGAGCTCTGCTCCACCTCTTGTTGCTAGGACCAACCTGTTGCCATCCCTAGCAGGAAACATGTAATGAATTATGGGTCGCTGATTCTCTCTCAGAGGCCCTACCTATAATGCTGATGAGCTCAAAGTCCTTCCGTTTCTTCTCATTTCTTTAAAAAAAAAAAAATCAGTTTTAAATACGAAGCAGTGCTGTCCAAGCCCCAGTTGCCCCGGCAGTGGCTTCTGCTGAGGTGGGTGCTGATTCTCATGTAGAGGGCCAGGTCAGGCTCAGCTATTTGTTCTGGGGACCTTGCAGGATTTCCCTGGGCCTGTGACTCTGTGGAGCATGTTCTCTCTTCTCTTTTTGTGCTGAGAGGAGAAGTGGGTATAAGCACTAGACATGACATTTTATATAAACACTAGACATGACGTTTTCTAAGTGCTCGGCCTGCCCCTCTCAGGTACAGTTGCAGGCATTGGAGTCCAGGTCTCAGATCCTTCCTCTTTTTCTTTCCTTCATTTGTTGTCTCCTTTTCCAGCCTCTACCCTAGAAGGCCCAGGCCTCCTGTGTGCACAGATGCCTGCATGGCTGAAGGCAAGACAGGCCTTGCACTCAGGGTCACTGTCAGCATAGTGGCCTTGGTTCCACCCCATTGCCCTGACTCCAGGCCTCTGTTCCCTATCTTTCTCTTTCCAGCACCCAGTGTCTATGTCCATGAGAGTGGATGTCAGGAGAAAGCCTCAACCCTAAGTGACCAGCTCACGTGTTCCAGGGAGCCAGCTCCAGGGTCTAGCATGGGCAGTAGTGTTGCAAGCATAACAGAATATCATTAATAGTGTCAGGGATTGTTGCTTATCTGTGGAATGGGTCTTAAATTGGTCCGGTTATTGGTTGGCCATTCCCTCAGTCTCTTCTGCATCCCTAATCCCTGCATTTCTTGTAGACAGGATAAGTTTTCGGAGACCTTGTCTTAGTAAGATATTGAGGAAGACACCGAAAGTCAGCCTCTGGATTCCTTATGTGCACATACATGGCCCCCTACCCGAGAGAGGTATGGGGAGAACATAAAACTAAAAAGAGGAGCTGGAGAGCTGGCTCAGCAGTTAGAGCACTGGCTGCTTTTGCAGAGGACCCACTTTCCATTCCCAGCCCCAACTCGGCAACTCCCAACTGTCTGTAGCTCCAGTTCTTAGGGATCCAATGTCCTCTTCTGACCTCTACAGTTATCAGGCATGCACTACACAGACATACATGCAGGCAAAACATCCACACACATAAAAGTAGATTATTTTAAAAAAATTAAAAAAAGAAGTCTTTCCCAATTATTCGTGTGGCCTGGGATTAATATCCAGACTATGAAATAAGAACTCAATGCTCTTTATCCTTTTTAAAATTTTTTTTATTTTTATTTTTTTGTTTTTCAAGACAGGGTTTCTCTGTGTAGCCCTGGCTGTCCTGGAACTCACCCTGTTGACCAGGCTGGCCTCGAACTCAGAAATCCGCCTGCCTCTGCCTCCCAAGTGCTGGGATTAAAGGTATGCACCACCACTGCCCGGCAAATGCTCTTTATCCTATTCAAATTACTGGAAGGAGGTTCAGAATTTAAGGGTAAGGAGCCATCTTGAGTGTCAAGCCAAATACCATTGGATTCATGTTAGTTCTACAATTCACAGTGGTAGTCACTATAATTAGGAAGAAGTTTAATGACACTTGTAGTGTATTTGGCATAATTCTAACACCTTTTGGGATGTTTTTAATGATACATAGGGAGCTTATAAATTTCAAAGAATGCTGCTCTGCTGAGCGTTGATGCAGTAGATACTGCAGATAAAATTACCCATGGCCTGAGGTCAGTAATTCTATTTTGGTCAAGCTTAAAAAATGGCATATATAGCTTGATCATGCTAGCCCTTTTTGTCCTGGGAATACTTTTATTCCTGTCCATTGTGTTAAAGCTTTTCTTCAACAACATCAAAATGTTGGCAGCCAAGTACAGGGCTTGAACCTGAAAATGGACCCCCAGACAGAGTTATTAAATTAACAGGCTGGCCGGGCAGTGGTGGCGCATGCCTTTAATCCTAGCACTTGGGAGGCAGAGGCAGGCAGATTTCTGAGTTCAAGGCCAGCCTGGTCTACAGAGTGAGTTCCAGGACAGCCTGGGCTACACAGAGAAACCCTGTCTCAAAAAACAAAACAAAACAAAACAAAACAAAAAACAAAACAAACAAACAAAAATTAACAGGCTGGCAAGCCAAGGACAGGTAATATTTTGCACAGAGCCTTACCAACCTAAGACTAAGTGCATTGCTTTGGATAATGCATATTCCAAGATGGGTAAGGAAGGCATTCTCGTCAGAATGACTTAAGACAGGCTCAGTCTTGTTAATGAAATAATAAAGGGGGAGATGTGGAGAGCCTTTGGGGCTGCTTGGCAAGAGTCTGACATGGACCAAGGACAAGAAAATGGGCTGCTTGGCAGGAATATGACATTGGCCAAGAACAAGGAAGTAGGCTTCAGGCAGGAATCTGACATTAGGCTAGAACTAAGAAGTAATTTCAGGTAGGAACCTAAATATTAGGCTAGAACAAAGAAGTAATCTCAGGCAGGAACCTAAATATTAGGTTAGAACAAAGAAGTAATTTCAGATAGGAATCTAAATTTTAGGCTAGAACAAGGAAGTAGGCTTCAGACATGAAAATAACATTGGGCTAGGACAGGGAAGTAGGCTCAGAGGTCATCCTGATAAGCCCTTAGAAACAGTGATTATGGGAGTGTTCATGTAACCTGGTTTAATGCCTTGCTTTTTCTTTGACTATTTGTGTTTATTGTCTTGCTTGTTCCATGACTATCTGCATCTATTGTATTGCTAGACCTTCAACCTAGAACTGACCTTAATACATACATGTAATCAAAATGGTATAAAAGCATAAAGGAGGAGGAGATATAGGATAGGGAGTCCTAGGGAGGGGAAATGGGGAAAGGGAATGACATCTGTATTGTAAATAAATAAAATATCTAAAAAAAAAAAAAGAAAGAAACATCAAACACCAAACTTCCCTAAATTATCCAATCAATAAGTGGACAAATGAATAGACAATTCTCTAAATAAGAAGTGCAAATGTCTAATAAGTATAGGAAATAATAAATGTTCACAGCATTGTTACCCATCAGGGAATTGCAAATCAAAAGAACATAAAGATGTTATCTCCTTAGCCGGGCGGTGGTGGCGCACGCCTTTAGTCCCAGCACTTGGGAGGCAGAGGCAGGCGGATTTCTGAGTTCGAGGCCAGCCTGGTCTACAGAGTGAGTTCCAGGACAGCCAGGGCTACACAGAGAAACCCTGTCTCGAAAAACCAAAAAAAAAAAAAAAAAAAAGATGTTATCTCCTGCCTATCAGAATGGTCATTACCACAACAACAACAAATCCCTGACAAGGACGGGAAGAACACCATTAAACACAGCTGGTAGGAGTACAAAACAAAACCTAGAACTTTATATTGTCAGGGTCTAGCCTTGATACAGGATCAGAGTTCTCAACTGGAAGCAGGGATCTCTGGAAGGCGCATAATAAATAGACACAGACAACTTTTCGGGTACAAACTGACAGGCAATTTTTTAAGGCTTAAAGTTGTTCTCTCTCTCTCTCTCTCTCTCCTCTCTCCTTTGTCATGTCTCTCCATCCCTCTCTGTCTCTGTCTCTCTCCGTTGCTCTCTGTCTCTCTGTCTCTCTCCTTCTCTTTCCCCTCCTCTCTCTTTTAGCTTGAAGGCTGTATGCACTTTCACTCTTTCTTTGGGCTGGAGGTTGTCCTTTCTTGTTCACCCCCTTTCTCACACTCACACACTCACTCTGTGTATTTTTTTTCTTCTTCCATACACACACTGCACATGCACACTCTCCTCACAGTCTTTCACACACTCCACAGTCTCTCCTCACATTCTCTCACTCACTCACACTCTCTTTCCCATGCACACCTCACATTCTCTCTCTCACTCACTCACTCACTCACTCACTCACTCACACTCTCTCCATACATAGTTCACATTCTCTCTCCTTTCACTCCACACTCTCTCCACACATTCTCCACACACTCTACACTCATCTCACATACACCTCATGCGCACCTCACTCCCTCTCCACTCTCTCTCTTGCCTTTTGCTTGCCCTAGTCTTTTATTGTTACTCCAAAAGCAGGTAGAAAAAAAGTCATTGTATAATCATTGCCAAATCAAATTCAAAAGAATAACCACATCCCACAAAGAATCAAGAATTACAATTGTTCCCCAAAGTTTCAAGCTTTCCTATTCCCAGGCCTGTGGCGATAATAATAATAATAGCAAACATCATTATTTAAACTTTAATTTTTGACTTATTATACTTCAGAGCTCAGAGCTCTGAGGTCAGCTATTTGCATTTTCCTGTGAAGCTCTAATGATAAATGACATGGGCAAAGCCTCCAGGGAGTGTCTCGAAAGAATCAAGTTAACTCTTAATTCAGTAGTTCTGCTAGCTTTCTGCTTCTGCACATTGCACACAATGACTCTCCTAAGAGTCCCAGTGTTTTGACTTAGTTTTACTAATATATAATTTTATGCATTCTATACTTTTTTACCCACATACATCCAAAGGAGACCAGGAACTACACTGGAAATGTTGTGGAAAACTCATTTCATAACTTCAGTAACTTTTTCCTTTCTCGGGGTCCCAACGTTGGCTGTTTCATTTTCTAATAATCTCTCCAAGCTTTCTTTGCAAGTCAAACATTAATCTGGAACTACCATTGTGCAGTTATTGCACTGTTTCCAAGATGAGAACACACAGCATGCACATGGGCCTTTAGGACTGTGCTGTGCTGTGCTCCATGCCTCAATTTTTAATTGTTTAAGAATCATTACATCAAGGAACATCTAGTTTCACAGAATTCACCAGAGCAGAAGGAGAAGGGAGTAGGAAAGTCATAATAGAATAATTATGCACATCAAGGCCAACTGAAAAGCAGTCACACACAACTGAAATCTATACAGCCATTGTCCAGGGCTAGGAGATGGGCTAAAGTTAGGAGAAATGGGAACAACTGTTTTTTACAAAGAGCTACCATGGGCTACTGAGATGTTGCCATCCGGCCTGCTGGTCGCTGTCATAGTATGCTGTCACCAGCAGAAATGAAATAAATGGGTAGCCAACTGAGATGCATCTCGGAGTGTCCAGGGAGGAAAAATATGTAAATTTTAGGCAGAAACCTAAATCAACTCATTGGAGGGTGCTGCCCAGCTACAAAGCAACCCTTGGTTATGAGAATTTTCTCCAAGTTTCCCAAGAACTGACTGTAATTGTGATGGGGGGAAAGGGAAATATGAAAACCTCTCAGAGTTAGTTCCTGCCCTCAACTGACATGAATGCCAAGAAACATGAGATTCCCATGAATGAAAACTCCTGGAGTCAGCGATGGCTTCCTTACCTGGTTCTTCTTCTGCTCACTGTAGCTGTTGCCTAGCTTGGTGTTCGTAGGTAAACAAATCAACTTTGAAATCAACAGTGAATGTTTACATTGATTTTGGACTTGTGGAACAAAGCCTTTTTTTTTTTTTTTAAAGTTCATTTGTTTTTTTAAAAATGGTTTATTTTATGTAGATTGGTATTTTGCCTGCAAGTATATCTGTGTGGGTCCCAGATCCCTGGAGTTACAGACAGTTGTGAGCTGCCATGTGGGTGCTGGGAATTGAACCTGTGCCCTCTGGAAGAACAACAACCAGTGCTCTCAAATGCTGAGCCAACTTTCCAACCCTGGGATAAAGCCTGTTATGGCGAAAGGGCCATGTGGATAGGACTGGGAAACAGCCTCTCTGTCAAGACAGTAAATGGAAAGCAGCACTGTACCTCTGGGGCATCGTGTCTTGAAAGATCCAGGGGTGGTGATTTCTTATGTCCTCATGGAAAATCTTAGGGCTGCTGCAAAGTTTGTAATGTATGTTTCTAGTTTGTGAGGAGGGGACAGGTTCCACTGTATGCATGTGTGTGTGGAGGTCAGTAGACACCCTTGGATGCTAGTCCTCAGGCCTCTTTCACTTTGGTTCATTGGTCTGGGACATCCTCCTTTCCTCCTTGTTTGGTCACAGTGAGTCTTCCCTGTTCTCTTTCTCTCCCCAGATTAGGCCATGCCCCTACTGTAGCTCTCTGTGCATGAGGAGTTGAGCAAGCCTGCTGTAGCCTCATGCTGCCCCACTCCATCTTCTGCCCCAAAGCTACAAGTGCAGTTTCACCCCCATTCCAGACAAAAGACCACCTTGAAATGCCTTGTGATACTGGCATGGTAGGCTTGGTAATGTGGCATGGAACTCCCCCAACCCTTATACAGGTACAGGATTCCCTCCCTTTGCTTATCTGGAAATGGAGTGTCTCCCTTCAGGACCCTTGTCATGCTATCAGTGGCAATTGTCTCTCCTAATGCAGCTCCTAGTTATATCTATACACAGTACACATAGGAAGTACCATGATGTCATAGTCAGAGGACTGAAGATCAGAGTTTAGGGACATCTCCCTTGAAGGCAGGTGCATAAAGAGGAAGAGCTTTGCATCCTTGAGCTGTTACAGGTGTGTTGTGTCACGTCCTTTTTGAAATTAGGGACAGGCAGAATATGTTGAGCACGTTCTTTCTAGATTTTTTTTCAGTCAGGCAAAGCCGAGGTACACACACTTTGCTCAGGAAAGGGAAAGATGCTTTCAGAGGTGTTCTTATTTGATTTCTTCCTAATCTAGCAGTATCTCATCTGTTGTTAGAACCTTCAATTTTTTTTCTGAGAGAATCCATGGAAATTTAAGAGAGACTATGTGTCTCTCTTATCCAACCACTAGCCCTTCTTGGCCTGGTAACTGGAGGCACTTGTTCAACTCCAAAGTCTAGAAGTCAGGGTTCCTGTGTCAGGCTCAGCTGGTAGCAACAGTCTATTGTCATGTGGTCATGAGTGACTGCTCCAGGATGGCCATGTTCTTTTCCTCAGGTCAGGAAAGAGTAACATCAGACCTTCTTATGCCTTCTTCATTCCTTACCCCAGTAGACCTTGCCTTTCTTAGGGGATATAAAAGACCAGGGAATATTTTAGTAAGCTTTTTTTTTTTTTTTTTTTTTTCCCCACTGAAGGACAGCGGGATCGAACTCGGAACAGACAGAGCGCCCTAGCGACAGAGACAGAGCGAGAGCACTACAGCGATGTGCCACCGCAGGCCGGTGGTCTTAGTAAGCTTTTTTAATGGTCTAGCAAAGATCCCTCAGAAATCCTGGACATTTCTTGGGAAGCATTATTGAGAAATCCAGGGAATGTTCTAGCAGGCATGCCTATCTAATTTGAGGGAACTAAAGGTTATAGGTGACAGAATGTCTTCCTCTGAGTCCTGAATACTTCTTTTCTCTTCCTCAGAAAAAGTTAAGAAGCATTTGCCAGTCCCATGCCAAACGTGTATCTTCTGCACAGCTCAGGGCCAATTTGCCATGTATTATCTCAGTAATCGTGTGTGTATGTCTGCTTTCCCCCTTTCACGTTGCCCTTCTGGGTTATGCTGCACCCTTGCCCTGTGATTGTTTTTTGCAGAAGGCACAGTGTTAAGCTTTGTCAATTGAGGATGTTAAAGGGACCTACAGGAGGACAGGGCTCAGTAACCTCCCAGGATGCTCCTGATTCGCTCCGATTCCCAGCTCTCCGGGGTTCTGGTCCAGCTCTAATTAAATGTTTTCCTTTACTGTTTCTGTAGTCATAGTGTCTCTTCACAGCAATGAAACCCTAAGACAGCAAACAAATAAAACACAACCCCACAACTTTTTTTGTATTGTTACTTTTTATTGAAACCCCCAAAACTTTGATCTTTTTTTTCTTTTCTTTTCTTTTTTTTGTTTTTGTTTAGTTCCAAACAGGCTGAGTTAGTTCTTTGGATACTTTAATTTCAGTCTGGCTGAGTAATAGGCTTCAAGTGAATATAGATTTTCTTAGCAGAAAAAAATCAGATAGGGAGATAAAAGTTCCAATCACACAAAACAAATGCATAATCAAATGTTAATATAGATAAAATATACTAACTACATCTCATATTTATAAATAAAGAAATTTAGTGTGCAGACCTAAAAAGGTGAATCCATCAGTTAAAAACAATAACAATGAAGAGTCAAAAAGTAAAGTCTGTGGCTATCGAATCCAGATACTTGTAGAAAGCAGTTGCATCGCATCGGAGATGCAACGTCTCAGACACATAGCATGCTGCAGGGCTTATTGTGATTTCTCTAGAACCCCAAAGTAGAATCAGGGTTTCTCTTTCTCATGCCAATTACAGAGAACTCTCTGCCAGCTTCTCCGTGCCCTGGACAACTTGGATTGGCAAAAACAGCACAAAGCACAAATAACCCAAACTTTCTCTTCAGACAGTTCAAATAGAATCCCAGACTTGTTCAACAGAGAATCCCCAGATTGGCTCACAGGAATTCTCAAATTGGCTCATGAGAACACATACACATATGCATGCACAGGAGCACAACCATGCACACACACATATATATGCACGCACGTGCGCATTCGCACAGAGGAGACGGAGGGGGCATGCTCCACCACTGAGAAGATAGCTGGGAAACAGACTTGGGCTTGCGGAGCAGTGGTGGCACACACCTTTTGGAGGCAGAGGCAGGTGGATTTCTGAGTTTGAGGCCAGCCTGGTCTACAGAGTGAGTTCCAGGACAGCCAGGGCTATACAGAGAAACCCCCGTCTTGAAAAACAAAAAACAAAAAACAAACAAACAGACAGACAGACAGACTTGGGCTTATAGTTTCCAAAACACTCGCCCTCTCCACTTCTCATCACAAACTGAAAAAGGCCATCTGTGTTGGCTCAGAGAGAAAGAAGGAAAGTCCCCAAACAAAATTAGATTTCAAAACTACAGGAATGAACTCCATTTTCCCGTTCTGTTCAGGGATAGTGAAAACCCTGTAGTTGTGGTGCACCGTGCTGCTCCTTCATACCTGACAAAGTCTGTTATCAAAGTTCCTGCCCACAGCGGCCTGGTCCTGGGTGCAGTCATTCAATTGTATAAAGAGAAATCAGTGTAAAACATAAAACAGAGAAATGGCTTACAGTTTGGGTAGGAAATGGGGGGCAAGCCGTGCTTAGCCTGCTTCTGCCTTCTTCACAGCAGTGTATAAGGGGTGAAGGGATGGCAGAAAGCCAAGAGATTTCTGGGTCCAGCTGTGGGTCCCCGTGGGACATGAAGGTCTTGTTCCAGAAGAAGGGGCACGATCTTGTCTCTACTCAAAGCTATTGTTTCCTGTTGGAATGCTTTGTTTGTTTCTTTGTTTTAAAAAATTTTATTATGTGAGTACACTGTCTCCTCTTTTCAGGGATACCAGAATAGGGAATCGGATCCTGTTACAAATGGTTCCTGGGAATTGAACTCAGGACCTCTGGAAGTCGGTGCTCTTAATCTTAACCACTGAGCCATCTCTCCAGCCCCTCCCCTCTCCCCTAAGAAAGACAGTTTTAAACAATTCTTAATTGTGAGGGAACAATGCAGCACTGCTTCAGCCAGTTCTGATATTAGTGTGAGGCACATCCAGGGGTGTTTGGCTAGCGAGCCTGAACAGCCTGCCTGCGGGTAGCTTCCGGCGCAGTTCCACTGGCAGCCTAGCACATGCAGCTGGCATTACAAGCGTCCCCATCATTTTTTTGCACTACATCCTGTCCAACAGAAATTTCCTGCCAAGTTGTTTTCTTCCCCGAGTGATCTGCCTCTCCAGGCTGCTCCCTAGGTTGCTTTTTTGGGGGTGGGGTGGGGTGGGGGAGGGCAGTGGTAGTGGCAGCAGCAGGGGGTGGGGAGGGACGGGCTGGGGTGGGGCAGTGCTGGGAAGCCAGGGCTCAGCGCATGTGCTCTGTTACTGAGTGACATCCCCATGTTCTTTTGAGTCCTGTTACCAGTTGTCCTTTTTTCTTTCTGTCTTTCCTATCTCAGATTGCTTTGTAGTTCCTGATGGACATGTCCTGTACTAGTCAACAGGATGCTACTGTATTTAAAGTAGATTCTACTGTAGTTCCTCATATTTTGATTGTGAACCCAACTTTAAATGGCTGCGCCATCTCTTCATCTCTGCTATATTTTCTTTGTGTCAGATCAACGCCTCTTTTAACATTTTTTTTTAAAAATTAATTTATTTTTTAAAAAATAATTTATTTTATGTGTATGTTGTTTTGCCTTCATATATATGTATGTATATAGCACATGCTTGTCTGATATCTAAGGTAGTCAGAAGAAGGAATCAAATCCCTTGAAATTGGAGTTACAGACAATTGTTAGCTGCTAGGAATTGAACCCAGGTCCTGTGGAAGAGCAGAGGCAGATACTCTTAACCACTGAACCATCTCTTCAGCCCCCAGATCAATGCTTCTTTTAGTGGTCAATCATGACCACTGGCTGCATGGGTCAGAACAAAATTAACCCCAGTGATGGAGATACATTTGTTTATAGGGCTGCCAAAACAAGATGCCACAGACCAGGGGAGCCAGCAATGCATATTTGTTTTTATACAGTCTGGGGAGAAGTCCAAAGTCAAGGGGGTGTCTTTCCTCTTCATGTCACCTTGGCATTCTCTCTCTATGTCTGTGCCCAAATTTCCCCTTCTAAGGATAAGTCATATTGTATCAGGGTCTATTCTTCTGACCTCATTTCAACGTAACCGCCCAATCACCTTTTGAGGTACTGACGATACTTTAGCTTACAATGTAGGGGAACACAAGTCACCCCATAATGAAAGAGATCTAAAGAAAGGGTTAGAGAGATGGTTCAATGGTTAACAGCACTGGCTGCTCTTCCATAGGACGCAAGTTGAAATCCCAGCACCCACATGGCTCCTTACAGATGACTGTAACTCTAGTTCCAGGGGATCTGACATCCTCGCATTGACATATATGCAGGTGAAACACCAACGTATTTAAAATAAATCGTTTAAGAAAGGTGCTATTGTGCTCTGTGCCCTCTGAAAACACCTAGAATCAAGTTGCCTGTATCTCCTAGGAGACCTGAGGCTGCTGAGCAGGGTGTGATGGAGGGGTGGCTGAAGATTGAGAGAGAGCAGAGGAGGGAAGATCTCAGGACTTCTGTACAGTTTTAAGGATGGCAGATACTTTTGAGAACACCCGGACAAGATGTTCTCAAAACCTGGAGGGTCAGAGAATGACTGGATGCTGACCAGTCTGGTGAGCGGGGAGCTGCTGAGTGGCCTGGCAGTGAACAGTGCTGCCTGGGTGTAGGGTTCGAATGCTAATGGCCCATATATAGGTGGTCTGCAGGTGGTGGAACTGCTGGGGAAGAATTAGGAGTGCGGCCTTATTAGAGGAAGTGTGTCACTGGTGTGTCACTGGGACTGGGCTTTGAGGTTTTCCTCAAACTGCCTTTTTTTTTTTTTTTTAAAGGATTTGTTTACTTCATATATGTGAGTACACTGTCTTCAGACACACCAGAAGAGGGCATCGGATCCTGTTACAGATGGTTGTGAGCCACCATGTGGTTGCTGGGAATTGAACTCAGGACCTCTGGAAGAGCAGTCAGTGCCCTTAACCACTGAGCCATCTCTCCAGCCGCTTTGAGGTTTTCTCAAAGTCATTTTTAGTGTGCCCCTCTCTTTCTGCCTCTTGCGTGTAGATCAGTATATGAACCTTTAGATGTTCCTTTACTCTGTCGTAGTGGACTCTAGTCCTCAGGAGTGTGAAATTAAACTTTTTTTTTTTTAAAGCTGATTTGGTTATGGTGTTTTACCATAGTAACAGAAAAGTAGCTAAGACATCTAGGACATGATGGAATCAAATGTGTGAATACATACTGGGCAATGGGTGGCAGAAATTGCCACCGACAAGCCTAGGGCCTGTTAAACTTTATCTACTTGTTATCCCTTTCACCTGAGACATTTTTTGTTTGCTTGTTTGTTTTTTTAATTTGTCTATTCTTTGAGACTGAGAGTCACATAGAAGACAGGCTGACAAACACACAGGAGACAGACTGAGAGCCATATGAGAGACAGGCTGACAAACACACAGGAGACAGACTGAGAGTCACACAGATGAACTGTCACATAGGAGACAGACTGAGAACCGCAGACACTCACTCCTCTTTCCTAACGATGAGAACACAACACAGTGGCAAGTGTTATTTTACTGTACTCCCCCAGCAGTTCTGAATTAAAAATCAAAGTGTAAGGATGAATAAGAGACGGTCAGAGTCATCATGTGGTCTTAGTAAATACCATAAACAGAAAGATGATGTGCACCATGGCTGGACCGCACGGTCAGTGATGAAATTTTACTTCAAAATGTGTAACTGTTTGGACGTGTAGCTCAGGGGTACAGTGTTTGCCTGACATGTGCAAGGGCCTTGATTGTGTTCGTAGCAACACACACACACACACACACACACACACACACACACACACACACACACAGAGCACAGTCAGTGCTGCAGAGTGAGGAAGGACATATGTAAATAAAACATATATACCATACTGCTTTTGATGGCAGTTCTCTGACTTCTGGAGAAACACTATGTAAACATCAGGGACTCACCAACAATCTTACTCTTATAATGTGCAATGTCTTCGTGTGGCAGAAGCCATAGCACATATTGATTATAGAAATAAGAGTTATACAGAATGCAAAACATTGACTCCAAATAATAGTATGTTTTATTTAGGAGACAAACCCCAGAACTTAATAATAAAAAGGAAATCACAGATGAAGAATTCCAGCAGTCTCTGTCCCTTCACACATGGAAAACATGGACTGAGATGGTGAATGGATGCCTGACTAGAGAGAGTTGAAACCTCTGTACTGGTTTGCCTAATGGACATATCTTTGATGAAGTTTAATTCATAAACTAGTTCAGAGGTTAGCAATAACAACAAACAACAATATGCTATAATAAAAGTGTGAACATGCACTCTCTCTAAAAACAAGACGAAGGCTGGAGAGATACTGTAGTGGCTAAAAGCACTGGCTGCTCCTCCAGAGGACCCAGGTTCAATTTCCAGCACCCATATGAGTGGCAGCTCATAATCATCTGTAACTCCAGTTCAAGGGGATCTAATGCTCTCTCCTGGCTCTGAGAGCACTAAAAAATAATAAAAAATTAAAACTAATTATAAAGATGAGAACTGTTTATACCTTTGGTTTTGTTTTTTTTTTTTTCATTTTAAATTTCAGGCCAGTTGAGTGTGACCCTGAGATGCTGCATAATGGAGGGTCTAGAAGGTAATTTTGCATAAGACAAGGAAAATTTGAAAGTTCAGTTATCAGGACTATTGCTCTATGTTACCTTGTAAACAGGTAACAGCTATCATTCAGTTGTTTATTTCCCATATGTGCACACATGGGTGGAGTGGCTAGTTTACAAAAGGAACATTATGCATGTTCAATAGGCCAACTATGAAGACTGCATCTCAACAAAATCGTGTGAGGGATACGGGCAGTGTGAATAAAGCTGGACTTTCATTTGAAAACAGTGAGTCCAAAAAGAAGTCCTCTAAAGTCTTCCGTGTCTTTAGGTGATAATGGAACAATAATTTTTTTGATGGAGATTTTTAAATGGTTGCTCTCTTTAGCTACTTGAAATACAGAAGACACACTCTTTTATAAAACACCAAACCTAAACCTAGAACAAGACTGAGTTAGAGGAGCAATATGGAATACTAATTTCAAAACTTGATGATTTTATGGATATAGATTTAAGTTTGATTTTTACCCAGTACAAATTTAGGTGACATAAATAAAATGAACAATATAAGATAAAATGTTACAGCAATAAACCTAATATACAAATATACATACTGTTCTCTCTCTCTCTCTCTCTCTCTCTCTCTCTCTCTCTCTCTCTCTCTCTCTCTTGTGTGTACTGTGGATTTTTCCTGTGTAGCCTTGGCTATCCTGGAACTTACCCTGTAGACCAGGCTGCCTCTGCCTTCTGAATGCTGGGATCAGAGGTGTGTACCACCATTCCTGGCCTCCTCCTGACTTTTTGAGACAGGACTTTTACTGAATGCAGGGCTTGCTATTTTGGTGAAACTGGCTGGCCAGTGAGGCCTGGATCTCCCTGTCTCTGTCCCCCAGTATTGGGGTTACAGGCATATGCTGCCATACCCACATTAAATCTTATCTGGGCAGTGGTGGTGCATATTTTTAACCCCAGCACTTGGGAGGCAGTGGCAGACAGGATCTCTGAGTTTGAGGCTAGTCTGGTCTGTAGATGGAGTACCAGGACCAGAACAGTACACAGAGAAACCCCATCTCAAAAAACAAAATAACAACACCTTTTCAAGCCAAATCACAAATCTTGTAACATTTATACCAATGTCTCTATAATTAAAAAATTGATAAATAGGGGAAGGGGGCCTCCAGCTTAAAACTTCATAATCAGCTTAGCCACTGGACCTCAAGATGTAGTGCTTTCATTATTCAAGGAATTATAATGCTGAATGAATGTCATAGCCATTCATTTTCCTTGGCACAGATAATAGGAAATTAGAAGATAAACTACTTCAGCTACATTAACACGTGAAATTAGACCTTACAAACACATCATGTATGAGATGTGCTCCTGATGGGCAACTGATGTTTGAGGAGCTAAGAACTTTCTTTATATTAAAAAAATCTATCTATCTATCTATCTATCTATCTATCTATCTATCGACATACCTGTGTATCCATCCATCCATTTATCTAGTTATTTATTTGAGACAGGTTTCACTGTATATCCCTGGCTGTCCTGGAACTCCACAGGTAAACCAGGCTGGCCTTGAAAGATCAGCTTGCTTCTGCTTTGAGAGTTCTTGGATCATAGGTGAACACCACAACACCCAGTTAGAGAAGCTAAAAATTTAAAGTGTTTTCCAGATTCTAATATAAGGATTCAGACATGGGTATCTCTTAGGAAGCTGAGGCTGGAGATTTGTGACCTCCAGACCAGCCTGAGTTACAAAGTAAAGTTCTCTCTCAAAAACTATGAAATCATTTCTGAATTTCCTTCAGGCACTGTAATAAGTATGCGTCAATAATCTACCAGAAAATTCCAAGCACCGTTATAACTTTAATAGCTATGTTGGCCAGTGAAGAACATGATCAGAATGAAAGATAGACTCTCAAAATTGAATTTAAAAAACTACTGTAAATTTATGCTAAATATATGGATTTCTGCTGGCACAGGAAAATTGTTAAACAACAATAATAACTATAGAAAATGAGATATGAGTCAGCAGGCTTTGGAGGCAAGAGAAGGCTATTATCTCCCAGGGTGACTGAATTCCACAGTAGTTTGAAAAATATCTCTCTATTACTTTACCATCAGGAATTTGATTTGCTTACTTCAAATAAAACTAATTTAGTTGAAAATGGTCACTATCAAACCTTAAAACATGCTAAATTTAACAGTATGATTTTACTTGGGTAAAGAACCTGTTCAGGGGTCAGTGAAATGGCTAGCAGGGGGAAAGCTGCTCGTCTCTAAGCTGACAACTGAGGTTTGATCTCCACTACTCACATTATGGAAGAAGAGCACAACTCTTGTAAGTTGTCATCTATACACACACACACACACACACACACACACACACACACACACATACACACCATGGCATGTATATACATTCATAACATTCCCCTACATAATAAATAAAATATAATAAATGTTCTAAGGTTTTTTTTTAATCTGGCAAAACTGCAGTTTAGGCTCATAGTGGTTCTAAAACCCCAGCACATCAAAGCATGACCTGACTCTCAAACCAGAGCTAATCTGTCACCAGCTAGCAGAAAGACATTTTCCTCTTTGCGGGTACCCATACGCTTTCCCACATCCACTGTGATCAGTCTCATGGCAGGGGTCAGGACTAGAAAACCTGGCCAGCTTTGTGTGGTTGCCAAAGACTAGCTATGTGTGCTCTTGAAATTTTGTTTCAAGAGATATCCTCGAGCCGAGCCAGATGAATGACTTATTGTAATGAATATTTGCAAGTAAAACGGTGTGATGATACCGCAGCTTTGACAATGAGTTGTCTCCCCGCCCCCACGGGTTGGGTGGGGAGGTTGCAAGGGTAGAGGGCAGATATGGAGGGACATGGGATGAGTGGGACTGGGCTACATGATTCACAAGAGATGGTATAGGGGCTGTGGAGATGGTAGAGTACTTTCTAAGCAGCCATGAGAATCTGAGTTCCAACCCTGTAGCACCCATGTTTAATCCTAGGACTCAGGAGGCAGAAGCAGGCAGAACTCTGTGAGTTGGAGGCTAGCCTGGCCTACAGAGCTAGTTCTAGGACAGCCAAGGCTACTCAGAGAAACCCTGTCTCAAAAACCAACCCAACCCAACCCAACCCAACCAATACAATAAAGAAAGCTGGAGCATGGTCATGTGTATCTGTAACATCAGCATGGGAGTTCTGGTTGCCAGCCTAGTTCAGTAAGGGATGCTGTCTCTGAGGAATATGGTAGAGAATGATAGATCAAGTTATCTAACATTCTTCTCTGTAACCTGGGCATGTGCACCTGCACACATCCTAGATTGTCTATGATAGTTATGGGATGTGTGCCTCAAAAAAGACCAAGAGCTATTATTTCATGTTGTCGCGGTGATTGGTGATTCTTGACTTCTATCTTGCATTAGAATAGGGAGGAGGACTTGTTGACACACCAGTGTGATTCTGGGCTAGGACCCAAGAATTCACGTTTCTAACAGGTTCCAAGGGGTGCTACTGATAGTGAGTGACGCTGGGGAACTACACATGGAGAACCTCTGCTTAAAAAACGTCACCAGCTGCTTCATCTGGCCCATTGTTTTATGTGTTACTGGCCTTTAAGCTTTGCCGGCAGGGCAAAGCATAGTCCTATCCACAGATGTCAGTAATCTCTTCCACCACTAGGTAGCAGCACCTGTATACAAATATCTACATACAAATCTGCTGAAAATTAAAAAACCTGAACTGTTTATTCTACAAATTGAGTGATAATCTAAACCTGGCAGTCAAAATGCCTGCTTGTGAATAGTACATACCTGTGTAAATCAGGCTGCAAGTGTGAGTACAGAGAAAGCAGCTGGACACCGTGGCTTTGCGCCCGACAGTCCTGCGTGGGGTGTCACCCCTGCATCCGGTGATTCAGAACATTGGCCCTCTCTGGAGCTTGGCAAAGATGC
The DNA here is from genome assembly GCA_021653895.1 of Mastomys natalensis. NCBI lineage: Eukaryota > Metazoa > Chordata > Mammalia > Rodentia > Muridae > Mastomys > Mastomys natalensis. The sequence continues at coordinate 257,788 of JAJTUV010000016.1, read as the reverse complement.
AGACAATTGCTCAAGGCGCTTCTTACAGCTGAGCTATCCTCTCTCCTGGCTCGTTTTAATGAGACACATCTGTGGTTTGAAGGCGGCCATTCTATTTTTAACCAGGGTCTCCGGAGGACTCTGAAGCCCGAGTCTTGTTGGATATGTTGGATGCTTTGCCTAAGTGATAGGCTGCAGGTTCGGACTCCTCTAGGGCTGCAAATGCAGACGAGCCACGCAGTCAGTTCATAGACACCAGTCTCAGGAAGCTAGGTGCCAAACTGCAGGCACACTAAGTCTGAGCTGAAATGTAGGACAGTATTCAAAGATTCATGTGGAGGGAAAGGATGTAAAAATACCCCATCAATCACTCTTACACTGATTTCATGATGACCTATTGAATTAAACGCAAAAATCTTAAATTAATTCCACCTGTCTTTTTGTTTGTTTGCTTGAGTCTCATTACATAGCTATGATGGCTATTCTTGGCTAGTGCTTTGAGTACATCTGGAATTAACAAAAAAACAAGCAGCTGTGTACTTCTATGAGGGATTATTTTAAAATTGTATCATTTGAAGTAGGAAGACTCACTTTTAATCCAAATCTTTTGAGATAGGAAGATTCGGGCAGGGGTGGCGCATGCCTTTAATCCCAGCACTGGGGAGGCAGAGGCAGGCGGATTTCTGAGTTCGAGGTCAGCCTGGTCTACAGAGTGAGTTCCAGGACAGCCAGAGAAACCCTGTCTCAAAAAAAAAAAAAAAAAAAAAAAAAAAAAAAACCCACCAAAACCCAAGCCATGGACTGGCTCATGTATACTCTTTGGTTGGTGGTTTAGTCCCCAGGAGCTCTGAGTTGTCTGGTTAGTTGACACTGTTGTTCTTCCTATGGGGTTGAAATCCCCTTCAGTTCCTTTAGCCCTTCCCCTAACTCTTACATTGAGATCCGGACTGTGAGTATCTGGGCATCTGTCTTAGTTAGGTGCTGGCAGAGCCTCTCAGAGGACGGCCATACCAGACTCCTGTCTGCAAGCACATCTTGGCATCAGCAATAGTGTTGGGATTTGGTGTCTGAGGATGGAACAGATCACATGGTGAGGTGGTCTCTGGACAGTCTTTCTTTCAGCCTCTGCTCCATTTTTATCCCTGCATTTCCTTTAGACAGGGATAATTCTGGGTTAAAAATTTTAAGATGGGCGGGTGGCCCCATCCCTCCACCAGGGGGCCATGTCTATCTATTGGAGGTGGTCTCTTCAGGCTCTATCTCCCTGCTGTTGGGTATTTCTGCTAATGTCATCCCTATTGGGTCCTGGAAGCCTCTTGCTTCCCTAGTGTCTGGGACTTTCTAGTGGTTCCCCAAAATCCCCACCCCCACTGCTATTTATTTCTATTCATTCTCCTGGTCCTCTGGATTTTTCTTTTGTCCCTTTGTATACCTGGTCCTGCCCCCTATTCTTGTCCCACCTCCCCTCTCCCACCCAGGTCCTTCTCTCCCTCTATCTCCCATGATTATTTTGTTCCACCTTCTAAGTGGGTTTGAAGCATCCACACTTTGGCCCTTCTTGTTAAGCTTATATAATCTGTGAGTTGTATCATGGGTATTTTGAGCGTTGGGGCTGATATCCATTTATTTTAGTGAGTACATACCGTGTATGTCCTTTTGGGTGTGGATTACCTCACTCAGGATGATATTTTCTAGTTCCATCTATTTGCCTACAAAGTTCGTGAAGTCGTCATTTTTAATATCTGAGTAGTATTCCATTGTGTAAATGTACTACATTTTCTGTATCCATTCTTCCATTGAGGGGTATCTGGGTTGTTTCCAGCTTCTGGCTATTATAAATAAGGCTGCTATGAACATAGTGGAGCACGTATCCTTGTTTATGGTGGAGCATCTTTTGGGTATATGCCCAGGAGTGATATAGCTGGGTCTTCACGTAGAACTATTTCTAACTTTCTGAGGAACCATCACATTGATTTCCAAAGTGGTTGTACCAGCTTGTGATCCCACCAGCAATGGAGGGAGTACTTCTCTTTCTTCACATCCTCAACAGCATCTGCTGTTGCCTGAGTTTTTGATCTTAGCCATTATGATTGATGAACCTTAGGGTCATTTTGATTTGCATTTCTCTCATGACTAAGGAAGTTGAACATTTCTTTAGGTACTTCTTGGCCACCTAAAGACATTCCTTAGTTGAGAATTCTTTGTTTAGCTCTGTACCCCATTTTTAGATTAGGTTATTTGGTTTTCTAAGGTCTAACTTCTTGAGTTCTTTGTATATTTTGGATTTTAGCCCTCTATTGAATGTAGGGTTGGTAAAGATCTTTTTCCAATCTGTAGGTTGCTATTTTGTCATATTGACAGTGTCCTTTGCCTTACAGAAGCTTTTCAGTTTTGTGAGGTCCTATTTATCAATTGTTGACCTTAGAGCCTGAGCCATTGGTTTTCTGTTCAGGAAAATTTCTCCTGTGTCAATGTGTTCAAGGCTCTTTTTCACTTTCTCTTCTATTAAATTCAGCATATCTCTCATTTTATGTGGAGGTCCTTGATTCACTTGGACTTGAGCTTTGTATGAGGAGATAAAAATGGATCAATTTGCATTCTCCTATATGCTGATCTCCAGTTGAACCAGCACCATTTATTGAAAATGCCGTCTTTTTTTCACTGTATGGTTTTGGCTTCTTGGCCAAAGCTCAGGTGTCCATCGGTGTGTGGGTTCATTTCTGGGTCTTCAATTCTATTCCATTGATCTTCCTGCCTCTCTCTGTACCAATACCATGCAGTTTTTCTCACTATTGCTCTGTAGTACAACTTGAGGTCAGGGATGGTGATTCCCCAGAAGTTCTTTTATTGTTGAGAATAGTTTTCGCTATCCTGGGATTTTTGTTATTCCAAATGAATATGAGAATTTCTCTTTCTAACTCTGTGAAGAATTGAGTTGGTATTTTAATGGGGATTGCATTGAATCTGTAGATTGCTTTTGGCAAGATGGCCATTTTTACTATATTAATCCTGCCGATCCATGAGCATGGGAGATCTTACCATCTTCTGAGATCTTCTTCAATTTCTTTCTTCAGAGACTTGAAGTTCTTGTCATACAGATCTTTCACTTGCTTGGTTAGAGTTACGCCAAGATATTTTATATTATTTGTGATTATTGTGAAGGGTGTTGATCCTTATTGTCGTTTTCAGCCTGTTTATCTTTTGTGTATACAAAGGCTACTGATTTGTTTGAGTTGATTTTATAACCAGCCACTTTGCTGAAGTTGTTTATCAGGTGTAGGAGTTCTCTGGTGGAGGTTTTGATGTCACTTAAGTATACTATCATATCATCTGCAAATAGTGATACTTTGACTTCTTCCTTTCCTTTCCTATTTGTATCCTTTTGACTTCCTTTTGTTGTCTAATTACTCTGGCTCTGGCTACCAGTACTATCCTGAATAGATAGGAAGAGAGTGGGCAGCCTTGTCTAGTCCTTGATTTTAGTGGGATTGCTTCTAGTTTCTCTCCAGTTAATCTGATGTTGGCTGTTTGTTTGCTCTATATTGTTTTTAAAAAAATGTTTAGGTATGTGCCTTGAATTCCTAATCTCTCTAAGACATTTAACAGGAAAGGGTATTGTATTTTGCCCAAGGCTTTTCAGCATCTTATGAGATGATGTGATCATGTGGTTTTTACTCTCTGAGTTTGCTTATATAGTGGATTATGTTGATGGATTTCTGTATATTGAGCCATCACTGCTTCTCTAGAATGAAGCCTACTTGATTGTGGTGAATGATGGTTTTCATGTGTTCTTGGATTCGGTTTGTGAGAATTTTATCGAGTATTTTTTGCATCGATATTCTAAACGAAATTGGTCCGAAGTTCTCTTTCTTTGTTGGTTTAGGTATCAGAATAACTGTCACTTCATTGAACAAATTAGGCAGTGTTTCTTCTATTTCTATTTTGTCGAATAGTTTGAGAAGTATTGGTATTAGGTCTTCTTTGAATGTCTGATAGAATTCTGCACTAAAACCATTTGGCCCTGGGCTTTTTTTTTTTTTGTTGTTGTTGTTGGGAGACTTTTAATTACTGCTTCTATTTCCTTAGGGGGTATGGAACTGCTTAGACAATTTATCTGGTCGTGATTTAACTTTGGTACCTGGTATCTGTCAAGAAAATCATCCATTTCATCTAGATTTTACAGTTTTGTAGAGTATAGGCTTTTGTAGTAGGATCTGATGATTTTTTGAATTTCCTCGGTTTCTGTTGTTATGTCTCCTTTTTCATTTCTGATGTTGGATACTGTCTCTGTGCCCTCTGGTTAGTCTGGCTAAGGGTTTATCTATCTTCTTGATTTCCTCAAAGAACCGGCTCCTGGTTTTGTTGATACCTTGTATAATTCTTTTTGTTTCTACTTGGTTGATTTCAGCCCTGAGTTTGATTATTTCCTGCCATCTACTCCTCTTGGGTATATTTGCTTCTTTTCGTTCTAGAGCTTTCAGGTGTGCTGTCAAGTTGCTAGTGTATGCTCTCTCCAGTTTCTTTTTGTAGACTCTTAGAGCTATGAGTTTTCCCCTTAGCCCTGTTTCATTGTGTCCCATAAGTTTTTGTATGATGAGCCTTCATTTTCATTAAATTCTAAAAAATCTTTTATTTCTTTCTTTATTTCTTCCTTGAGCAAGTTATCATTGAGTAGAGCATTGTTCAGTTTTCCACATGTATGAGGGCTTTCCATTGTTTTTGTTGCTATTGAAGACCAGCCTTAGTCTGTGGTGATCTGATAGGATGCAAGGGATTATTTCAATCTTTTTGTATCTGTTGAGGCCTGCTTTGTGACCAATTATATGGTCTATTTTGGAGAAGGTAACATGAGGTGCTGAGAAAAAGGTATATTCTTTTGTTTTAGGATGTAATGTTCTATAGATATCCATTAAATCCATTTGGTTCATAACTTCTGTTAATTTCACTGTGTCTCTGTTTAGTTTCTGTTTCCATGATCTGTCCATTGCTGATAGTTGGGTGTTGAAATCTCCCACTATTATAGTGTGAGGTGCAATGTGTGCTTTGAGCTTTAGTAAAGTTTCTTTTATGAATGTGGCTGCCCTTACATTTGGAGCATAGATGTCCAGAATTGAGAGTTCATCTTGGTAGATTTTTTTTGATAACTTTTGGTTGAAAGTTGATTTTATTTGAAATTAGAATGGCTACTCCAGCTTGTTTCTTGGGATCATTTGCTTGGAAAATTGTTTTCCATACTCTGAGGTAATGTCTATCTTTGTCGCTGAGGTGCATTTCCTGTATGCAGCAAAATGCTGAGTCCTGTTTACGTATCCAGTCTGTTAGTCTACGTCTTTTTATTGGGGAATTGAATCCATTGATGTTAGGAGATACTAAGGGAAAGTGATTGTTTCTTCCTGTTATTTTTGTTATTAGAGGTGGAATTATGTTTGTGTAGCTCTCTCCTTTTGGGTTTGTTGGAAGATTACTTTCTTGCTTTTTCTAGGATGTAGTTTCCCTTCTTGTGTTGGTGTTTTCCATCTATTATCCTTTGTAGTGCTGGATTTGTGGGAAGATATTGTGTAAATTTGGTTTTGTCATGGAATATCTTGGTTTCTCCATGTATAGTGATTGAAAATTTTGCTGGGTATAATAGTCTGGACTAGCATTTGTTTCTCTTAGGGGGTCTGTATGATATCAGTTCAGGATCTTTTAGCTTTCATAGTCTCTGGTGAGAAGTCTGGTGTAATTCTTATAGGCCTGCCTTTATATGTTACTAGACCTTTTCCCCTTACTGCTTTCAGTATTTTTTTCTTTGTTTTGTGCATTTGATGTTTTGATTATTATGTGACAGGAGGAATTTCTTTTCTTGCCTAGTCTATTTGGAGTTTTGTAGGCTTCTTGTATGTTCATGGGTATCTCTTTCTTTAGGTTAGGTAAGTTTTTCTCTTTAATTTTGTTGAAGATACTTACTGGCCCTTTATGTTGGGAATCTTCACTCTCATCTATACCTATTATTCTTAGGTTTGGTCTTCTCATTGTGTCCTGGATTTCCTGGATGTTTTGGGTTAGGAGCTTTTTGTATTTTTCATTTTCTTTGACAGTTGTGTCAATGTTTTCCATGGTATCTTCTGCACATGAGATTCTCTCTTTTATCTCTTGTATTCTGTTGGTAATGCTTACATCTATGATTCCTAATTTCTTTCCTAGGTTTTCCATCTCCAGGGTAGTCTCCCTTTGAGATTTCTTTCTTGTTTCTACTTCCATTTTTAGATCCTGGATGGTTTGTTTAATTCCTTCACCTGTTTGGTTGTGTTTTCTTGCAGTTCTTTAAGGGATTTTTGTGTTTCCTCTTTAAGGGCTTCTACCTGTTTACCTGTGTTCTCCTGTATTTCTTTAAGGGAGTTGTTTATGTCCTTTGTAAAGTCCTCTATCATCATCATGAGAAGTGATTTTAAATCTGAATCCTGCTTTTCTGGTGTGATGGGGTGTCCAGGACTTGCTGTGCTGGGAGAGCTGGGCTCTGATGATGTCAGGTAACATTGATTTCTGTTGCTTGTGTTCTTGCGCTTGCCTTTCGACATCTGGTTAACTCTAGTGCTACCTGCACTCACTGTCTCTGACTGGAGCCTGTCTCTCCAGGTATCTTGTTTGTGTAAGAACTCTTCAGAGTCCAGTTGTGCCTGTGACTCTGTGATGCTGAGCTCCTGGCGTTAGAGCTCCTGTGACTCAGGCTGCCTGTGGGATCCTGAAATCCTGCTGCTCTGAGTGCAGTGGTTCCTCTGCTGCTCTGAGTGCAGTGGTTCCACCACTGCTCTAAGATGGTTCAGGATATGATGTCTTCACAGGAGCAGACTAGCTAGGGTCTGCCCCAGCTAAAAGGACCAAGCCAGGAGCGGAAGAGGAGTGATATTCCGGAGGGACAGGGTTTGGGTGGGTTGCAGCTCTGGGGCTTAGGGTTGTGGGGGAGGGTTCTTACCAGCTGCTCTAGGAAGGTTCAGGATATGGTGTCTTCATGGGAGCACTCTTTGTTTTTTTTGAGTGTAGTTTCTCTCCTTATGTTGGAGTTTTTCTTCCATTATCCTCTGTGGGGCTTCATTCTTATTATAGACTAATTGGAGGGTTTTTAAAAAAGAGATATTCCCTTTATATATTTAAACAAATTTAGATTGTTAACTTTATTTTACGTGTATGACTATCTACACACACACACAGACATCGTATGTGGGCATGGTGTCAATGTGAGGGAGTCCCTACAGGTGTTAGATAGAGAAGTAAACTCCACAAAGAGATAAGCATGAAAACCTGGTGCAGACTGACTTCTTCAGCCTGGATCAGTCTTCAGGGTGTCTAATACTAGGAAGTTCATTGCCAGCATATTTAAAACACAGTACAATTTGGGAAAACGTTTCCAGCCAACAATCAATTTAATCAGTCCAATTCCAGGTGCACAATGAAGCATAAGGTGTGACTACATAGAAGCTTCTTTACAAAGTACATGTGACCATGAGGGTGGGCTCTATAGCTAAAAGGCCTAGAATCTCGTGTGGTCTCTGACCGATAGCATAGAGGTCAGTAGGTCATAAAGTACTTGTATCGTCTTCCCTAAGGATGGATAACTGTCTAGGGTGTCTGGAATAATCATTCATTCTGGGTAATTTCGGTGAGGCCTGCCTCTACAGATAGCAAAAAGTTTCCCATACTAAAAAAGATATTAGTAAAATCTACTATCAGCTTTCTAGATAGAATACAGGTTTTTTTTTTTTTTTTTTTTTTTTTTTTTAATTTAAAATTTTATCTCCCCCATTGAGGAGATACTCTTACATGTATAACATTCCTGGTTCTCTTAGTGTTTCTCTGTGAGCCCCCAGCATCCATTGACGTCAGAAGAGGAAGTCAGATCCCCTAGAACTGGAGTTATCAGTGACGGTGAACCAACATTTAGGTTCTGGGAACCCAACCCAGGTCCTCTGCTCTTGCCTACTAAGGCATTTCTCTAGACCCAGACTTTTTTAAATTAATTTTTTTTTGGAATTTTATACATGAGTATTGTATTTCTATTGTTTCTACCACTCATCTACTGTTTCTACCACTCCATCTAACTCCTCCTATGTCCCTACCTCCAATCTTTTTCTTTAACTATTATTGTTATAATCACACATGCAGAAGAAGGGATGGAAAGATTAAAAGAGCCACACTCTCCCTGCCCCCACATCCTACTGAGATAACTTGGTGTTGCTTTTATGTACACATTTAGGGCTGTCCACTTGGGATTAGATAACCTTGATAGGGGTTTGGCCTTGGAGCAAACAAATTTCCTCTCAGCTATTGATTGTCTGTGGCTCCTCATCTAGAGGTAGGGTCTTTTGAAATTTCCCCTATCTACAATGGCATGTCAATTGGTGGTGTCATTATTCAGGTCTTGCGTAGGTATCCATAGTTTTGAGATTTCATGAGTACTGTTTCCCTGTCATGTCTAGCTAGAAGGCACTATCTAGAAGCAGGGTGTCTTGGTCCTAATCTTTCAACTCTTCTTCTGCAATGTTCCTTAGATATAGGTTGTATTTTGACTTACATCACTTGGGACTGGGCACTCCTTGGTCCCTTATCCTCTGTTTGACCATTTGTGGATTTTCTGTAGTAGCCTCTGTGCTGATAATAGAAGTTTCTCTGATGAGGAGTGACAGTTGCACTTATCTTGTGGATATAAGCATCAGTATTCAGAATGAAGCTAGAGAAACAACATTGATTTAGGAAAGTAGCAGTAGTAGGTTCTCCTCTAGGACCTATAACCTCTCCAGCCACAGGCAATTGGCTAGGTTCATAGTATCACACATGGATTCTCTCCAATTCAGCTGGCTCTAAGTCTAATTGGATAGCTGTTAAGAGTTTTTTTTTTTTTTTTTTTTTTTTTTTTTGAGACGGGGTTTGGAATTAGCTCTTTAGACCAGTCTGGCCTTGAACTCACAGAGATCCATTTGCTTCTGCCTCCCAAGTGTTGGGATTAAAGGTGTTTGGCACCACTGCTAGGTTGAGATAAACTCTTATATAGGCCTGGTGGTCTTTAATTCTCTATGAAGCTAAGGAAGACCTTGAGTTCTGTATTCTCCTGCTTCTAATTTGAGAGTGTTGGGATTAAAACTATGAGCCACTAGATCTTGTAGTATGGTGTCGGGATCAAACCCAGAATTTTGTAAAAGCTATGCAGGCATCTTACCCATTGAGCTTCACCCACAGCCTCTGTAGACTTATTGGTTCAGGTTTGGCCCCAGTGAATTCCCTGAGTAGTTTTTGAGGTTCTCCTTTGCCTTTCCCTTTACAGTAGAGCGTGGGAGGTTGGCTTACCCTTGTTCACATGGTTCATGCGTTGGGCCATGGCGTCCACTCATAGACTCTTTGTATTTCCCAGTGTATCTCCCAGAGTGCATTCTGTTTATTGTTTAGATGCTGTTTTGTCTTTTGCACTAAAGCTCTAGCCTTTTAAATCCCACCTCCCTGCTATGCCGCATCTTACAACTTTTTCCTTCATCCCACTTAAACCTAATGGATGTTTGTTAACCTGATGGCAGGTCTTGGGTATGAAAGGGTCCACCCAGAGTCCCAACATCATGAAGGGTAGTTTCTGTATTCTGTGTCTTTGAAGAAGTGTTGGGGTGGGGGACTTCAGGGAAATGTCTTTTAAAGCACCTGAGGTGGGCTGAGTCATCTGCAGACAGGTGCCACAGCCTCTCCCACTGTGCTCTGCCAGTCGGGGCAAAGATTGTCTCACAAGCAACAGACCTGCTCAGGATGAGGCCGACTAGGAATTTGAAACCAAGAATCCCCTGGTTCTCCCCACTCCCTGGTTTTCCTGCCCACTTGTGCTTACTCATTTCTAACAATCTTATTTCAAGGCCTGAACTTGGGGCTGGGTGTCATCACACTAAGACTTTGTCTTTTTCTGGGGAATCTCCACTCAGTGCTAAAACCTGGGTCTTGGGAAGGGAAGACAATGCCCTTCCCATTTCCTCAGTGACAGCTCTGGTTGAGGCTTGCATAGTGGAGGAAGCTGAGCCCCAGATCACTCCCCGACTCCCTCTGGACAGGGGTTGGTGTTGGTGACAGAAGGAGAGAGCCAGGAAGCTGGGATGGAGTGGGGACACTGTAGCTAGGGGTAGTGGGATGTCCCAGGCCTTAAGGGACACAGTAGACCCTGAAGCAAGTGGGACTGACTACAGCTGACAGAGTATAGCTACTACTCTGTTTCTCTTGGGTCATTGACAATGGGGGAGAGTTCACTTATAACTATTAAGAAGATAACGTAGAGACTGTGGAACTTCTTAAATGTGCTCCTCCCCGAGGTGGTCTTCCACAGCTCAGTACTGATAGCAGAGTCACCTCAATTTTCACTGTTGGAGGATATCTATGAAGGAAATCCCTTCTCTCATTACAATGACCTAAACACACACACACACACACACACACACACCACACACACACACACCCAGAAATGCCTTATAGTCTGGTTGACTGCTATCTGGATTACACAGCACAAGCTCCGGTGGCTGGGGCCTCATCGGAGCCCTAACTGAAGCTACTTCCCAGCTTGAGGGAAAAGTGTAATGATTTGTGAACAGCTGCTTGAATGTGATACAGTCACCACCAACTTCTGCAGCAGTAGCTCTCCCCTTCAGCCTCCACATGAAACTCATTTAGACTATTTTCCCCTCATATCTCGAAACAACAAATACAATAATAACCTTCTAGTATGTGGAATCCAGACTGAAGTATCTGAAACTGGTCCACTACAGAATCAGCCGTTGTCCACTGCTCATCAGGGACCCTCACAGCCGCAGACCACCATGTCCTCTTTGGAGGAAATGTCTGGGTTCCAGGCAAGTGAGGCAGGGCCTCAAAGAAGAACTGGTCAGGCATAGGGTTGAACTTCAGCCAGTCTGACTCAACAGCTGCTGCTGTCTCCCCAGCATTGCGCTATCAATTCCCAGACACCCTATTCTCAGGCTGTGTCTGGTTTCTCCAATATAAAAAGCATTCTGTTTATTAACTCACGAAGAAGCAAAATAATGAGACATGTTGTGAGTGTTGAATGACGACAGGCCTGGAGTTCTTATCAGCTCCCTCTCCACCCACAGGCTTGGCACTCCAAAGCTCACACTCAGTGCCATGCTCTGCCCACCCACCCAGCTCACTGTGGACCAGTGGCTGAAGTCCTCAGATGATTTCCTGCCAGTGTCTGCACAGAACTCACACTCCTCTGTTTTCTCTGTGTTTCATTTCTACACCATGACACAGCCAAACCCGATTCTTCTGGGATCCATTCCAAAGCAGGGAGAGTAGCCAGAATGAGAGAAAAAAAATATAGTGGATCCATTTTTAAGAATGGGCAGTGTTAGTTCTTATGGAGGGCCAGCTCTTGTGACTGCAGGGCTGAAGAACACACTTCGGAGGCATGACAAGGTGAAGATGCTTGTGTCTATAAGACAACTTGGGTTTTAACGGCAAAAGTACAAGGCTCCATATGTCTTTGTCTATATAAAATTAGGAAAATGAAAATTAGACAATACAGTCTGTACTAGAGAAAGGGCTTGTTCAAGGAAGATGGGTGTGTATCTGGAGGTTGGAGGCCAGGGTTGTTTTGTTAAACAAATTCTGGCCTGGCTGGAAACATCAAGTGGACAGGAGGTAAAGAAGTGGGCTAATGACTAACTAACTGCTCCTCTGGTGACCTCTGGGCTCAGAGCTGTCATTCTTTCAAACTCACTTATGCGACTTATGACGACGCAAGCTGCAGAGGGAAAAAAAAAAAAAAAAAAAAAACAAGCAACAGCAGCACTGTTGCTGCAGTTTCTGACCCTTAAAACTGTCTGACTAACTCCCATTTCCTAACTCCTGACTATGGAGAAAGACTGACATGACTCTCACTTGGGTGTTCCTGTCCCTGTGGAAGAGCAGGGGCATCTAGGCCTCTTCACTGACACACATCCCCATCGCTTGCTTTCCTCCTCTTCAGAAGCTGCTCCTGGCCCTCTTGCTGTCTCATGAGACATAACCATCCCAGGATTCCCACCAGTGTTACACTGCTACCAATCTGCTGACCCCCCTTCTAGACATTCAAAGTCATTTCTGCCTCTCAAATACCAGTTTACCACTCCAGACCAATACTGATAATCTGTAAGCCAAGAGCCACACACCCAGTGAGAAGACAAGACAACCTCCCTGAGCCCTAGATACTGGTACATGTAATTACGACCCCTTGACTCACAGTCACGGACTGCCCTCAATTTTCAATCACCGTACTGCATTCTGAACGTACTTTCCTGGTTGTTTTTGTTTCTCACATTGATGTCAAATGTCAACCATCACTATTAGCACTTTATATTCATTGCCAATATTAAACACATTGCCTTTTTATCCTCAGTGTCTCAATAGTGTGTTTATTGCTATATTCTATTTTCATCTACAAAGTTCACATTTGAAAGCAATCCGTTATCAAAAAAAGTGAAAAATTCCAGACAATGGTGACACACACTTTTAGTCCCAGCACTTGGGGAGGCAGGTGGATCTCTGAGTTGGAGGCCAGCCTGGTCTACAGAGTGAGTTCCAGGACAATAAGGGCAACACAAAGAAACCCCCTCTCAGGCCTGAAGAGTTGGCTCAGCGGTTAAGAGCACCCACCGTTTGCTCTTTCAGAGGTCCTGAGTTCAATTCCTAGCAACCACATGGTGGCTCACCACCATCTATGATGGGATCTGATGCCCTCTTCTGGCACACAAGTGTACATGCAGATAGAACACATAAAGTAAATAAATTTAAGTGCTTTAAGGTTATGAACTTTGTGTTGACTTAGCTATCCTGGGTTCTTGCAACTCATAGACTGTGGATTGCACACACCAGGTAGGAGCTCTCTTAGGCAGAGTCTGTTGCACAGACAAATGCGTGGAGAGATGAATGGATACAGAGCCATCTTGCTGCAGAGGCATGTACTATCATTTCCATTCAGAAAATACAGCCTGGAACACAGTAGAGGAAGTGGATTTTGTGGGCACACAGGACAATTTCTGCTTTTATTTCTCAGAAAATATTTTGGAAGAAAATTTAAAAAGGGAAAACCCTCCACTAGATAGTACTGAGAGCTGTGGTGGTGGAGTGTATAGACCATGGAAAGTCAAGAGTTCAGTTATTTATTGACGCCATCTGTCTCTCTCATCACTTGCCTTTTATAATTATAGTGGGTTGTGTGTATATGTGTGTGTATGTTGTGTGTGTGTTGTGTTGAGGGATTAATCAGTTAAAAATGTGTGATAATTATATTAATTGTAATGGGTTTTAAAAAATGATGACAGCATAGACCTCACAGAGGATCAGGGATGATAAAGTACAAACTGCCAAGTGTTTCCTGGACTAAATGGGTGGCTCAATTCATCCCATTCAACGTCTCCTTCCGGTCTCTGTTGGATTCATACATTTGGAGACGGTTGATGGGCAAGAGGTGGGAGAAGGAAGCTGGTGGAAAGTGCTGTCTTAATCCCTAAGTCTCCTAGGAAATATGACTTGTCTGAACTTGATTATATAGCTTTAGAGAAATACCTTGTACATGACTAATATAGTTCTAGTCTCATAGAAACAGGAATTTCTTTAGACAGCCCTGGGGTCACAGCAAAAGCGACCAAGGAAGAGAGACTTTGGTTAAGGCATGTGTGAACTACATCACACACACACACACACACACACACACACACACACAACACACACAGAGAGAGAGAGAGAGACAGAGACAGAGACAGAGAGACAGAGACATACAGAGACAGAGAGAGGAGACATGCAGATACTTTGTGTCATAACGCCAAGTACTCACCCCCATGTTGATCCCTCAGGCTCATACAGGAGATACTTGTCAGCCATACTTGGCTTGTGGCTTTAAGTTGAACGAGCACTTTCCAGACACCCTGAATATTGTACTTTGCAAGAATTAACTTACTCATTAATAAGATCTTAGCCCCAGTACATAGTGTTCTCTATGAACAATGAGGCTGACAAAAAGGTCTTAAAAGTTGCCCAGGCTTAGCTAGGCATGGTAGTGCACTTCTTTAATTCCAGCACCCAGGAGGCAGAGGCAGGCAGACCTCTGTGGGTTTGAGGCCAGCCTAATCCACAAACGAGTTCCAGAACAGTCAGATTGGTCTTGAAAAACAAAACAAAAAGTAAAATGATAAATAAAATAGATAAGTTGCCACAGATTTGGTTTACACCACACAAGACACACACACACACCCCCACCACCACCAAATATAAAAAAAAATCCATTACAATTAATATAATTATCACACACTTTTAACTGGTTGAATCCTCAACACACACACAAAACCCATGGTGACGGATATCTTTATAAAAGGCAAATGATGAGAGGGAAAAATGGAGTCAATAAAAAACTCTTGACTTTCCATGTAAAGACCAAAAGCCACTTGTCATCACCTCTATGAGGAGAGAAGCAGCACTGGTCAAGCACCTGTTTGCTCGCCTTGCATACACTTTAAAAACTCAGCTTTTAACATGCTCACCGGGCAAGCATGGGGACTGTCACTCAGATCACTAGAGGCCACCCAGAAGCTACATGGGTATTGCAGCCCTCTTGTAATTGCAGGAGGAGGAGGACAGAAACAGGGATCCCCGGAGTAAACTGGTTAACTAGATTAGTCAAGAGCATAATCTCTGTGTTCAGTGAGAGACCCAGCTTCAACAATCAATCGAGAGTTATGGAGGAAGACTCACAGTCTTCCACATGCTCTTGAAGACATGCGTGTGTATAATGCATACCCACATAGGTACATACCACACACACATGCCTATACAACAAGAATCCTCAAGCTTAACAATTGGAAATGGAAAATGAAAAATGTACATAATAAAGGGAAGGACTCCTACATTTGGGAGGTGCTCCACACTTTCCTACTTCATCCTGTAGATGAAAGGGATCAAAAGGAAGGTCAACTGTACTGCACGATCACCCAGCAGCCATTCAGTATCTGCCCTTTGAGGTCTTCATTATAGTAAATGGGCTAAACATTGATGTCAGGGGCATTAGTGGCGAAAGTTGCCCTATGTACTTACAGATATGCACACACATTTAATGATTTACTTTTTAAGAATCAGTTTTAGGGGCTGGAGTGATGATTCAGTTGTTAAGAGCACTCTTTGCTCTTCCAGAGAACCCAGGTTCAATTCCCAGCACCTACATGGCAGCTCATAACTGTCTGTAACTCCAGTTACAGAGAATCTGACACTCTCACACAGACATACATGTAAGCAAAACACCAATAACATAAAAATAAATAAATATTTAAGAAAAAAACAATCAGCTTTAAATATATTTGGAGCAAGAGTTGTGTGTGTGTGTGTGGGGGGGGGCTGGGAGCAGAAGAGGATGTGAGCACAGGAGAGAGAACAGCTGTTGATTAAGTCAAGGTCAGAAGCAGCATTAAAGTCCTCAGAAAGTCCACACTGTTGGTGATTGCATGTTTCAGGACATGTGTGGGCCAGATATACATGGGGATCATGTTCTGACTTTCCTGAACAGCAGTCCCCATGAAGGAGACCCCCAAAGAATGCTGTATGTACAGATTTGGAAAGTCTGGCTTCCGTGTATTCCAGGACACACTTCTAGTTTCCATGGAGGAGTGTCCACACGTCTCCTTATTCTTGCTTAAGACATCCTAAGTCTTAGGTGGACGAAGACTTTCCTGAGTGGTGATTGGCTGAAGTAGCTGTCAGACCTGCAGTGAGAGGAATACCTTTGCTGCTAGACTCACTTAGGAAGGCAAAGACCTCCTGAACTTTTCTCTCCTTAAAGCGAGTTCTCTCTTTTGACAGAAATTTTTTTTTTTTTTTTTTTTTTTTTGGAAACCTGAAGGAATGTTTTTGGAGGCTACAAGTCCCAGGGGATGAATGGCTTAAAAACAGAAAACCCCCATCTGTCTATTCTAAAGGGGAGAAATTCAAAACCAGGCTATCTGCAAGGAAGGATTTCAGGCCTGTTTCCCTGGCTTGAAGACACCCGTCTTGACGTTCACATCTGTTCCTCTTGTATCTTCACATCGTCTTTCTCTGTATGGGTTGGTGGGTCTGAATTTCCCATTCTTATAAGAACACCAGTCTTACTGAGTTGATGTTCACAGTCTGTAGAAGAAGGGCTAACACTTTAATACCTCAGTTAGGGATGTAGTGGGGAAGACACAATTCCATTTATAAAAGCAACGAGAAAGAAGAACGAAGACTTGAAGAGACACCATTTTAAAGGAATGGAAAGCGTGCAGAGTTGACATTCTTGTGTTTAGCCTCAGAGCCCTGGAAATTCCCTGTATCTGGCTTTCTCCGATTCTCAGAATTTCATCCCACTAAAAAAAGAGACATCTAAGTACATTCCAGGCATTTCTGATGACACAACCACCCACTGGCACGCTTCACAATGTGCTAACCAGATCTTTACTTAAAGTGACTTGGCAGACTTGTTAAAACAAGATCTACGCGTGGCTACTACTTATCCTTCTGCATAAGTGAATCTGATACTCCAGACACTGGAAAAAAAAATCACAATATTTGAAGCACCATCTCCTTAGGTTGGAGACTTGTTTCCTTCCTGCTGCTATAATAAAACCTTCCTTGTGGTCTTCCAAATTTTTGAGGACTACTGCTATCTTAACTCATGCACTAGATACAGTGCTAAGCCCACGATTCTCCTTCGAGTAGAATGGACTTCTGGGTGGGAGAAGGGATTCTCATATATTCAAGAAAGACAGTTTAAAGTGGAGAGGAAAGACCTAGGTGCTCCGAGACGGTGTGGTGATGGGAGACCTGCTCTTTTCGGGCAGAATCGTTGCTTGTGGTTGGTCAAACATGGAGACTGATTGCTTCCTGTGTGGTGCCAATCGCTGCATAGCTTTCATTATTTCATGCCGTTGGGAGGTGGAGGCCAGAATGCAGGCAGCAGGATGCCTAAGCTGAAGGAACGGGTATAAGTCTACTTCTCATCACTCTAAGGAACTGTGCAGGATGGCTAAGTGTCACGAAAAGAGTTCTATTTAGCTCCTAGTCTGGGAGACGCTAAAGGTCCAGGCAGCACGGAACAGGTTCTTCGGAGAGTCCCGTTTGGGTCCCTACGCGGTGGATGACATTCCTGGGAACATGTGAAAGAAAGGTCACATCTCGAAATAGGAAACCAAGAGAAGATCAGGGATTATTTGCTCTCATTAGAGATTCTTGTAAAATCTGAGGAAATTGCATGAGAGATTTCTTCATCTCTTCCAAAATCAGTGGCCCTAATGACCTGGTCACTGTTCTCCAGGCCCATTTCCTCACCACAGTCATCCTGAGGACCAAACTTTTAAAAAATACAAATCCTTAAACCACATCCAAACCACAGCATATGGCTGCAAAGCTTAAAGAATTAACCTGAGGAAAACCAACTAGGAAGATGTATGTACCAATTTCCAAACATATCAGTATAAGAGGACCCTTTTATGCTATTTAAAAATATTGAAGACTTTAAGGATAATGCTTTTATGTGGTGTACGTTTACTAAAATGTTAGTAAAGTAAAATCGAGATGTTTTGATGTGTTCAGTTAAAATAGCAATAACATACACTTTAACATAAACATCACTGGTCATGAAAATGTACTGTATCCTCCCCAAATGCAATTAAAAAAATGGGAATTATATTAAAGTTTCAGAAATGTACTTAGTGTCTGGCAAAAGAGAGGACAACTAGAACTTTCATCTACTTCCATGTTGAATCTGTTTCCATGTTGAATCTTCAGCTTTGGCTGAAGTGAATGAAGGGTCTGAGAACTGCAGTCAGGAAGGTAGGATCTTGGGAATCTCCACAAAAGAACCTAGACACTCAAGGGCTTCCCTGACCATGTCCTGAGATCTGTCGGATGGTTGGTTTCAGAATCTCATCACATACTGATCGGACTTCTTTTTCTGAATAGGCTTTCCAAACAATATTTCTTTTGTTTGTATTTTTGTTTTTTTCCAGACAAGGTTTCTCTGTGTAGCCCTGGCTATCCTGGAACTTGCTTTGTAGACCAGGGTGGCCTCAAACTCAAAGATCCATCTGCCTCTGCCTCCTGAGTGCTGGGATTGAAGGTGTATGCCACTACCCTACAGGATACTTCGGTGTTGGTGAGATAGCTCAGTAAGATCGTGCCATACAAGTGTGAGGACCTGAGTCTGTATATCCATGTAAAGCTGGGCACAGTAGGCATACATCTGTAATCCTAGCTCTCCTATGCAGAGACGGGAAGTAGAGTCAGGACAATCCCTGGAAGGTTATTGCCCAGCTAGTATCTGCAAACCATAAGGTTGCCCTCTGGCCTCAACACACACACATCTTGACTCACACACGTGAATACACACACATACCCACACCCACACACTCAACTATAAAAAGGAGTCTTAAACATCAGACTTTTAGTTCATAATCTAACATTAAAAATATTGACCATGCCGGGCAGTGGTGGCACATACCTTTAATCCCAGCACTTGGGAGGCAGAGGCCGGTGGATTTCTGAGTTCGAGGCCAGCCTGGTCTACAGAGTGAGTTCCAGGACAGCCAGGGCTACATAGAAAAACCCTGTCTCGAAAAAACAAAAAAAAAAAAAAAGACGCATCTGGGTTTAACTCTGTGAATTAGAGACTAGCCTGGTGACCATAGTGAATTCCAGGATGGCCAGAGCTGCATTATGAGATGCTGTCTTACAAAACAAAACAAAATGAACAAAACACCCCCAACCCCAAAGACTGATCACACTTACTCCAAAGTCTAAACTTTTTCCTCATATTTGAGAAATTATATTTGATATGAAAACTTGTACTTTTCACTTTGCTTTAGGGAGAAAGTCCTTTAAAAATACATGAGAAACCAACACTACTACTCAGTACCTGTACTGAAACAAACAGTACTACTCAGCAGTGGCTGTTCTAGTCCTGACAACTTGACATCTACTATGTACTCATCTGAATCATATACATATCACAGATCATGGCCACAGGCAACGGAGCACGTTCTGAGAATTCGTTAAATTTTGGATTGCGTGTTTTTCTTGGTCGTTAGAGGAAATTTGTCACATGTCATGCTGACTGTCGGAAATGTAGAGGAAGATAACAGAAGCTGTACGTCACTCAGCAGTTTCCTAAACAGAGGCGTCTGACTCGGTGTGACCACATGTGACTGGCCCTGGAAACCTTCCATGGGCCAAAGACACAACTTTACCTTCAAGTCAGGATGAAATCCAGCATGATGTGAATCCACAGGGCCATGATTTCTGTAATCCTGGACCCTGAGGACAGAAAGAAAACACTCTCTCATGCTCTCCCTGCATCTCAGGATGCTCTGGACCACAGGCAAATTCTCTAAGCCCCAACTTCTGTAATCCCCTTTGCCAGCTTTCGACGGTTCCTTGCCCAGCATCCCTCACTGTCCTTGCTCCTCTTCACTTGGCCACAATTTCTCTCCTAGAGGATTCTCATTTCAGCAGCTTTTTCTTGTATCTCACCATTCAAACTTGTGACTGACCTAGTATCCAACGAGCTGACTATCCCACGAGCACCCAGCCTTCATACTTTAAGCACACATCTCCTGGGCCCTACTTCCTCCTTATCTTCCGTTCTGAGTACAGAGATGTAGAATCAGTTCCTGCTCCCCCAAAACTCCTTACCCAGGGACATTTGCATCTTCAGAAGGAGGTAAAATTGATGGTCTTTTGCCTAAGTGTCAGAAAGGGAAGTGGGTACACTCAGGTGCTGTGAGCAGAAATGCTGGGGACTGGGGAGATGGCCTTGTGACGACGTCTCTTACTCCTGCAGTTACTTTAAGCTACTTAGGTTGAGAAAGGAGGGTCACACTCTGACACACCTCTTTGCATCACTGATATGTAGTGTGCCAAAAACATTTTTGGCATTGTTTGCATTTTGGCGTTGTCTGCTACTGGGAGCCATAGAAAAAAAAATCTGGAGGTCTCAGAGGAGCTACCCAACCTCAGAAGGGAGTTTGTCTAGTTAATGTTAATCAATATCCTTTTACAATGATCAAGTAACAGTGGACTTATGTACTTGCTGGCAAAGAATAATGGTCTTTCCCTACAGCAAGCTATTTAATACAGAGGATATCAGGCTGAGCTTGTCCACCAACTCTTCTCTGTAGCTTGCTTTTCCTTGGGAATGGTTCCATTCCTTAGTTTTCTTCCTGGGTTTATGTCTCTGAAGTGTTATACAATTCAATCCTAAGATGGATACTCCTCTAATTCTACATAGGATGGAGTTGGTCACTGTCTGAGTGAACACATCAGCAGACTTATGTGAGGCTAGATTCTGATGGAGAAGGACTACCTGTTTTCTGGGTTGGCATAGATTTGTACTATGACTTGTGAAAGGTATTATAAATCTCTGTTAGTCCCTGCAGAAGGCCTCATATGCTAGTCAGAGGCTACAAAAGATATTTCAATTTTTCTCAGTTTTAGGTGCCCCTTTAAAAAGCCCTGTGGGTCACAGAGGAGAAAGTACTATGTTGACTTGCTGAGAGAAGTTTAAATAAATATAATTATTAGATTGCATGCACAGAAGCAGCATTCCACAGAATAGGAATAATAGGAATTGATGATACAATGTGGCTTATCTTAAAGTATTAACACACACACACATTTTGTGGAGCAATAGAGGAAAATCTTTTTCAAAGAGCACATAATCTTAGGAAAAAACAGAGTGACAAGTTCCTGTCCATGTTTAGCTTTGCGACTTGTGGTTTATTCAGTCATTTTCTCTTTCTACACTTGGCTTCTGAAATAGCTTTCCTTCCTGAAGTGGCTTGTTTCCCTCTTACATTCCACCGGATATTAATACTTCTGAGTCCTGGCCCTCTCTGCAATGTTCCTGGTCCTCACACTTCCTATTGAGAAACTGCTGCTCACACTGAGAATATCCTGCTTGGTCACTGAGTTGACTGTTCTTAGCAGCAATTCTCAAGAGAGTGGGCTGGTGGCTGCCTGGGCTCTGGCAGCTCTGAAATTTGTCAGATTCAGATCATTCACTGATTATGGGCTTGCGTTAGTCACCAGAGGTGGCTCTGTTAAGGAAGTACCACGAGTAGGCAAGGGCTAGGCTGGATACAATTCTGTTGGCAGTCCTGAGGCTCTACACCAGGTTAGGAGTCAAACATCTTCTGGGAGCCCTGACGATCAGTGATGCATTGTGGCATTGAACAGAAACAATCACCAATAAAATGAAATTTGAGGTAATGACCCAAGGGGATTTTTTCATTAAACTCTGCCTTACAAAGCTTTGTTAGTGCAAGAAAATGTAAGCCATTTCTCCAGGGCTCATAATGTCAAGGGCTATTTGAAGGAGAGAGTTGGTTCCGAACTGGGGAAAAGTTTGAGAAGAGTGTCTAGGACTCAACTACTAACTCTGTAGCTCTCTCATTTATTATGGTGTAACAAACTATCTTAAAATTCAGGGTCTTAAAATGAAAACCATCTTACTGTGTATGATTCAGGCTGTGTTCTGTGTGGGTGACTCATCTCAGCCTACACAGTGTTGACTGGGCCATCATCTGGAAGACATGGACTGACCTAGCTTTTCCAAGTGCCTCTCTCCACTGTAGAATCTCTCACCAATTCAGTGGTTGTATTTATACCAGGGTGGCAGAGTCTCCAAACTTCTTAACATCCTTGCAAGGTCCAAGGAGTCATGCAGTTTTCTTCACCCATATTCTACTGAGGAATGTAAAATGCAAGAGCAGCTCAGAACCTCACAGAGCAGAACACATCCCACTGCCTTGCAGCTGCAACAGGCCTTGCTGGTACCTGTGCTTTGCTGTTCATTGTTTTGAGACACTGCTTTAGTGCTTGCTCCTACTGCAATGAGCTCCTACATGCTCATTGAACACACTAATATTAGATCATTACCTCTTGTCTTTCTAAAATGGATTCCAAAGTGTTATCAGCTGTAAAATACACACAGTTCTAGCTGCTCTTAAAAAAAAAAAAAAAAAAAAAAAAAAAAAAGGCTGCCGAGTTGAGTAAGCTGCAACATGGCATCATTTATTAAAACTAATTTTCAGAAGAAACAACATATTGGAGTTAATGCAAAATGGCAATTATTCAATATACAGTTCAGCAGAGTTCTAAGTAACCAAACATATAGGAGCAAAGACCTGGTCGTTCTTTTTTTTTTTTTTTTTTTTTTTCTTGGAAATTTTTTATTGGAAATTTTTTTTACATTTCAGATGTTCTCTCCTTACCCCATTTCCCCCCCTCCCAGGAACTCACTATCCCTTCCCCCCTCCTCCTGCCTCCACGTTGGTGTACCTCCACCCACCCTCCCCCGTACCTCACCTCCCCACCCTTGAGCTGGTCGTTCTTCTGAATAATGATTTAACTGTGTCCTGCAGTCTACTGCTTCTCCTTCTCTAGCCATCGCAGAGCTGGCCATTGCAAAGTACCAGTTCTCCCCCTCCAACCCTCACATGAAACCATGGAGCAAAGAACCCTGTGGTAATAAAGAGAAGAAATGAGCATTTGTAGATTAAATAGCAAAGCTACCCTCTGCTGGGAATAGGTGTCTGTCTAGGAGTACTCTGGTGTCTGTCTAGGAGTACTCTGCCACTCAGCTCTTCCAGTGTATCCGACCCTGTGTTGGCCCCTTCAGTTTACTTACTGAATGTTTTCCACAGAATTAGCCCTTAGCATTTTCAATGGCTTCCTGGGAGATGTGATGTCCAGAAATGCACTACATCAAGAATGCAGGGGTCACCATATTGTCCTATGTTTACCATGTCTCTGTTATCTATCATAGAATGTGGCAGATGATGAGAATACAGTGGTCAAAACCATGCATATGGGGCTTTGGGTCAGTAGGAGAGTGCTCATCTAGTGTACTTAAGGTGGCTCTGATCCCAAACAGAGCAAAACACAGGAAAGCAAACACAGTGATGGCAGTGGAGCCTGTCTTTGAGCACCACAGTCTCACGAAGGAGGTAGGTACTGTAAAGCAAACTTTTTTTTTTTTTGTTGTTTTGTTTTGTTTTGTGTGGGACTGCGTAAGGGTATCCTGGTTCTTGGCTGGGTGGGCATGGGCCTAGAACCCCAAGACTCCAAGGGAGAAACGGCAGGAGTTCGGCCACGTCCCCAGAACTCAGGGTCCTAACAAGCAGTCCAATCTCCATAGACCTACATTTTTCAGTCACGAAGGCCATTACAGCCCCTCCCAAAGTGCACCGGTAGAGGGTGTAACTACAGGCCTCAGGCCCTAGAGATTTACATACTAATGAAGGTCAGAGGGTGGAGCCAATTAAGCATTGCCCCAGAACCTCCCCCTTTCTCCCTCCCTACTTAACCCAGGTCTGCCCTGGACCTGAGTTTGGGGGCCATGACAATAAAGCCTTTTGGAACCAAGGACTTCTTCGTATCATTGGGCCTGCTGGGTCTGCCGGGCCTGCCGCCGAAGCTTCCAGCCACTGGAACCTGGGACCTTCCTCCGGTAGGAGAGATAGGCTGCCTGGAGGCTTCCAGGCAGACTCCACGGCGCAGGTCCCAGGCCACTGCCGCCTGGGCCTGGGGCCTGCTGCTGCGGCCCCCGGTTTTATCCACAGTTTTGTTTGTTTGTTTTTTTGAGACAGGGTTTCTCTGTGTAGCCCTGGCTGTCCTGGAACTCACTCTGTAGATCAGCCTGGCCTCGAACTCAGAAATCCACCTGCCTCTGCCTCCCAAGTGCTGGGATTAAGGCCGTGCGCCACCACCGCTCAGCTGTAAAGCAAACATTTTAACCAGGAAATCCTGTAATCATTACAGGGGAGTAAAGGAGACAGCGAGTGATAACAGGACAGACCTGTTTATATACAGATGCTACGGAAGGCATTCTGGAAGGGAACGTTTAGTGGAGAGTATCTGGAAGAGTGAGCTACGCAGTGACAGGACGGGTTCTCTGAAAGGGGTGGAGTCAGCAAGTGCGCAGGTGCAGTAGACTGAGCGTGGCACGTTCTCAGGACTCAGAGAGGTTGGGATGTCCAGAGCACAGTGAGCAAATGTCTTTAGAATATTATAAACATGTGTAAAGATCCTTAATGAAGGAAACTAAGACGACTATAGCAAAAACAATTTTACAAGCATAGCAACAATAATTTTGGAAGAAAAAAATGTGTGTGCTTGAAGTACATAAAGCACACGTGTGTGTGTGTGTGTGTGTGTGTGTGTGTGTGTGTGTGTTTCTTCCTGGCTGGATGCTTAAAATGGTTCTTAAATTTATAATATTATTAATTAAGTCAACACATTTTTTCTTTCTTCCTTCTTTTATTATATGTATTATTATTATTACTATTTTAACTTTTTATTGATTTTTTTTTTTTTTTGAAATTTGACATCATGCATCTCAGTCCCACTCACTCCCTGTCTCCTCATATCTGCTCTTTGCTCTTGCAACCTCCCCCCAAAGTAAAACACACATACACACACATACACACACATACACACACACTCAAGTAAAGCCTAGAAAAACGTCTTATTGTAGAAGCTGTATTATGTCACTGTGTGTTTTCTGTCCACACATCTTCACTTGCAAATGCTCATTGCAATGAGTCCTTGGTCTGGTTCGAGGTCTCTGGCTTCTGTGACACCATCAATACTGGATCCTCACTGGGACTCCTCCTGGTTATCCTGTTGTCGCTTGCACCACCAGGGCAAGCTCTGGAGCACTGCTCCATCGAGACCACCCAATGCCACTATTTGTTATTTATTTTTGCGATGGAGTCTTGCTCTATTTTTAAGGCTGGCCTTGAACTTGAAATCTCTTGCCTCAGTGTCCCAAATACTAGGGGTCATAGGTAAATATTGATGCACCCATCTAAGTCAATATTTTTTAAGTATGAAAATGAAGTAATCATTCAAAGGAAAATGTTTTAAATAATCAGTGTGGAGATTTGTCATTTTAATTATGTTCTTTTGTAAGATTTATTTGTGTGTGTGTGTGTGTACCTGACTGAATCCCACGTGTGTGTGGGTGTCTGTCAAGCTAGAAGAAGCCATGGGATCACTTGGTGCTGCTTGTAAGCTGCCAAACATGAGTGCTGGGAAGTCAACTCAGGTTTTCTGGAAGAACAGCAAGTGCCCCAATTATACTCTTTTTTTAAAAGTTGAATGGAGTAAGGATGTGTATACTTACAGCACTCATTTTGTTTACAAACCAAATTTATGAACTAAATATAAACCATGCATATAGACCAATGAAATGAAAGTTATCGACATTAACTTAAAGTAATGGGTGGTGACATTTGCTGTAGTTAGATTTTTGGTGTTGGATTTAATTGTAGACAATGTACCACTGCATTTCCCAGTACTTTTTGCAAAGGCAGGCCTTCTTTTGAATTATTTTTGTTACCACCATTGTTGCTTTTCTTCTTTAAAAGAAAAACCCTTCTTAGCCGGGCAGTGGTGGCGCACGCCTATAGTCCCAGCACTTGGGAGGCAGAGACAGGCGGATTTCTGAGTTCAAGGCCAGCCTGGTCTACAGAGTGAGTTCCAGGACAGCCAGAGCTACACAGAGAAACCCTGTCTCGAAAAAAAACCAAAAAAAAAAAAAAGAAAAACTCTTCTTTTAATAATAGATCCATCATTTTGAAAGACCAATTAGTATGTGTTAAGGTACAATATTGATATTCAACAACCCAATTTAGCAAAAACCCCATTAGTTCTCACTACTGTATTTACTGTTAATCTCACCGAGTGTTCATACTTCACAAGACTGCCTGTGATTCTGTGGCAGTCTTTGTAGTTTCACATGTCTCTTCCACCACCTCTCTCTTGAGGTGACTGCAAACCACAGAGTGTATGTTGTGGAGTTTTGATTTTCTTGGTGTTAATGTAAGTCTCTAAAGCTGCACGGGGTACTTGAAAGAAAAGATGTAGTCCAAAGATGCTAACATGTACTTTTATTACTTAACTGGCATCATCAATACGAAAGCACGACGGTCAACAGTTTCTTTATCCCTTCCTCTCTGAATCAAGAGGTGACTAGAGGCTTAATGAGCTAGTTGTCCAACAAAATGCAGTTTATATGTGCAAGACTAACTCACACTACTTCTGTGGAGCTTCCACCTGAATCTCTTGGAATGCAGCCTCATAAATAATTCCTACCCAGAGAAGGGCAGGCGATTGACTGCTCCCGCTGGGCTCCCAGCCAATGGTCAGCCTCAAGTACCAGCCACAAGTGCCTCAATTTACAAGAACAGAAGCAACAGGAATTACCTAACTGAGCCCATTCAACCTGCAGAACATGAAGCATAGCTATAAGCCGTAGCTTCATTTCACTAACCATGGAACAGTTTGTCATGTAGCAATAAGATCAAGATCAAGTGTCCTGACTTGTGCAAGACACTTTAGGGATAAACCTCACCACAGGAGTCAAAAGGATAGAAGCCTCATTTGACTTCTTTCTTAAATGCTAAATCCAGTGCTTCGGTACACGCTGTTGGTCTAGAAGGTTATCCCTTGACTCCATAAGCTAAAAGAGCTTGCGTTTACTCAAAAGAGTGATGCAGCCCAACAACTACCAAATGTTCCTCAACTAAGTGATGGCCGTGCCCTATACTGTTTTGACTTTCTCTCCATATTGCATCACCTATCTTTGCTCCCGATTGTAGTTTGATCTGAAATGTCCTGCGTTACAGAATATTTGATCACAGTGTGAACCCCAAGATTGTGTTATTTACTGAAATACTTGTTTCTAGTTGTGGTGTGTCTCAGTCTTAGCACACACCTTTAATCCTTCTAGCTGGAAGACACACATGCTCTGAGTTCATACTTTTAATTCCCCACAATGAAGGTAAAGTTAGTTTGAAAGTGATGTCTAATCAAGTGGCAGACAAAGTGATGAATCTGAGAAAGATTTGACAGAAAAGGATTTGCTCAACTGTCATGAGAAGGGAGAGAAAAGGGAAGGTACTTGAGAGGCAGTGCAGAAAAAGAAAAAAAGGCAGTTTTACTGGGAGAGTTATAGAGACTGATTGAAAAGAGAACAAGCTAGACACAGGTGAGGACAGAATGAGTCAGAGAGTGAGAAGGGGCCAGATGATTAGAACATATCACCAAAGTTAGTATGAATTGCTAATTCGGGAGAGGCTGAGAGAGAGAAGCAGCTAGATTGAATCAGTTAAGTTGGAGAAGAGTTGGAGCCAGGACAGCTGAATTGAACCAGCCAGCCAGAACTCAGAAAGGACTAGAGAGGGTGAATGTATTCAGCAGTAAGCCTCAGAGGCTGAAAACATTCTAGGCCGAGATTAGATTATACTGAGGCTAGAAGCTTCCAGGACTAGGCCTAGGTTAGCAGACAGAGGCAAAAGCCTTCCAGACTACAATTATTACAGGAAAATAAAAGTTACCTTTACAGTCCTGCAAAGGCTTGTTTGCCAGTTGGCAGGATTTAGGAGAAACACTTGATCCTGAGTACCTAGGCCATGGGTTAATACCCTCCTAGATTATTGGACTGTGAAGGAAAACTAGAGACCTGTTGGAGCCACTCTCTGAGGATATGACCTGGATATCTGGCCCCTTCTACAATCTTTTTTGCTTCTTGTCCTCATGAGGTGAGAACTGTGTTTCACTGTATCTTCTGGATCACAACACACACTCCGACTAACCATAAACCCCAAACAATGTAGCTAATGAAACCTGAACCCACAGCTAGCCAAACAACCCTTTTCTCCTTTACATTGTTTCTCTCAGGTGTTTGGCCTATTAAAAATATGTGACACTATCTGCGTGAGTGGAGACCAGCCTGATCTACATAGTGAGTTTAAGGACAGCCAGAGCTATATAGTAAGACTGTGTCCCCCTTACCCCCCAAAATATCAGACAGAAGGGAGAGGATCATTTATTTAATGTGTCTAAGACAAATTGCAAACATATGCTAAGTGTTCAGAGTGATGTGCTTTAACGCACAAATAAACTCATCAAATCCTCAAAACAGATTTAGTATTGGAATTTGAAAAAACAAATTCCACTTTCTTTATACACTGAGTGAACATTTGACCAGGTGTGTGGGTTTCCTTGTATACATTCTGTTCTCCGTTGGACACTAAGTATCCTCAAGTTATCTCACAAACCGTGTGAGAACGTGTTAGGGGCTCAGTTCCACAAGTCTGTACCTCCACTATAGACCTCAATCGTGAGTCCTGGGTTTTCAACTGTGTCTGACTGACCAACTAAATACCAACCCCTATGGTCTCCTTTATGAGTTGAATCACTGGCTAGAACAGCTTTTAGAACATAGGGGTACTCTTTTTTCTTTTCCAGTTTCTGGACCAGGCTGGCCTCGAACTCAGAAATCTGCCTGCCTGCCTGCCTCTGACTCCCAAGCCTGCGACTAGAAGCCTGCGCCACCACTGCCTGGCTCATAGGGGTACTCTTAGTTACCATCTGTTTTATTCCAGAGTGAATCATAGTATATACTGGCCTTAATGTCACCTGAACCTGGGGGGCTGAAGCAGAAACATTGTAAGTTAAAGGCCATTCTTCTACAGAATAAGACTTTTTTTTTTTTTTTTAAGGACATAGAGAAAGTAAATGAAGTGATACTTAGGGCATGGTCTAGAGAGTTCTGGACTCTGGAGCCTCTACCTTGTCTCCAGCATGGGAGATGGTCCCTAACCTAACCTTGGTGCCTCTAATTTTCATACATTTTTTTTCTTCTTTTCTCATCATATAGGCAATTTCAATAATTAACTTAACTATGCTCTCTCCCCTTCCCAGAGGATAAAAGTGGGGCTAATTTTTTTTTTTTTTTTTTTTTTTTTGGTTTTTCGAGACAGGGCTTCTCTGTGTAGCCCTGGCTGTCCTGGAACTCACTCTGTAGACCAGGCTGGCCTCGAACTCAGAAATCCACCTGCCTCTGCCTCCCAAGTGCTGGGATTAAAGGCGTGCGCCACCACTGCCTGGCGTGGGGCTAATTTTTAATTAGCTAATTTTTAAAACAGTTGTGTTTGTGTGGTGTGCATTGGTGTATGTGCAGGTATGTTACATGGAAGACAAAGAAGACTGTCAGGTATCTATCACTCTCAGCTTGTTCACAGGTTTTCAGCTAATCTGTTAGTCAGGAACTCCCAGCACCTCTTATCCCCTTCTGATTCTCACATCACTGGGGTCGCAGGCAAGGATGCTGCAATGGCCATTGGGATTGGAATTCCCATCCTCCTAATGGCTAGTGAGTGCACTTAACCCACTGTTTCACTTTCCAACTTCCTCCAGCTCCTAATCTTCTAATTGTAGCTTGAACTTCCTGGTGACTATCTTTCATAAATTGTCCTATCAAGAGTCACTTCAGTGGAATAAGAGCTGCGCCTAATGTAAGATTCCTGCCTGCAGTCCATTTCCTTATCCTTAGGCAATGTCAGATTCCTGCCAAGCAGCCCCAAAAGCTCTCTATATCTTCCCCTTTTTTATTACATAAACCAGACGGAGCCTGTCTTAGGTTGTTCTGACAAGAAGCCTGCCTTACTCATAGTGGAATATGCATTATCAAAAGCAATGCACTTCTGTCCTAGGTTGATAAGGCTCTGTGCAGAATCTTACCCATCCTTGGCCTGCCAGCCTGTTAAATTAATAACTCTGTCTGGGGGTGCATTTTCAGTTTCAAGTCACGTGCTTTGGCTGCCCACCTGTTGATGTAGTTTGAGACAAGCTTTAACATGATGAGCAGGAATAAAATTATTCCCAGAACAAATGGGGCTAGCATGATCAAGCTATATATGCCATCCCTGAGGTTTGATCGAAATGGAAATACTGACCTCAGGCCATGGATAATTTTATCGGTATTATCTGCAGCATCAAAGCTCAACAGAGCAGCATTCTTTAAATTCATAATCTCACTATGTAAAGTTAAAAGTTGACATTAGGCTAGAACAAAAAAGAAATTTCAGGCAGGAATCTAAATCTTAAGCTAGAACAAAGAAGTAGTCTTCAGGCATAAAAATGACTTTGGGCTAGGACAGGGAAGTTGGCTCAGATATGTTCCTGATAAGCCCTTAGAAATAGTGATCACAAGAGTGATCACAGGACTCTTGTTTATTGTCCTGAGTGTTCTTTGACTGTCTGGGTTTTTGTTTTGCTTGTTCTTTGACTATTTGTATCTATTATATTGCTAGTTCCTCAACCTAGAACTGACCTTAATACTTGCCTGTAATTTAAATGGTATAAAAGCAAAAAAGGAGGAAGAGGGATGGGATAGAGGATTAATGGGGAGGGGGATGGGGAAAGGGGAGAACATCTGAAATGTAAATAAATAAAATATCGAATTTAAAAAAAAGAAGATGAAGAAGAAAAAAAGAGAGATGCGCCTATCACCCAGAAAATTCCAAAGGGCTAGCAGCTTTGTGGCAGGAACCTGAGATGAGACCCAGAGAGCAGAAGGAAATATGTATTTTATTATTTCTGCTATCTAGTTCAGGAGCTCCGTGCCAGTGACCAATGGAAGAAAACAAACATACTTTTAAATTATGTGATAATTTATAAAGTGATAAATCAAAAAGGAAGAGCTAGGTGGTAGAGGGAGGGGATGAAGGAGGAGTCGGGGAAAGGAACTCCCTTTGTACAGTGGATGGCGGAGGTAAAGGGTGGGGACATGCCAGAAAAGACTGGAATTTTATAAACAAAATAATAAAAATAACATTTTATTATTATCTCCACTTTACAGGCAAGGAAACTGGGACACTAGGTTTTAAAAAGCAATTTAATTATGCTCTTCTCCACTTTCCAGAGGATAAAAGTGGGCTAATCTTTTAATTTAGTAAATAACCAGGTCACTGAGCAGGTAACTGGTATTGAAGCCCAGGATCTATTTGCCTGAAGGCTGGCAATGATAGCCACTGTGTTTCAGATGTCTATGTTGGGACACAGCATGGGTACAGTGGCCTACTGCAAATAGGGCCATTCCCCAATTTTTGATTTTCCAACTTACTGATATACATTTGGTCACTGGATGTGATGATTCATAATAAGAAATACATATCTGGTCTTTTCTTTATTTCCTGACATCTCTTCAAACACAGAGGGTCTCAGGAAAATAAGGTTCCTTTGTGTACGTTAATGAGGAAGGGCTATTAGATTGCCTGAGAAAGGGAGCTGGCTGCCAGTGGTTGATCTAGAGGATCAAAATTTCAGCTTATCCTCTGTGGAAAGGCTGGAGGTTGACTTGGCCAATAGTTCAATAAATCATGATGCATACATGATGATGCACTGTGCAAACAGGACAGGTTCAGAGAGCTTCTGGATGGGTGAACACATTCAAGAAGAGGAACAGAGGCACCAGCCTGCTCTAAGGACAGGAGACCCCTGTTCTAGATCCTTCCAGACTTCATGCTACAGTTTTTCTCTTGGTTGTTCTACTACTTCCTAGTTGTTGGCATTTTTTTTCTTTTTCTTTTTTCTTTTTCTTTTTCTTTTCTTCTTTTCTTTTCTTTTCCTTCTTTCTTTTCCTTCCTTCCTTCCTTCCTTCCTTCCTTCCTTCCTTCCTTCCTTCTTCTTTCCTTTCTTTCTTTCTTTCTTTCTTTTCTTTCTTCTTTTCTTTCTTTCTTTCTCTTCTTTCTTTTTCTTTTTTGGAGACAGGCTCTCACTATGTAGTCCCAGCTGGCCTGGAACTCACTATGTAGAGCAGGCAGACCTCATTCTTACAAAGATCTGCCTGTCTCTGTCTTCCAAGGGGTAGAATTAAGGGCTGTCAGGCATGCCACCAAACCCAGCCTCTCTCCTTTCTAACAATCCAGAGAAGGTAAGCAGGTGTTTCCTGAGGTTCTGTGAATGGTTCTAATAACTGACAAATCTGAGTGGAGCCCAGAGGGGACCTTCAGTTTATGACCCCTTGGTGACAGTACAGGTACAACCCTGGAACATTTGACTAACAAGTCTTGTGAGACTGGCTACTCCCTCGTGGAGCCGATGCTAACTGGGTTAAGTTAGGACTTGAACTGAATACCGGTTAAAATATTGGGAGTGGGAGTAACTTACACTCATTTCGTGGCCTGAAGTGTCACTATAATCATGGAGAAAGTCACTCCTCTGCAAGCCCTTCACCTCTGCCTTCCACTATGCAAAGGGAATTCCTTTCCCCAACTCCTTCGCGCCCCTCCTTCCCCGATCGCTCGCTCGCGGCACAGGACTAATGCTGAATGGTACTCCATCTTCCCGGAAATCCTGTTTATGTGAAGGATCCCTTTATCCAACCTGTGGTTTGCTCTCAAGAAGCAAGGCACAAAGCAGCCAACTCCTTTCTCTCAGGTCTGTCTTCCCTACCATCCCTTCCTCCCAAATGCAGCCTCTAGGTTGTTCTGTTTGAATTAGAATAACGTTCTTTAAAAAAAAAAAAAAAAAAACCCACCAAGTTACCACTGAGACCTCTCCATGGGAACTGCCTCTTTAGAACATTTTAAAGTGAAAATCCCTATTTAATCAAATGACTCAAAACCAACAGTGAAAACTATGCTTTGATGTACGTCAGGATAAAGTGAGGTCAGTTCCCGTTTCACTTTTTACTGTACTTATGCAAATCGTTCTCTAGTGGGCACTAAGCTGTTTCCTAGGGCCAGAAAGCATGAGTCATTTCAGTTCTTAGTGGTGCATTTTGTGAAATCCTGTCCACTCAAAACCACGCTGCCTCTGAGCCATCAGCTCCGAGTTCTCTCTGGCTGCGGCGTTCGAAATGCTTGTGCTGACTTTCATAGCTGTTCACGTACCGGCAGTGTTTCAGTCTTCATACTAGCTTTCTGTTACTTTAGACTAGCTTTTGGAATGTTGGTTTAATTTTTTTTTTTTCAAGACAGGATTTCTCTGTGTAACCCTGGCTGTCCTGGAACTCACTCTGTACACCAGGCTGGTCTCGAACTCAGAAATCCGCCTGCCTCTGCCTCCCAAGTGCTGGGATTAAAGGCGTGCGCCACCACTGCCCGGCTTTAATCTTTTTAATAAAAGAATTTGTCATTTATCTTGAGTAATATTGTATTTATCTATTTGTGTGTGTGTGTTGTTGTACATACATGTTTGTGTGTGTGTGTGTGTGTGCGTGCGTGCATGAGCAAATACATAGAGGCCAGAGGCGGACATCATGTGTCTTCCTCACTTACTCTACATTTTATTTTTGAGACAGGAGCTTTCCCGGAACCTGGAGCTCACCAATGAGTCTTGGATCCACCTATTCCTGCCTCCCAGCAGATTCAAACTGCTGTGTCTGACGTTTACATAGACGCTGGGCATCCAAGCTCAGGTTTCCATACTCTCAGTGTATCCACTTCACTGACTGCGCCCTTTCTCCAGCTCCTAGATTTTATTCTGAAAAGTAAACACTTAACTAATTAAAAGAATCTTTTGACCTTTATATAGTAAGCGGGCAGGAAAACAAACCTGCAACAATCTGAACATGCTTTTCTTGTATAAAATGTAACCACTTTGGAATAGTAATAACAGACACTCTTTGTCAAAGTTGAGCAAGGACCAAAGTCATAAGGAAAGCATATAGAAACACAAATTTCTAGCTCTACCTTAGAGCTCCTGACTGAACAGGTCTGTAGTAAAGTCCAAGGTGGTACTCCTAAGTGTTCATTTGGAGTCAAGGCTGCTGGTCTGAGGCACAGACAGAACTATTGATGGAATGTCAGGGCTCCAAGAGGCCTGGAGGACTGTCACTTACAGCTTTGCTGTAATCCCACTCAGCAAGCCTGAATCTGAAGAACACTCATAAGAAGCAGCTGGCTGCCTCTCTCAATTATAACACTATAGCAGTCACAGATAAGAAAACGCTCTCTCTTCTTTTCCTTCCTTCCTTCTTTCTCCTCCTTCCTTCCTTCCTCCTCCTTCCTTCCTTCCTTCCTTCCTTCCTTCCTTCCTTCCTTCCTTCCTTCCTTCCTCTCTTTCCCCCCTTCTTTTTTCTTTCCCTTCCCTCCAAACCTAGCTTCTAGATTGCTCTGCTCAATAATCACAAGAGAAATGTGATCTCCACTGTGCAGACATTCCTGACCGTCTGTATCGGCTCTGATTTAATCAGATCAAGCCTAGGGTATAGAGTCCATTAGTCCAAATATGGCATCATGAAGGAGCATCAAGGAGGCCACAGTTTTCCGAAGAAAAGAGGTTGTGGGCCTGGCTGTGAGACCAGTAGTATTTACTACATGACCTGGGCTGCAGAGACAACTGCACTAGAGGCAAGTGAGACTTGCCAAGAGCATGTGTGTGATAAGTAACAAAGCCAAGTCTGGAAGTAGCAAGTAAGATGATCCCCCCTCCCCCGGCCAACGATGCTGTGGAATCACTAGCATGAACCTATTGTTATAGGTTTAGCAAGTCTTTTGAGCAGGTTACATCAGTTGTTGGAAGTTCTCCATTGTCAGAATATTTATTTACATTACAGAAACTGGCAACCTGTGTAAACTGGGATTCCTTTTTCTTTTCTTTCTTTTCAAAAACCCAGAATGTAGACATGACCTGCTGGATTACATGTAGAGAGAATTAATGGGCAGCACAAAACTCATATTTCAAGTGAGAGGTTACCCCAGTTTGCATTTTCCAGTACTAACAACCTCAACTATACTATTGACTCGTTGTGCTGGGGTTGCCAGTCAGTTACAGCCCAATTTGTATATCGAGCTGAGGTGGCACATTCTCTTGAACATCCTTGCACAAAATAAGTCCATTACTCTTTTACCTGCTCTTGTCCCCATATCCAAAGTCAGCTCCTTCCTAATGGCACACAGAAAATCTTCATTATAACAAGAATATGGCAAGCCTAAGCAAGCATGCTACCCAAGTGATCAGGAGAAAAAAATGTCTTTAAGAAATAATAATAAAAAAAAAGCAGCCAATAAAGAAATTCCTCTTCAGAATATGACTTTCTGGGCAGTTTTTCAACAATGAGAAAACTCGTGTGCAAATTACCCAAGATATCTCCAGAGTCTTGTGGTTTGGCTTGGATGTCAACTGCTTCATTCCCATCAGGGACAGTGGCGGGAGAGAAAGCAACTTCTGTGACTGTAAGTGATTCCCAGGCTGGCCATTGCCACCTGTCATAGGGCCTGTTGACGCACCTTCACTGTCACACTGGCACTTCTCCACCCATCGTCTTGTCCCATATTTCTTAAGACATATAAACTGAATGTTCTCTACTGACCACAAGTCAGCACTGGGAATTGGAACTGGTGGGCGGGGGAAGGTAAAATGTTCCATCCAATGGTGCCTTCTGAGCCAGAGAGCCTAAAATAACACAAAGCTATGTCCAGCCTTTCTAGAGGAATCTGGGGGCAGTGATTATTGTGGCTGCTGCTTCAACTGTGACTCCAGCACAATTTCCTGGAATATGATGTTTTCATGAGGATCCTAGGATCCTTTCCTCACAGTTGACCCAGTGTGATGGCTGCTTTTTATCTGGGATCTTGAGAAATGAGGATGCAAACAAATGAAGTCCTAGCTCTTCCAGCTATGGAGACAAAAGCATTGATGGATTTTGATAAGCTATCATTTACCTTTCTGATTTCTTTTCCTCTCCAGTCACCCCCAGCCTTATGCAACAGTCATGGAACTTGCACCCATATACTGACCTTGATGATTTGAGAAGCACAAGCGTATGCTTTGAGGTAGAGAACACAGACCAAGGAGGCAGCTTCCTCTCTCTCTCAAAGATAACCTGTCTTCATCTTTTGTTGTTTCCTCAACAATGCGTGTCGCTCACAGGAAGCTCATAATCGTGTTAGCCACATGGATTGCTGCCAGTAGTGGTGAATGAAGCATGCTTCCTGCTTCTATTGAGTTCTGGGAAAGGCAGACGCTTGGGAAAAGAAAGGAAGCCAGGAAAATTTCCTTCTTAGAATGGTAGATACAACAGACTAAGATTAGGTCTGGTTTTATTGCACCTGAAAGTGCTTTCAATAGAGTAGTGCATTATGTACTGCAGGCTATAGAATGCACTAGAGTCCTACAATGTGGTGAGGGCAAATTTTGCTAGTTTTAGGTCTATCTGTGTCTCTTGGACTAGAAACTCCCTGGAGAAGAGATTCTTACTAGGAACTATAGAAGAAAAACAGTCAATTTAGCAGCTTCCCCAAGCAGCTCGGGGAACTGGGAAAAGGAAGAAAGAACCAGGTATAGAAATGTGAATTACCTGACTACTTGGATTCCTGCCCAAGCTCTCAGCCATTGGCTAGAAACACAGTTGTGCACATGATTTCTTCATGCTTTGGTGTCCTTTTCTCTAACATGTGTTCCACACTATTTCTCTGTGCACTTTTTTGGGATATAGGAATTTTCTTTTTTATGATAGGGTCTTGAGAACTCGATGTGTTTTTGTTGTCGTTGTTTTTGAGATAAGATCTCACTATGTAGCTCTGGCTGTTCTGGAATTTTCTTTGTAGACCAGACTGGCCTCAAACTCACAAAGATCCACCTGCCTCTTCCTCTCAAGTTCTGGCATTAAAGGTGGATACCACCACTGCCTAGCCTAGAACTCACTATGTAGACCAGGCTGGTCTCAGACTCTAAACAATTCTGTTTCCTCTTCTCAAGTTCTATACATATTAAATATATTAATAGATGTGAAAAGACATTATAAACATCAGACTACATCAAATATGATAATGCTTTGTATTTGTTTCTCTTAAGATGGTCTAACTTTAGATTACACTTGATTTAACATGTAGTTCAGTGGGTACTAGAGTATGATCTTTTGGGAGAAAGGGGACAAATGTTTTTAGTATTTATATCACTCGTATTTAGAACAGTGCCTCATACATTTTTTTTAGACATTCCAGACAATGATTACTAGATGCTTAGGTGGAAGAAATGTAAGTCTGACTGCCCTGGGGCAGCTTGGAGCATTTCCAGAGCAACCTCTTCGATGATTCATAAACTCGCCTTCTGAGTAGTTCTTCTACCTCTAATTCCGTTCCCACTATATTACTACACCTGGCAAGAAGGTCGCTGTGTGGCCCTGCAGCAGAAAGTCACTGGTGTTGTATCGCTACAAGCAATAGGGAGTTGAGTAAAGTCCTGTCACACTCACTTCTCAAAAGAATACTTCCTATTTTTCTTTTGTAAACTCTATTTCAATTATGTTGAACGCCAATCACAGACCATTCACTGGTACCCTACATATAATAATACTGAAGTGGAGTCATGGAAAAGGTATTATGGGGTCCCAAGACTCAGTGGGGCCACTAAGGCAATCTACCGCCCAGGCAATTCTTCTCTGCTCCCACCTAGATACACATTCTGTCAGAAACTCTATCTGATCTGAGGCATTCCCTGGATGTGATGTGCTCATTGACATCAGCTACTTAGTCCATGTAATGAAGCCTGTGTGTGTGTGTGTGTGTGTGTGTGTGTGTGTGTGTATGTGTGTCACTATCTATCTTGTGCTTCAATTACTAATGTGGAAGTTGTTCTTTAACATGAAAAATGAAGCCTTCAAAAAAGGATCTTACATAGACTGTAGTGTTTGAGGATACTCCCAGTGGTAAGTGAATGGAGAAGAGAGGCTGGAAGAGAAAGTGAGAGTGTGAAAGTGAGATAGTGATGAATGGCATGCCACAGAATGCAGCAAAGGAGAGAGAGAGAAGAGAGAGAGATGAAGTAATGGTGATGAGTTATGAAAGGAACTCTGAGGAAAGGCCAGTAGATGTGTCAGAAAAGATGAGTCAGGAGGAGAGCTGGGTGAGCTGGACAGCCTAAAAAGACAAGCCTTCAGTGGTCAGACATTGCAGTTTTTCACTACAGTAACAAAATATCTGAGCTAACCAACTTAAATAGGCAAAAGTTTATTTTGACTCGTAATGTCAGTAGCTTTGGTGCACAGTCACAGAGTTCCATTATCTCTGGGCCATGGTGAAGCAGAATACAGTAGTGGAGTAAAGCTGTGAGGGAAGGAGGGGACTAAGGATAAGATAAACCGTTCCTGAGCAAGTGCCCAGTGACTTAGTTTGTCCATCTAAGCGTCACCTCCTAAAGTTTCCACTACCTGCTAGTAATTCCACCAAAGTCTAAATGGATCAGTTGATCAGTCTATTAATAATGTCAGAGTTTTCATGATTTGATGTCTCCAAAAAACCTCATCTCTAAATATGACTATACCAGGGACCAAGCCTTTACTTAAACACAAAACATTTGGGGACCACTTCAGATCTAAATACAGAATCAAGTTTAATGTTGGATAACTACTTCAATAGAGTTAAAGGAGAAAATAGGGATGAATAGCCATTTAGGTAATGCCTTGGAAATATAAGAATAAGCATTTGATAAGCCAGTAGAGAGCAGAAACCCCAAATGGGTACATGCCTCTACTATAGAGGGCAGAGGAGAAGAGTGGTGTGGGTAA
Organism: Mastomys natalensis; assembly: GCA_021653895.1. Taxonomy (NCBI): domain Eukaryota; kingdom Metazoa; phylum Chordata; class Mammalia; order Rodentia; family Muridae; genus Mastomys; species Mastomys natalensis. Next base: position 219,450 of record JAJTUV010000016.1, on the reverse strand, counting down.
GGAATTGCTGCAGTGTGGTGATCTGGGACTGAGGATACTTGTGATGGCTCTACAGACGGAGGACTTGGAAGCACTAAGAAAACTCACTGTGGTGGCCAAAGCTGGTAGAGTAGACTTGAACAACTTCAGAGTTCTGAGTGACATGTTCTTAAAGGGAGAAGCTTGTAACCATTTCAGAGGTGGGGGCTGCTTCACTAACAGGTAAAGGCTGTGGCCAGAGACTCAGGAAAGAAAAGGAGAAAGATGCAGGGTGATGGAGGATGGTGGGTGTCTGCATGGCGAAGGAACACTGAAGGTGTGGAAGAGGCCATGAATAGATAGCAAGGTATAGTATTGCTGAAAATTACAGTGTGGGTAGAATCAGATGGAGTCCAAAAGATGAGGCAGAAAGGAAGAAACCTGTTTCCTGATGACTTAGAGATGGTTGTGAGGAGCAGGAAATCTGCCTAACACCCTTATCTGCTGAAAAGAGAGGAGGCCTGGGAGGGATCAATCTGGACCACATTATTGAGAAAGACTAATGGTATATTACTTGTCAATTTTTGTTTCATTTCTTTACAAGTTATTTAAGTTTTAAAAAGGTCATATATTCAATGATTTAAATATCCAAAGGGTACTAAAGAGGGATAGAGTCAAAGTCTTCCCTTCGCTTCTCCCTGTCAGTCCAGCTCTGCCTCTCCCATTGAGAGGTCTATCACTTTAAGATTCTCATGATACATTCAAAGAGTTCAAGTTGTGTAGAAATAAGTAAACATGCAGACATGCATGCTCCTTCAGTGTACATGGGGGGGGGGCAGGGAGATATTATTGCTGAGCCTTTTACACAACTTCAGGGGCTTCTTTTTGTATAACAACAAAATGGGGGTTGGGATGGAGAGGGCTCAGTAGTTAAGAGCACTGGCTGCTCTTCCAGAGGATGAGTTAAATTCCCAGAAACCATATGGTGGTTTATGACCATCTGCAAATTTAGTTCCTGGGAATCTAATACACTCTTCTGGACTTTGTGGGTACCAGAAACACAAATGTGCAGAACACACATAGAAGTGCACAAGCGTATACTCATACGCAAAAGTTAAAAATAACAATAAATAAAAAATTAAACAATAACAACAGACTGGGAACTGTCACCCCAGGACTGTTTACTATTCAGAGATTGGGTAGTTTATTCATATGTCGTTTATTCCTGATCATACATATGTATGTATGTATTGTTAAAATTCCTTCCCAGGGGGAGACCAAAGTTCTCTTCTCCTACAATTCCACCAAAGTTCACTTTGGGGAACTGTTAAGTTTCTTGAACTTCCTTACAGAACTTAGTTGAGGAGTTACTCACAGGGGTGTGGGAACTCCTCAAATCATCTGTACCCAAAGGGCCTGTCCAGCAGCGATGGGGGCAAGTAGGTAAAGCTCCTCTGTTTTAGTTTTCACTGGACCTCTAGACCCTTACATTCTCCTTGTATGTACTCTGGTCCCTCCTCCAGATAACATGCAGGGTTGCCAGTACTGAGAGTTTCATTTTGCACATGCCCACATAGACAAAACGAAATTATCAAGCTATAGTTACTGAGCAGAGGTTTCAGTTAACGGAGATTGGCAGATGTTTTCTGTAGAGATTCAGATGGTAAGTCTCGTGCTGCTCCCCTGTAACGATCCTCTCAACTCCAGGGATGACGGAGTTCTGTGGAAGCAGGTGCAGGGAATAAGAAACAGAGAGAACATGATTGTGTTCCAAGAAAACTTTTAAAAATAGAGACTAAATTTGAATTTTACACTCTTTTAAAAGTATTACAAGAGAGGACCCAGCATGGTAGCGTGCAACTTTAATCCCAGAACTCAGGATAAAGAGGCAGGCAGATCTCTGAGTTCGAGGCCAGCTGGGTTTACAAAGTGAGTCTAGCACAGCTAGGGCTATTACACAGAGAAACCCTGTCTCAAAAAACCAAAAAAGTATTACAATTTAATCTCTTGAGGGAGAGGCTTCTGAGGCCCCACCTTTTCCTGAGCACTTAAAGACAGAAGGTAGTCAATGGTTTCTGCAGAGGGAGAGAGACATTTCTTCAGTGCTGATAAGTGACCCTTGCTCTAGTGAATGATCCCCATACATGCTCATGAAAGCAACTCTGGTCAGATGCAGTGCCCTCATCCCTGTTAAGACTTTTGTTCTCTCTGACAGCATCACTCAGCTGCCTGTAATTCTTCGTGTGTGACTGAGGCTAAGAAACATCTCAAAAACTGTTCATTATCCCTTTTAATTAAGAAACTGCAGGTCAAATCAACTTTGAGAGTACATCTTTCCCCATTCTGAATGGCAAAGATAAGAATTATAAAACAGTTCTTGGGCCGGGGGAGGGGGGATAGAGAAAGGGGATAACATCTGAAATGTAAATAAAATATCCAATAAAAAAAAAAAAATAATAAAACAACTCCCTTTCATCTGGTCCTTTCTGCTGGGGCAGACTCCTAGCTGGTCTGCTCCCATGAAGACACCATATCCTCACCCATTGGCACAAGTTCCTTCAGGTTTAAGCCAGTGCCCTAAGCAGACCTTGGGCACTTGCTTGGCAACCAATCTCAAAACACCTAGAGGAAGCTGGACTTCCAGGAGCTCTAACACACCCAGGACCATAGGATTTCAGGATCCCAGAGGCAGCCTGGGTCCCAGGAGCTGTTCCACCCAGGATCTCAGCATCACAGGATCACAGAGACAACTGGACTCTGAGGAGTTCTGACACAAACAAGATAACAGGAGAGACAGGCTCCAGTCAAAGACAGTGAGTGCAGGTAGCACTAGAGATAACCAGATGGCAAAGTAAAGCACAAGAACATAAGCAACAGAAACCAATGTTACCTGTATCAGAACCCAGTTCTCCTACCACAGCAAGTTCTGGACACTCCATCACACACACACACACACACACACACACACACACACACACACAAAAAACCAAACAGGATTCAGATTTAAAATCAATTCTCATGATGATGATAGAAGACTTTAAGAAGGACAGAAATAAATCCCTTAATGAAATACAGGAGAACACAGGTAAACAGATAGAAGCCCTTAAAGAGGAAACACAAAAGTCCCTTAAAGAATTACAAGAAAACACAACCAAACAGGTGAAGGAATTGAACAAAACCTTCCAGGATCTAAAAATGGAAGTAGAAACAATAAATAAATCTCAAAGGGAAACTACCCTGGAGATAGAAAACCTAGGAAAGAAATTAGGAGTCATAGGTGCAAAGCATCACCAACAGAATACAAGAGATAGAAGAGAGAATCTCATGTGCAGAAGATACCATGGAAAACATTGACACAATTGTCAAAGAAAATGCAAAATGCAAAAAGCTCCTAACCCAGAACATCCAGGAAATCCAGGACACAGTGAGAAGACTAAGGATAACCTAAGGATAACAGGTATAAATGAGAGTGAAGATTCCCAACTTAAAGGGCCAGTAAATATCTTCAACAAAAGTATAGAAGAAAACTTCCCTAGCCTAATGAAAGAGATGCCAATGAACATATAAAAAGCTTATAAAACTCCAAATAGACTAGACCAGAAAAGAAATTCCTCCTGTCACATAGTGATCAAAACATCAAATGCACAAAACAAAGTAAGAATATTAAAAGAGGTAAGGGAAAAAGGTCAAGTAACATATAAAGGCAGACCTATAAGAACTACACCAGACTTTTCACCAGAGACTATAAAAGCCAGAAGATCCTGGACAGATGTCATGCAGACCTAAGAGAACACAAATGCCAGCCCAGACTACTGTACTCAGCAAAATTCTCTTTTTTGGGGGTTTCTTTCTTTCTTTCTTCTTCATCTTTTTTTTTTTTTTTGGTTTTTCGAAACAAGGTTTCTCTGTGTAAACCTGGCTGTTCTGGGACTCATTGTGTAGAACAGGCTGGCCTTGAACTCAGAAATCCACCTGCCTCTGCCTCCCAAGTTCTGGGATTAAAGGCATGCGCCACCACTGCCCGACTGCAAGCAAAACTCTCAATTACCATAGATGGATAAACCAAGACGATTCCATGACAAAACCAAATTTACACAATATAGTTCCACAAATTCAGCCCTACAAAGGATAGTAGATGGAAAAACAAGGAGGGAAACTTGAAAGGAAAGAAAGTAATCTTACCTTCACATAAAACCAGACACACTGAAACTAATAGAAGAGAAGGTGGGGAAGACCCTCGAATACCTAGGCACAGGGGGAAAATTTCCTGAACAGAACACCAATGGCTTATGCTCTAAGATCAAGAATTGACAAATGGGACTTCATAAAATTGCAGAGCTTCTGTAAGGCAAAGGACACTGCCAATAGGACAAAACAGCAACCAACAGATGGAAAAGATCTTTACCAATCCCACATTGGATAGAGGGACTAATATCCAATATATACAAAGAACTCAAGAAATTAGACTCTAGACAACCAAATAACCCTATTAAAAAATGGGGTATGGAGCTAAACAGAGAATTCTCAACTGAAGAAATTCGAATGGCTTAGAAGCACCTAAAGAAATGTTCAGCATCCTTAGTCATCAGGGAAATGCACATCAAAACAACCCTGAGATTCTACCTCTCACCAGTCAGAAAGAGGAACACTCCTCCATTGTTGGTGGGATTGCAAGATGGTGCAACCACTATGGAAAACAGTCTGGCGGTTCCTCAGAAAATTGGACATATTACTACCTGAGGACCCAGCTATACCACTCCTGGGCATATACCCAGAAGATGCTCTAACACATAACAAGGACATATGCTCCACTATGTTCATAGCAGCTTTATTTATAATAGCCAGAAACTGGAAAGAACCCAGATGTCTTTCAACAGAGGAATGGATACAAAAAATGTGGTACATTTACACAATGGAATATTACTCAGCTATTAAAAACAATGAATTTGATAAATTCTTATGTAAATGGATGGAACTAGAAAATATCATCTGAGTGAAGTAACCAATCACAAAAGAACATACATGGTATTCACTCACTGATTATTGGATTTTAGCCCAGAAGCTTGAAATACCCAAGATTCAACTCACAGACCACATAAAGCTCATGAAGAATGACGACCAAGTGGGGGGGCTTCAGTCCTTCTTAGAAGGAGTAAAAAAATACTCAAGGAGCAAATATGGAGACACAGTGCAGGAAGAAACTGAAGGAGGTTCCGTCTACAGACCATTCCACCTGGATATCCATCCCATGTGCAGTTACCAAAGGTAGACGTTGATGTGGATGTCAGGATGTCATTCCACCTGGATATCCATCCCATGTGCAGTTACCAAAGGTAGACGTTGATGTGGATGTCAGGATGTACATGCTGATATAGATGTCTCCCTAGAAGTCTGCAAGAGTCTAACATACTCAGAGGCAGATGCTCACAGCTAACCATCAAAACTGATCATGGGGTTCCCAATGGAGAAGATAGAGTGAAGGCTGAAGGAGTGAAAGGATTCGTGACACCATGAGGTAAGCAACAATACCAACCAACCAGAGCCCCCAGGGTCTAAACCACCAGCCTGGGGGTGCTTAGGGAGGGACCCATGGCTCCAGCTCTATATGCAAGGGAGCTATATATAAGTGGGGAAGAGATCCTTGGTCCCATGAAGGCTGGGCGTCGTGGGGGGGGCGATATTCGAGGGTGGGGGAGGTGAGATATGGGGGAGGATGGGAGGGGGTACACCAATGTGGAGGCAGGAGGAGGGGGGAAGAGATAGTGAGTACCTGGGAGGGAGGGGGGGAAAATGGGGGTAAGGAGAGAACATCTGAAATGTAAATAAAATTTCCAATTAAAAAAAAAAAAGAAGAAGAAGATAGCCACACAAAATAATTCCACCTCTAATACAAAAATAACAGGAAGCAACAATCACTTTTCCTTAATATCTCTTAACATCAATGAACTCAATTCCTAATAAAAAGACATAGACTAACTGACTTGATAATAGGACCTAGGATTTTGCTGCATACAGGAAAGGCACCTCAGTGATAAAGACACATACTACCTCAGAGTAAAAGGCTGGAAAACAATTTTCCAAGCAAATGGTCCCAAGAAACAAGCTGGAGTAGCCATTCTAATATTGAATAAAATCGACTTTCAATCAAAAGTAATCAAAAAGATGAGGAAGGAGACACTTCATACTTCGTCAAAGGAAAAATCTACCAAGATGAACTCTCCAATTCTGAATATCTATGCTCCAAATTCGAGGGCACCAAAACATTCATAAAAGAAACTTTACTAAAGCTCAAAACATACATTTTACCTCACACAATAATGTGAGTGAGTACCTTCAACACCCTACTTTCAGCAATGGACAGATTATAAAAACAGAAACTAAACAGAGACACAGTAAAACTAAGAGATGTTATGAACCAAATAATTTTTTAACAGATATCTAAGAACATTTCATTCTAAAAAGAACATATTTTCTTCTCAGCACCTCATGGTACCTTCTCCAAAAGAGACCATATAATTGGTCACAAAGCAGGCCAACAGATACAAAAAGATTGAAATAATCCCTTGCATCCTATCAGATCACTACAGACTAAGCTGGTCTTCAATAGCAACAAAAACAATGGAAAGCCCTCAACATGTGGAAACTGAAACAACGCCCTAACTCAATGATAAACTTGCTCAAGGAAGAAATAATAGAAGAAATTAAAGACTTTTTCAAATTTAATGAAAATGAAGGCACATCATACCAAAACTTATGGGACACAATGAAAAACAGTGGGAAGAGGAAAACTCATGCTCTAATTGCCTAGAAAAAGAAACTGGAAGAATCATACACTAGCAATTTGACAGCACACCTGAACACTCTAGAATAAAAAAAGCAAATACACACAAAGGAGTAGATGGCAGGAAATAATCAAACTCAGAGGCCAAAATCAACCAGTAGAAACAAAAAGAACTATACAAAGAATCAACAAAACCAGAGATTGGTTCTTTGAGAAAATCAACAAGATAGATAAACCATAGCCAGACTATAAACAGGAGGGCACTGAGATACATCCTAATTAGTAAAATAAGAACTTATAAACATGCTGGTCAGTGTGGCACAAACCTTTAATCCCAGCACTTGGGAGGCAGAGGCAGAGGTATTTCTGAGTTCGAGGCCAGCCTGGTCTACAGAGTGAGTTCCAGGACAGCCAGGACTACACAGAGAAACCCTGTCTTAAAAAACCAAAAAACAAAACAAACACAAAACAAACAAAACAAAACAAAACAAAACAAAACAAAAGACTTACAAACAGAAACTGAGGAAATTAAAAAAAATTATCAAGCCTTAACTCAACTAAACTGGAAAAAATGGATGAAATGGACAATTTACTGACAGATACAAGGTACCAAAGTTTAAATCGGATCATATTAACCATCTAAACAGTCCAATAACCACTAAAAGAAATAGCAGCAGTCATTAAAAATCCCCACCCAAAAAAAGTCCAGGACTGCTGTTTTAGTGCAGAATTCTATCAGACCTTCCAAGACGCCTAATATCAATTTTCTTCAAACTATTCCACAATAGAAATAGAAGGGAAACTACCACAATTAATTCTATGAAGCCATAATTATGCTATTAACCTAAACCACACAAAGACCCAACAAAGAAAGAGAACTTCAGACCAATCTCCCTTATGAATATCAATGCAAAAACACTCAATGAAATTCTCGAAAACTGAATCCAAGAACGTATCAAAACAATCATCCATCATGATCAAGTAGGCTTTATCCCAGAAATGCAGAGATGGTTCAATATTCAGAAATCCATCAATGTAATCCACTATATGAACAAACTCAAAGGAAAAAAAACCACATGATCATCTTACTAGATGCTGAGAAAGCATTTGACAAAATTCAACACCCCTTCATGGTAAAACTTTTAGAAAGATCAGAAATTCAAGGCCCATACCTAAACATAGTAAAAGCAATATACAACAAACCAGTAACCAACGTGAAACTAAATGGAAGGAAACTTGAAGGAATCCCACTAAAATCAGGGACTAGGAAAGGCTGTTGACTCTTTCCCTACCTATTCAATATAGTACTCGAAGTCCTAGTCAGATCAATTAGACAACAAAAGGAGGTCAAAGGGATCCGAATTGGAAAGGAGGAAGTCAAAATATCGCTATTTGCAGATGATATGATAGTGTACTTGACTGACCTCAAAACGTCCACCAGAGAACTCCTAAAACCTGATAAACAACTTCAGAAAAGTGGCTGTCTGTAATATTAATTCAAGCTGGGCAGTAGTGGCACATGCCTTTAATCCCAGCACTTGGGAGGCAGAGGCAGGTGAATTTCTGAGTTCTAGGCCATCCTGGATACTGAGTGAGTTCCAGGACAGCCAGGGCTATACAGAGAAACCCTGTCTTGAAAAAACAATAAAACAAAACAAAACAAAAGAACTTCAAGTCTCTGAAGAAAGAAACTGAAGAAGATCTCAGAAGATGCAAAGATCTTCCAAGCTCATGGAGTGGCAGGATTAACATAGTAAAAATGACCATCTTGCCAAAAGCAATCTACAGATTCAATGCAATCCTTATCAAAATTCCAACTCAATTCTTCACAGAGATAGAAAGAGCAATTCTCAAATTTATTTGGAATAACAAAAAATCCAGGATATCAAAAACTATTCTCAACAATAAAAGAACTTCTTGGGGAATCATCATTCCTGACCTCAAGCTGTAGTACAGAGCAATAGTGATAAAAACTGCATGGTATTGGTACAGAGACAGGCAGGAAAATCAATAAAATAGATTGAAGACCCAGAAACCACCCTCCACACATATGGTCACTTGATCTTTGACAAAGGAGCTAAAACCTCCCAGTGGAAAAAAGACAACATTTTCAGCAAATGGAGCTGGTTCAACTGGAGGTCAGCTTGTAGAAGAATGCAAATCGATCCATACTTACTCTCCTTGTACAAAGCTCAAGTCCAAGTGGATAAAGGACCTTCACGTAAAACCAGATGCACTGAAACTAATAGAAGAGAACTTGGGGAAGAACCCTCGAATACCTAGGCACAGGAGAAAATTTCCTGAAACAGAACACCAATGGCTTATGCTCTAAGATCAAGAATTGACAAATGGGACTTCATAAAATTGCAAAGCTTCTGTAAGGCAAAGGACACTGTCAATAGGACAAAACAGCAACCAACAGATTGGGAAAAGATCTTTACCAATCCCACATTGGATAGAGGACTAATATCCAATATATACAAAGAACTCAAGAAATTAGACTCCAGGGAACCAAATAATCCTACTAAAAAATGGAGAACAGAGCTAAACAAAGAATTCTCAACTGAAGAAACTAATGGTCGAAAAACACCTAAAGAAATGTTCAGCATCCTTAGTCATCAGGGAAATGCAAATCAAAACAACCTTGAGGTTCTACCTCACACCAATCAGAATGGCAATCAAAAACTCAGGTGATAGCAGATGCTGGCAAGGATGTGCAGAAAGAGGAACACTCCTCCATTGTTGGTAGAATTGTAAGCTGATACAACCACTCTGGAAAGCAGTCTGGTGTTTCCTCATGAAATTGGACATAGCATTACCTGAGGACACAGCTAGACCACTCCTGGACATATACCCAGAAGATGCTCCAACATATAACAAGGACATATGCTCCACTATGTTCATAGCAGCCTTATTTATAATAGCCAGAAGCTGAAAAGAACTCAGATGTTCTTCAACAGAGGAATGGATACAGAAAATGTGGTACATTTACACAATGGAATATTACTCAGCTATTAAAAACAACATTCATGAAATTCTTAGGCAAATGGATGGAACTAGAAAATATCATCCTAAGTGAGGTAACCCAATCACAAAAGAACACACATGATATGCACTCACTGTTAAGTGGATATTAGCCCAAAAGCTCACAATACCCAAGATACAACTCACAGACCACATGAAGCTCATGAACAAGGAAGACCAAGTGGGGTGTGCTTTGGTCTTTCTTAGAATGAGTAACAAAATATTCAAGTGAGTAAATCTGGAGACAAATTGAGAAGCAGAGACTGAAAGAGGGGCAGTTTCCAGATCTATCCCCTGTGAAGTCACCAAAAGCAGATGCTGTTGTAGATGCCAGGAAGTGCCTGCTGACAGGAGCCTGATACAGCTGTCTTCTGAGAGGCTCAGCTAGAGCCTGACATATACAGAGGCAGATGCTTGCAGCTAACCATTGAACTGATCAAGCGGTTTCCAATGGAGGAGTTAGAGAGAAGACTGAAGGAGCTAAAGGGGTTTGTGGCCTTATGGGAAGAGCAACACTACCAACCAGCCAGAGCTCCCAAGGTCTAAACTGCCAGCCTGGGAACACACAGGGAGGGACCCTTGGCTCTAGCTGTATATGTAGTGGAGGATGGCTTTGTTGGGCATCAGTGGGAGAGGAAGATCTTGGTCCAGTGAAGGCTGGATGGCCCATTGTGGGAGAATTCCAGGGTGGGGAGGAGGAGTGGGGTGAGTGGGGGGAGCACACCCTTATAGAAGCAGGAGGAGGGGGGGATGGGATGGGAGTATCTATGGGGGTATATGGGGAAAGAGGATAAAATCTGAAATGTAAATAAATAAAATATCCAGAAAAAAAAAAAAAAAGAAAAGAAAAGAAAAAAGAAAAGAGCCAGGCAGTGGTGGCGCACGCCTTTGATCCCAGCACTTGGAGACAGAGGCAGGCAGATTTTCTGAGTTCGAGGCCAGCCTGGTCTACAGAGTGAGTTCCAGGACAGCCAGGGCTACACAGAGAAACCCTGTCTTGAAAAACCAAAAAAAAAAAAAAATCAATAACAAATTCTGGAGGGGATGCTAGGGAAAAGGAACCTTTTTATTCATTGCTAGTGGGATTACAAAGTGATACAGGCTCTATGGAAAGTAGTGTGGAGAAATCTCAAAAAGCTAATAATATGACTCAGTTGTACCATTCCTTGGCATATTTCCAAAGGACTGGACATCCTATGCTATAGATACTCACCGCCACTCTATTCACAACAGCTTTGAGATGGTGACAATCTAGATGTCTTTCAACTGACAAGTGGATAATGAAGATGTGGTACATATATAATGTGGGATACTATTCAGCTGTAAAACAAAAACAAACCAAACCATGAACTTTTCAGGTACATGTATGGAAGTGGAAAATATGTTGAGTGAGGTAACACAGATCCAGACAGGCAAATGTTGCAAGCTTTCTCCCATTTGAGTCTCCTATTCCTATTTCAAATCTTCAGAAGTGAGCACCTTGCCTGGAGTAACCAGGAAAGCCTTTTGTTTTTTAAAGCCACTTGTAGTTCTTTTTGCCAGCTGTCAGTTCAGATCTTGTAATGCATTTCATTTTAAGCATCGAATTTCTTATAGTTAAACCTGTTTTTCTTCTTTTAAAAAACAGAAATAGCTTGATTCTATTTTCTGAGTATAATCAATATAATTGTTTGATTATATACTGAAACAAAATGTTCAAGTAAATATAGTAGAAAAAGCATATTTATAATACTATTCCCAGGAAGACCCACTCTTTATATATGTGTGCCTATGTTTACCTAACCATTTTTCAGACACTTTTACAAAGCATGATTCTCCTAATACATTTACTGGGAGTGTGTTGAGTGTTACAAGAACCATGTTTGCCGGGCGGTGGTGGCACACGCCTTTAATCCCAGCACTTGGGAGGCAGAGGCAGGCGGATTTCTGAGTTCGAAGCCAGCCTGGTCTATAGAGTGAGTTCCAGGACAGCCAGGGCTATAGAGAAACCCTGTCTCGAAAAACCAAAAAAAAAAAAAAAAAACAAGAACCATGTTTCATACTTCTTTGTAACTTATTATGGTCCCTTGATGGTGGGACATGGAAATTTTTTCCTTAGTCTGTCTGTGCAGTCAGAACACAACTCAACAAACAATGATGTAGTTTCTCTAAATTGGCAAGACATTTCAGGATGGGGCATAGATTATAAGAAATGAAAGTCATGAGACAAGATCTACAGCAGAGATGCTTCAGATTGGGTGAACAGAGAAGGCACACAACAAATGGATACAAATTCACTATCTATTTGAACCCTAAGTGTGGAGATTTTGCAATGTAGCAATTTTCTTCACATGTCTGTATAGAGTGTGAATATCTCCACACTTAATAATACTTCTAGAGAATTTCCTTGTTGTTCTCTTTCCTCTTCCAGTTCTCAATCCCAGAAATCTCTCCCACTCCTTTGCTTATATATGTGCTCTATTCCACGGACTATAAGTAAGGACACCAATGCCGAGAGGTAAATATTGTAGAATGCTTCTGTTGTGGGAACAAAACTGTGCCCACAGACTGAGGCTGTTGCTAGCTGTGGGTGCTTGGTTGATCTTTAGAAGAAGAGATCCGTTTTGTTGGACAGCTTAACAGGACTGTTTGGTTGCTTGGATAAAACAGGCTAATTTGAAATGAGAAAAGTGCTAAAAAAAGGGGAGGAGCATACTCTTAATGAATCTACTTCAGCAGGGAAGCACTGGCTGATGTCTTGGGAAACACTTGTTAGTTTGCTGCTAATACATCTTCCTTGTCCTCCTCTAGATCTGGCTCCTGGGCCTTAGAGGAGAAGAGCAAAGATAGTCTTGATGTTATGAGTAAAACAACAGGTGCCAACAACTAACCAGACCCAGGAGAAGAGAGGAAGGCCTTCTGGGAAAGAGGCAGCCGCAGAAGACCCAGACAAGCAAGGCTTTTGGGCTTTGTAATTTATCTTTGTCAGAAGCTGATTAACTTATACAGCTTTGGGAAGGACTGTACTAACACTTGGAGCAGATCCAGCAGAAAGAGCCTCCAGGAACTGTTATGAGGTAGTAACAAATCTCTCTGGAGTCCGATGAAATATTCTGGAAGTGAATGGATTTCCTGTGGCTATGAAGGATGAAGGTTTAAGCAATTTAATTTGGCTGCTAAAAAAAAAAAAGTGTTGGATAATGGTGCAGTGGGGTGCAAGGTTGAAATTACAGTATGGCCAGGAAAATCTCATAGGACTGTGACGGCAGGAAATAAGATACAACATGAAATGCAAGAATGTCCTGTGGTTGGGTTTCTCCCACAGGAGAAAAATCCCTGCATCATTTCTTATGGAAAGAATATGCAAATTAGTATATTACGTATTTGCTTAGAGAAGTTTGATTACCTCATTCTGGCTTCAAGAGGAATTGGGGCAGCAAAGGGGAATGTTTGTCAACAGCCTAAGGTTGTTGGATTTCTCCCAGGGGAAACAAAAGGGTAAATTTTCTATCAACCAAATGCCACGGTTTTATTGAGCTTTTCAAATGCCTTACTGTCTCCCTTCCACATGTATATTAAAACTAAAAGAAACCATAAGACAGTCAAATTATAATCCATAGACAAAATGAAACAGACATGGAAAATTCTGTTACTGTCCCTTCTTTTTACCCTTTTCTTCCTCTTTCTTGGCCCAACAGAGTGAAGTGAGGGCTTAGATTTCCCTGCAGACAGTTTTTTTGTTCTCTCCAGCCGTTTCTCTGAGTCTGGGCTTTGACTCCATCACTTGGGAGTGATAGGGAACACTTGCCTGACGCTGGTGAGGAATGAGACACAGCACCAGGCAGAGGGACCGTCTGCTCCACAGCTCCGTCTGTACATACACAAAGGTACCGGGGCAGCCCAGCACAGACCTTGCCAGACCTGCATGAAGAGGTGGATGCTGATACCTTCAGAGGCTGCCTAGGAATTAAAGCATTCTAATTTCTCTCTGAGAGCAGTTTTAAATTTGGACAAAATCTGCCTCAAATTGGATTGAAAATCTTTTTTGGGGTATTAGTTGACTTAACAAGAATAACCACCTCTCTCCCTCTCTCTCAGCAGAAGACTGTGTCTCCTAGCAACAGATGTTTTACCACCTTACTGTGGGAGTTGTTCATAAAATATAATTGTCTGGTGCTCACAATTCCTCCAGTAACAACTGGAAAAGGGTCATTGTCAAAATAAACATAGCCCTTCACCTCAGTTTCAATATGTGGATAAAAAGAGGTAGTACCCCCAAGACCCAGATTAACCAGCAGGAGTGCAGTCTGGAAAGATTGTCCTGGTATTTCCCTATAAAGGCTCTACCGTTGCTCCTGCCACCTTCAAATCCTTGAGGTCATCAGTTTCTCCCTTTTTTCTCTCCTCCTCCTCCTCCTCCTCCTCCTCTTTTCCCTTTCTTCTTTGTTTTGTTTTGTGTGACAGGACCTCACATTGTAGATCACACTGGCTTTGAACTTCAGTGTGATCCTCCTGCCTTTGCCTCCCAAATGCTGGGATCATAGGATTGTGTCAATTACACCCATTTCCTCCTCTCTTCCTTCTCCTCAGTCTCTTATTCCTTTCCTTCCTTGCTTCTTTGAACACTAGTCTCTTTTCAACATCTCTCTACTAACCATTAACTTTCCCCCCTTCCTTTCAGTCTGTGGTGGTTTGAATGAGAATGGCCCATAGGGTCATATATTTGAATACTTGGTCCCCAGTTGATACAACTGTTTGGGTGAAGTTGATATGTTCTTTTTGGAGGAGGTGTGTCCACAGGGGGCAGTCTTTGAGGTTTCAAAAGACTAGTGCCATTTCCAGTGGTCACACAGACATCCTTGCTCTGTCTCCTACTTGTGGAATAAACTGTGAGCTTTCAGTTCTCACCACCACCACCACCACCACTTTGTTCCCCCATCATGAATTCTAACCTTCTATAAGACCAATTAATTGTATTCTTTCTTTCATATAGTTGCCTTGGTCATGGAGTTTTATCACAGCAATAAAAAGAAACCAAGGCACCATCTCTGCAATCATCCATGGAAAACACTATCAGTTCACTCGTGTTGCCCCCACCCCCACCCCCACCGATCATTGCTGGTCCTGATCCTCTCTTGAGGCAAGGCTGGTCTTCCTGGTTATAATCTCTTGTCAAATATTTTCTACTATGCCTAGCTGCAAAATTATTTGCCCTTTGACAACAATCACAATCTAATCACAATATTACCCTGCTCCAAAGCCTTTCCTATTTCATACGAAGGAGAATATAAAGCCCAAAGCCTGATATTCCAGGACCAACATGGCCTGGCTATATTCATTGCAGGCAACTCTATCCTTCTATTCTTCCTTCAAGACCACACTGCTCCTACCAAAATGTTTTTTTGACCCACTTTGGCCTGACTGTTTCCCTTACCTGAGGTCTCCCAACTCCACTCAAATTCTTCCAACTTTGCTTAACTACTGTCACACACAGCCTGCTGTGTGTACCCTTTTCTGATATCTCTACCAGACTGTTTTCTGTACTACTACCACATTGCTATTCTGGTACATCTTAGCCCAGTCTACATCAAGGTTGTACAGTATTCTGATAAACCTAAAGGAAGAGCATACCACTCCTTACAGAGGATTTCAAGTCTATTCTATTACAAAGTTCCTAAAAGGATGACATTGGTGCTCCAAGGATGACCACAACAGTATACTGCAGTTCTTACCACCTCCATCTCCTGTCTCGCAGGAAACCAATTCCATATTTAAGGTGCATAGAGGTTTTACAGTATCACTCGCGTACTTAGTAAAATCAATTTGTGAATACTGTAAGAAAAAGCCTGAACAATAGAAAAGTGGATAGGATAGAATAGGGAAGTTCTCATCCCTCTTTCCCTCACCATTCAATAAGCCAAGTCTTGCAACAAATTTCCCTATAGGCACAAATATAGATATAAATATTCAACAAATGACATATATGTAATTTCTTATCTGAATACAAACTAATGCAGACAGGCAACCTGTCATCTGTCAAGTTCCAAACTCCAAGCAGACTTGCCCCTGATTCATCGTACCTGTGTTCCTGTGGCACATAGAGAAAATATCCTCCCTTCTTGTAACAAGAAGTCTCCACCCAACTCCTCTTACCTTCTCAGAAGCCTGGTCATAACCAGTCACTCCTTCACGCTTCTACTTCCTGTCATGTTCTGCTGTGTCTCAAATGCTGGTGTGTAGGCAGATGGTTACTAAGAAGTGACCTCAGGGTATGGGTGATGGTAGTGGTTGGTGCTGCTGCTTCTGCTACAAAACAAGAAATAGATGCTCTTCTTTTTAACTATTTTTATAGACACATGATTCTCTTTCTCTTCTGATCAGAGTCATGAAACCTGACCCAAACATGTCTACCCAATGGATGTAAGGGGAAGTATTTATTTGTCAGTTTGTATTGTACTTAAGACAAGGAATAGCCTTTCAATGTAAATTTCCTTCTGGCCATGGGTGGCACAGACATGCATCCCAAAAGGACACGAATCCCTCAGGCACTTTTAGCCTCCAGACAACCAGAGTGGAAGGTAAGATGCAGGAGTTCAAAGTGAGAGCTGCCTAAGTTAAACCTTTTGGAAACTGAGAACTTAGTCATCGTGTGTGTGTGCGTGTGCGTGTGACATGCACAAGTGTTTGCATGATCTGCATGCACATGTATGTGGATGTCAGAGGGAGACCGTTCAGATATTTTGGAGACAGGGTCCATCACTGTCTTGGAGCTGTCTTTGTAGGCTAGGTTGGCTGTTGAGTGGTCCCAGGAATTCATCTGCCTCTGTCTCCTTTCCCCCTGCTCTGGGATTACAAATGCATGCTACCATGCCAGCATTTTAAAAAAGCTGCTCTGGGGAGCAGACTTAGGTCTTCTCTTCATTCTAGTAAGACAAGAACTTTATTGACTGAACTACCCAGTCCCCTCCCCTCTCCCCCACCTCTCCTTAAGGCGGAGTCTAGACTGGGACAAAGCCTCAGGTGGTCCAGGCTGGTCTTCAACTCATTTTACCTCACAAGTGCTGGAATTTAGACGTGTGCCACCAAGCCAGGTCAACATCTTGTTGGTGTTTAATCACATATTGATTAAAATATGTGCCACTGTAAGACCCTGACCCTTGGTCAGTGGTAGTTACTTCGAGACCTCCACCCCCACCTCCACCCCCTGCCAGTGGGACATTGAGATTCAGATTGATGCAAAAGCAAGAGGTTTATTTTCTGGAGCGTTGGGGTCGACCTTCAATTAGTCCTCAAGGAGAGTGACTAGAAGGCGACCCCTGAATGGCTATTACAAGCAGTTTTTTATACTTTTTAGGGGCTGGCTAAACATATTGACCTTTTAAATCTATTGGCTAGCAAGCATGATACACATTTGAACTCTACTTGGGACTATCCAGAGGATCAGGTGACTATCAGTCAGTACATTCAGAGAATTTTTTTTACTGAAGAATGTTCCTGTGGGTGGAGAATGGAACTTGGTCTAGCTTTGACCCCAGGCTGGGAGGGGGAAGCTGTAAGGAGGGTGTAGAACTGGAAAAAGCCCTTGGGGTCTCTTACCATCTTATATTCATTACTTTTTTTTTTTTTCAGTGCCAGAAATTAAACTCTGGGCCTTGAGAATATTCGGCAAATATGGTACAATCTGAGGTGTATCTCCTTGTGAATCTGAGGTGTTTCTCCTTGTGAATCTGAGGTGTATCTCCTTGGGAATATCAGGCACACACTGTGTGATCTGAAGTGAATCTATCTCCAGCCTCTTGCTATTATTTACCTATGTTCCTTCAATTATTTTTTTTCTTCTTCAGAAAAACCTTAGGGCAAGCAAGGTGTAAATCTCACAGCTGTCTAGAGGGAAAGAATGGAGGAAAAGGGGGAAAAGCATGCTGTCTGAGGTAATGTAGCATGGAGCCCAGCCACATGGCAGCAGGCAGTAATCACTTGTGTTGAAAACTATGTACTTCCCTACCTGCACTTTTGCCTTTTGCTCACAGGTAATACAGCAGCAAACTGCCTTTCCTCTCCATACCTTCTTTATTTCCAACTATTCGTCTCTAACACTTGTGATCTCTATGTGGCCAAAGGCCACGTCATAATTTTTCTAGAGATCGCAGCATAATTCGAGAGTTATCGACCACTTTCTTCTCCCAATATTCGATCTCTGTCATGTGCATATGTGCATGTGGGTGTAAAAGTACAAGTGTGCACATCTATAGAAGCCCAAGGTGTCTTTCCTCAATTGTTCTCCGTTTTTATTATTTGATTATAACTCTCTTGCTTAGTTTTATGTCAACTTGACATGCCTTACAGTCATCCGAGACTTGGGAACCTTGAAAAAATGTTCCCTAAGATCTGATTGTAGGCAAGCCTGTAAGGCATTTTCTAACTGGTAGTTGATGGGCCAGGGCCCAGCCTATTGTACATGGTAACGTTTCTGCACTGGTGTTCTGGGCTCTATAAGAAAGTAGGGGCAAGCCAGTAAGCAACACTTATTCATGGCCTCTGCATCAGCCTCCAGGTCCTGCCTTGTTTGAGTTCCTGTCTAACTTTCCTTCGTGATAAACAGTGATGATGGAGGATACAGTGGTTTGAATACGCTTGGCCCATGGGAAGTGACACTATTAGGAGGTGTGGCCTTGTTGGAGGAGGTACGCCACTGGGGGAATGGACTTTGAGGTCCTATGGTTAAGCACCACCAAATTCAGAAGAGTCAATCCTCTCTTGGCTGCCTTTGGGTCAAGATGTGGACCTCTCAGCTCCTTCTCCAGTAGCACGTCTGCCTGGACGCTGCCATGCTTCCTGCCATGATGATAATGGACTGAACCTCTGAAATTGTAATCCAGCCCCAATTAAATATTATCTTTTATAAGAGTTGCCTTGGTCATGGTGTCTCTTCACAGCATTGGAAACCCAAACTAAGACAAAATGTAACCCTTTCCTCCACAAGTTTCTTTGGTCATGGCATTTCATCACAGAAATAGCAACCCTAACTAAATAAGACCTGAACAATGATACTAGCTGACATGTCAAGATGGATGGGGAAATCTTAGGGGGGGTGCCCACACTAGAGGAAGAGCTACAGGAAATTAATGACTACCGAGAGAGGGGGAATTAACCTTCTGAGGGATGAGGCCCCTTGACTGGTTACCCAAAGTCAAATGTCAGCATCAAAAATATGTATATACATATGAACAATGCTAAATGTACTTAGCAAGTTATATTTATACATTTATATATATACATATGTGCATATTAATAATAATACTAACTAAAGAAAAGGAGACATGCAATTGAGAGGGCGTACAGGTATGTGGAAGGGACTTGAGGAAGGAGAAGGGAGGAAATGATGTAAATACATTACACATATATGAAAAAAATAAACATTTTTAAAAGACTTATTCATTTTTATTTATATGAGTACACTGTAGCTGTCTTCAGACACACCAGAAGAGGGCATCAGATCCTATTACGGTTGTGAGGCACCCTTGGTTGCTGGTAATTGAACTCAGGACCTCTGGAAGAGCAGTCAGTGCTCTAAACTGCTGAGCCATCTCTCCAGCCCAATAAACTATTTTTATTAATGTGTATACATGTGGTTGTGAGTGACATGTGTCATGGCTTTGGGAAGTTGGTCATTCTCTTTCACATTACAATGGATTCCAGAGATCAAACTCAGATCATCAGGCTTTCCAGCAAGCACCTTTTTACCCAACGAGACACCTCAACATCTCTATCCACCTTTGTTTTTTAATACGAGATCTCTCAACGAACCTGAAGCTCATGGATTCAGCTAGACTGGCTGGCCGGTGAGCTTTAGGGATCTTCCAATCTCTGTGCTCTGTCTCCTGAGACTGGAATTATAGGCACATATTACCATGCCCTACCTTTTACCTGGGTCCTGAGGGCCTGAACTCAGGCATTCCGCTTAGGTGGCAGGCATTTTATTACCGAAGACATTTCCCCATTCCCCAAATATTCTCTGACTCTCATGGCACCTCACCTCTGGGATTTTCTCCTGGATCTCAGTGTGTCCTTTCCTGACTCTTGCTTTTCTGATATCAGGCATGTATAGGCATCCATCCTTGGCCTCCTCTTTTTCTGCTGTATACTCCACCTTTAGGCTAACTCATACATTTTAGTGACTTTAAGTATGTTGTCTGTTATTTAGGTATACTACTCTCACACTTAATTTGTGTCATCTTGATTGTTTGTTCAACTCCAAAGCCATATGGCCCACTACATAGGACTCTTAGCATGTTCAAAATAGACCTCCTGGCCCTTTCCAGAAAGCAGGATTTTCCTATGACCTGTCCCACTCAGTAAATGATATTAACATTTGTCTACTTGTTCAGTCAGAACCTTACAGGTCATCCTTGAAGACAAATGCTCTTACCATAATACCCACTGCCACACCAGGTCCTGTTTTTAAATCCACTCACCTCCATGCCACTTATACACCCTGGGAGATTTCTCCTCAGTCTCCATGAATCTCCTTTTGCTATAGCAAAACCAGTCTTGTGGTATCAGTTAAATAATTTTACATTACATCTCAAAACCCCATAAGAGATAGTAACCATCCTGAGTTCTAAAACTACTTCTAAGACCTAGAGGGCCAGTAATGACCTGACTTCCAAGTGTTTCTCCAGTATAGTGTTGTTCTGTGGCCCCCTTTCCCCTACATATGCTTCCCGGTCAACCTCCTCCTAGGTGCTCTCTGACATCAGCTTCCCCCCCTTTGGGTTCTGCTATGTACACCATTCCTACTGACTGAAGGTTCTGCAGCTCATCCTGGGGAAATCCCAGGTCTCAGCTCAGCAGTCACTCCCTCAGAGATGTCTATCCTGCTTTACCACTCTGCAGCTTGACAGTCTGGACTTTTTCTTTAAGGAATTTGCCATAGCGTATAACTGTATTCAAGTGATTGTCTGCCTCCTAACTCCAGAAGTTGAGAAATAATATCCACACATTTTTTTGTTTGTTTTGTTTTAAGTTTCAAGCCGTGGTGTAAGATGATCTAGTTCAGGTTTGTAAACAATCTGTCTGGAAACTGTGTACAGAATGGCTGGGAAGCACTGAATGAAATCTAGAAACGGCCGTGCGAAATGTCCACCTAACACACAGTGGGCAGAAGGCCAACATTTTCTCATCATTTCATGACTATTTTCATTTTAAATCACTGTGCCATGCACTGTGCTTGTCACTAGAAACACTGACTGGATAAGGGGAGGAAGGAAGGGGAAAAGAAAGAATAAAGTTGCTTAACCGCTTATAGGAAAATTAGATTTTACACTACAATGAGTTTGCAATACTGGAACCATGTTTCCTGTTGAAATAACCATGCACCGAACACTGCTGTGTTAACCAGATCCATCCTGTGCTATACTGGTCTCTGGTGTGTTCCTGCTAATCTCTGTTCCCTAGACAATGCAGACAGCCTTTAACTCTTCCTTTATCAGAAGCAATAGCCACGGTTTCAAATTCTCCTTAAAAAATGTCTCGGTGTGTTTCAAGTTAGAGTGAGTCACAGAATGCTACAGAATTCTGCTTTTCAGAGTGACTTGGCGCCTAGTATTGGTATGTCCTGCAGTCCTTCAAATAGAATACTTATAGGCTTTTAGGGAAAACAAACAGGCATGAAAAGGGAATAGTAATTTCATTTTACATGGAGATTTAGTAAGGGGAATTTATTAAATACGTGCACTGAGTCAGAAACTAGGGAAAGGGCAAAAAGCAATATGGATCCTCCTCATCAGACAGCCTGTTCAGAAAGAGATGTAAAGGGCACAGCTACGTACTCATGCAACGTCGTGTACTTGCTGAAGTAAGAGATCTGGTAGTCATCCTTGATTCATACTTGACATTATGGTTTTATTATCTGGGGGCAAATCCCAGTCTTTTAAAACCCCTGCCTCGACGTTACTATTTTATTTATACAACCTCTGAGCTAGGATGACTGGCAGATTTAAAACGAAAATAGTCATGAAATGATGAGAAAATGTTGGCCTTCTGCCCACTGTGTGTTAGGTGGACATTTCACACGGCCGTTTCTAGATTTCATTCAGTGCTTCCCAGCCATTCTGTACACAGTTTCCAGACAGATCGTTTTGCAAACCTGAACTAGATCATTTTACACCAAGGCTTGAAAACCAGCCACTGACTTTCCAGCAGTCTATCACCTGCTTATGTGGAGTGCTCTTCTAGATGGCCCGTCAACTTCTTCCTGCTGCTCTCAAGTCTACACTTGAGACACACATTGGACTCCCAGTTCTCCAAATGCAGCAGGCTCCTTTGAGCACCAAAGCCCACACACAGCCGGTGGGTTCTTTATCTGGAAGAAGTCTGTTTCCTCTCCAGACACCTTCATTCCGGGCATGTTGACCTCAAGATAAGCATCAGTTCCTCGGGCAAGGGGAGGGAGGGTGCTTTGCTGACTTCCCAATAACAGCCATCACCCCTGGCACCTCTCGGTCAGTGCACTTAGATGGTGGAATTGCTCATTTCTGCCAAACCAGAAGATTTGAAGACAGAGCTGTGCTGATACTGTTCACCTTTTCCTGTATAGCGGTCAATAGAAATCAGAGACTCCGTGCCACAAAGTCAAGTCTTGTCTCGACTTTTCTTGTCTTTTCTCGTCTCTTCTCTTCCCTTCCCTCTCCCTCTCTCCTCCTCCTCCTCCTCCTCCTCCTCCCTCTCCTCTCCTCTCCTCTCCTCTCCTCTCCTCTCCTCTCCTTCTCCTCTCCCTCCCTCCCCTCCCCTCCCCTCTCCTCTCCTCTCCTCTCTCTTTCAAGACAGGGTTTTCTTGTGTAGCCCTGGCTGTCCTGGAACTCACTCTGTAGACCAGGCTGACCTTTAACTCAGAGACCCACCTGCCTCTGCTTCCTGAGTGCTAGAATTAAAGGTATGCACCACTACCACCTGGGCCTACAAAATGTTTTCAATGGAGGAAGAGATGAATAGACAATTTCTATTTTAAGTATACAGTTCTGTTTACTGTGCTCAAAACCCAATTCTAGCTGAAAATTCCTGTGAATTATTTATAATTATCACCGAGTTTTTTTTTTTTTTTTAGATTGGTTAGGTTTTTTTTTTTTTAACTTGCATGCAGATTTAGGTTTGTGAGATCATGACTTGATATCCTGTGTGGGGTGAACAGGGTGAATAGTGAGGACTAATGATTACTGTGAAATAGGAAGATTTCTAACAAGAGACTCTAGTAAATTTATTGTTGGAAAGGTCGGAGAAGCTGGCCTGGACTTTGTTGCAATGTGCCATTCTGGGACTATGAAGAGCAGCAGATGTCAGTGGGAAACAACAGTGGCCATTCCCAGAGTCCATTCCAGCAGATCTAGTGTAGGAAAAGCCAGAGGACTGGGGTGGAGCTTACTGTGATGTGCAACCCTAGGACAAAATCAGTCTGCTTTACATAGCATATTCTGCATTTCTCTACACATAGGGGATCCAGGGATTTGAAACCTGGAATCGAAAACAGGAAAGTTAGGAATCATTGGCATTGAGTTCACCTGGACTCCTGAGCTGTTTCTCTGGAGTTCTGTGAGAAGTCTCTGTCAGCCTTTAATAAGTTCTCCTTCTTTTTTGTTCCCAGTTAAAAGATGGTTTCTCTTTCAGCAACTCAAAAGATTACACGATTACCCAATTGCGAATACAGAGATGTGCCTCTGTGCAGGTGACAGAAGAGACCAGAACGCTTAGAAAAGAGCATTTCCCAAATTACAGATGTGAGAAGATTGGCAGCCGGAGTGAAAGAAAACAACAGAGATACTGTCAGAAGCAGAGAAAGGGCGGGCTGAAAGTGAAAGCTTATGTGCCGAGCCAGAGAGAGAGAGAGAGAGAAGAGAGAGAGAGAGAGAGAGAGCGCTTAAAGCTGGAGGCCTGCAGAAAAGGAGGACAGGCAGAGAAGAGGAGGGCAGGCAGAGAAGAAAGGGCAGAGGGAAGGCAGAGGGGGCATGTAGTGTAGTAACAGGACACCTAGCCAGGTTGAACACTAACCGGTGAAGTGCCTGCATGAAAGACACTTCAAAGTCCAAACTAAGAATTAGAACAGGCTCAGAGAAAAGATGTTGATTAAAATCACAAACATTTAATAGAGAAAGAAGCCAAGGTAAAAACCATGAGTGATTACTCTGAAGCAGTTGTCAGCCTGTCAGTTGTCAGGGGGCTGGGGATGGAATAGACATCCTGAAGGGCTTGGGATTTATTGCTTTCTGAGATGTTTTTTTAAAGATTTTCTTCTATACTTTGGTTCACCCTAGCTTATAATGGAATTTACTAGGAAACATGCTGAAGAAAAAGGGGAGGGGTCTCAGAGAAGGCATCGTCTTGGGGACCACCCAGATCTCATTTGAAGACGAAAGTGACTGTCTTTGTGAAATCCCAACCCTTATGCAGATAGGGAGGAGTACAAAGACTTTAAGATCAACCACAAGATGTTTCAGAAAGCTGTCTTATAAAATGTCAAATGACTTGTTCTCATAGTCAGAGTGGGAGAAGCAGTGAGGTCAGCCCAGCACCGAGAGAATTCAAGATGAGAGAAAAGGGGGATGACAGTAAAGAAGAGAATATATAGGCAGATAACCAGAGAAGGCCAGGGATGTAGCCCAGTTGCTAGTGTGCTTGCCTAGCATGCTGAAGTCCTGGCTTTAATCTCCAGCACCACACACACTGGGTATGGTGGAGCATGCCTGTGATCTCAGCATTCAGAAGGTAAAAGGCAGAGGGATCAGGAGTTCAAAATCAGCCTCAATCACAAACAAGTTCAAGACCAGCCTGAGATACATGAGATTCTTTTTCAAAACCAAATACATGCACACAGACATATATACATATGGGTGAAAATGTTGTGCACACATACATGTACACATATATATCAAAAAAGACAATGTAAACAAGATGAAGATCTATCTATCTATCTATCTATCTATCTATCTATCTATCTATCTATCTTCAGATTCAAAGTCTTATAATTCTGACCAGGTGTGGTGGTGCATGTCCTAGTGCCTGGGAGGCAAAAGCAGGCAGATTTCTGTGAATTTGAGTCCAGACTGGTCTACATAGTGAGTATAGGACAGCCAGGGCTACACAGAGAAACCCTGCTGCAAACAACAAAACAAAACAAAACAAAACAAAACAAAACAAAACAAAACAAAACAAACAAATCTCATACTTCTGAATATTATCCCAGTTACCTGAATGTACCACTTGAAGTAACCATATAATAAATACGCTTCCCTCTGTGAAAGCTAGAGTTCAAATTTATTTAATTTTTTGGCTAAAATTTAATTGTGTTTAAAAGTCACTTACAGACTGTGAGAGGGTTCCCTTTTACCTGGGATCATATGAAAATTCATATCCATAGAAATGGAGGGCTCGAGCCGGGCGGTGGTGGCGCACGCCTTTAATCCCAGCACTTGGGAGGCAGAGGCAGGCGGATTTCTGAGTTCAAGGCCAGCCTGGTCTACAGAGTGAGTTCCAGGATAGCCAGGAGTACACAGAGAAACCCTGTCTCGTAAAACCAAAAAAAAAAAAAAAAAAAAAGAAATGGAGGGCTCCAGGCATTGCATCGGGTAGGACTGCTGGCCTGAAAACAAGCATGCACATTTTATTCCAAGATCCTCCTTTCTTCCGACAGTCTTTCTCCTTACACAAAGCAGTGGCTTCCAAGGCTGTGCTATTTCAGTTTCTTGGAGCCTCTGCAATTGAAGGCCAGTGTTTGGACGACAGATGTGAATTTTGTTCTCTTGGAATCCAAGCACTGGTGGCAGGCCACACCCTCGAGCTCTTTGAAGTTAGAATCATGTTTAGTGGCCTTTATCCTTAAAGCATCAAGGTCAGTGGAATTCTGATTCTGAAAAAGTGTAGTAGATGAGGGCAGACTAGAACCCCCTTTGTAAGAATGAGAGTGAGATCAATTACAAATGGCCACATGAAAGATCTCACAAAATGAGGAAGGGATGATGGCTACATAAGTGACCAGTTTTCTTTTCTTTCTTTTTTTTTTTTTTGGGGGGGGGTGCATTTTATAACTCTGGGCTTGGACAACAGATGTACTAGAGTTTTCTTATAAGGAAGAAACCTTTTTGTAGAAAAGAAACCATTGGCAGTCACGTGGGGCTTGTGTGAGAAGTTAGAAACTGAGTTGTGCTAAGTTTGGTTGGTTTTCCCCATGGGACATCTGAGTTCAGGAACTATGCAAAGAAGGCTGGGACATTTGGCTGAAGGATTCTACAAGGCACAACAAAAGTGCTTTTGGTTTCATGATGCTAAAGAGAAAAATTCTAACCAGAATATGAAGCTCTGCCATTTAGACACATAGCTAAGCTCCCCCCAGGACAGCATCCAGAGTTTGAAATTGCGATGAGGCAAAGGATTTGAAGCTAAAGGGCTAAACTGCAAAGTCTTTCGGCACTGAAGAAACAGAGCTCTCACAGGTCCTAATCCAAAGCCTAAAGAGTTACGCTTGGAGAACAAAGGACTTAACCACGGCTGCAATTTTAGCCACAAGCTCTATTCTGTTCAAACATAAACCCTCATCCTTTTTGCCTTTCCAAAGAGGAGATCCAAAGGTTGATCGTGATATTGAAGAGAGCAGACAGAGTGACTGGTTAATGGATTAAGTGAACCAGAAGAAGGAAGGGACAGTAGCTGACATTTAAATCCAGTGCAAAAGAAGCATGAACATTTTCTAAGGGACAAAGATGGTGTCCCAGTTTGCTCTCTGCCGCAGTGATAGAACACTGATTGAAAGCAATGTGTAATGGTTTTCAGCTGACATTCATTCTAAAGCCAAGAAAAAAAGCCAGGTTCAGAACTAAGTCTTTTAGTTAGGAGAGATGACAGAGGTTCTGGTTAGTCAACAAAATGATGGACTGGGTATTAGGTCTCTCTTGTACCTTACTGATACAAATTGGTAGAGTTATGCTCTAATTGTATTTGTAGAGAAAGGTTTTAACAGGTAGGGTGATATGTAGGAGGAGCTAAGGTAGGAGGAGTAAGGAGAGGAGGAGAAGGAGAGGAGGAGCTAGGAGATGAGACAGAGAAAGAGAGAGAGAGAGAAGAGAGAGAGAGAGAGAGAGAGAGAGAGAGAGAGAGAGAGAGAGGGGGGGAATATGGAGACAGATGTTCGAGTGTCTCTGCCAGTCAAAGATAGTTGATATATCTAGGTTGGGTATTGGGTTACACTTCTGATTGTATGGGCATCTTGTTATTGAGCATTACCAAATGTATAAAGCCTTTGATTAACATTAAAAAAAAAAAGTTACTACTAAAAAAAAAAAAAAAAAAAAAGAAACAAAGAAAGCAATGCGTAAGATGAAATAAAACCCCTCCGTACAAAGTCGTAGTTGAAAAGATCAAGAAACAACACTCCTTTGTGGTCTCTGCTCCAGTTACTGCCCTAACTTCTCTCATTGATACACTTGGCAGTACAAGAGGAAATAAATAAAGCCCTTCTTCCTCAAGCTGTTTTTGGTTGGTGTTCTATCACAGCAACAGAGAGCAAACTAAGACTCATGGTATCTGAGGTTTAGAAGACGCTGGATACATTTAACAAAGGGCTGGATAGAGAAGAGGAAATGGTTGTTACACTCTAAGACAAGACAACAGAAGATATACAATGTAAGCTCAGTTGGAAAGAATGTTTGAAACAAAACATAAGGGGTGTTGGCATTCCTTCCACAACAGTTACCTAGCAACACCCGGGTAGCCCTCCCTTGCTAGCTATTAAAGAGACTGTTTGGCCCCTCCTTGCTCTCTCTGCCCTTCTCTCTCTCTGACTCTGACCTTCTTTGCTCTTCCTGATTGCTTTCTCCCTTGCTCCCCTTCCCCCACTGCCCTCTCTTCCTCTCCTCTCTCTTCCTCTGCCTCTACTCGCTCTCAACTCCCTCCCCATGCCCCCAAATAAACTCTATTCTATACTAGACCCGTTGTATGGCTGTTTCCTTGGAGCATGGAGTGGGTGATAAAGGGAGGCTTCAACATGAGCCCGCTGAGGTACTCCCTCCCACCACACCATACTGGCTCTATAAAACATTCTTGGCTTTTTAAAAGAAAACACACACACACACACACACACACACACAAAACAAGAGTTATATGGGACAAAGCAAGAGGTCACCTGTATTTAATTAGGATCTAAGAAAAAGGAGAAACAAAAGCAGAAGCAGTATTTAGAGAAATGATGGATCACATCTGTCCAAAAATTGACAAGAAATTGTTCCACAGATTCAAGAACCTTGGCACATCCTACATGGCATGTACAAAAAGAAAATAAAATTTAAGTATATTTTTGTGAAACTTCTAACAGTTAAGGATTAGGAGAAAACCTTAGAAGCTTCTGGGAGAACATTTATTAACTGCAAAGAAGCAACAGTTGTATTAATAGCTCAATATAACTGTGAGGTCAAAAGATAATGGTATTACATCTCACAGGGAAGGGATTAAAAACTGTCTATCTATAGTCCTACAGTTATCTACAGTATCATCAAAATGAAGGCAAAAGAAAGTTTTAGGTAACCAGAAAGGAAAGAAATCTTCACCAATATGCAATCCTAGAACAATTAGAGGAAGAATTTAAACATGAAGGAAAATGATTACACACAAGTGTGTTTGCATGTTGAATGTTCTCCAAATGTCAATGTGCTAAAGACATGGTCTACAGGGGCATGCTATCAGGAACTCGCTAGAAGGTAGTAGAGTCATAAGTTGTCTTTAGGTCACTGGGGGCATTCTCTCAAAATGGCTTGTGGAAACCACTGACTCTTTCCACTTTGCTTCCTGGCTTGGGATAGAAATTGATTGCTTTGGTTACACTTTCTCACCAAAATGTGTGATTCACTAGATACCCAAGCTGTAAGCTTGCTCAGTCTTAAACCCCAAACATGCAGAATCCTTAAGCCTAAGTTTTTTAAAAAAAAAAAACTTTTAATTGACTCTTTGTGAATCATGCAGTCCAATCCCACTCCTCTCCTG
The DNA here is from genome assembly GCA_021653895.1 of Mastomys natalensis. Lineage (NCBI taxonomy): Eukaryota > Metazoa > Chordata > Mammalia > Rodentia > Muridae > Mastomys > Mastomys natalensis. The sequence goes on along the minus strand of JAJTUV010000016.1, from coordinate 190,688 downwards.
GTTCCTTTGTGTCTCGCCTTTGACCCTGTAGCCCCTCCCCTCCTACCCCCACAAAAAAGAAGAAAAATAGAAACAAACAAAAAAACAAAAGCATCTTGTCTTGGAAGCTTTAGTGTGACAGGGTCTGTCATACATCTTTTGTCCACACATCTTTACTTGCAGATATTCATGACAACGTGTCAATGGTCTGGTTGGAGGCCTCTGGTTTCTGTTCCTCTATCAGTACTGAATCCTCACAGGGATTCCTCTTGGATACCCTGTTGTTGCCCTGTGTTGTGGAGATCCTGCACCTTTGGATCTGTAAGTCCAGCCCCTTCACTCACCAGCAGTTCATAGATGGGGTAGATGCTGGAGTGGGCCAACTCAAAGCCCTGCATCTGGGCCTGGGTGGTAGCTGAGTTGTTTAGCCCACCAGCTCTTTTGAACCAACATCACCAGGGCTACCTCTCCATCACTGTCTAGGATAGCTCACTCAAGTGCCTCAGCCAGCAAGGAGTGGGGACAGCTTTCCCACGTTCATGCCCTCAGGGACAGTTCACCTGTGCCTACACCATCAGGGTCATCTCTACTGTGCTGCCCAGGTGAGTTGCAGTGCTCTTATGACTTTAGGACCAACTCTCCCACCTGTGGCAGATGGTGAGGTGGGTGGGTGATGCAAACATAGTTTTTTTAAAAAATTAAAATTAATTAATTTACATCCCAGACAGTGCCCCCTCTCTGTTCCCCCTTTTAGAGACCCCCCTCTACTACTCCCTCCCTGTTTTCTTTGAGAGGATGGATCCCCCCCTGGGTATCTCCCCCACCCAGGAGCATGAAGTCTCTGCAGGATTAGACAAATCTTCTCTCACTAAACCAGACAAGGCCCTATTGGGGATCAGATCCTACAGTCAGGCTACAGAGTTAGGGACAGCCCTCTTTCCAGCTGTTGGGGGATCCACATGGAGGCTGAGCATTTGCTATCTATGCAAATAAAAGTTTTAAATAAGTTAATTAACTCAGGAATTTCAAAGCTGACTAAGTTAAATGTAACACCCACCACACAACCACCACCAACAACAAAAGGACAACATAAAAAATGTTGGTTGCTGGCCGGGCAGTGGTGGCCTACGCCTTTAATCCCAGCACTTGGGAGGCAGAGGCAGGTGGATTTCTGAGTTCGAGGCCAGCCTGGTCTACAGAGTGAGTTCCAGGACAGCCAGGGCTACACAGAGAAACCCTGTCTCAAAAAAAAAAAAAAAAAAAAAAGTTGATTGCTTTGTGGTAACATACTGAACTAAGCGAATTACATGATCTCCAGAGAAATCCTAAAAGAACATAACACAAACATTTATAACTAAACACCTAATGACTACATAAAGCAACAAAACCATAAAAATACTCGATTAATTGGAAAAAAGAATAGAAAGAATGAATGTATGAACAAAGAGTAAATGAACAAGTACTATGACTTCGAAGCATACTTGGTACCAACAGGCACAGATGCCTGTGTGACAATGGAGGGTTCTCAAACACAGGGGCTGTACCAAAATTTGAAGAGCAAAAGAATTTTCTTTGACCACTACATAGATCCCATAGATCCACAGAGGCTTCTCCACTTACAGTGGGTTTTTAAGTGACAATAATTCCATAATAAATTGAAAATATTATGATGGCTTAAGTAAGAAATGTCTCAAAAGGCCTTATCAATTCGAATATGTGTCCCCCCAACTGATGGTGCTGTTTGGTAAAATTACGGAGAGGAGGCGACTTGCTGGAAGGAGTTCTATCAGTGGGGTGGATTTGAGAGTGTACAACCTTCCCCACTTTCAGTATTTTCTCTCTCCATTGCTTCCCGTGTGCAGATGAAAATGTGCTCAGCTGGTTTTCCGTTCCGGTTGCTGTGCTTTCTCTGCCTTTTGCCATATCCTCCCTAGCGTGATGGAGTCTAGCCATTGTAAGGCTTTATGTCACGATATTTTGTCTTATCAAAAGAAATGTCATTAATACAAGCATCACAATAGAAAATGCATTCAACTCCCTGTCCTACCTAAAGTCATAGCTTAACGACGTCACACTCCGCAGGTATCAGTTGCTACTTTTATGGCCATGCGACTGACAGACAGCTGCAGCTCCTCAGGACCATGCCCAGCATCACAGAAGAGTATAATACTACACATCACTTGGTTGGGAAGAGATCCAGGTTCACACATCGTTTACTGAGAGAGGTCCACGTGGCACTATTATAAGCTGAACATTACAAGACAGGAACCGTTGTCATTAAGAAGCAGGACAGGCATAAAAAAATCTTGTAACTACAGAGACCAGACACCTTTGTCAGCTGAGCTATCCCACAAGCCCCTACAGTTTCTTTAAGGAGCTTCCAGGCTTAAATTCCAGAGCAGAGAGAATCTTTTGCCAAATCTCCTCTGTAGTAAACAGAGTGCTCCATGCTTCACTTGCTCTGTTTGGTTTGAGGGTTGGAGTATGGGTCTATTTCCGAATCAGAGGGAGTAGTTAAAAAAAAAAAAGATAAACAATGTAACAGTATTATTTTTTAAAAACTGGCACAGATGGAATCCCTGCAAGGATTCTAGGAACTAAAGAGAGCTGGAAAGTCCCAAGTTCATCCTGTCTACTTGCTTCAAACACCGTAGCTGCATGCACCAAAATGCTTGTAGGTTCACCCTAATTGTAATGATGACACGTTGGATGCATTCAAATGCTGAACAAAGTGTTTGACAAGGAAAAAGAGATATTTGAAGTAAAAATACAGTTGGTAGCAAATCTATAAGCTGAAGATAATTGTATGTTAATACCTATCTGGGGAAAAATAACTCTGTGGGAATCTCCCTTCTCTCCTGCCCTGGGAATGGTCAGCAGACCTTGCATTGCATTTCGGTTCTGAAAAACAGGTAATCCACTCTACAAAAGCAACAGGTCTCACACTAGTCCTTTTACTTAATAAAACAATAATGATGTCTTTAGTGCGAAGATAGCAACTTTGATTATTTATGTAGTTGAAACAACTTTGCTGTAATTGAGATGGAGTTTTGGATTAGAATGAAAATTCCCACAGTCTAATTCATTAGGACATTGTCTATGGATCCAACTCAGATTTTTATCTTTGAGAGGATACTACTGTATTCTTCATTATGTGAAAAATTAGAGATCATGTAATTTTGTTCATGGAGAAAAGTGAGTACCCTTGAAAGGCCCCCAGATAGGGGAGACCCCCACTCAAGAGATTACGACCACCCAATGACTCATGAGACACCGATCTTGATGCAACCAGCATGATGTTTAATGGATCCAGTATACTGGGGTTCCCTCACATGCAAGCAAGGAGAACCCCGAGTTCGAGCTAAGAATAGCTTTTATAGGGTCTAGGGGTTAGAACAGAGAAACAGTGACTAGGCACAATATGATTGGCAGAACAGTGTGACTTTTAAACTGATTGGTCTTTGGGGAATGAGGTAGCAAAGACCTCCCTTGTCTGTCTACGTGCTCTGGCCCTTCCTCACCTGCAGGTGGGTTCCCTCCCCCATGGTCTGAGGAATGTTAATCAGCCTCTCCCTTCCTCCTCTGAATGTTAATCCAGCAAGTGTCCTCTAAGGAATGTGCCTCTCCCAGGATGTGTCCCGGGACAGTGAGATTCTTTTAATCTTAAATTCAAACTGAGACCCGAAAATCCTACTTTTAGACCCAAAAGTCTTACACCCTCAAAACATATTAGTGAATATATATAATTTGACAGATTATGTGAACTCATGTTTTATCAACAGTTTTGTATATGTCTACACACACACATGCACACACACACACACACACACACACACACACACACAGGATCTCACTCTTAGTTGGGCATAGTTATACTTGTATTTTCTCAGAGCAGTTAAGCAAGTGTACTCCTAAAGCTAAGTATTTAAATTCTAAGCAAAAAAGAAAAAGGAAGAAACCACTAAGAAGACCATTCAGCTTATTGTGGTGGTAGGGAGAAGGTGTTAAAGAATAAAACTGGAAAGAGTAGTCAAATAAGTGAGAGAGGAAAGAAGCCATGTCTGAAGTCACCGGGCATCTGAGACATGGAGGTTGCCATGCTGAAGGAAGGGAGCTGTGACTAAAAATCAATGAGACTTGTTACCATCTAAAAATAGATTCCAGGTGAAAGACCAAAGCTTGTATTCTAGAACCATTATCTAGTATAACATCCACTGTGGCAGACTAATGGGTCCCAAAGATGAACGGCTCCCACTTTCTGGGGAATTAGGAACAGATTACTTTATATGGCAAAAGGGACTTTGCAGATGTGATTGAGCTGAGAATGTCAGGCTGATTATCTTCTTAACTTTTGTCTACATTATTGAGCAGGGCCAATGTAATGACAAGAATCCCTGGAAGAGGGAGGCAAGTGGTCCCAGGGAAAAAGAAGTGTAACAAGCACACCAGAGAGTCTGAAGATATTCTTTTATAGGTTTTGAAAATGCAGAAAAAGGCTGTGAGCCCAGAAAGGCAGGCTGTCTCTGATTGAGACCTTTCCCCCCAGAAGTCAAGACAGGCCAGGAAGTGGATTCTTATTCTGGAGATTTAGAGGGAATGAAGTCCTAACCCAGCATTTGATTTTATCCCAGAGAAACTGATTCTGCTTTTGATCCTGAGAGGCGCAAGATGATAATGTGATGTTAGCATAAGTCACTCCATTTGTGGTCGTTCCTTACAGTGCACCAGGGAACTAATTATTAGTTCAAACCAGCTGTGAGTGGCTTATCTCTACTCTCAGTTGCAAAGGAGATATTCCACGGGCCTCCCTTCTCTCCCTATGGGGAACTTTGTGACATGGAGCAATGTAGGTGCATGCACGGGGCAGTGCCTGCAGTAAATGCAGACTTATAGTGGAAAAGACCAGAGAGGTGAAGGGCTGAGCCACTGTGGATTGCTATTGCCTCTGAAATGATAGTTCGAAGTGGAAAACCTGATCTCGAACTTATTTAGCATTTTCTTTGCCTCTCTAGCTAGCTAGGAGAAAAAAAAAAAAAAAACCCAATATATATATATATATATACAGACTTTTCTCTGCACGCAGATAGATGTTTTTAGAAACTTGTGCTTGGGGATGGTTTCTTCCAGGAAAGACAAGCACCATTATACCCATTTCTTGGGCCTGTACTCACCAGTGAGAACCTGGAAATAATGCAGCTATTCCTGAAAGGTATTTAACATTCATTGAGTGCCAACACAACCATCTGGAGAACACAGGGAGCTCAAACCACCAGGGATGAATGAATTGGCTGCAGCTGGGTAAGGAGATGAATGGCTTCACCACCCCATCCTGTTTCTGGGTCAAATTGCTCATATGCCCATGGAATCAGGAGCACCTAATCTCTCCCTGCTTCTGCCTCTCCATTCAACCTTTTTCATCACTGAGGTCATCCTAGCCTCTAGGTAGCCAGAGTTTGACCTGTCAGTCTCTGCCCTGAGTAGAGTCCACACAGGCTGCATGCTCCTCAGATCCACTGTCCCACAGTCTGTTTTGTTCTGGATGGGCTCTTTCTGAAATTCCCCTGTGGGCCATGAAAAATGTAGTAGAACCTTCTAACAGTTAAAACTGGAACCCTCTGGCACATTACATGTGATCTGTTGTGTTCAGAGACTAAAGAATCATTCGTAAGATGTTTCAAACATAAAAAAAATCTGTAAGAAACATAAAAAAAAAAAACCCTAAAAGAAATCTACAGTATAATTAGTATACGCCTAGAATCCAGATGTATTGATGGCTATGTCCTTCTGTGTGTGTTTGAAGGGTGAGAGAACTTTAGTTACAGATATTGCACACCATTCCTAAGCATTTACACGTATGGCTCTGAAATGTACACAAACTTGTCTTATCGAGTTACAACACTATTATCATATCCGATAAAGCAAATAATCCCTTGACCTTCCAATACTCAGTTCATATGCAAATTTCTACCTCTATCTCCAAAATGTCTATTTTGGGTGATCTGTTTCAAACCAGGCTTCCCAAATACACTTGGTTATGTCTGTTAAGTCTTCCTGGTTCTTGTCTTTTATTATTATTATTACTGAAAATAGATTTTGTTTCATACACTATGTCTTATTCTTTCCAGTTTCTTTCCACATTCCCACCCATCCAGATCCACCCCCATTCTGTCTCTTATTAGAAAACAAACAGACTTTTAAGGGCTAAAAATAAAATAAAATAAAACAAAACATAATGAGATAAAGCAAAAACAAATTGGAGTAGGATAAACCAAACAAACAGAAGGAAAAGAGCTCAAGAAAGGGCACAAGAATCAGATATAGACACAGGGAGTCGCTCGTTCATGTATTCAGGAATCCCATAAAAACACAAAACTGGAAACCATATTTTATTCACAAAACCTGTAGGGTAAAGAAAAAAACTGAATAAAAAAATGATAAAAGGCCCTGACATGAAGTTATGAGGCAAGAAAACTCCAAAGATGCCTCTGAGTTCATGTCTGTTATTCATCTACTGCTGGGCTTTCAGCCTACCCTGAAGAGTAGTTTTCCCAGTGAGACTCCCTTAGAGAAAACTTAATTTTCATTTATAAGTGGTTATCAATTGAAGATAGGATGGAGCATGTGTCTGTTTGTCCTTCCAGCTCTAGGACCCCATCTGGTGCAGACCCTTTGCTTGCCCTGTGCACACTGCCTCAGACTCTGTGAGGTCATATGTGCACTGCTCCTGCTGTTTTTAGGCTTTGACTCCTTGGTGTCCTCCATCGACTTTGGCTCTTAGACTGCCTCCTCTTTTTCAGGGCCCACTGAGCCCTAAGGGGACGGGGCTTCAGGAGACATCTTGTTTAGGGCTGAAGGTTCCAAGGTCTCTCACTATCTGCATTTTTTTTTCTGACTGTATTTGTATTTTGTTTTTGTCTCTGCATTTGTTCCCATCTGCTGTAGGAGGAAGCGTCTTTGATGATGGTCAAGAAAGAAACTGATCTATGTGTATAGCAGGATGCCATTAAAAGTCATTTTATTGCTATGCTCTCTTTGAAGAACGTTAGTATTTGCTTTTCCCCTAGGTCCCTGAGCTATCTAGTCTCATGTTCTCTGTTACCCAAGCAGCATCAGTATTAGTTCCGTGTAGAGGGTGGCCTTAAATCAAATCAGATATTGTCTAGCTACTCTCACAAGCTCTGTGTCACCATTTCACTACATCTCACAGAAAGGGCAACATTATAGCTCGAAGGGTTTGTAGCTGGTTAGGTGTTTATCTTCTTCCTTTAGTCGTGTGTAGAGTACCTTCCAGTACCAAAAGACATGAGCAAGTAGGGGTGAAGGTTCTAGGTAGGTACCAGCTTGACTTCTCCATGTTCAATGAATTATTTAGGTGTTATTTTTAGCAGTAGAGCCTCATTGTCAGTTTGCAGCCTTTGCAACAGCTTGGTTGTATGGTTCCCATGGGACCCCTTTGGTTAACAACTTGATTAGACATAACTCATGACCAGTGCTAAAGTTGCATTTGCTTATGAGAGATGTGTATTTGGGGTGCTATCTCCCCTGTTATTTGGTGATTTCACTTAGATAACGCTCATATATGTATATAATTTAGGAAGCCTCTACTGTATTAGGTTTCCTTATGAACCTGCAAATGGCCCTTAATCTCTTCCTGTATTCCCTTCCTTGACTGTCTCTTCCCTTGCCGTTTGATCCTCCCTTTCCAGTCCTCACCAGCCTTGTTCAGCCATAATTATTTTATTTCCCTTTCCTAGGGAGATCTGCCCCTCCCACCTAGTCCCTTACACTATACCTAACCTCTGTGGTCTTCTGGATTGTAGCTTGCTTATCAATGACTTAATAGCTAACATATACATGTAAGAAGATACATACCATGTTTGTCTTTCTGGGTCTGGGTTACCTCATTCAGGATCATCTTTTTGTAGTCCAATCTATTTACCTGTGAATTTTCTGACTTCTTTTCTTTCTTTTTCTTTGTTCATTTTTTTGTTTTTTTGAGACAGGGTATCCTGCAAATCACCTTGTAGACCAGGTTAGCCTCAAACTCAGAGATCTTCCTGCCTCTGCTTCCTGAGTGTTAAAGGTGTGTATCATCACCTCCTGGCTTAATGCTTTCATTTTTTTTTAATGGCTAAGTAACTGGTTTATATGGAAATATGTCCCATTAAAGAGATGGTCACCTTTCAGAAGAGTAAGGGAGTAAGGGAGCAAAAATACAGCATATATAATATATATGTATATAGTACATATATACACACATAAATATATATATATATGGTGTTGTTGAGTATGAAGTGTCTTTATTTCTTTAGTTAATTTTGGTTTGAAACATATATTGTCAAATATTAAAATGGCTCCATAAGCTCACTTTCCTAGGTCCATTTTCTTTGTGTTTTTTTTTTTTTGTTTTTTTTTTTTTTTGGTTTTCGAGACAGAGTTTCTCTGTGTAGCCCTGACTGTTCTGGAACTCACTCTGTAGACCAGGCTGGCCTCGAACTCAGAAATCTGCCTGCCTCTGCCTCTGCCTCCCAAGTGCTGGGATTAAAGGCATGCGCCACCACCGCCCGGCCCTAGGTCCATTATTTTAGTCTATCTTTTACCCTTAACGTTTTTGATGGTAAGGTGTGTTTCTTAGATGCAGCAGAAGGATGGATTCTGGTTTCACATCAGTTCTGCTAGTCTGGATTTTTATTGAGGAATTAGAAAATTGAAGTAAAGGGATATCAAAGAGCAGTGTTTGTTGATTCCTGTTATTTTGTTCTTGTGGTGTGTCCCCACCTTTTGATCTGATGACCTGGGATTATTTAGTCCTTGTGTTTTCTTGGGTATGGTTAACCTCTTCAGGTTGAAGTTTCCCTCTAGTGCCTTTTTTAGGTCTGGATTTATAGATAGATACTGCATAAATTTGGTTTTATGATGGCAAGTCTTTCTTTCTCCATCTATTGTGATTGAAAGTTTGGCTGGGTATAATAACCTGGGCTGGTATCTTTGTTCTCTTAGAGTTTGTAGAACATCTATCCAGGCCTGTCTGGCTTTTAAAATCTCCAATGAGAAGTCAAGTGTTATTCTAATAGGTTTTTCTTCATATATTACTTGGTTTTCCCCCTTTGCAGCTTTTAATATTTGTAATGTAAATACTATACATTACTATATGCCAAAGAGACTCTCTTTTCTGGTCTAGTCTATTTGGAGTTCTATATGCTTCTTAAATTTTGATAGGCACTTCTTTCAGAAATTTTCTTTTATGATTTTGTTGAAAATATCTTCTGTGTCTTTAACCTGGGTTTCTTTTCTTTCCTTTATTATTATCTTAGATTTGGTCTTTTCATAGTGTCCCAGATTTCCTGAATGTTTTATGCCATTTTATTTTTATTTTTATTTTTAACAATTTCTTTGACTGAAGTATTCATTATTCTATCTTCTCTTCAACACCTGATCTCTTCCATCTTTTGTATTCTGTTAGGGAGGCTTGCTTCTAACGTGCCTGTTTGAGTTTCTAAATTTTTCATTCCCAGATTTCCCTCAGTCTGGGTTTTATTTATTGATTCTATTTCACCTTCAGGTTTTAGATTATTTTACTCATTTCCTTCCACTATTCTGTTTTGTAGATTTCTTTAATAGATTTATTAATTTCTTCTCTAAGAATATCTATCATATTTATACGACTATTTTAAGATTCTTGTCTTGTGGTGCTTCAGCTATGCTGCATTTCTCAAGGCCCGCTGTAGTAGGATTGCTGGGCTCTAGTGGGAACATTTTTATGGCTTCTATTGATTGTGTTTTTACACTGGCATCTAGGCGTCTGGGTTTGGGATGATTGTAATTCTACTTGCTGATATCTAGTCTTGTCTTTGTTGTTTGAGTGCCTTGTTCCTTGGTTTCTATTGCTCTCTCTGGTTCTTAGGGGAGTGTATTGGTTGTGTATTGCCAGGCAGGAAATACTTTTGGGATCCTGCTAGGTATCCTAGCAGGTAGGATTTCCCGGTACAACGTGTTTCTAATAATAGGAAGCTGATACTTAGGAATGAAGGTGGGCTAGAAGGGGGAGTGAGGAAGTTCACAGGGGGAGGGAAAAGGATGCTTCACTGCTCTGTGCCCTGGGAATGGGGGACAGAGAGTGAGGAGAGGCCACAGCAGGTGGTCTGTTACAGAGCTGCGGCATAAGACTGGGGGCTTGGGTTTGGAGGAAACAGGGAGAGTAAGTATCTGAAGCTCACCTACCTGCTTTTCTAACCTTCTTGCTTCTCTGGCAAGGGCTTGACCAGCTGATTCTTGGGGGCTGGGACAATGGAGTGAGTGGGGAGGAAGGTTGGAAAAGATAAGCTTGATTTGTTGGCGATATCGGCAGAAAGGGAGGAGAGGCTGCAGTTAATTTTGTGGACTGGGGGGCTGGGTTTGGAGGAGATGAAGCTAATATTCTCTTATAAAATGGCCCATATTTTGTCCTTAAAACATTACTGAGCCGGGAGGTGGTGGCGCACGCCTTTAATTCCAGCACTTGGGAGGCAGAGGCAGGCGGATTTCTGAGTTCGAGGCCAGCCTGGTCTACAGAGTGAGTTCCAGGACAGCCAAGGCTATACAGAGAAACCCTGTCTCGAAAAACCAAAAAAAAAAAAAAAAAAAAAAAAAAAAAAAGAAAAAAGAAAAAACATTACTGAACTAGTAACCTATGTTTTTAATTCTGGCAATTTTACTTGAAGTTATAAATACTTGGCTTCTTTTGAAAACAGAGCTACAGTCCTAGCAGATTATAGTTGATAGCAGAGTGTATGCCGCACGCACTGCCCCAGAGAGCAACCATAGAGTCAGATGCTGCTCTCACTCTCCTCACATTAATTCCAAAACCATGCATCCATCTGTATGGTCCCCAAGGACAACTAGCTCATGAACCTATCAGTATGGTTTATCCAGAACCAAAAGATTATACATTTGAAAGTTAATTCAAATGCAAAATTCTTTCAGGCTTTGGTCTTGAAAAATTCTCAACTGGTTGCTGAGAGCCAAACATATCATAAAGAGATATATCTCTTGATGATTACTGAGGTTCATTGAATATATTAAAAACGGCTACAAATTAACATTTTGACTAAGACTTCACCAGCGACAGAAAACTGATTCTGAAGGGTTTCTGTCAAGCCATTAGATCATCTTCCTTTCTAAAAGTCAGCCATGTCATATAACAGAACCTAGTCGCAGGAGTGAAACTGATTACATACTCTTGGAGTACTATTATTCAGGGCATGTAGATGGATGAGGGTTCAAAATTCTTCCTACTGCATGCTGTTTCAAATTATTCCAGGAGCTCATGTACTTTGCATTTGGGAAAGAAGAGAATTAATTACAGTGAAATGTTGAGAATCAACTTAATGGACAAACCCTGTTTCTTAGTGAGAAAAAAAAAAAGCAGACAGTGCTAAACCACATTTTTCCCTCTTGGAACTAGAACAGTTAAATAGGACCTTGCTAAATTATTCAGTCTCATAAGGTGAAAGGGGATCTCCCTTTTTTTTTCTCTCCACAAACCCCTCCTCGAGAGTAAGAGTTTACTCATCTTTTCCCACTCTGAACCTTACTGGTAGTTTCTTGTAAACCAAGCTACAGCTAGATGAGTGGGCATAAAAGACCTTTGGAAAGCAAAAACCAAAGATGAAATGCTGAGATGCCCCACCTTGCTTGCATTTTGAAGAGATCACAAAGGAGAAAGGTGAAAAAGTCGAACACAACCATACACAAGCTACTCTCCATAGGGGTTGCACTAGGGCCTCAAGCCTCTTACAGTGATTTCTGCATGTACTGCTGTCTGATAGAAGATACACAGCTGGAGGAGATCTTGAAGTGTGGGTGCCAAAACAACCTGCCACACTAACGGAAGTGGCCATGGGGCCAGGAAGGGAGCAGCCATATTCTAACTTCTTTCTGTGTTTTTTTTCCAGATCACTTATCAAGGGAAGCTATGCATTCATCTGCTACATAAGACAGTAGCAGATATACTTACTATCTAATTCATTTTCTGTATGGACCTCTGCCTTTCCTCTGGAATATTGTTCCCCACCTCCAAACCTTCACATCAATGTTTAAAAAGACAGACGTGTGCTTCAATTCTTCTGTTTGACATTTCTATTTCTAGAAAACATAAAAACATTCCAAGAGCTGGGCGGTGGTGGCGCACGCCTTTAATCCCAGCACTTGAGAGGCAGAGGCAGGTGGATTTCTGAGTTCGAGGCCAGCCTGGTCTACAGAGTGAGTTCCAGGACAGCCCGGGCTATACAGAAAAACCCTGTCTCGAAAAACCAAAAAAAAAAAAAAATAAAAAAAAAAAAACCCAACAACAACAACAACAACAAAAAACCAACAAAAAAAATTCCAAGTGGAATTCATTCATAATCTCATGCAACAGAGAGGAATGTGACTATGCACTCCAAGATCTCTTGAAACAAACTCTTGGAAGTCTCCCCAGGAGAACTTTTCCTCAGCAAGGAACTACAAGTAATACCTCACTTGAAGTAATTGTGATTAGAAGAGTTTACAAGGAACTGAAATATTCTTGTGAATTTCTTTTTTTTTTTTTTTTTTTTTTTTTTCCTTCACAAAGCAAATAATATTGAAATAGTGAAATCAAGTGTAAACCCAACAAAAATATTTAAGTTATAGTCCAGTATCCCTCATGAATATACATACAAAAATTCTCAATGAAGTAGTTGCAAACTGAATACTAGAGATATAAAAAAATAATATTCCATGAATAACTGAACAACTGTTTTTTTTTAGAAGACCATACTCCATATACAGGCTGCATGTTTTGGGATAGCCCCCACTCCAGATGTTTGAGACCTGCATGAAAACCAAGTTGCACATTTACAACGTATGTGCAGGGAGGCCTAGGTTCAGCCCATGGAGGTAGATCTGTGTAGACTAGGTATGCTCCACGGTTGGTGATTCAGTCTCTGAGAGCTCCAAGGGTTCAGGTTCGTTTACTCTGTTGATCTTCCTGTGCAGTTCCTATCTCCTTAGGGCCCACAATCCTTCCACCTATTCTTCTTTAAGAGTCCTCAAGCTCCATCCACTGTTTGGCTCTGGATGTCTGTATCTGTCTGAGTCAGCTGCTGGTTAGAGCCTCTCAGAGGACAGCTTGCCCCTGTCTGTTCTCAGGCTGGAGGTTTAGATCCTGGGAGCTCTGGTTGAATCTTTTGATACTCGTTCTAAAAAGGACAAAAGCACCCTCACTTTGGTCTTCCTCCTTCTTCTTGAGTTTCATGAGGTTTATGCGTTGCATCTTAGGTATTGTGTGTTTTGGGGCTAATATCCACTTATCAGTGAGTGCATACCATGTGGTGTTCTTTTGTGATTGGGTCATCTCACTCAGGATGATATTTTCTAGCTCCATCCATTTGTCTAAGAATTTCATGAGCTCATATTTTTAATGGCTGAGTAGTACTCCATTGTGTAAATGTACCACATTTTCTGTATCCATTCTTCTGTTGAAGGACATCTGGGTTCTTTCCAGCTTCTGGCTATTATAAATAAGGCCGCTATAAACATAGTGGAGCATGTGGCCCTGTTGCATGTTGAAATATCTTCTGGGTATATACCCAGGAGGGGTATAGCTGGGTCCTCAGGTAACACCATGTTCAATTTTCTGAGGTATCGCCAGACTGCTTTCCATAGTGGTTGTACCAGCTTGCAATCCCACCAACAATGGAGGAGTGTTCCTCTTTCTCCACATCCTCGCCAACATCTGCTGTCTCCTGTGTTTTGGATCTTAGCCAATCTGACTGGTGTGAGGTGGAATCTCAGTGTTGTTTTCATTTGCATTTCCCTGATGACTAGGGATGCTGAGCACTTCTCTTGTGAATTTCAATATTCAGCATAAGCATCTGTTCCCGAAAAGAAATCCAAACAGAAACCTTGCTCAATACCTCTGATAGCCAGCAAGCTAGTCATCGAATCTTCTGCCAAGTGTCAGAGATATTGAGGACAAAATGACCACCTCAAAAAGCTTCAGGTTGTGGCTCCTACATTGGTTCCAACCTTCTGAGGAGTTTTCTATATTCTTTGTTTCTGGGATATTATTATATTTATTAAATGATAGGAGATGGGTTGGGGCAAAGAAAGAGTGAATTCTATGTTGCATTCTTCCTAGACAGACAATCATGTGAGGAAGAGCTTAGGTAGCATAGCCAAGACAAAGGCCAACAGATAGCATTTAGTCATGCATCAACTCTAACTCCAGAGGGCTTAGAAGGACGTGGAAAGGGTACCCATGATGTTTTCGTTTTGCTAGAGACAATGAAGCCAGTTTCCTTCTTTATCTGTCAATGAAAGGCACATTCACCCCAGACCTTTCTTCAAGGGAAGGTGAGACTAAGGACTTCCTGCATCATGCATGTAAGACTTCTTGACAGCATCCATTCTCTTCCCAGAACCTTCCCTTAGGTGTTCCAATGTTTTCAGGTGGTTACCCTGGAGATGTCTGAAAGATGAGCTCTTTATATCAACACCCCCCTACAAAACAAATAGTTTCTGTTTTTAATCCTCCCCCATCCAACACTTTTTTCCTTCCTACACTTCATCCTATCCTTGCTGACTAATCAGGAAGGTCACATAGGTCCCCTTCTGAAGTCTTCCTGTTTCATTTTTCAGCATTCTAGCTTAGTCTCTGCCTTGTTTTCCTGGTGCTTTTTTCTTCCCTCAAACTAGTCACATTCTTCCTATAATTATTATACTGTATTAATTGTTCAAATTGTTGGGTTTCCCTATGACATTTCCATACATGCATGCTCTGGACTTTGATCATATCCCAAACTATTTGCCTTTGATAAAGAGGAAACTAAATGAGGGAGATTCTCTTCGTTGACTTAGCATGGCCTTGCTGAACTGTTTGTTGCTTCCTGTGGCGGCTCATGTTCAACAGTGTCCCTTCTTTGAAAACAATTCTCCTTGGAAGATGAAAGTGCTTATTAATTGTCTTCTATGTGCCCATAATATTGAGCTAGAGACTAAGGCAAGGTCTGTTCAGCTTGGCAGTATTGATATTTGAAGTGGAAAATTCCTTTTGTGAGAAGTTGTCTTGTGTGTTACAGACTGTTTAACATAATTTCTTGCCTGTACCTACTAGATTAGAATAGCACCTACTTTCTCAGGTTGTGACAAACCGATGTTGTTAAATGTATCCTGGGGAGCTAAATTGTTTCCAGTTGAGAGCTACTAGACTAAGGGAATAGAAAAAGAAATAGAAGAAAGAGTTCTCCTTCCAGAGAAGCTCAAAATCTGAAGATACAGAATGCTAGATGTAGAAGCATCCCTAGACGTGTCTTGACTTCTTCCCCCATATTTTTAGTAAATAAAGAATGATGACACTTCACACCAGTCAGATTGGCTAAGATCCAAAACACAGGTAACAGCAGATGTTGGCGAGGATGTGGAGAAAGAGGAACACTCCTCCATTGTTGGTGGGATTGCAAGCTGGTACAACCACTATGGAAAGCAGTCTGGCGATACCTCAGAAAATTGAACATAGTGTTACCTGAGGACCCAGCTATACCCCTCCTGGGTATATACCCAGAAGATATTTCAACATGCAACAGGGCCATATGCTCCACTATGTTTATAGCGGCCTTATTTATAATAGCCAGAAGCTGGAAAGAACCCAGATGTCCTTCAACAGAAGAATGGATACAGAAAATGTGGTACATTTACACAATGGAGTACTACTCAGCTATTAAAAACAATGAGCTCATGAAATTCTTAGACAAATGGATGGAGCTAGAAAATATCATCCTGAGTGAGATGACCCAATCACAAAAGAACACACAATGGTATGCATTCACTGATAAGCGGATATTAGCCCCAAAACACACAATACCTAAGATGCAGCGCATAAACCTCATGAAACTCAAGAAGAAGGAGGAAGACCAAAGTGAGGGTGCTTTTGTCCTTTTTAGAACGAGTATCAGAAGATTCAACCAGAGCTCCCAGGATCTAAACCTCCAGCCTGAGAACAGACAGGGGCAAGCTGTCCTCTGAGAGGCTCTAACCAGCAGCTGACTCAGACAGATACAGACATCCAGAGCCAAACAGTGGATGGAGCTTGAGGACTCTTATAGAAGAATAGGGGGAAGGATTGTGGGCCCTAAGGAGATAGAAACTGCACAGGAAGATCAACAGAGTAAACCAACCTGAACCCTTGGAGCTCTCAGAGACTGAATCACCAACCGTGGAGCATACCTAGTTTACACAGATCTACCTCCATGGGCTGGACCTAGGCCTCCCTGCACATATGTTGTAAATGTGCAGCTTGGTTTTCATGTAGGTCTCAAACATCTGGAGTGGGGGCCATCCCAAAACATGCAGCCTGTATATGGAGTATGATCTAGCTGGGTGCCTCATCTGGCCTCAATGGGAGAGGAAGCACCTAGCCTCTCAGAGACTTAAAGTGGCAGGGTGGGGGATACAGGAGGAGGGGGTACTCAGAAAACAAGAGATGGGGAAGGATTGTGGGAGGGGGTGACTGGGACGGGTTATAAAGTGGATAAGCAAAAAAATAAAATTAAAAAAAAAAAAAAAAAGAATGATGAGCCATGGCTTAAAGTGACTTGCTTAGTTGGTTGTACAAGTTGCAGCAAATTTAAACCAAAATTTAAACCAAAATTATGTTTGTGAGCCTTTTAGCCTGAGCACTTGATAGGCCAGATGGAAAGTAAGTACCAGGAATGACCGTGCATAACCGCAGCATGGGCAAAGGCTTAAAGGCAAGAATGTAGAACGAAGCTCAAGAGAAATGAAGCAGAGAACATCCTAAAATGTCAAGAGATGAGGCAAGAGGACTTGAGAAGACCCCATTTCTGGGAGCTTCCTTGATTAAGACTTAGATCTGGTTGAGAATGTCCCAATACATGACTTTTGATATCCTTTTGAGGAAGGCAAACAACAAAATACTGAGTGAAAATCCAGAAACAGCTCCCAGGCTCAGCAATTCACTAGCAGCCATGCAAATTGGACACACCCATTTATTTCCCTTGATCTCAGTTCCTACGACTGGGAGATGAAGGGGTAGAATTGAATGATCCCTGTGATTCATTCCGGCTCTCATAGTGTATGATTCAGTGAACACTCATTTCCTAAAATCCCCCTACACCTGCCATCACTAGTGATGCTGGACAGTGTCTACTGTCTTTTCTGAGGTAACAGTAGGTTTATGAAGTAGGTTATAACTTCTGAGCTAGCCACGAGTTAAGAAGTCCATGAGTGAAGATCATGACCGCAAGGCAATGTGCTGAGGCCCCAAGTATTCCTAGTTATAGAATCAAGCCTGCCACTTCTGGCCCTGACTTATACTAAATACATGATTGCAGAGTTTACTCGGTTCAGGGGAAAAATAGCCAATAGTTGAAGGACAAGTGAGCAGAAAACAATTCCTTTAATGTGACATTGACACATCGTTTAGTAAATTCCAGTAAAACCAGCAAGCGTGGATTAGTGTGTCTATTTGACAGGATTTGGAACCACCTAGGAGACTGGTGAAACACAACACTGGAGTGTCTGCAAGTGCATTTCCACAAAGGGCTAACTGATGTGGAGACTAGTATTGCTATTATCTTGGTGACAAATGCCAACATCCATGGACTGAGGGCCTAGATGGAATGAATAAAGGAAGACAAAGAAGAGAGTCAGCTGAGCACTGACATTGTCCTTTCTGACACATCCTACTTGCCACACTGGACCGCATCCCCTGAACCTGTGAGCTGAAATAAGTCCTTCTTCCTGTGCATTGCTCTGTCAGGCATTTTGTCAGAGCAGTTAGAAGGCTAACTAATACTAATAACTAAGAATAAAAAAAAATAGAAAAGAAGTTAGATTCCACTCAATAACAGACACTATAGGCGACATTAAAGTACTACTGAAAGAATTATTTTCCTGGAGCTATCTTAACAAAGTATTGTGAATTTGATGACTTAAAACAACAAATATGTATTTTTTTCACAGTTCTGAAGATCAGAAGTTCAAAACTGAGGTATGAGAAGGATCTCAGTTTTCATCCTGGTGTTCCTTGAGCGTGGCTCCCAGATGCCAGGCTCTCCCTCTGTCTGCCCGTGGCCTTCTGATTGCTGTGCCTCCCCTTCTGTCTTGGATAAGGATAGCACCTGTTGGATTTGGAAGCTGTTCTCATACAATACAACCTCGTCTTAACTTGATTACATCCGCAGAGGCTGTATTTACACGAAAACGTTCTGTTCCATATTGTGGCTCTCCTAGTAGAAAAGTGTCTTCCACCCTATTGTTTTCTCACTTGTAGGCCACATTCCTGCTCCCTAATAATCAGAACCCAAGGCATACTCTTGACCCTCTCTGCTCTCCTCTTGGCACCCAGATCTACCTCCTTTCTGATGCTTTAGATCTACAAAGAGCTTTCCTGCTGTAAGCCCCTTTAAGTTTTCCTTCTGCTTGCAGTGCTGTCAGTTGAATGTATGTATGTATGTATATATGTGTATGTATGTATCTATGTATGTGTGTATATGTATCTATGTATGTGTGTGTATCTATCTATGTATGTGTGTGTATCTATCTATGTATGTGTGTGTATCTATCTATGTATGTGTGTGTATATGTATCTATCTATGTGTGTGTATGTATCTATCTATGTGTGTGTATGTATCTATATATGTGTATGTATCTATGTATGTGTGTGTATGTATCTATATACGTGTGTGTGTATGTATCTATGTATGTGTGTGTGTATGTATCTATGTATGTGTGTGTATCTATGTATGTGTGTGTGTATGTATCTATGTATGTGTGTGTATGTACATATGCATGGATAAATGTATATATGCATGTATGTATGCATGAATATGAACAACCTAAATTCTTCACTACTTTCGCCTAAACAGTTTCTCTTTGGATTTTTATTACTGAAGTGCTCAACTCACCCTATTCACGTTCTTCCTGGACATATGCTTATGGAGCATGCACACCAATTTCTCCTGTGTAGTCTTCACTTTGCACATAGCCATTCATTTCCCACTCCTGTCTCAGCTGGCAACATAGTGTTTATTGCAGTAATTTTCTAGATGAACTTTTGCCAACACCTCTTTTGATTATCCTTTCATTAATCATTGCACTGAGGTGACTCTGAACTCATACCAAGCACTGTCTAGGTGCTTTAGAGTCAATAACAGGTAAAACAGATAAAATTTTTTCTTGGCTAGCATATTCAGCGTATCTGCTGCTGGCATTAATTTGAAGTTCCTCTTTTGCACAAGGTGCCACGCCTTTGAGAACATCCTTGCTTTCTGGAGACTACAGCTTAATGTTTTCACTTAGCCGTTCCACCCAAGCAACTTCATCTTCTCTTACTTACCCAGATGGTCTCTCTACTCAGTTAGCTGTGCATCCTGGTGAAGGCACCATGATATCTGCCTAGCATTTCTGCCTGACCCGTTTCTCTTGTTTACACCTTATCTATATTTTATTTATATCACATTCCCCCTCTACCTTTACTGAAGTATAATTATTGACAAGTGAGGTATACAACACATTTAAGGTATTTAAGATATACAACGCATATAGGAGCACATTGTAGAGTAGGCACCACAAACAGCCAAGCCAATTAACATATTTATTGCCTCACCTCAAACTATTACCTGTTTTTCTTTTTATGACAAGACCATTTCAGCTCCATTCTCCACACATTTCAATTATATTATCTAGTATTGTTAAATGCATTTACCATACTAAATATTAGATTGCTAGACTTGTTCAACTTGTAAGCCCAAATCTCTGTCCTTCGACTAAAATTCCCTTTCTCTCCAGACCCCTGCAAGCAAGTAGGGGGTCTACTCTTAGTCCCACTTCCACATTTAAGGGAGGTTATTTAGTATTTGCCTGGTTGGCTTTCTTCATTCATTACAATGTCTTCCGGGTTCACCTATGTTGCAGCAAATGATGTGAGTTCTTTTTTAAGTCTGAATAATACTCCATTGTGCCCAGACCCATGTATGCATGCACATATGCATGTGTGTTTTGATTCAGTTTTTGTATTCTGGCTATGGTGAATAATACTTCAATGTGTATAGACTACAAATGTTTCTTTGAGATAACAACAGCTTTTCCCAAGTATAGATCCCAAGAATGGGATTGCTGGACCACATGATTATTTTATTTTGGGCTTTAAAGGGACTTTTTTTTTTTTTTTTTTAACTGTTTTCTATAATGCTTATACCAACTTACATGCCATCAACATGGGTTCCCTTTCGTCTAACTGATCAACAATACCTACCTCTTAAGGTTTGAAGATTGTCATTCTAAAAAAGTATGAAATGAATTCTCATTGTAGCTTTGAGTTGTGTTTTCCATTGGCTAGAAGTGATCAGTTTTTCATATACCCATGGGCCATGTTTCTTTGGAAAGCTATCTGTTCAGATTCTTTGTCCACTTTTAATCTGTATTTCTATGTTAAGTTGTATGAGGTCTTTGTGTTGGGTGTCGGATATTATTTATACTTAGTTTGCAAATGTTTTCTACCCCTAACTTCCCTCTTGGTCCCTTTTTCTTCTATTGCTTCTTTTGATGTATAAGAACTTCTTGGTATAATAATTTATCAAATTCATTGTTTTTAATAGCTGAGTAATATTCCATTGTATAAATGTACCACATTTTTTGTATCCATTCCTCTGTTGAAGGGCATCTGGGTTCTTTCCAGTTTCTGGCTATTATAAATAAAGCTGTCCCCACCGGCCTGTGGTGGCACATCGCTGTAGTGCTCGCGCTCTGTCGCTAGGGCGCTCTGTCTGTCCCGTGTTCGATCCCACTGTCCTTCAGTGGGAAAAAAAAAAATAAAGCTGCTATGAACATAGTGAGCATATGTCCTTGTTATGTGTTAGAGCATCTTCTGGATATATACCCAGGAGTGGTATAGCTGGGTCCTCAGGTAGTGATATGTCCAATTTTCTGAGGAACCGCCAGACTGTTTTCCATAGTGGCTGCACCATCTTGCAATCCCACCAACAATGGAGGAGTGTTCCTCTTTCTCCACATCCTCGCCAGCATCTGCTATCACCTGAGTTTTTTATTTTAGCCATTCTGACTAGTGTGAAGTGGAATCTCAGGGTTGTTTTGATTTGCATTTCCCTGATGACCAAGGATGCTGAACATTTCTTTAGGTGCTTCTCGGCCATTCGCATTTCCTCAGTTGAGAATTCTTTGTTTAGCTTGATACCCCATTTTTTAATAAGGTTATTTGGTTGTCTAGAGTCTAATTTCTTGAGTTCTTTGTATATATTGGATATTAGTCCTCTATCGGATGTAGGATTGGTAAAGATCTTTTCCCAATCTGTTGGTTGCCGTTTTGTCCTATTGACAGTGTTCTTTGCCTTACACAAACTTTGCAATTTTATGAAGTCCCATTTGTCAATTCTTGATCTTAGAGCATAGGCCTAAATATCATCCTGAGTGAAGTAACCCAATCACAAAAGAACATACATGGTATTCACTCACTGATTATTGGCTTTTAGCCCAGAAGCCTGAAATACCCAAGATTCAACTCACAGACCACATAAAGCTCATGAAGAATGATGACCAAGTAGCGGGGGGGCTTCAGTCCTTCTTAGAAGGAGTAACAAAATACTCAAGGAGCAAATATGGAGACACAGTGCAGAACAGAAACTGAAGGAGGGACCGTCTACAGACCATTCCACCTGGATATCCATCCTATGTGCAGTCACCAAAGGTAGAGGTTGATGTGGATGTCAGGATGTACATGCTGACAGGAGCCTGATATAGCTGTCTCCTTAGAAGTCTGCAAGAGTCTGACATACTCAGAGGCAGATGCTCACAGCTAACCATTAAACTGATCATGGGGTTCCCAATGGAGAAGATAGAGTGAAGGCTGAAGGAGTTGAACGGATTCATGACACCATGAGGAAAGCAACAATACCAACCAACCAGAGCCCCCAGGGTCTAAACCACCAGCCTGGGAGCACTTAGGGAGGGACCCATGGCTCTAGCTATATATGCAAGGGAACTATATATAAGTGGGAGAAGAGATCCTTGGTCCCATGAAGGCTGGACGTCGTGGGGGGTGGTATTCGAGGTGGGGAGGTGAGGTACGGGGGAGGGTGGGTAAGGGTACACCAACGTGGAGGCAGGAGGAGGGGGGAAGGGATAGTGAGTTCCTGGGAGGGAGGGGGGAAATGGGGTAAGGAGAGAACATCTGAAATGTAAATAAAATTTCCAATAAAAACAAATAGAAATTAAAAAAAAAAAAAAAAAGAACTTCTTGGTGAGGTATAGCGCTGCTTGGGAATTCTGATTTCCTGAGTGTTTTGGAATAGTTATGAAGTCACTGCTCAATGAAAAAAGAGCTTTTCCCTATGCTTTTTTATAGGATTAAAAAATATTAAACTTTTACGTATTGAATTCATTTGGAGGGTACATGTATGCCATGACACATGTGTGGAGGTTTGAAGGCACCCTGTTGAAGTAACAGCACCCTGAAGATATCATTGCTTTCCTACCACCATGCAGATTCCATGAGTCAAACCCAAGTCCTTAAGCGGCAAGCACCTCTGCTCACTGAGTCACCTTGCTGGCCCTCTGCTAGCTTTTTATTGTTCTGGGTCTCATATTTCAGTCTTTAACTCATCTTGTATTTATCTACATGTCTGCCGTAAGATTGTGGTATTGCTTGTTTCTTTTCTTTTGTACAGTGCATACATGCACAAGTGCTATGTATTCACATATATGCCTATGTACCAGCAGTAAGAGAATACTGTCAAGTGTTTCTTAGAAGCAGCTCATCTTCAACTTGCATTTGAAGACAAAGCTCTCACCAGTTTGTAGCTAGACTGTCTAGGCACCCTTTTTTGTTTCCTCCAGGTGCTGGGATAGTAATCATGTGAGAACAAGCTTTTCTATTATATGTGTTCTATATCCTCAGACCTGCTTTCATCTGTTTGTCCCCCACTTTGTCACTTTCTCTCCTTTCTTGTTTCCTGTAAGAATAATCAGTTGCCCTAGAATCATGTGCTCTATTTTTCATATATCTTTTAAAATTTTGCTTTACATCCTGACTGAAGTTTCCTCTTCTTCCTCTCCTTCCAGTCTCCCTGCCCCCATCCCACCCACTCCTCCACTTCTCTTCAGAAAAGGGCTGGCATTGATGGAAATCAACCAGCTATGGCATATGTAGTAAGACTAGGTATCTCCTTTTCTATTAAGGCTTGACAAGGCAGGGGAAAGGGTTCCAAAGGCAGACAAGAGAGTCAGAGACAGCTTCTGCTCCCACTATTAGGAGTCCTACAAGAAGATCAAGCTTCACAACTGTAACTTATGTGCAGAGGGTCTAGGTCAGTCCCATGTGGACTGGAGAGATGGCTCAGCCATTAAAGGTTAGGCTCACAACCAAAACCATAAGATTGTATGTTTATCGAAGACATTTGTTCTCACGTACTTTTCTGTCAGTGCTATTGTTTTGCTGTGGTATCAAGGGAATGCTAGCATCATAAAATGAGTATGGAAATGTTCCTCTCTTTTTATTGGATGTTTTATTAACATTTCAGTTGTTATCCCCTTTCCCCATTTCCCCTCCACCCAGAAGCCCCCATCCCATCCCTCTCCTCCCGATCTATGATGATGTGCTCCCACCCACCCACCCACTCCCACCCACCCACCCACTCCCACCTCCTCACCCTCTAATCCCCCCAAACTCAGCGTCCAGCCTTCATGGGACCAATGATCTCTTCTCCCACTTATGCCCAACAAGGCATCCTCCCCTACATATACAGTTGGAGCCATGGGTCCCTCCCTATGTGCTCCCAGGCTGGTGGTTTAGACCCCGGAAGCTCTGGTTGATTGGTATTGTTGCTCTCCCATGGGACCGCAAACCCCTTCAGCTCCTTCAGTCTTCTCTCTAACTCCTTCATTGGGAACCCTGTGATCAGTTCATTGGTTAGCTGTGAGCATCTGCCTCTGTATATGCCAGGCTCTGGCAAATCTCTAAGGAGACAGCTATATCAGGCTCCTGTCAACATGCACTTCTGGCATCCGAAGTGTCTGCATTTGGGATGGATACCCAGGTGGAGCAGTCTCTGGAGGGCCCCTCCTTCAGTTTCTGTCCCACACATTGTCTCCACATTTGCTCCCATGAGTATTTTGTTTTCTTCTAAGAAGGACCGAAGCACCCACACTTTGGTCTTCCTTCTTCACGAGCTTCATGTGGTCTGTGAGTTATATCTTGGGTATTGCAAGCTTTTGGGCTAACAGCCACTTATCAGTGAGTGCATACCATATGTGTTCTTTTGTGATTGGGTTACCTCACTCAGGATGATATTTTCTAGTTCCATCCTTCTGCCTAAGAATTTCATGAATTTGTTGTTTTTAATAGCTGAGTAGTACTCCATTCGTAAATGTACCACATTTTCTGTATCCATTTATCTGTTGAAGGACATCTGGGTTCTTTCCAGGTTCTGGCTATTATAAATAAGGCTGCTATGAACATAATGGAGCATGTGTCCTTGTTATATGTTGGAGCACCTTCTGGGTATATGCCCAGGAATGGTATAGCTGGGTCCTCAGGTAATGCTATGTCCAATTTTCTGAGGAACCACCAGACTGCTTTCCAGAGTGGTTGTATCAGCTTACAATTCTACCAACAATGGAGGAGTGTTCCTCTTTCTCCACATCCTTGCCAGCATCTGCTATCACCTGAGTTTTTTATTTTAGCCATTCTGACTGGTATGAGGTGGAATCTCAGGGTTGTTTTGATTTACATTTCCCTAATGACTAAGGATGATATGGATATTTCCCTTCTTTAGGTGCTTTTCAAGCATTAGAGTTTCTTCAGTTGTCAATTCTTTGTTTAGCTCTGTTCCCCATTTTTAATAGGGTTATTTGGTTGTCTGGAGTCTAATTTCTTGAGTTCTTCGCATGTATTGGATATTAGCCCTCTATCAGATGTAGGATTGATAAAGATCATTTTCCAATCTGCTGATTGCTGTTTTGTCCTATTGACAGTGTCCTTTGCTTTATAGGATCTTTGCAATTTGGAAATGCTCCTCTTTAAGTTGAGAAAGATTAGTACTAATTAGCCTCTTAAAGTAAGGTAGGAAATAAAAGTTTGGTGGAATTCATCCATTGAATCCATCTTCAGTTGTCTTTTTTTTTTTTTTTTTTTGGTTTTTCGAGACAGGGTTTCTCTGTGTAGTCCGAGCTGTCCTGGAACTCGCTCGGTAGACCAGGCTGGCCTCGAATTCAGAAATCCGCCTGCCTCTGCCTCCCAAGTGCTGGGATTAAAGGCGTGCGCCACCACCGCCCGGCTTCAGTTGTCTTTTGATGGGCAAGTTTAGTAACTGGTTCAATTTCATTGCTATCAGTCAGTTTGGGTTTTCTGCTTCATGGTTTCACCTTGGTAGTTGGTAAATTCTCTGAATTTACCGGTTTTTCTCAGTGATACTACGATGTGTAACTGCTCCTGCAGTCCTTCCTGGCCTTTGGCATAAGTCTCTGCTTTCAGTTATAATTTTGTCTTCTCTTCTTTCTTAGTCTAATTAAAGTTTCTCAGTTTTGCATATCCTTAAAAAAAAAAAAAAACTTCTGTAATTTCCTCACAGGACTCTGTTTTGTAAGTATATCACTGTAAACATCAGGAATCTTATTCCAATAAAGGAATGGAAAGTTTTACTAAAAATAAAAAGCCTTGATTTTGTTCTTGCTGGGTTTTCCCTCTGTCCTATTTATTTCTGCTCTGGCTTTTGTTACTGCTTCTTTCTGCTAACTATGGGCAGTTTTCTATTCTTCATTTTCTGAGGCTTGATGTCCTTTATTAAGATATTCCCCTGTTTAAAAAAATATAGTTGTTTATTATCATAAATGTCTTTCTTAGGACTGCTCTGGCTACACCGGATGTAGGTACATTGTGAATTATTTTATTTTCTCTGAAGCTAACTCTTATTTCCTTTTGGATTTTTCTTTAACTCACTGGTTATTCAGGACTCCGCTGTTTAGTTTTCATACATTTTAATCATTTTGAGTTGTCAGGATTCATTTTATGGCCTGGCATACCGGTCCTGGAGAATGTTCTGTGTGTGCTTGAGAAGAGTGTCTATTCTGCTGTTGGTGAAACATGCTGCACATTAGGTCCGATGGTCTGTAGCATTGTTCACATCTCCCAGTGTCTTTACTGATTTCTATCTGTATGATGTATTGTTGAGCACAGCCCCATTTTTACATTGCTGCTTATCTCTCTTTTCAGTCCTGCTTCAGTTCGCTCTATGCCTTTAGCATAACAGCATTGGCTGGATACATGCTATTATTGCCTTCTTGATGAATTGATTCTTTTATATTCCATTGTGATTTTTCTCTTGGGAAAGTTTTGGGCTTGAAGTCTATTTTGTTTGATATGAATATGGCCATTGCTATTCGCTTTTGGTTACCATGTGCAATGGAACACACATGGTGTGTTTTTTTGTCCCTCTCTTTCGGCCTATCTGTTATCTGTGAGCCTAGCATCATAGTGCACGCCTGTGCTCCCAATAGTTGGGAGACCAATGGAGGAGGATCAGGAGTTTAAAGCAAGGTGGAGCTACATAGTAACAAACAAGGTAAAATGAACTTCTTGTAGGTGACATATAGGTGGACATTTGAAAAATTTAAGATCTATCCAAAGCCAGATGGGATAGTATATACTTAAAATTCCTGTACTTGGGTGGTAGAGGCAGGAGGATCAGGAGCTCAAGTCGGGAGTTAGGCTGGATAACAAGTTCAAAGCCAGTCTAGGGGAAATTTATTCAACTATATCATAAATTTTGGTGGAAAATGTTAATCCACTTTGCTTTAACATAATTTATGCATAAATCCTATTATCATTTCTACATTGTAATTCTTTTACTGCCGTGTTCTCTTCCTATCTTCCTCTGTGGTTTGGTTTGGTATTTGTGTGCCCGTGTGTAGTATGTAGTGCTTGATTCTTTTTCTTTTGAAGATCTAGTAAAAGACATATTTTCAAATAATTTTATGTCTGTACTTATGTATTATGTATTTATGATTATATTTATCTTTATTAATGAAGTTTGTACTTTCGTGTTTCTCTGTGTAGTCCATGCCAACCTTAATCTACCGTCCAGTCTGCTACTTCAGTCCCCTGAGGCTAGGACTACAGAGGTGAGCCACCACACAACTTTCCAGACATTCAAGCCTATTAGAGAAACCCACCAAGCAGTGTAGCCGCATAATCCCAGCTGCTGTGAGTCAGAGGCAGGAGAGTCAGATATGGGAGAGTAGTCTGAGCAGACAGCTTGACTTTCACACATGATATGCCAGTAGTTAGTGCACTTTCTGAGCAATGGCCATCTGGACTTCTACAGCAGGTCTGCTGCTCCTGAGTTCCTATGGCATTTATTTATCTGGGAGTCTTTTCTTCTTCAGAAATAAAGGAGAGCTTTGCTAAATACGCTGTCTTGATTTGTCACTTTTCCAGCACTTTGAAAGCCCATTCCATTCTTTCTTGAGTTATATAATTTTTGCTGTGAAGATGACTGATAGCCTTTTGGAGATTCTTTTACTTGTGGCATGTAACATTTCTTTTGCTGCTTTCAAAATACTCAGAACTTTGACACTTAGGAAGCAGAGACAGGTGGAACTTGTGAGTTCCAGGCCAGCCTGGTCTACATAATGAATTCCAGGACATTTAGGAATATGTAGAATGACCCTGTGTCAAACCAACCAACCAACCAACCAACCAAGAACTTAATTTAGCAATTAAAAAGGTAGAAACGATGTTAAAAATAAGATATTTAAGTCTCATGTTGTAGCACAGCAGGCTCAATCGAGGAATTCAATTGGATCCACTAATCCTTGTAGGTGTAGTTGCTTGATTTCCATATCAAAGTAAACAGATTTAACATGATTGAGCCAGTGTGTGAAGATGCACACCTTTAATCTCAGCACTTGGGAGACAGAGATGAAAAGATCACAACTTTGAGACTAGCCTATGCTGAAAAGTGAGACTCTGTTTCAACAAAAGTAAAATAAATAAATACTGTAATTACTTTGATAGAAATAAAAATCTGAACATCCACCCTCCTGGTATCAAGTATGCGTGTCAATTTCCACTTTTGCCAAACCATCTAACCATTCATATCCCAAACCTTTGTTGCAGGAATACCATGATACAGGATAGGCCATGTTCCAACTCAAGGAGCGAGCACCAACTCCATGTTTGTCATTTTCAAACTCCATACACAGAATAATTTTGCTACCCTAGTAATTACTGTGTCCTTCCCAATTCCTTGCTCTCCTTGGTGGTGTCACTACACATGCACGCATGCTCACACACCAAACAATACAACAACAATAAATTAAATAATAATAAAAAGCTAGGTGTAATAGCCGACACCTAATAGTAATTACCAAATAGTAATCTTAGCACTAAGGAGGCTGAGGCAGGAGAACCATGAGTCCAAGGCAACATAGGAATGCATAAAAGATCCCATTTAAAAGGGCTGGTTGGCAGGGCCACAGAGAACATTAAGGTCTAGTCTCTTTCCTACTTTCTCTCAGTGTCAGCCAGGTGTGATCTACTGACTGGCTTCTCTTAGGATGCTACAATGGCTGTCATAGTCATAGCAACTACAGGGAGAGTCCTCAGAAGGATTGCTTTTCATCACCAGTCAAAATATTTCCTAACAGCCTTAGGCAGATGTCTTACCTCACTGGGATAACTGCATCATGTCCAAGCTGACACTAATGGTAAGTAGGATAGAACCCAATATTAGATTTCAGGACTAAGGCAGAGCTGGTCTCCCAGAAGCATCTGTCTATACCCAACCCTTCAGTATTCTGTTAGCAATAGTTTGGATAAATAAGTGACTGTGTTCTCTCCACCCCTACACTAAGATGGCACTTGTATCCTTAAAATGAAGATGCCAGTCTCACTAAATCAAGACAGAGTGATAATAGAAGCCACTTCCACTTAGCCAGCTGTCCTATTCCAGCTGTGTAGGAAGCTCAGCTGTGTTGAAATGTGTAGTGATCATAAAAGCAGCAGTGACAATTGTGCATGATTGATTAGCAAGCACACATCTTTGCCAGGCCTGGGTTAAGTGCTTTACATACTACAGGGGATGCTGGTCCTGGTGTGGCAAGCAAGACACAACATTTAAGGTGGCATTCACTCTGACAGATGTGTATGTGCAATCAGGTATCTGAAAATAGATGCCTCTTAAATTTCATACCCTGTAGTCATAGCTGGTCTGGCTCAACTCTCCAGACCCATCACAACACTCAGAATGAATGACTCTCCATTACTAGGGGAAAATGTTGGCATCAGAAGCGAGCTTCTGAATCCAGTGATGATGTCACTCATAGGAGACAGGGACCACTTGCATCTGTTGCCATGGCAACCCTGACCAGCAATGCATGCAGTTATGTCATGGCCCAAATAAAAAGCAGAGCCCCGCTGACCTTCTCTTTCTTTCCTTCTTCTTCTTCATTGCCCCCTTTGTCTTTTTCTTCCCCCAATAAACTTCTCTCCCATGGAACTGT
The DNA here is from genome assembly GCA_021653895.1 of Mastomys natalensis. NCBI lineage: Eukaryota > Metazoa > Chordata > Mammalia > Rodentia > Muridae > Mastomys > Mastomys natalensis. The sequence goes on along the minus strand of JAJTUV010000016.1, from coordinate 161,174 downwards.
GCTGGTCTGGTATGATCTGTCCAGATGAGCCGCCATTCTAACACAACAGAGAAGGCCTGGGTACTCACAGAATCTCTCCCAAGGAACTGCTCTCAGCTTCTATGTCCAAACTCTTAATCCCTTTCACTGGCAACCTCCATCTAATGACTGTTAAATACAGAGTATAAAGTCCTAATATTTGAGCATCAGCTCAGATAAACTCAGAGGGGGGTCATCTGCAATGCTCCACATAGCTTCAGGGCTTAATCTAACTGGGCAATGAGAGAATGAAGACAGTACAAACACACAGATACACAACAGAAAAGCTGGGCTTGGGTGGGCTGTAGTTACTTTGATGGCGGTCACCAACTGCAATGACAGTAATGAGTAACCTCAGTTCATTTATTTTATACATCTGAATCAAAGAGGCAGGCTTATTATATGCAGTCGATAAGGATGTAAGTTTAGTTAATCTCAGTAGTAGGTCTGTAGGGGAACAGTTTCAGACTGCAGTAGAGGAAGCTGTGGTTGATGGTTTCTGCATAGTCAGTATTCACACTCTGACCAGAGGAAAGCTTTGCCATCCCTCTGAATCTCATTCAGGAAAGGTTTTGCCACTCCTATGTATCAGTAGTATTGGGTTCCTTGACATGGCTGTGCCTATGTCAACAATATATATTCAATATATATATATTCACTCATGACTCCCTTTCATCTAAAGCATCCCAAAGTATTAGATGAGGATTGTCTTGTAAGCTATGTTACAGTTACAGGTCTTCTTCTTTTGCTCCATCTATTTCCTTGACTGGTAAGGGTATTCACAAACACTGTGTATCATTGAAACCTCCAGCACGGAGATCTGCCTTCTTTTCTCAGACAGAGTCTCACTATGGTAGCTCAAACTAACTTTGAATTCACAATCTCCTGTCTCACCCGTTCCAGTGCCCAACACAGATCCAACCTCTGAACTTGCCCCAGTAACAATAAGTGCAGGAATAATCACAAGAGTGGATACTAAAATAAGTTCACTTTCATGATAAAGTGAAGGGCTGATAGACCTGATGAGTCAGTTCAATTCTTAAAATCTGCCCTGGGGCAATGGAAGAAGGAAATAGAAGTGTGTGCCAACTGGTAGTGAAGCGTAGGTGAGAGAGGGAGCAGATAATAATTACATGGAATTAGATGACTACTCTCAGAAAAGAGAGATGCATTCCAGAATGACAATGAAAATCTATATGTGGTTAGTCAGCAACTTAAGCAAAATGTAAGTTTTGACAATTATATGATGTATATTCATATTGAACCCCCCCCATATCATGTAACTATAGATAATTTTATGTGTCAATTTTAAAGTGATTAATGTGAATATGTAACTATGCACAATTTTATGTGTCAATTTTAAAGTGATTAATGTGAATTACAGACATCTTTGGATACATACTATATAATGAGAGATTAAAATTCTCATGTTCTGTAGCCATGACTACACTGGCAAAAACATCAGAACCCTTTGGAGACCTAAATGCTCAACCACAAAGAACACATCAAATTCTAGTCTCTGTTTTGTTGTTATTATTTTGTCTTGCTTACCTTTTTATTGCTGTTATGAGATACTATGATCAAGGTAACTTTTAGAGAAGAGAGTCTATGGGGTGGGGATTACAGTTTCAGAGGGTGAGTCCATGAACATCAATCACGGCAGGGAGCAAGGTGGTAGGTATGGTGCTGGAGCAGTAGATGAAAACTTACATCTTCATTCACAAGTTGGAGGCAGAGAGGAAGAGAGAGGGGATAAAGGAAGGAAAGGAGGGAGGAAGAGAGAGAAAGAAAGAGAGAGAGAGAGAAGAGAGAAAAAGAGAGAGAGAGAGAGAGAGAGAGAGAGAGAGAGAGAGAGAGAGAGAGAGAGAGAGAGAAACTGAGAATGCATGGACTTTTGAAACCTTAAAGCCCATTTCCAGTGACACACCTCCTCCGGAGGACGAAGGATTCAAACATATAAGCCTATGGGAGCTATTCTCATTCAAATCATCACATTTTGTTTTGCTTTGCTTTGCATTGTTTTTGAGACAAGATTTCATGTAACCTAAGTGGACTTCCAACTTCTTATAGCTAGGAATATTCTTGAATTTCTGATCTCCCTGCCTCTACTTCTTGAGTATTGGGGTTCCAGGTATGTACCATCACAGTTGATTTTATGAGATGCTAGGCATGGAATCCAGAGTTTCTTGCATGCTAGGTCAGTACTCTGCCCAATGAACTGCATCCATGTTCCTGGTCTATGAGAAATGGGTGAGATCCTTATACTAGGGACGGGGACATTTAAACTAGTGTACTTGAAAATCTCAAGTCCCAAGGTTCTCCTAAAGCTGGGAACCTAAGCATTGGTTTATTCCTTCCTGGTAAAGGTTAATGCTCACTCACTCCTTACCTGAAGAGAAATAAAACTTGTTGGAAAGACTGTGCTAGACAGCCTCAAAAATAGCTCCATATTTCCTGGCTCTGATAAACCTACTTTTTGGTTTTCTCTCTCTCTCTCTCTCCCTTCCACCATCCCTCCCTCTTCCCCCACCCCCTTCTCTCCTGGATAGGGTTTCTCTCTGTATAGCCCTGGAACTTACTCCATAGATCAGGCTGGCCTTGAACTCACAGAGATTTGCCTGCTTCTGCTTCCCATGTGCTGGGGTTAAAGGCATGTGCCACGACCTCCTATTTGTTTTTAAAAGATTATTATGATTGTGTGTTTGTTTATGTGGAGCCATGTGACTACAAGATCAGAAGAGGGTATCAGATTCTGTGAAGTGGAGTTATAGGTTTCTGTGATCCATGGGTGCTTCTGACATGGGTGCTTAGAACCTAAGTGGGGTCTCTTGCAAGACCAGTATGCACTCTTAAGCACTATGTCGTCTTTTTCAGCCCTGTGCTTTGATCAGAGCTCACTGTAATCAACAGAATATTTCAGAAATGACAAGTGACTTCTGAAGCTAAGCCATAAAAGGTATTTATGTTTTTGGACTACCCTCTCTGAAGAAAGCTCCTTTACACATTTCTGAGATAATCAAGAACCGTTTTTGAAAAGACCCATACAGCAAGGAACTGAGAATTCCTGACAATTATCAGATGGTGACTGACACCTGGCAACATTCACATTATGAACTCTCTTGGAAGTGATCCCTCCGTCCTCAGTTTTCAAGTGACAGCTACACCAGCTAACACCTTGACTCCAACTGAGACTTGAGTCAGAAATTGTGAGCCAATATGCTTTGTTGTTTTAAGCTGTTAGATTTTGATGCTAATTTGTTATATAGCAATAAACAATATGCTCCCACAGTAGCAATTCCTATATCCCATCTTGATCATGAGATACCTAAAAAGAATTAAATAGAACATAATCCAATTGAGAATATTCTGCTTTTAAGAAAAGAAGTTATATCCCCCCCCCCCAAACTTCAGGATCCAGCTAGCAACATATGCAACAGAAATTAGTATACTATATTTTTAAGGGGTAATTTACATCCCAGAAGACAGGTCTAAGATATAACAAGGATGGATCTTGGAAATGATGGAAACCATTAAGTACAGGTGTCAGAATCTCCATGGGAAACACTAAAAGGATGGACCACAAAGATCTGAGTAAGTATACCAGAATATGTATGCTACATGAGATGAGAAAAACACACGAGATGGCTTTGCTCCACAAGTGGGACCAGAAGAATTTTTGTCTACCAAACTGTAGAATCTATCTATCTATCTATCTATCTATCTATCTATCTATCATTATCTATCTAATCTCAAAGGAATGGCTACTTATCACTAAGAATTTCCACAGCAGCCATCCTTTTGTGGACCAAGCCAAAGATGATAGATAATAGATGTTCTGCAGATGAACTCTATGGTAATAGTGATAGTGGTATCCTGAAAATAGATGCAAGGTGGTCACAAGTGTCATATTTCACAGAGAAAGAGAATAGAATACAAGACAATAAGGATAATGTCCAACTACATGAGCCAAAGAAGTCAGGAATGATAATCAAACCAGAGACATCCTGATGAAAAGTTAGTATCTTTAGTCCAATTCTACATCCAAACCAATGTTCTGTCTTAGAATCTACTCACTGAAAGTGGGGCAAGCTCTCTACAAAGAAAGGCCCTGTGACAATATGCTGAGTACATAATACTAAGATTGAACCTTCTTAAGGTACCTATGTTCATTTTTAGAGGTAACTGTATACAGGGAAAGGGGAAAACTGTAAGCATTTTGAGAACAGTTGGACATAGATAGCAAGTTGATACTGAAATCTGGGGAGCCAAAGCAACATAACCCTTCCTGTCCCATTCAACTAGAGAAGATACACATGGGTGCCAATTAACAAATAGAAATTTTCTTGAGTAAGTACCCTGATTCCTTGACTTGCCTACTAAGCATTTTCTTGTCCATAAATTCATTGAGGTGATTACTGGCAGAGTCCTGTACATTATATTTAGAGAGCTTTTGAAACTGCCAGAGTAGCCATAATAGTGAATAAAAAAAAAAATAGTATCTGGTTCTTATGAAAAGGCAGATCTAAGGACACAGGAGTGGTGTGGGTCCCCATCACATTGCCATTTAATTTACAGGTTTGACCTCTACAAAGGTCACTGTGGGGATGACTGTTGACTTGCTCAAAGTCCTGAGCACTGGACCCAATTGTAACAACTTTGCCATGTGAGATAACTTTTTAAAGTTAGCATTATGATGTGTAGCCCAAGATGGACTAGAGCATGTGATCCTCTGCCTCTCAACTGTAGGGATTACAGGTGAGTACCACCATGACTAGCTTCAGACGGAAGAGCTAGACTAGAACAGATTAGCATTGCTTCAGGAACAACTTTCAGCTACCGATCCAACAAACATTCTTTCAGTCTCTATCATTAGGGAAGATCAGAAACAATTAGGACACACAACAATTGTAGCTCAGGTCACACTTCAATACTCTGTGAACCTACGGAACCAGTAGCAAAATGTAGGAGGTCTTATTAAATGACTTGCCTTTCTGACCATAGGAGATAAGCCTTTCCCCGAGTCAATGGCCCACACTATTGTTGGTTATTTCTTCTACCAGGGCACCCAGCAAGTACCTCATTTATTGATACGGTTTGGTTAACACATATCTTTGTACCAGGAGAACAACAGTCAATATTGTGATCAAGGATCTGACTCTGATCACCAGGAAGCTGTGGGACTGTGTTTTCAGAATTCGAACAACAAGAACTATGTTTGGTACACAGATAATCTGGTTTGGTATCTCTTGATGGAAATCTGGTTAAGTTTTCAGTCAGAGCCTAGTTTTGTGCCCACTAAGCGAACTACCTAAACCAGATAAAGGGAAGCTAGAACTGGTCGTAACAGTGAGTATTGGATGTACTCCTGAGAGAAGTTGCTAGAGCCAGATCTAGTTTGTTTTATTCACCGTTCTCTTGTAAATTTCCCAGGTAAAGCCTAGGGACTTCTGGAGCGTGATCCCCAGAACTTACTAAAGAAGCAAGTGAGCACATGCCTTTAATTCTAGCACTAGAGAAGCAGAAGCAGGAGGATCTCTGTCAGTTCGAGGCCAGCCTGGTCTACAGAGCTAGTTCCATGACAGCCAAGGCTACACAGAAAAACCCTGTTTTGTAAAACCAAAAAAACCAAAACAACAATACCAACACCACCACCACCAACAACAAAAACTGCAAGTGAATCTATGGCATACCACCCAGCATTACCAGTTTCTTTCAGGGCCTAAGAATACACTTCTACTCCTTTTGTGAGTAGTGTGGCTAACAACTGTGAAATAAACACTTCTCCTGATATTACCCTCTGCTGAAGAGATTCTTTACCCAAGATTACATTTCCCTTCTAGGAACAGTCTATGTTCAATGACTGATGAATGTGAGTAAGTAATGAATGTAAGTCTCCCTCATAGTTCAGGAGAGCTCTGAAGGGTGGTTTGCAACTGTAGCTACTGTGTGATTAATGAGTTCTTTCTTACAACTCTATCATAATTTGTGTTCTCCCTCAGCTCAAAAAAAATGCTACCTTAGCTTTCCAAGAGGATACAAGAGTACTTAGTGACCACTTTGCATGCAAATCTTCACCTCATAATCTGTGTCTCAAGAACTCAACCTGCCTTTTCAGGTGCTTTCAGAGGAGCGCTCCCAGCCCTTCTGCTGGGGCCTTCCTGAGGCAATGGACAGAAGACTTCAGGCCCTGTAGACCTTATTCACTTACACACACACACACACACACACACACACACACACACACACACACTCCAGTGTACAGATGCAACTCAAGTTCTATGAGGCTTAGCAAACATGCATACACCTTGATTTGGAGCCTATGTACTTAACCGAAATACACCCTGCTTCTGTGCTATAATTAACCAAGTTTCCCCTAATAAGACCCTGATTCAACCAGTTGGGTACTCACAGAGTGTACATTTTGATTACATGTTCCCTGGAAACTACCTGGAGGTTTCAGAGCAAGAAAGGAAGATCTGCTGACCAATTCCCCTCTCTAAATTCCATTTCACACTGGGGTCCCAGGGACTAGTAAGAGCTTGCACCCATGCTGAGTATGAATTTGCTTGTGACACTGTCTAGAAGAATGGCCCTGACCTGACAGTTGCAGCCCTCAGTCCCAATGCTCCTCCCAGATCTGCACTGAGATGGCTCATATGCACAGTGATGTGGTTTTATGAATCCAGTTGGTTAGTAAGTGATCTTTAGAAAGGTGCTTATAGCTGTGGAGATCAAGTTTATATCAAGTCTCACTTTCCTCCTAGAGTTAGGTTAGCTCTCCTGGTCTCTTGAAGATTGTACAGTGACAGCATTAGACACAGGAAATGCTCCATGTGAGTGTGATTTAAGTGACCTCCACTATGACAGACAGACAGATCACAGTCAGCTGCTGAAGGTCACCTAGGAGCTTTCATTTTTTAAAAATCACTTTGTTCTTGATTTTCATTCTCTGAAGTGTTTCCTAGTGTCAGGACTCCCATAAACTTCTGTTCATGTAACATTAAGTAACACAAAGGACAATGGAATGTATGGTCACTTTTTTACAAGAACTTCCCTGGTACAACTTCCATATATAACGTCCCTGGCTGATGACCCTTCTTTCTGCTCTAAGTGCAGCGTGTGCTCTGAGGAATGCTCACGGCCCCTCCTTTGGGGACTTTTTGAGGCAATGAAAAGAAAGAAAACTCCGCTCCAGCTCTGACATGCATGGTCTCCAGTGTCGTGGGGACTTAACTGCCTCCCATGGCCCCAACAATGATTTTCTGCTTCAGAAAGTCTGCCTTCTTCCTGTGACTTACTTTGGGATGTTTCAGTATTGTCCTTGTCCTTCCTTGTCATTTTCTGTTCTTCTCATCATGGCAGGTGTTCCCTGGACCATCTTCAATAAGAAGTCCTTCTTGCATCCTCTCTCAAGTACCGTCTATGAGGACCCCATTCTACTTAGATCATTCTGGAAGCTGTGACAAAGTACTTTTGTACAGACATTGGACTGTAATCACTAGCCCTCAGTGCTATCTGACCCAACTATGGAGTCAGAATACTATTTCTACTCTAAGATTCTCTCACATACTGAAATGTGATCCCAGGAAAGTCCCTTAACTTCTCTCCCCTTTTGTAAGGATAATGGTGCTTAGCCACTGTTTCCTTCTGAGAGCTGAAGAGGTAAAGTGGGGGAAACTGACTTTATGATTTAAAGAGCAGTCTGAATGTCAGCTACCATTATTGTATGGTTCCTCTCCAGTGTGCTCTCTGTGTCCTTTCATTCTTTTATCCTGGGCCATATTTAGTACAGTAAGACTGCAAGCTAATATTAGGCACCAAGTTAGAAACAAATATCTGAAAGTACTGGGCTATCAGAATTAAGGTGAAATTCTAAACATATTACATCTATTGTGAGCATTGTTTCACAGAGTGGTTCTGAGACATCTTCATCAGAGAAGCATCTTGGAAAGGCTGTGAGAAGCTGTGGACAGACTATCTCTTCAATGGAAACCTATCCCTAGAAACCTATTCTTGCAAACCTACGCTGAGCAGAACAGGCATGTCAAAGTACATCATTCCTCTTCGCATGAGCCAACATTATTATAGGAGAGTGAACTCTAGAACACCCACTGGCTTCCTGTTCCTCAACGCTGTTACTTTTAAACTCCCAGCTTTTAACACAATTTTACTGCAGTCCTGTCTATTGCACGGTTCGCTCAGTTCCTCTTTAATATCTGATGCAACCTAGTGTTTTCCACTGCTTTCTAGTTTGTAGAGTTCCCTAGAAGACAGAAATGAAAGTGATGATTAAGAAGATTGTACTCAATTTCAAATGTTTGACCTAAACAGTGATTCCCCCACCATCCCCTCCCATTCCTGTCCCCTTGCCCTCCAAAGGGGAGAATTACATTTTTAATACAGTGTTAAACCTCTGGTTTGTACTGTTACATGTAGGTTTGCAATCTTCAGATGAGGATTTAATCTACTTCCCAGGGTCTACATGAAGCAGAACTTGGAGAAATCACATTTTTTCTACATCTTTTGAAAACATAGGAAGGTTTAAATGCTAGGAGTATACCACATCTTCATAATGTCTCTTAGAAATAAAGAAGCATATATCCATTTTATCTGGGTTGACCCATTTTCTATATCCAGTCTTGCTTCCCGGTTAAATTATTTCAAGCATCATTTCTGAGATGGAGGGAAGCATGGGAAGAATTTAAAACAGGAGTAGAGAAGATGAGGATGATAGGGAATCTTCATCAGGACTTCTCACAATATGCTCCTGCTTCTCTCTGAAACACCATTGGATTTCTCACTTGAGTTTTTTTGTTTTTTTTGTTTTTGTAAATAACTCAAAGTTGAATAATATAGACAGACTAAAATTTAAGGGGCTCTGTGGAATATGAATACAGGTATTTTCTAGGGCAGTCTGATGAAGATACAATCATTTGAAACCAAGGTCTACTGGAATGTGGCAGATAACTCAATATGTAAATTCACCATGGGGCTTTTTTTTTTTTTTTTAAAAAAAAAAAACAAAAAACAAAAACCCAATATATCATGAAATCTGCTTACAGAGCAGAAGGTAGATTAACAGACAACTCAAATTATTCCTGAAGGGTCTTTTGTATGGATGAAGGAAACCTCTGGTAGAGTCAATAGTTTAATATCTGAGCTCTCTACTATCTCAATGTATTTATTCAGAGCCAATGTTTATAATCACAAAACTGAGCAAAACACTCACTGATCAGAAGTTTGCAGACTACTCATTAGCCTAATGTGTTAATACAAATCGTATTAATGAGACACTGTGATAGAGGATGGAGTGGGCTTCCAGGATAGAGTTGCCTTATCATACCTTAAAGTGTAAGTAAAAACTGGACAAGAAAAGAGAAGGAAGAGTCTGGCAAGGAAGGCAGAATGGGCAAACATCGGGATGAACAAGACAACAGCCCAGGTACACAGCTGGCAAGCATTCTCCTCACATGGTGTGTTCACATGTGTGTTCACGAAGCCACTGCTTCTCCCGTGGCTCTGGGTTCTGGACAGACTGGTTTTCTGCGGGCTCTGTAGCCTGTGAAGTCTACTTCTAACAGTCCATGTTACGCAACGGCAACCCAGGCTTCACAACCTCAGTGTCTCTCTATCGCCACTGAGAGCGCCTGGAAGTGAGCTGAGAAAGGAGCTCTCTCCAATTCCTCTATGATGACCAGCTATCATGTAGAGGTTCTGAGAGGTGCTCAACCTCTTCTGAATCTTTCAGAACAATAGCCCTTGTGTTTTTCTCTCTCTCCTCTGCATTCCCTTGAAACCAGATTACTTGGGACTTGACTGTGTGAGGTACTTGGGTAGAAGTAGATTGTTAAATCAATCTAGAAAATCATTGCCCCCCTCCATGTTCTCAGAATCCCCACCTTTTCAAAACCTGCCACTTTGTAGTACAGCCAAGTTCTTTCTCACCCACATATGCTTCTCTCCAGGCAGCTGCTTCTTCCACCACCCCTGACTTTAGGCTGGTTTCTTGCAAGTTTGGTAGAGGCCCTCTGTGCCTTATTCCTGGCATGGGACATGGAAGAGGCCCTGCCACTTCACTGCTTCCTATGGTTAGCACAAATGCATGGTCCTTCAACTCTCAAAGTGGTCACAGCAGGTGATGGTAGAGAGAGAAATGGAGCAGTTAAGGATGCTGGGTTCATCACAAATTGTAGTAATTATGTGTATTATACTGTGTATATGGGTTGTTTATTAATAAGTATACTTTTTTTTTTTTTAAGGTCTAAGACTATAGTTCAGTGATAAAGCATTTGCCTAGCTTGTGCACAGGCCTGAGTTAGGTCCCCAGCACCAAAATAAATAAATAATTGTGGGACAAAACGCAGGCAGGGTCCTGTGGCCCTAAGCCTCCCACGTGGTGGCAGAGGAGGTCCGAGGTCCGCTACTGCGGTGTGGTCTCACGAGCAGGATTCGGCCCGCAGGTGCAGCAGCCTGAAGTCGGCCCAAAGCGGAGGCCTGGGTTTGGAGCACTTCCTGCCCGGGGCGCTGTATTTCCCACACGTTGGTACGGTCGCAGAGTAGAAGTAGGCTGTAGAAGTAGGCCCGCGCAGACACGTGGAATTGAGTTTCCATAAGGTTGTTTTATTGATGAAAATGGTGAATCTGGTGCGCTCCCTCGAAAAGCCAGGAGGAGTTCCCTTTTATTGGAAAGGGGCTGGACTAGGGAGGAGACTTAATTACCTATGTCCCCCAGCCTCATTGTGTCTTACATGTCTTACCTGACTGAAGTTTCACAGGTGAAATGGAGAGGGCCCCGGGTTTGGGGGGCGTGGCCACCCACCTTCAATCTCAGGGTTCTAGGCCAATGGCAACCCTTCCATGGCCCAACAAATAATAAATAAATAAATAAATATCTAGTGGTATAATATTAACAATCATTGTCCTGCTGCTCATTTGTCCCCTTCTACTACTTACTTGTGGTAAAAAGAAAAGCTTCAGGAAAGGACAACTCACTAGAAGATGAAATTTGATGTTGGTCAAATGGAACAAACTTTCAACACTAGGATAAGGAAGTTCTGATTGTGACATATATCATGATGACCATGTTGATAACTGGAGGGGCCAAATACCAACTTGGTGACTGAGTAGTTCTTTCAGTGCATGCTGATACACAAATGATAACTGTGTAAGGTAATGTCTGAATTAATTCACTTTTGGTAATCACTTTACAACATATGTGTATATTAAATTTTCACATTGTATCTTGAACTAGTAACTGTTTCTTAGCAAGGCTAAAGTATATTTGAGGGTTTAAAAAAACCTAACCTCTGTTTCCAGTTTGCTAGAGAAATATTCCCCTTTCCATGAGCCACCAGTGGTCACTAGAACAGAACACAAGAACTGAGTCAGAGAGTCAAGCTCAAGCCCCACTCCCCCTCCACTTGCTGACTGACTCATAGATGAACACCTTATGTTACTCAGAAATGCCATTTGACTGAGCACTATTTTATGTGAAAGATTTGTACCCTTTAAAATAGCCCTAGTCTGAGGTGTACTTATTTCAAAAAAAGTATGATACAAAAGTGATAACTTCTTACTACTCAGAGTAACAACAGAATAACAGTAAGTGACCACTACCCCAAAGTATCTAGAGACCCACAAGAAAAATTTGCTCTTTGGTAAAACTCAGCAGTGGTTAAATACACCTCTGAAGACAGCATCCCCCTCATAGTGGGGTTGCTGGCACTCTCTATCACTGTTGTGAGGGAAACTCTAAAGCTCTGAGGGGTTCCCTTCTTTTTACAGATATTTCCTCTGGGATCTGCACTGCAGTCTTTGTGATTCCCTTCAAACCCAGTACACCAAAACACATCCTACTTTCTGGTAGTTAATTCCACAACTACTTTTAATCAGTTCAAAGAAAGTTCAGGGAAACATGTATATTATTTCTATGACTTCAAAAGGAAAAAAAAACCACTCAATCTCTCTAGGCCACATCTTCTTTATCCGAACAATCAGATCTTGAATTCCTATGTCATATGAACTTGACAAAAGTACAAAGTGATTCCCCACTATTTCCTGTTTTTCTGTTCTTTCTGGTTAGTCCCACAAACTTCCACTATAGACTCACATCCATATCTATATAATTTTCAGCTCCTTGAATAGATACTGTCCATTTCACACTGTCCCAATTAGCCAGACAAGGCCCACCCCTCACAGTTTTGATAGTAAGTTCTTGCTTAGTGAAGAGACAAAATAAAGAATGTGTGACTGACTGGATTAATTTGCTCATTCATTTAGCAAATATTTACTTGATCTCATGATCTCTTTTCTTAAAGATTGTAATTCATTAAGAACCTAATCTACCTGTTAGGTTGAGACAGAAGGGGCCATGGAGGCTTCATTCATTCATTGCTTCAGCAATGAGGTCTTATGGAACTCTGAATGGAGAATAGGAGGTAATAGAAAAAAGAAGCCACAAGAACTGGTCCAATATCCTACAGTGGGAGAGGAGGAAGGAATGAATGGATGAATGCATGCATGTGTGAATGAATGGATGAATGAATGAATGAATGAACAGAATGATCAATGAATGGGCAACCTTACTAGTTACCCACATTCTGCCTCTCACTGAGGGTCTTTGTCAACTAGCACATTTCCATAGTCAAACCCTTACAGATGCATGTCTCATCCAAAGTCTGTATGGGTGATGAGATTCCTACTGTGGTGTTTCTGAGCTTGCTCATGTTTTGTTTGCTTGGTGGCCTTGTTTTTAAACAATGTGAGGAGCCTGCAGAACCTGGAAAACAGGAGGAGCAGTTTGCATGTTTGCTCTGTGGAGTCTGGAATTCCTGCTTACCTTATTTACAGGCAGGTGGGTCTCTAGGAGCTGGAATCCTTTTTTCAGAGGAATGACACTTTTTTAATCTAATTTGTGGACAGCCCTGAAGTACACCCCATCCAGGGCCTTCAAACATAGATAAAACTACTCGGTAGTGATATCCACAGGTTTATCCACTCCATCTTTCCTTCTCAGAAATGGCTATCCTCCTTCCTCAGATTCCTGGGTGCAGTGACTGACTCTAAACGTGTAATTCCATGTCCAGCTAATCTGATGGGGTTTCTATAAATGTGTGGTTGGTTCCTGAGATATTTCAAGGCTACAGTGATATATCTCAGGATTCCTTTACTGTAAGGAGATTTTCCTTTGCTTTTTACAAATTCACCCAGAGTTCTAATTAGCAGCTTCTATTTTAGCCCTCTCTATTCTCAACACAATTGCAACACAAATTGCAATTGCTATCTGTAAGAAGCTAAGGGGTTTTGTCATTAGGTTTTGCTTTGCTTTTCCCTTTTTTGTATGTTTTGTAATAAAATGTAGCAAATGCAGTGTAGAATTTAACTATGTTTTTTATTTCATGAGGTGAAAAATCCTCAAGAGAGAGAAATTCATCAAGCAGAAAGAAAAAGAAAAACTTTAGCTATTTTGAAAAGAGGAGAGTGAGGGAGGAAAACCCTGTGGATATCCCTACTGACCATTTTTAAAGGCCCTGGAAGGGGGTTGTTCACAGTTTTCCCCAAATTGTATTAGAAAGTGGCAATCCTCTGAAAAAAGAAACAAAGATGGGAGCTGCTGGACACCCACCTGCCTGTAATTAAGGTGAACAGGAATTCCAGACTCCACAGGGCAAACTTGCAAACTGCCTCACAGGCTTTCCAGGTCTGCAGCCTCATGGACCATAGACCATGAAGGCTTTTCAGCATCTGCCTCCCCAGTTAGTCCCATCACTATAAACTCCATTCACATCTGACTTAGAACAAGAGAGCTGGCAGTTCAGAAGGATCCCTAGATGACCATGGGTCAGCTAGTCTGGCATCCACATCAGAAAACAACAAAAAAAGAGACCCTGTCTCAAATAAGATGAAGGTGAGGACCTATGCTGAGGCCAAGGAGCATCATAGCACACACACAATCACATTTATACACAAGAATGAGCCCCCCTCTCTCCCTCTTTGCTCCCCACCCTCAAAACACTATCTCATCTTCACACACAACGGCAAACACAACTGTAGTATGGCTATCAAGAGTAACTCTTACTCTTGTGTGTAAAAGATATTAATAGTAAATGATGATGTTATAGTATTTATATTTTGTAATACAATAATAGAAGTTTACAAGCATCAGAAGTCTAAATTACAATAGAGATGAGTGAAACACTGAAAAATAAATTCTTTAAATGCCCTTGACATAAATAAAAACTGCATTGGCTGTTTACAAAGTTGCTAAGCCTGCAGAGCATGCAGGAGGTAGTAGGAAATGGAACCAGGGTAGTGTCTGAGGAACCGCAATGAAAAAACCCTAACCCTGCATTTGACTGGCAGGGCTTCTGGCTCAGAAGGGCATTCCAAACACTGACAATTTTGGCCAGAGATAAGAAACTTTTTTTTTTTTTTGGAGGGGGAGTGTCAGATTAGCTCAAGACACAAGATTAAAGAATAAGAATTCCACTAGCTTGCTTTACATTTCAATTGAAAGTCTACAAGCGTGGGCTGAGGATGTGTGGCAGTGGTAGAGTACTTGACTACAGAGTTCCAGGTTTGATCTCTAGCACTGAGTGGGGGAAACAGACAGAAAACAAAACAAAACAAAACAAAACAAAACCAAACCAACAACACCCCCCTCCAAAAAACCCAAAAAACCCAAAAACCCAAAAAACCAAAAACAAAAAACCGACCAACCAACCAACCAACCCCCCCCCCAAAAAAAAAAAAACCCAACAACAACAACAACAAAGCCCCATTTACTAGTTCAGGGGTTCCAATCATCTATTTGGACTTCTCTAAATTTTGACAGACGCCAAGGAGTCTAAAGGATCTCTAAAGAAAGTCTCAAACAAACAATTCAAAACAAAACAGATAAGTTCAGCTTGGATGTGTCAAATATAGAGTGACTAGAAGTGAGTGAGGAGAGAGAGAGAGAGAGAAAGAAAGAGAGAGAGAGAGAGAGAAGAGAGAGAGAGAGAGAGAGAGAATTCTAAGCCTTTGAATATGAATAAGGAATATAAGTAGCAACATATGAGGTCTATGAAAAGAGAGATTACAAACTAATAAAGACTTGGTAATAATGGTAATGACCCTCAAGAAGGGTCAGAAAACGAAGCCACAGCATTGCAGAAAGAGGAGCAAAATAATGAAAACAAGAAGTTAGACAGTAAGTGTAGGGATTCTAATATTTCCAACAAAAATTTCAGGAGGTTGTCATAGAAAACAAAGGGGCAGGAATCATCAGTATGATGATTTCTCAGCAATAAGAAGTAAGATTTTAAGTTTTCTGAAGGGGCCACTGAGGATATAGAACAATGTGGCGTGAGAACAAGTGCTTGCCCAAATCATATTATGATGAAATTTCAATACACAGTGGACAATAGGAGTCTCTATCAAGACAAGAGATTTAAGCCAAAGAGAGGAAGAGGGATGAACTAGAGAGGAAACTGCAGGTGCTCCTGAGTGAAAGGGAAGCTCTCCAACAGCCTAGGGAGTGCTCCTCCTGAGAACATAAAAGGTAGCATGATAGGAAGAGCAACTGAAGAGGGAGACAGAAGGAACGAATGATAATGGCAGCTGACCTCAAGTCTCTTAGAAGATGTCTACTAAAAGAAAGACAAAGAAAGCTAAGCAAATGGTGGAGGAGGCAATAATGGAGGAGAAGAAGAAATGACCACGGACCAAAATATTCAGCTGGGTTGTATTTGCACAGACAAGGTGTATCACATAATTTATTCCATATGGAAATATCTGAAAGGCTAGGGCATGGTGACACAGAGGATGGTATAGAGAGTTGGACCTTCATTGATGATAAGAGATTATTGTGCTAGTTGGGCATGGTAGTGCAGTCTTTAATCCCAGCACTGGAGAGGCAGAGGCAGGCAGAACACTGTGCCTTTGAAGCCAGCCTCGTCTACAAAGTGAGTTCCAGGACAGCCAGGGATA
The DNA here is from genome assembly GCA_021653895.1 of Mastomys natalensis. NCBI lineage: Eukaryota > Metazoa > Chordata > Mammalia > Rodentia > Muridae > Mastomys > Mastomys natalensis. Next base: position 145,187 of record JAJTUV010000016.1, on the reverse strand, counting down.
CACAGAGAAACCGTGTATTGAAAAACAAAACAAAGAAGTAGGGAGAAAGACAGAGAGACAGAGAGAGAGATGACTATACCTAAAAATCACAATTCCACAGAATATAATCCAGGGATATATATATATATAATATATTATATATATATATATATATATATATATAAATTTCTAGAAAGTTGATTATATTTATAGCAGTAAAAATTAAGAGACTATTTCAAACAAGGGAGGTCTGATGTCTAAGGTCATCCTCTCAGACTCTCAGTTCTGTCTGCAGGTATACACACACACACACACACACACACACACACACACACACACACAAAATGAGTTCCTTGGCCTCATTCCTTGTTTTTAACAAAAAATTCTAAAAAAATTAAAATAAGTGGTTGCCTTCTTGTCACTTGCCTCAAGGAACTGATTGAGGGTTGACCCCAATGCGCGCCGGAAAGTAAACCTCTTGCTTTTGCATCGATCTGCATCTCGGTGTCTCACTTGGGGGCATCTTGAAGTAAGTACCAGTGACCGAGGGTCAGGGTCTTACATTTGGGTGCTCCATCCGGGATTCGAGGAGACCCCTGGAGCCACTACCAACTAGGCTGATTGGAGGGAAAAAGACCAAGCTGAGCAACAGTGCCTACTTGTAAGTGTTTGTCTGTGTTTATCTCTCTTCTTTTGCTTTCCACTTTTGACTGAGTATGGTGTCGACTGGAAAGCCTCTGGCAGAAAGAGTGCCTTAACTCTGTGACTGTGGGAGTCTGGAGGATGCTTCAGGTCCCAGGTCCCGCAGAGGGAGTAGGGAGTACTCTGCTCCCTTTGGAAATGGCAAGACATGGTATTAGTGGGAACCAATCGAGTCTTGATATAACCTGGTTTCTGCACCCATGGCAGGGGCTGTCTGTGTGTTGATTGTCTTTATTTGTGTTCTTGGACTTGGACTGTTATTATTTTTGTTATTTTTGGACATAGGACAGACTGAATCTACCCTGTTAAACATCCTAATTAACCACTGAGGGAAGTTAGGGAAAGAGGAGAAAACTTGTCAGTAGTAGTAAAGAAGGGTAAGTTAGTTAGTCTCTGCTTCTCCAATGGCCCACCTTTGGAATAGGTGGCCACCCATAGGGACCTTCAACTTTCGGGTGATCAAAGCAGCAGAGGAAAGCATCTTTAGGCTAGGATCCCTCGGGCACCCAGACCAAGTGCTCTATATAATTACCTGGAAGAAGCTAGTGGAGGACCTCCCCACCTCGCAGGTTCTGGACAACAGGAAAAGGAAACACAGGAGGATGGAGAGGAGGAATCCGAACCTGAGAAGTCGATCCTTCAGTACCCTTCAACAGTGGACCTGTTGCTTCAAGACTTTCTTCCTCCATATTCCCCTACCCTTATTCCCATGGCCCCGCCAGTGCTAGCACCAGCCCCAGGATCTTCAGCCCACACAGGACTGGGGCTGATGTACCACCCTTTATTGAAGGGAAGAACAGGAGGAGACCCCCAACTTCCTGGTCCCACTATGGGGACCCAAAGCCTGAGAGCCACCTCCCTTGATACCACAGTGGCTCTCCCACTGACAAAGGGCCTCTAGATAAGGGCAATCAGGTTATGCAATATTGACCCTTCTCTTCGGCCAACTTGTACAACTGGAAGGCCCAACTCCTCCACTCCCCTTTCAGAACCCCAAGGGGCTGATTAATGTCTTTGAGACTTTTATTTTCTCATCATCCCACCTGGGATGATATCCAACAACTCATGAGAGTGCTCTTCATGACCAAAGAGCGAGAGAGGATAATGCAGGAAGCCAGAAAGAATGTCCCCCTCAGACACGGGGGCACCATCGATTGAACAGGCTGTCGTTGACAGAGTTTCCCCTGACCTGACCTGATTGGAACTTTAATTCAGCTAAAGGTAAGGAACACCTTAAGGTCTACCACTGGGCTCTGATGGCAGGTCTCAAGGCAGCTGCCCGGCAGTCCACAAATTTGACCAAGGTACGTGAGGTTAAGCAAGGACCAGAGGAGTCGCCTTCAGCCTTTCTGTAGTGACTCATGGAGGCATTCCATCAGTATACACCCTATGACCCCAGTAGCGAGGAGCACAAAGCTACTGTATGGCTTTTATAGACCAGGCTAGTAGAGATATCAGGAAAAAGCTTCAGAGACTAGAGAGACTACAGGATAAGTTGTTGAGGGATTTAGTGTAGGTTGCTGAGAAAGTCTACCATAATAGGGAGACAGAGGAGGAGAAGGGCAGAGAAAGAGAAAGGAAGAAGAAGAAAAGCAACAGGAAAGAATTTACAGAGAATCTTGGCTACTATAGTTAGGGAAAGCAGAGAAGAGAGACTTCAACCAAGGAGAGACAGAAAACTCTTTGAAAAGGACCTGTGCATATTGTAAGAAAGGGGCTACTGGGCCTTAGAGTGCCCTAACGAAGAAAGCCAGGGTAGGAAATCCCAGGCCTTGGGAAAAGCGTCCCCAAATAGTGAAGGTGTTAGCCCTGGGGAAGACAATGTCTAGGGAGGATGGGGTTTGGACTCCCTCCCGAATCCAGGTAACTCTGAGAAGGGAAATCCATTCAATTCTGGTGGACACAGGACTTCAACACTTGGTCCTCCTCCATGCCGATGGCCCCATTTCCAAGAAAGGATCTTGGGTCCAAAGAGCCAATAGCACTGAGATGTATTCATTGACCTATGGATGGGCCGGGTATCCCATTCATTTATGGTCATCCCAGATTGTCCCTACTTCTGTTGGGGAGAGACTCCAAGATAGGGGCCCAGATATACTTCCTGTCTGATAGGCCACAACTAACTGGACCAAAAGGAGAGCCACGGCTACCTGGTTTATAGACAGGAACAGTTTTCTCCATGAAGGTCAGAGATGAGCGGGTGCTGCCATGGTGGCTGGCACAAATGTCATCTGGGCTGAACCTCTACCCCCTCCAGCAGTTGGTTCAGAAAGTGGAGGTAATTGCCTTCACCAAAGCCTTGGAACTTGGGCTGGCTGGCAAGAAAATTAACATCTACACAGATAGCAGGTATGCCTTTGCCACAGCCCATGTCCACCAGGTTATATACCAAGAGAGAGGACTGCTCACATCAGAGGGGAAAAAAAAAATAAACAAGCAGGAAACCTTGCATCTCTTGGATGCCCTGATGAAGCTGGCAATTGTGAGTATTAATTATTCATTGCCCAGGATATCAGAAGGAAAGAGACTCAGTGGCCCGGGACACTAACCAGGCAGATCAAGTGGATCGAGAAGTAGCTATGCAGGACAATTCTAATGAACCTGAAATTAGTTGGAAATGTATTTCAGTTAAGGAGTAGCTTTCCATAAGGTTTGGATTACAATTAGGACACACTTGAGACAGACTAGCTTTATTTGGTGTGTGTGTGTGTGTGTGTGTGTGTGGTGTGTGTGTGTGTGTGTTGAAGCTGTTCTGGAACTCTCTATGTAGACAGGCTGGCCTCAAACTCACAACCTAACACCTGCCTCTGCTTCACAAGTACTGGGATCAAAGAACTGTACCACCAAATCTGGCCTCAGACTAAAATGGCCTATAGTTTTAAAGTCAATGGGTATACATGTACAGAGTTGTAACTTAACAGTTAATAGAAGAGTCTTTAAGAACAGAAATCTCTCCCTGGGGTGGAGGATAGAATTAAATTAAATAATTTAGAAAGATTCTCTTCTGTATTTCAAAATATCATTATACTGCTTTCTTGATTTTTCAGCATTAGGCATAACCCACAATGTTAGATAAAGATTCTATCCTTTCATCCCCAACCACAGTATTTACATATAACTCTTGTCATACCTTTATTATCCTTAAAGAGACTGTAGATCACATCAGTCACTATGCACAAATCATCATATCTACATAAGCTCTATTCAGAGCTGAGTCATGAGATCAACCACGATTATTTTTTTCTTTTCTACACAACTGCATGTTTTCTCTTTACTTAGTTTTCTATGTTTTTAACCGGTAATCCAAAACTTCAATTTTCCTGCCAAATATCTGCATTTCCTTCTAAGGCATTCAGATATATCAGATGTTCTGGTCACTTCAGCTCTTAGAAGGTGCCTTTCTCAGAGCCTTCTGGTTTTAACTCACCTTTGCCTCCACTGCGGTCTCTAAGCCATTTACCGCTTGTCTACATCTTTCCATTCTCATAATATTCCTGCTTGGCCTCCTCTCTCCTTTTTTGTCTTTGTGAGTTGGTGTATTTTGAAAACATTCTGCATTGTAAATTTAGTGCTTAGAGAGAGTGAAAACATGTTCATTTGCCCTCTCTACAATGAAGTCTTCAGTTTGTTTGGGGACAGCTTGATAGAAAGCTGATACCTGTTCAAAAATGCTACTCATCACTAATCATATTTCCAGAAAATACAAAACTGAAGAGGAGTTTTTATTGTCTCTGGTAAAAATCACTGCGATTCTTTAAAAACATGTTATCCACAGGCTGGAGAGCATTAGAACCTGAGTTTGAATCCCTACAATAAAAAGGCTAGGCATTGCAGTACATGTGCCCAGTAATTTTAGCTTTGGGTAGGCAGAGTCAGAAGCTTTGTTTGAGCTGGAACTGCTCGTTAGACTGTGCAGTTAGTCTAGTCAAATCAGTGAGCTCTGGATTCAGTGAGAGATCCTATCTCAAAAAATACAGTAGAGGCTAACACACAATTTCAACTTCTGACCTCAAACACACACACACACACACACACACACACACACACACACCACGTACATGTAATAAAACATACATAAATAAATAAAAATAAAAACCCCACATGATATAAATAAATAAAAATTAAAAAATCTACGTGGTATCCCAGAACTGCTGTATAAATAGGATATCAACAACTTTTTGGATCTCTTTCAGAGTTGGATTCTGATAACTGATCATCTAAACCCACTGTTCTGTGGCTGCTCTTAGTCAAGCAGCACTGTAAGAGTGAGAGAAACTTTCATCCCACTTCTAGGCTAGAACTTTATCTCTAAACCTAGTCAGACTCAGAGTGGTCACTTATTGAGTATTTTTCATGCACAGCAGTGGGCTAGATGCTGCAGACACATGAATTTTAAGATGTGTCTCTTACTCTCAGAAGGCTTCCAGTCAGGTTGTGGTGAATGAGATGAAACTATCAGAGACAGGAAACATGAGTCAGGGTACAATCGTAGGACACATTTCTTCTGCCTCCAGTTATACCACTTGCTAAGCTTTCTATGCTCTCTCAGTTTTCCATTTTGAATCATAACCCCTTAAAGATAAGGAAATGCCCATCCATGTTCCATGACAATGGAGTGTTATTCTGATTCTGCACACTGGGTTCCACCTCATGATTATCAATCAATCTACCACCACTAAATATCAGTCAATTTTACCCCTGTCAAGAATGCCTCCCTCCCTTCAAGTATCTTTGAGAGGAACTACTTGAGATTGAAAATTTGAAAACTCCTCTTTTTCCTTTCCCTCTTTTCCTCCCTCTTCCCTCCCTCCCTCCCTCCTCTCCTCCTTCTCCTTTCCTTCTTCTCCTTTCTTTTTCCTCTTCCTTCTCTTTCTTCTTTCTTTCTTTCTTCTTTCTTTCTTTTTTTCCTTTTTTCTTTCCCTCTTTTCTCGCTCCTTCCTCCTTTCTTTCTTCTTATCTTTTTCTTTTCTTTCTTTCTTTTCTTTCTTTCTTTCTTTCTTTTTTCTTTCTTTCTTTTAGTTGTAGGAAGATGAGCAGAAGGGAATTTGGATAACAATTATAACAGCCATCACAGTCCTTATCCCAGAAGTGAGATACATGAGGCTCAGAAATTCATCTGAAGTTATTCTGTGACCACCCCTCTCTCTCTTTTTTCTTTTTACCTCAAAATAGTTCAGTGTTTACTTACTAACATTAGTTGTAGTTTCTTAGATAACACAACAAAGTCTATTTCTCAAGTTCAGTAAATTTAACATAAACACAATATTGCAGTATTGTATCTCATCTACTGTACATTTTCTAATTTTATGAATTGACAGATCTGTTCATTATAGAATTTTCTCTTCAGTCTAGGATCCAGTCTAGGGTAACAGACTGCATTAAGCTGTCATATTTCTACAATATTTTCTGAGCTAGGTCATTTCCAGTCATTTTATTTATAATATTGGCAGATTTTTATTTTTTGTTTCTTGGCTTTTTTGGGGGGGGGCAGCTAGCATTAACATGTAGCCTATGGGCTAATTTTGAATGATATAAATACACATCTCTAGTTTTTATATTAATGCAGAAATAGCAAAATCTACACAAATTCATTGATCAATTCATAGCAACTAATGAACTCCTAGAAGTCTTATGTAACATGGGAAACATTTGGATTATGTCAAATCTGTATAACATCAATGAGATAATTGAAGGCTTAGGGTTATTATCATAGAGAATTACAAATTTAGTAAAAATCATTGTAGAACATTGCTTTTATAATTATGGCTATTTAAGAAACTGACATTGTCTCAATCATAACTGAAAATAGACAACAGCTGTATCATATCGAATGCAGAAGGAAACGATGAGCAAGTTAACATGTTAAAACCAAAGAGAGTGGGTACAAAGAAATATGAACTTCTGATTGTAACATTTAGGGGCCGGTGAGATAGCAAGACTAATGACCTGAACTCAATCATCTGAATTTACATGGTGAAAAGAGAGTGTGGAGCTTTGGAAGTTGTTTTCTGACCTCTATATATGCACTATGGGTCATGGTTCTTTCCTTCTCCCACAATAATAAACAAAGCAAAAACTATAACTTTTTCTTGTTCATATGCTTCAGTTAATTGATATTTATTACATTTTTTATTTCTATAAAATTGAAGAAGTTTTAGCTGTCAAATTAAATTCCAGTTTGGATGCATATGTTTAAAAAAAACTATAATCAAATAATCTACATGTATGCAATCATACATTTTGATATGTGCTTTTGTTCAGATGCATGCATTGTAATGTTATAACAGCAATTATACAGACACATTTCTGAGTCATATCTTTTGGAATGCAAATTGTAAAACATGAGATTTTTTTAAAAATTTAAATCAAATCATAATTTTTACTTATTCACACAGGGGTTATAAACACAAAAAGGCAGGATGTGGGGAAGGGAATGGCACCGGAGCATAAGTGTTCAGGGGGATTACAGATACCTTTCAGAACAGGGTATCGGCTGGGTGAAGGTTCAGGGGACAGGCTGTGACCAACTCTTAACCTCTATAATTCTCAATTTTCTCTTCCCACCACTGGGAAGCGTGAAAACTTGGTGCTTTATATAAGCTCAATTCAGGTTTATATGCTGAGATGCTTTTCATTCTAGAAGAGAACAGTGGAGACATTAGAAATGTTATCAAATGGCCTTTTCCAACATTGTCTCAAATATTGTGGTATCTATTTCTTCTTAACTGAAATTCTGTGAATGTGTGTGTGTGTGTGTGTGTGTATGTGTGTGTGTGTGGTGGCATGTGTGTGTGTGTGCATGTGTGTGTGTCTGGAGAGAGAGAGAGAGAGAGGGAAGACAGAGACAGAGACAGAGACAGAGACAGAGAGAAGAGATAGAATCATTAGGGCCTTTTTCCTGATTCTTTGTTTGCAGTGGCCTTGGGGGAAAGAGGAGTCATCTAGTTTGTAGTTATATAGATTAGCCCTAAAAATAAGACATATGAATTAGACTTACTCTCCAAGGTTGGAATATCTCAAGTTACTTGAAAGGAACTCAACTTAAGCCAAGTGAGCTGTGAGCTCTGTTGATGAACCCTGAATTATCTTTCTCTTCTCCCTTCCCTACCCTGCCTTTTGCTGTGTAGGAAAATACATTTAAGCATCTTCCTCAAAGTGGTCTCCTCATGTACAAGAGCCTCTTTCAAAACCCACATCCACTCCCAGGAAAGCCCTCTCCACCCTCTAGACCAGCTCCCTTGTTACTATTCTAGAACAGACTTTAGTCAGGGACTCATTGGTTAATCAGAAAGAAGAGGTGGTTTCCTGGAGTCTGCCCACCACACCCACCTAGAGCACAGCTGTTTGTTGATAGGTTTCCTGCCTTTTCAACCTTTATCATTTGTTCCACAGCTAAGGATAGAAATGGTGTCCAACTTACTCACTAGCACCCCACTTACTAGTACTACTGTATTAAGTCAGGGGTCTCTAGAGTTACAAAACTTATGGGTAGTCTTGTTGATGACTTACAGTCTGTAGTCCAACTCCCCAACAACGGTCAGCAGCAGCTGTGAATGGAAGTCCAAGGATCTAGCAGTTGCTCAGTTCTACAAGGCAAGCAGTCAGAAGAGAGAATCTTCCTTCTTCAATGTCCTTATGTAGGTCTCCAGCAGGTGTGGCCCAGATTAAAGGTGTGTACCAACACGCCTGGATCTGGGACTTGCTTTGTCCCAGATGACCTTGAACTCAGAGATCTCCTTGCCTTGATCTCCTGGGATTCATAGCCACTGTGCCTCAAGATCTCCATGCCAAGATTCAGGTCAGAAACTTGTATCTCCCAGCCTCAAGATCAGGATCACAGGTGAGCCTTCCAATTCTGGATTGTAGTTCATTCCAGATATAATCAAGTTGACAACCAGGAATAGCCAGGACAATACAACTGATTCAGTCATTCAATATATAGATTCCAGAGAAGTTCACAAAAGGGGCTGCAGGAAAATGGGTGGCAGCACAGAAAGGCTGCTTGTGGAGTTTCTTTAGGGCTCACTCCCGTAGCTTTACAAATTCTTTTTTTGTGTGTCTGAAGAGCTGAAGAGCTGAAGAACCTGTGGGTAGCAAGTAAGGAATTGGAAGATTCCATCAAGGAGAGGTCCTGAGGTTTTCCACTTTTTCCAGATGGTCAACATGAAGTGTGAACTGTGCACAAAGGCATAGCATAAGGCTCATGCAGAGTCTGTCTGATGGATCATCATTACTGAAATTCTACCATGCTCTAAAGGAAAGGAGCAAGGCACCAAGTCTGAACAAGCAGGCAGGAGAGCCAAGAAGGCTTGAAATGGGAAGACCTTGAAGCATGCTGAATGTTTTTGATTCAGTAAAAGTAATGTCTCTTAAAGTGACACATAGACACACACACATTCACACATTATATATATCATATATTGCATGATGTCTCTACATACAGACAGTAGAGAATGATTAAATTGAGCTGATAATATATACATTACCTTACCACACTTAATTTTGTGTGCAGACACTTAAAATCTATTCTGCTAATGTTAAAAAAACAACAACATAGTATGTTGCTATCGGTACTAGTCAAACCATGCTACACAGCAGAGATCTTGAATTTATTCCTTCTAAGTAAAATCCTCTATCCTTTGATCAACACTTTCAAGTTCAGAGAATGGAATGATCAGATTCTGTGTCAGGAAGTTTATCATCCTCACTACCATCGCTGGTAGTAGGAGCAGAAGAGACAGACTATAGTAAGAGGAGAGAACTTAGGGCAAAATCAGGCAGCCTATCATGGAGGCTTATTACCTTAAGCAGTAAGCACAAAAACCAAAAGAACAGATCAAGGGAAATTTGATAAGGTAGAAACACAGGTCCTAAGGTGAGCGGAGACTTCATCTTATCAGGGCATAGCGTATGAGCATGAGATGAGCGATTTGGAAGAGAGGGGAATCTGAAGGAATTGAGATCTCTGCTTGGATGTGCTACAGGACATTCAAATCATTCAAGTGCAAGGGTGTATAGGGATTAAAACACTCTTGGAGAGAGGGGAGAAATTCCAAACAGTGCTCAGGAATTTCCCCAGACAAAGTATGTGGGGAGGGACAAATGAGGGGCTAGATGAATTTCTGGGAACATATGAAGAAATCTCAAGACTAAAAAGAACTGAGAAAAGTGAATGTGGTTAGCTGCGGCTGTGGGTCCAATTCTCTTCTCATACAACAGAGATGTGAGCAAGCATTTTGTTCCTTACGATATCGAAGTGCCTAAAGGAGTCTCTGAAGTCAGAATCACAGCAGACTTTTGTCTTGGGTTTTGTAGCAGAGTGCTTGTCCAGCATGTATGAGGCTTGGGTTTGATCCCTAGTACCATCCAACAAACAAACAAAAACAACCCAGCAAATCCAGGAATGGCAAACTTTCCTTGGAACTACTGTTTACAATAGGTGTTGGCTTGAGCCTAGCCACATTTGTTCCAGGCGGAGAGTCTACAGCTGCATGGTGACAGGGAGAGAACCTGAGCACCAAAGTCAAACTAATGATTCTCTGGGGAGAGGCAATGCCCAGGGAAGGACAAAACTTTCAATGACATATGGGAGAGCAACATTTTTCCTCTTCACTGTAATAGGGGTGTGTGTTGGGTGTGTGTGTGTATCTAACAAAACAGAGTTAAAAAAAAAATCCTAGTCCCTACCATGTGGTGACCTATATCTTGTAGAGGTAATATTTAAATCTTTATTTCTAAGAAATAGAGACTTTTCATTAATGGAAAATTTAGTAGAAATCCTGGTCTGTGTTGATTAGAGGTCATAAAGGTACACATGGAGGGTGCTTACACTGGAAAGCAGCTAGGCTAGAGCTCCAATGCTCAAAGAAATTGTTCTATAGTTTGATCTGAGTGGTGATTACATAGTGAGTGTATATGCAAACATTCCTCTGTTTGTCATCTGAAACTTGGGCATTGTCTTAGTTAGGGTTTTATTGTTGCGAAGAGACATCATAACCAAGACATTCTTAAAGAGGACAACTTTAACTGGGGCTAATTTGCAGTTTCAGAGATTTAGTCCAGTACTGTCAGGTGGGAAGCATAGAGCATCAGGCAGACATGGTGCTGGAGAAGGAGCTGATTTTTTTTTATGCTTGGCATAGGTTGAACATTAAAGACCTCAAAGGCCTGCCTCCATAGCGACATACTTCCTCCATAGCCAACTTCCTAAAGTCCAATTCTTATGACCAAGCATTCAAACACACAAGCCTATAGGCCAAAGCTAATTCAAATAGACCACAGACATGTTATACAAAGTCTAGGGTCTGAGGATTAAATAGGTAACCCAAGACCCATTAATATAGAATGCACCCTACAGAGATACCCCAAATAGACATATGTTAAGATGTCTGTCACTGAGGGAGAAAAATGGACTCACTTGAGGATTAATCTACTCTCAAGCTAGAAAAGGAGAAGCAAATGGAAGACCCAGTGAGATTCTAGAGCTAATGGAAGGAAAAGAGAAAGTGACAGGTGAGACGATTAGAAGTAGTGAGCAGGGGGTATTAGCACCTGCTAAGACGTAATGTTCAATGTGAAACCTTTGGTGTAAAGGCTGAAATAAAAAGGAAGTAAAGAACATTAAATCTGAGGATATGTTCAAGATAATCGAATCCTGGAAGCATCCATTGTGAGATTTCTAAGGCTCATGAGCAAGGTTGCAGGAGGTATACTCAAAATGTCTGGAAATGGCCTAGTAGATTAAAGATAGAAAATCGCAAAAGTGATTTTATTATTTTTAATTACACGAATGTAGGTGTGTGTGTGTGTGTGTGTTGTGTGTGTGTGTGTGTGTGTATTGACATGGATGTGGAAGTCAGAGGACTACTTTGTAGAGTCCATTTTCTCCATCCACCTTTACGTTGGTTCCAGGGATTGAACTTGGGTATTTTAGCTTTGTAAGCCAAGCTCCTTTATATGTAGAGCCATCTCCAGGCCACTATGACTGCTTTGAGTGATAATGAAAGGAAAAATGAAGTAAATGATAACCAGTAATTTCCATTTTGAGAAATGTATTGTGTAAGTGAAAATGGTTATCACACTATCTATATGTAACAGGTTTAGTTTATTCTTGAAAGGGAAGGAAAAGTTGTGGGTATTGTGTGTCTCTTTTCAAGAACTCTCTATGCTCTCTTACCCTAAGAGATTAGCTGAGATGTTTTCAACACTCTGCCTCGACCAAGAGTTCTTTAGGACAATGTCTCACAATGCCTGAGCTACACTGAACGTTCAGTGATGGAAGAAAGCAAGGAAGGAAGACAGCAATGAAGAATAAGAAGACAACACCAGCTAAAAATTTAAAGTACCATGAAACCATGCCATAATCATTATGTCATAGTGGATAAGTGGGGTAAACAAAATATCGTCTGAATGCTGTGGAAATCTGCTTCTACCAGATCATGGGGAAATGATGTCTTAATTCTTAAAAGCATTTATATTTATTACACATGTAGACAATTAACTAATGACTGAACTGACCAACTGTCAAATGATCAAAAGAAAGCCATTTCCTAGTCATTCCTCAAAGATGATTCCTATAAAGAACCTGTTTCTTCCCTAAGGAACAGGCTTGAAAGGATGACAGCCAACTGGTGGTTATAATATATTCAATGGTGGAATATATCCAAGTCTTACTGAAACAAGTACAGTATGATTCAAAAATCATCATCACTTCCATTACTACCACGAGCACATCCACCCCTGTGCAAAAAACATTCTACAAAGTTCCCAAGTGAACCAAGTGGAAAGCAAAAGTTGCACATGTCCAGAAAGGAGAAGCTTAATCTATAAGAATTTCTTCTAGGAGTTCAGATCACCTCTCCTAAGTGACTGTCTGGCTTCAGGAAACAGAGAGTGACTGGATGGAGGGAGGCTCACAAAGGAGAGAGCAACTGCCTGGAGTCTGGACAGGAGAAATGTTTTCAGCCCAGCATGGTTTTATAATCTTTCTTGGTTCTTACATCCTTTTGGCCCTATAATTTGTTCAGGGGTCTTGTGAGGATCTCAGTACTCTGGCCGCTGTAGCTTGAAATTGAACTGCGAGCTAGTTTCATAGCCTCATTTTCTATACCTCCTGACTCCTAAGCCATGTGAACTAAGGTACATTGTTTTTGGAGGTTTGATTTTTAAAGACTTCTTTTGAAATGGACATGGTGGCTCACACCTTTAGTCTCAGCACCTGGGTGGCAGAGTCAGGTAGATCTTTGTGAGTTCAAGGTCAGCCTGGTCTACATAGTAAGATCCAGGCCAGGCTAGGTTACAAAGTGACACCCCTAACATGCCCCCACCCTCAAAAAAAAAAAGGAAAAAAGAAAAAGAAAAAAGTTGTTTGAAGTAATTGAAAATATCATTTCACAGAATTCCATCAAGGTGAAACGCTTTCATTGTAAGAAGCTCCTTCAGGTAGTTTTCCTTAAAAAACTGCTCCATAAAATCTGTTTCCATCACTGTTGGCTCTCAAGCACATCCAGGACAAACGACTGAGCTGCCTATTTAACATATCAGAATGGACACTGGTCACCAGTACCTGCCACAGAGTTCTTGTTCCTGAGCCCTTCTCACCCCACTCCTTACTGTAAACCTTTCCAGCCCCTGGCTTTGGTTCCCTTCTCCCACTTCTTTCTTCTTCTTCTCTTCGTCTTCGTCTTCTCTCCTCCTCCTCCTCCTCCTCTTCTTCCTCTTTTTCCTTCTTTTTGGTAATTAATTGTTTTAGTTATTTACATTCCAATGTTGACCCCCTCCTGGTCCCCCTCTCCTAGAGTTCTTCACCCTATCCCCCCTCCCCTTTGCCTTTGAGTGGGTACCACCCCGAAGCATCCCCCTTCCCTGGGGAATCAAGTCTCTACAGGATTAGGCGGGTCTTCTCCCACTGAGACCAGACATCCTCTGCTACATATGTGCTGGGAGTGGGTGGGGCATGGACCAGCCCATGTATGCTTGGTAACTTCACCTCTGGTAACTCTCAGGGGTTCAGGTTAGTTGACACTATTGGTCTTCATATGGGGTTGTCATCCCCTTCAGCTCCTTCAGTTCTTCTAGCTCTTCCACAGGGTTCCCTGACCTCAGTCCAATGGTTGGCTGTATTTGCCTCTGTCTCAGTCAGATGCTGGTAGAGCCTCTCAGAGGACGGCCATACTGGGCTCCTATCTGCAAGCACAACACGGCATCAGTCAAAGTGTCAGGGTTTGGTGCCCACTCTGGGATGGATCTCCAGTTGGGCCAGTCACTGGATGAACTTTCCTTCAGCCTCTGCTCCATTTTTGTCTCTGTATTTCTTTAGACAAGAGCAATTCTGGGTCAAAAATTTTGAAGGTGAGTTGGTGACCCGATCCACTTTGTCTTTGTACAGGAGGTGCTCTCTTCAGGTTCCATCTTCCCACTGTTGGGCATTCCAGCTAAGGTCATACCCATTGAGTCCTGGAAGCCTCTTACATCTCAGGTTCTGGGACTTTCATACGGTATGTACTCACTGAGAAGAGGATATTAGCCAAAAGTACATAATACCCACATACAACCCACAGACAATACGAAGTGTAACAAGAAGGAAGGCCCAAGTGAGGATGCTTCAATCCTACTTAGACAGGGGAAACAAAATAATCACAGGAGGCAGGGGGAGGAAGGGACCTGGGTGGGACAGGGGAGGGGGAAGGGAAAAGGGGAACTGGATCAAGTATGAGGTGGGGGAACAGAAGAGCAGCCAGAGGGCCAGGAGAATAAATGGAAATGTGCAGCTCCCTGGCTTCTTTTCCTATATAACTCAGCTCCCCTCGGCCTCTTGGTTCTCACGTGCTCTCCATGTTCCTCTGTTTTCTCTTCCTCTCTCAGTCGCCCCCATCTGGATCCTCTCATGGCCCAGTTCAATCTGGACCCTTCCAGAGGCCTCTGGCTATTTTCTCCCTCATTTCTACAATAAAACCCTTTTCCTCAACCATACCTAGGAACAGTCAGGTCCCTATTGTCATTCAGTTATAAATTAGAATCTGTGAGGACTGGGACTGAAGACATGGCTCCGGTGGCTGCAGCTGGGAGGTAAAGTATCTGCTGTGTAAATGCGGGAAATTGAGTGTAGATACCCCAAATCCACAAAAAATCCCCAGAGGTAGCAGTCTGGGCGGTGGGCAGAGTGATAGGTAAAGACAGCTGTTCCCTGGAACTTATTGGCCAGCCATCCTCGGCAATTAATGAACTTCAGGTTCATTAATGGACTCTGTCTCAATAGTAATAGCGATAACAATAATGATAAAACTTTTAAAGTGTGAGGACTTATATTTAACGTTTAAAAATATGAGACATGTATAGCATGGAAAATAAACCAAATCTATTATATGTATAGTGATGAATTTTCTAACAGAAAACTATAGTCCAAAATAGTGAAGGGTAAATCAGGTATTTAATTTAAATTAAGTAGTCAATCATTTGCACATGTACTAAAATGGTGTTTGCTGAATACGACCAGAGTGAACAAATTCTAGATAGAAATGCAAACATTAGCTGGGCAGTGGTGGCGCCTGCCTTTAATCCCAGCACTTGGGAGGCAGAGGCAGGTGGATTTTTGAGTTCGAGGCCAGCCTGGTCTACAGACTGAGTTCCAGCCAGGGCTACACAGAGAAATCCTGTCTCGAAAAAACCAAAAAAAAAAAAAAAAAAAAAAAAAAAAGCAAACATTTAGTCCTAATCAAACGGAAGATGTAGTGGTTTAGATTTGTTTTGATATAATCTCATAATAAAAATTATACTAATTTTCTTTTGAAAACTCCCAAGTTTAGAATCTTAAATCAAGCAGAAAGATAAGAATTAATTCAGTGAAGCACTTGCTTGAGGCAGCAATAAAACTGGAGGAACTCTGATTACATCTGAGTGAAATGAAGGTCCTGACAAAATTTTTAACAATTCCTGCTATGCATTATAGATGTGATCAGCATTCAATAAACTATTTATTTTCTCAGTTTAAATAGAGCACCAGTTTCCAAGTTATCCAGTTAGATAAATTTAACAGACTTTGCTACTGATAGGGATAGCAGTGTGAGTTCCAGACTAGCCTGGGATACAGAGCAAAACAAACAAAAACAGCAGTGTAGGTGACGAGTGCCAGACTAAGTCAGACAGCCAAGGTAGGCACAGGATGTGGACAAGTCCTTGCCTGGCCAAGAGCCAGCAGCTGAATTGTTACTTATAGGGTTAAAATTGGACCTTTCAAAACCACAGATCCCTAGGCTCCACCTGAGCCCATAGGAGGTGGAAATTCCAAAAGATGTGCCCAATAATCTTCATTTAAATATACTCCAGGGGGTCTGAAAGTTTAGATGTGGCATCAAGACTTCATAATTACTTCATACTGCTTTTGGATTTCATAGAGTAAGGTGTGACTTCCATTATTCATGTCAGTTTTAAGTTATTAGGAAAAAAAAACAAATAAAATAGGTCCAAATATCATTTGCTGTCATGTGGTGACTGTGAGGCTAGGGTGACAATAACTTCATAGGGTTGTTGGAAGAATGACACCACATAACGAATGCAGATTAAGTCATGATGAGAACAATGCTGGAAACAGTTCCACCCTTGACTTCAAAACAGCAACAAGGGATGTGGGGTAGTTTTGCATGAGTAGCAGTAAGCCTGTCATGGTTCTGCTCAGTGGAAAATCTGGTCTTAATTATTTTACTGAGCCGGGCAGTGGTGGTGCACACCTTTAATCCCAGCACTTGTGAGGCAGAGGCAGGCGGATTTCTGAGTTCGAGGGCAGCCTGGTATACAGAGTGAGTTCCAGGACAGCCAGGGCTACACAGAGAAACTCTGTCTCGAAAAACAAAACACAAAAACAGAAACAAAACAAAAAAAAAAATTATTCCACTGAACTTGGACTCATTACCTCTGGTTAGCAGCCAATATTCTCATTATAAACTAGAATGAGACAAAACCACTAGGAATTGCTACAAGTGTTTAGCATCCAAAATGCTTCAGTAAAAAAAGAGATAAGAAGTTGAGGCCACGGTGGTATAAATCCTAGAAAAACTCACATCAGGCAACATTCATGAGGACAAATTCAATACTGATGTCAAGATGCTATAAAATACACAACGAAGACAAACTTTCTTCATTGTAGCATATGTTTTCGTAACAGCAATTTTTACATATATTAGAGATACATTGTAAGAGCATAACAAAACATAAAAGTACATAAGTACTAATCTAAAAGAAAACATATAGGACCTGGTGTTTGTTTAAATTATGTTTTTGTGGGTTTTTTTTAAACCACAATTAAAAAAACCTTAGTGTCAAAACCACAAAATTATACTGAAACATGCAAAGTATTAAAAAAATCAGTATCAATGATATTGGAAGTTTAAGATCTAGTTTTGGTATTTGAATACTGGCATTTTGCCTCACTTCACCAAAATCTGTTCAAAGTCAGTTGAAGGATCAAAATTTTAAGAAGAGGAAGAGGAGGAGGAGGCAGAGGAGGAGGTGGAAGAGGAGGAGAGAGGAGGAGGAAGGAGAGGAAGAAGAAGAAGAAGAAGAAGAAGAAGAAGAAGAAGAAGAAGAGAAGAAGAGAGAGAGAAGAGAGAAGAGGAGGAGGAGGAAGGAGAGAGAGAGGAGGAGAGAAGAAGAAGAAGAAGAAGAAGAAGAAGAAGAAGAAGAAGAAGAGAAGAGAGAAGAGAGAAGAAGAAGAGAAGAGAGGAGGAGGAGGAGGAGGAAGAGGAGGAGGAAGAAGAAGAAGAAGAAGAAGAAGAAGAAGAAGAAGGGCACCATACTGGAAGATTATAGTGAATATTTACATAATACCAAAATTAGAAATGACTTCATTATACGTTGTATTATGACACAAACTGTAAAAGTGATTTTTATTTTACAGTAGAAAAAAAATGGAGGCATAAGGAAGCTAAATAACATACCCCAGAGTCACATAGAGTCACAGTTTTAAGAGAGGGGATGGGGATTTAGGTTCATGTAAGTTGACTCCAGGCTGATGACCAATCTCATTATTGTAACCTTGGTTTCATATGACAAAGCATAGAAAGATGAAAAGGAAGAGCAAATTGAACACCAAGAAACCAGGGTCTAGAGCATGCTCAGCTCTAAAGCATGTGCAAACATGGTCACACTCATGCTGGAAGACATGCGTGAATGCAGACACTATTTTCACCCATCACTTGACAGATTTAATAATGCTGGGTGCCCAGTGTGGGCCACAGGGATGGAAATGGGGTCCTCTGTTTACCACAGTGGAAAAACTGAACCTCCCTCAGGAAGATCAAGGCAGCAAAGCTTATCAAAAGCTGTAAAAGGTCAGGGTTCTTTAATGCTACAATTGCCCTTTAGACTTTCCCTCTGAAGAAAGTGTCAATTGAGGGAAAACTGTGTCTGTGTTCACAATAGCATTACATATGAAGGAATATGTAAATATGACTTGTGAATATAAAATTGAGCCGATGCAATATGTACATCTCATGTAAAACTATTGGGCATATTTTGACATGGATTATTCTGGGACTATGACAACATGTTGCCAAATTTTAAAATGAGTAGGGCAGGTGGTGAGCACAGTATTGTAATTCTTTTGCAATATAAAGTGTTTAGAAAGATCAGATACAGGGATAGACAGATGGCTACAAACAGATAAACTAGTGCAACAATGGTGGTGACTTCAGAGTAGTAGTTTATGAGTGAGTTTTCCTTTGTGCTTTTTGGTATTTTCCCAATTTTCTCTATCGAACAAGTTTTGCAGACAAGGAGGCTAGCACTCATTCTAAAGAAAAGGAAACAAGATATCCAGGGCAATCTCTCCAGCCAAGAACAATGAAGGATTCAATGTCAGACTGTAACAAATGATTGTGAGTGGAAAGGAGGAAAGACCATTTCTTCAGTGCCAAGGGACAACATGGCTCACTCAGGCCTTCTCTGATGGGAGTTTGGCCTTCTTAGTCAGGTGATTGGCAAAAGTCTCAAAGGAGTTTTGAAAGAGATCGGAAAGGGAGGACAAGAATGAAATTCTACACTCGGTACCTGGTTGTATTGTCCTGAATAGGGCTATGTAAACATGGCAACTGCAGAGAAGCGATTTAAAGCAGGTGACATTCGTAACTATGCTCAGATCAGTACTGACTCACAGATGCCATAGGCAAGAAGGAACAGGAAGAGGGTGTTGTTATCCTGCTAGAAATCATGAATTCTGTTTCAAACATAGGTCTGAAGATAACAGCCTTGTAAGTTACATGAAGCTCTAATTCAGTATTACAAGTTCCTCCAGTCTCAAGTGATCACTCATATTATCTTCTGGGGTTAGAGGTGGAGAGGTTCCTCTTTTTGTCTACAGAAACCCTATCAGATCTCACATCAAAATTCCTGTGGCTGGATTGGCAGAACTTCACAGAATGCACTAGAATGGGTTATTCTACTTTGGAGTATTAAAGAAAAAAAAAAAGTAGTAATTCCTGATACAATGCCAACCTTCCTACATCTTATTGAATTTGCATTGTTAATCTTGAGTCAAGTTATAAACACTAAAGACCAGAGCTGAAGGCTGAGGGGTTGGATATAGGAGAGAAAAAGAGGAAATATTTCAACAATGACAAAAAACCCATCACTTTCAATTTCTATGATGTTAGAATAATTGAATGTTCGGCTATAAATTTCACCATTAATGGAGAATGGGTTTGGTGTCATAGGGAGAAAGAAATCAGGAAGAAGCTTTGAAGTTACTGAAGGGGGTAGAAGAAAGTACTGTAGCACACAGGCGGGGCCGCCTCATCGAAGAGGCCTGGGAAGATATCAGTTACGTGTAGTGGTTGGGTCTCTTTTCCTGTCTTTAATAAGATAGAAGAGGAAATTATTTCAAGAAAGTGAAGCAAGAACATTCTGTCTTCCAGAAGAGTTTAACACTCAGGTTTTCAGAAGAAGGCCGTAGTGCCTTCACCCTACCCTCACTTCAAATGTGTCACACTGCAGCCTGGAGGGGCTGAGGGAAGCTCCCGGTGGCAAAGATGTGTGTGCTATGACATCAGATGGGACTTTTTGGTCTGTATTTTTATAAACAGTGGAAGGACACTTAGATTCTTAGCCTTTGCCTCTCTATGTGAACTTCCATCTCATGGACACATTTTATTATTATTATTACTGTTATTGATACTTTACAACTAACTTGGGAAGCAGGGGATCTACTTTGATAAGGAATAACTGTTTCTGTAGCAGAAAAACACTTTGTTTTTCCAAATATACATGTACTCATCCCTAATGATATGTGCACACCTACTGTGTAAACCTGCCTCTGAAGCACAAGCTCTAAGTAAAGAATTAGGTAAATAATTTTGAGGTAAAAAAAATATAAACATGGGCATTCTATAGAGGAATATAAACTGGGAATGGGAGCTCACGTGTGTAATCCTAGGGACTGGGAGGCTGAAGCAGGAGGGTCACAGTGAATTCAGGTCAGCCTGAGCCACAGAGTGAGTTCCTGTTTATAGAGTCAGAGCCTGCCTCAAAACAAAATAGAATATGAACCAATAGGATATAAACAATTCAAATTTATAATAAGCAGTGCTACTGAAGTAATGATAAGCAGGGAGACCTAGAATGGGGCAGAATTACTGTGGATTCCCAGACTTCTAAAGAACTAACACCAATAGTCCTGGAGCTATCTCACCAACTAGAATGGAAAGAACATACCAAACTCATTCCTTGGGTATCACGTCAAGGCAAAACCAGACAAGGACCATTTTCCCAATGAACACAGATGCAAGAAAAGGGAGAGATATATGCATGTGTGCGCTAAATCTCTGGACCAGACAAGGCATTGCTTTTAAAGCTTTGAGGCAAAGACAAATTATGAAAACTCAGAATGATGTTAGACAAAGAAGTAGGGGAAAAGGTAAAAATGATCAAAGGACTAAAAGTTCACATGTTTCTTGTCACAAAATTATTTTCTTCCAGTATCATTTTTTCATTCCCCCAGCCGTTCGCCACAATTTTAGAAGGACTGGGTGGTTGTGGTCTTTGTTTTTTGGGACATGTACAATTGTGTTTATGTGAATGGTTTGTCAACTATAAAAGATAGCTAAGAGAGGCATGTTCTCCTGCTCACTGTCAAGCACTGCCAGTGCTCAGATTTCATCAAAAATGTCTGTCTTTTCTATAAATCATTTAGAAAAACACTAAAAGTCTAAAAAAGAGCCATTGCCACCTTGGCCCCTTCCTTTTCCTTCCTGATCACAATGGGGTGAAAAACTTCTTCTCCACGCCCTCCCAACTATGATACTCTGCCTCACAATGAGCTAGAAGTTACACGCCAAGCAACTCATAGGCAAAAATTTTAGAGTCATGACTTCAGATAATCGTTCCTCCTTATAAGCTGCTTATTGAATACTTTGTCACAGCGATGGAAAGCTGGCAAGAATATTTATCAAAAATAAGATGATTTACAGCAATCACATGGCTCTCATGTAGTGGAAGAATGTGCATTTCTATAAAGATGAGCAATTCTACACAAATCACCAGAAAACTGCCCAAATGCACTCTAATTAACCTATTTGATAGCCATATAGACACTTACAGCAACACAATATTCCCACTCTCTTTCCCACTCTCTCAGATGTGTTTCCAGAAACTATTACTTCTTAGCCCTTTTGCTTTTATATGGCAGCCAGCCACTGTGTTTCCAGGTCAGTGCTGCTATTTCTGGAACACATGTGGTTTTATTTATCCAGATAGCTTATTGGTCAAATACAAAGTTTAGAGATATAATGCATGCTTAGTATGTTCTTAATAAGACATTGTTTTGATTTGAATGTCTCTTCTGAATTTCGTATTTAAATTTAACTGCCAGTGCACCAGTGTTGAAAAGTGAGAGCCTTAAAAAAATGGTCAGGTCAGGGGGTTCCTTCCTTATGAATGAGACTATTCATTTATTATCCATGGGTGAACTACTTAGAAAGGAGAAAGTTCAGCCTTCTGAGACTATGTTATGAGTGAATGAATATCTAGCTCTTCTAGCCCGGTCTTTCTCAGTTTCTTCAAAATATAAGTATTTATTTGAGTTAGGTCTTGAAGGCCAGGTTGGGCTTGAATTTGTCATCCTCCTGCCTCAGCCTCCTTAGTGCTGGAATTACAAGTGTTTGTTACTCCAATCAACTATAAACTATATGTATTTAAGTTAATCAATTAATTAATTTTCTCTACCAAGTGATCTCTCTGTCTCTGTCTCTGTCTCTCTCTCTCTCTCTGTGTGTGTGTGTGTGTGTGTGTGTACGTACGTGTGTCTATGAGTATGAATGTGCTCATGGGGTCCAGATGAAGATATCAGATATCCTGCTCTATCATGTTCTTCCTTATTCTTTCTTATTCTTTTCTCTTACTAAACCTGAATCTAGTCTGGCTAGTGACTAGCAGCAAACCTCAATGAGTCCCACATTTCCCCCAACCTCCCATGTAAGAGTTATAGGAACATATACCTGGCTTTTAAAAATATATCTATTTGTAGGTGGTGGGATCCAAGCTCTGGTCCTCATGCTTAGTGTTTTTTACGAAGCTCTCTCTCTAACCCCTCAACTAAAGTTTTAAATGAACTAAATATTTAGTCATAGTTAATCACAGCCAGCACTGTTGTGATTTCCATGTTTCTTTGTTTTGTCATTGTTGACCTTAATATTTACTTTTTCTTTTCTTAGTTTGGGAATTTTGGTGCTTAGCACACCAGCTCCTATAGCATTTGCTCTTTTCCAGCATCTCTTCACTGGTTAGTGCTAATAGGAAAGTCGTGATTCTCCAGTTTCCCATGGTCCACTCACGTACTTTATGACTTTTTGTCAAAAACCCTTTCTGGTAGTTTCACACAGCTAAACATATTGGAATAATGTCTTCAGTCTCTAAGATTATCTAAAGATTCAACAAAGTCTATCAAAATCTCAATGGAATGCTTTGTAGACATGAAAACATATAAACATACGCTAATCAGACACCAACAAGCTGACACAAAACAGACATATAGACCAGAAGGATAAAATAGAAAACTTATAAACAAGCTTTTGCATCTATGGCCAAATGATCTTTGACAGAAATTCCAAGACCACTCACTGACTGGGAAAAATGACAATCTCTTCAAAGTATGCTTCTGGGAAAACAGGATATTTATCCCCTGACAAACAATCTGCAAAAATTAACTCAAAACAATTAAAAGCCTGAACCTACTACCCCAAACAATAACACTCCTATGAGAAAGATTCATAAAATTGGATTTGGCTATGATTTCTTGGATATAAGGCTAATGGCAAACAAATAAAGGCAAATACAGATGTCTTAGTCAGGGTTACTATTGTTGTGATGAAATACCATGACCAAAGCAAATTAGGAAGGAAATGGTTTATTTGACTTATATTTCCATATGACTGCTCAGTGTTGGAGGAATTCAGGGCAGAACTCAAACAGGGCAAAAACCTGGAGTCAGGAACTGATGCAGAGGCCATGGAGGGGGTGTTGCTTACTGGCTTGCTCATCATGGCTTGCTCAGCCTTCTTTTTTCTTTTCTTTTTTTAAATAGAAGCAGAGGGGTAGTAGCACCCACAATAGGGTGGGCTCTTCCCTATCAATCTATCACTAATTAAGAAAATGTCCTCTAGGCTTGTGTACAGCCTGATCTTTTGGAGAGATTTTCTTAATTTAGGTTCTTCCTCTCAGATGACATGAGCTTGTGTCGAGGTGACATTATCTAGCAGAGCTGCCTAGCATATTATCATAAGCTATCTTGTTAATTAATATATGCAGCCCCTGAGAGGCTACTCATGATTCTTTAGGTAATCTCACACTCAAGTATATACAGGGAGCACTAAGTGGCCTCAATTTTCAATTTTGGGGATCTTGGGAGATGGCTCAGTAGATAAGAATGTGAATTTGATCATCAGTACCTAAAAAAAAAAGCTAGCCGTGTCCCTGGGACCCCAGTTGTGAGAAAGGGTGGGAACAGAAGAATTACTGGGGCTAGGTAACTGTCAGTCTAGCCAAAAGCTGCAAGCTAAAGAGTCAGTGAGAAGCCCTCTCAAGAAAGTAAGTCAGAGAGTGCCAGAGCAAGACATTGCTCTCTGCAAGTGCAAATTTGCTCATATATCACACACATGTGTATGTGTACACACACACATGCACACACACACATGCACACATACATACATGTAAACACATGTGCACATGTGCACACACACACACACACACACACACACACACACATGAATGCACACATACATATATGCAGGCACACGCACACATGTCCCAAAATCTTATTGGGAAATAAGCAAAGAACTTCAATGGGCATTTCTCAAAAATGATACAAGAAGAGAAAAGGCTTAGTGAGAGACCTTTATGTAATTATTAGGTTACACCCTAAGGCTTGTTGGCCCTTCCTTTCCTCTTTTGGTATTCTGGCCATAAAGTGCCTAGTTTTGCATCACACACTCACACCATGTTGTGTGCTATTGTGCCCAAAAGCAAGGGGGCCAACTGATCATGGAGAAACCTCCAAAATTGTGAGCCATACAAACATTTTCTCATTATAAATTAATTGTCTCATGTATTTGTAATAGTAATGAAAGGCTGACGAACAATCACTAGGGTTCAGTACCATTGATCAGCAGAGAAATCAAGACCAACATGAGGTATTTCTTCACACCCATTAGGATGGATGCCATAAAAATAATAATTTAAGGAAAACACATTTTGGCAAGGATGAGGAGAGATTGGGACATCTGTGTGTTGTTGATGTGATTATAAATGATGCAATTACAATGAAAAACAGGGTATGGCTCTTCATAAATCAAAACAGAACTGTCATATGTGATCCAGCAATCCTGATTCAAAGGTTATTCAAATAACTGAAGACAGGATCCTTTTTTAAATTGGGTATTTTATTTATTTACATTTCAGATGTTATCCTTATCACCATATCCTCTGTATATGTCAGGGTCTGGCAGAGTCTCTTAGGAGACAACTATATCAGGCTCCTGTAAGCATGCACTTCCTGGCAACCACAACAGTATTTGCTTTTGGTGACTGCACGTGGGATGGATCTCCAGGTGGGGCAGGCTCCGGACCACCCCTCTTTCAGTCTCTGCTCCACACTTTGTCTCTGTACTTGCTCCCATGAGTATTTTGTTACTCCTTCTAAGAAGGACTGAAACACCCACACTTTAGTCTTCCTTCTTCATGAGCTTCATGTGGTCTGTGAGTTGTATCTTGGGTATTTCGAGCTTTGGGGCTAATATCCATTCATCAGTGAGTGCATACCATGTGTGTTCTTTTGTGATTGGGTTACTTCATTCAGGATGATATTTTCCAGTTCTATCCATTTGCCTAAGAATTTCATGAATTCATTGTTTTTAACAGCTGAGTAATACTTCATTATGTAAATGTACCACAGTTTCTGTATCTATTCCTCTGTTGAAGGACATCTGGGTTCTTTCCGGCTTCTGGCTGTTATAAATAAGGCTGCTATGAACACAGTGGAGCATGTGTCCCTGTTATATGTTGGATCATCTTTTGTGTATATGCCCAGGAATGGTATAGCTGAGTCCTCAGGTAATACTATGTTCAATTTTCTGAGGAACCGCCAGATTGATTTCCAGAGTGGTTGTACCAGCTTACAATCCCACCAACAATGGAGGAGTGTTCCTCTTTATCCAACATCCTCACCAGCATCTGCTGTCACCTGAGTTTTTGATCTTAGTCATTCTGATTGGTGTGAGGTAGAATCTCAGGGTTGTTTTGATTTGTGTTTCCCTGATGACTAAGGACGTTGAACATTTCTTTAGGTGCTTCTTGGCCATTCAAATTTCCTCAGTTGAGAATTCTTTGTTTAGCCTGTACCCCATTTTTTAATTAGGGTTATTTGATTGTCTAGAGTCTAATTTCATGAGTTCTTTGTATATATTAGATATTAGTCCTCTATCAGATGTAGGATTGGTAAAGATCTTTTCTCAATCTGTTGGTTGCCGATTTGTCCTATTGACAGTGTCCTTTGCCTTACAGAAGCTTTACAATTTTATGAGGTCCCATTTGTCAATTCTTGATCTTAGAGCATAAGCCATTGGTGTTCTGTTCAGGAACTTTCCCCTTGTGCCCATGTATTTGAGGCTGTCCCATTAGTTTCAGAGTATCTGGTTTTATGTGGAGGTTCTTGATCCCCTTGGACTTGAGCTTTGTACAAGGAGATAAGTATCAATCAATTTGCATTCTTCTATATGCTGACCTCCAGTTGAACCAGCACCATTTGTTGAAAATGCTGTCTTTTTTCCCACTGGATGGTTTTAACTCTTTTGTCAAAGATCAAGTGACCATAGGTGTGTGGGTTCATTTCTTGGTCTTCAATTCTATTCCGTTGAT
Source organism: Mastomys natalensis (assembly GCA_021653895.1). Lineage (NCBI taxonomy): Eukaryota > Metazoa > Chordata > Mammalia > Rodentia > Muridae > Mastomys > Mastomys natalensis. Next base: position 119,111 of record JAJTUV010000016.1, on the reverse strand, counting down.
CTTCCTGTTTGTCTCTGTACCAATATCATGTAGTTTTTATCACTATTGCTCTGTAGTACAGCTTGAGGTCAGGGATGGCGATTCCTCCAGAAGTTCTTTTGTTGTTGAGAATAGTCTTCACTATCCTGGGTTTTTTGTTATTCAAAATGAATTTGCAAATTGATCTTTCTAACTCGATGAAGAATTGAGCTGGAATTTTGATGAGGATTGCATTGAATCTGTAGATTGCTTTTGCCAAGATGGCCATTTTTACTATGTTAATCCTGCCAATCCATGAGCATGGGAGATCTTACCATCTTCTGAGATCTTCTTCAATTTCTTTCTTCAGAGACTTGAAGTTCTTGTCATACAGATCTTTCACTTGCTTGGTTAGAGTTACGCCAAGATATTTTTATTATTTGTGATTATTGTGAAGGCTGTTATTTCCCTAATTTCTTTCTCAGCCTGTTTATCCTTTGAGTACAGGAAAACTACTGATTTGTTTAAGTTAATTTTATATCCAGCCACTGTTCTGAAGTTGTTTATCAGGTTTAGGAGTTCTCTGGTAGAAGTTTTGGGGTCACTTAAGTATACTATCATATCATCTGCAAATAGTGGTATTTTGACTTCTTCCTTTCCTATTTGTATTCCTTTGACTTCTTTTTGTTGTCTAACTGCTCTGACTAGGACTTCAAGTCCTATATTGAATAGGCAGGGAGAGAGTAGGCAGCCTTCAGAAGGTTAACCAGCAGGTCCAGTCAAAGCTTTCAGAGACAGTCCTGATCTCTTATTTTTTTTTATTTATACATTTTTTTTTTGGTTTTGGTAAATGTTTCATATAAAACATAAAATCAAGTTCTATTTTATAAAAAAAAACCTGAATGTTTTAATAGTAAATATATATATATATATATATATATATATATATATATATATATATATTTAAATTTCTTTTTAAAAAGACACGTAGCAATACTTCATAAGACTGGATTTAACTAGCCCAGCCACCACGGCCAGCCGTCCACCCTGGCACTGTGGACAGCTACATGAAGGTACATTAAGGCAAAGGCTCCTGGTGAGGCATGTCCATTGTGCCTGGGCTAGAGCTCAAAGGTGAGCACCCTGCTCCTCTCAGGGTCAGAAGGGCTTCTCCTTCACGTCCACTGAGCCATACTGCATCCTGAAGTAGACTCTCTCTGCCATGTTGATGAAAAGGCCTGTGTCCACCATGCCCCAAACTTCTGGGTCACAGCTCGGCTCACTGGGACATAGGCCATTGGGATGACTTCAATAGGAATTCCCTTGTACCACCGATCCCCAAGGTTCTTTGAATCTTTCCTGAAATCAGCGATCACAATGACGCCACTGTCATAACCAGCCACGATCTTCTCCTGGGTCAGGCAGCCTCCGCCACCCTTGATGATATTGAGCTCAGGATCCACTTCATCAGCACCATCGACGGCAAGGTCAATCTCTGGGTGTTGATCCAGGTCACACTGAGAGTTAAGCCGTACTGCAAGATAAGCTGCCTGGCCTGGAAAGACGTGGGGATGCAGATGAGGTCCAGATTCTCTTGCTTCACCCTTTCAGCTATGTGTTGCACAGCATGGACAATTGTAGAACCACTTCCAATCCACAGCACTTGGTTATTCTTCATGTGGTTCTCTACCACAGTGTGGCTAGCCAGCTTCTTAGCCTTCTCAGCCTTGGACATCTTGGAGGGGGCCGGGCTGCCTTCACTTGAGCCTCCCTTGTCGCTGCGACTGTGCAGGCCCCAGCAACTGAACGTGGGAGCCCGAGAGGCCCCAGTTGTTCCCACCCCCGCCCGAGGCCGCTTCCCCGGGCAGTGGGGCCAGGACCTGCCCGCAGAGGGTGCTGAAGGGCCCGGGGCGCTGCATCCCGCCCTTCAGTTCTTATTTTATTAATTTGGATATGTCTCTGTGCCCTCTTGTTATAGTCTGGCTAAGGGTTTATCTATCTCGTTGATTTTCTCAAAGAACCAGCTCCTGGTTTTGTTGATTCTTTGTATAGTTCTTCTTGTTTCTACTTGGTTGATTTCAGCCCTGAGTTTGATTATTTCCTGCCATTTATTCCTCTTGTGTGTATTTGCTTCTTTTTGTTCTAGAGCTTTCAGGTGTGCTGTGAAACTGCTAGTGTATGCTCTCTCCAGATTCTTTTTGTAGGCACTTAGAGCTATGAATTTTCCTCTTAGCACTGCTTTCATTGTGTTCCATAAGTTTTGGTATAAGGTGCCTTCATTTTCATTAAATTCTAAAAAGTCTTTAATTTCTTCTTTGATCAAGTTATCATTGAGTAGAGCTTTGTTTCATTTCCACATGTATGAGGGCTTTCCATTGTTTTTGTTGTTGATGAAGACCAGCCTTAGTTCGTGGTGATCTGATAGGATGCAAGGAATTATTTCAGTCTTCTTGTATCTGTTGAGGTCTGTTTTGTGACTAATTTTATGTCTATTTTGGAGAAGGTACCATAAGGTGCTGAGAAGAAGATATGTTCTTTTTAGAATGAAATGTTCTATAGATATCTGTTAAAATCCATTTGGTTCATAGCATCTCTTAGTTTCACTGTGTCTCTGTTTAGTTTCTGTTTCCATAATCTGTCCATTGCTGAAAGTGGGGTGTCAAAGGTACTCACTCATTGTGTGAGGTGCAGTGTGTGCTTTGAGCTTTAGTAAAGTTTCTCTTATAAATGTGGCTGCTGTTGCATTTGGAGCACAGATATTAAGAATTGAGAGTTCATCTTGGCAGATTTTTCCTTTGATGAGTATGAAGTGTCTTTCCTTATCTTTTTGATAACTTTTGGTTGAAAGTTGATTTTATTTCATATTAGAATGGCTACTCCAGCTTGTTTCTTGGGACCATTTGCTTGGAAAATTGTTTTCCAGCCTTTTACTCTGAGGTAGTATCTGTCTTTGTCACTGAAGTGCGTTTTCTGTATGCACCAATATGCTGGGTCCTGTTTATGTATCCCATCTGTTAGTCTATGTCTTTTTATTGGGGAATTGAGTCCATTGATGTTAAGAGATATTAAGGAAAAGTGATTATTATTTTTGTTATTAGAGATGGAATTACGTTTGTGTGGCTATCTTCTTTTGGGTTTGTTGGAAGAAGACTACTTTCTTGCCTTTTCTAGGGTGTAGTTTCCTTCTGTGTGTTGGAGTTTTCCATCTATTATCCTTTGTAGGGCTGGATTTGTGGAAAGATATTGTGTAAATTTGGTTTCATCATGGAATATCTTGGTTTCTCCATCTATGGTAATTGAGAATTTTGCTGGGTATAGTAGCCTGGACTGGCATTTGTGTTCTCTTAGGGTCTGTATGATATCTGTCCAGGATCTTCTGGCTTTTATAGTCTCTGGTGAGAAGTCTGTTGTAGTTCTTATAGATCTGCCTTTATACATTACTTGACCTTTTTCCCTTACTGCTTTTAATATTCTTTTTTTGCTTAGTGCATTTGGTGTTGTGATTATTATGTGTTTGGAGGATTTTTCTTTTCTGGTCTAGTCTATTTGGAGTTCTGTAGGCTTATATGTTCATGAGCATCTCTTTCTTTAGGTTAAGGAAGTTTTCTTCTATAATTTTGTTGAAGATTTTACTGGACCTTTAAGTTGGGAATCTTCACTCTCTTCTATACCTATTATTCCTAGGTTTTCATTGTGTCTTGGATTTCCTGGATGTTTTGGGTTAGGAGCTTTTTGTATTTTGCTTTCTCTTTGACAGTTGTGTCAATATTTTCTTTTTTTCACTGTTTTTTATTGGATATTTTACTTATTTACAATACAGATGTTATCCCCTTTCACCATTTCCCCTCCCTAGCACCTTCTATCCTATACCTCCTCTTCCTTTGTGCTTTTATACCATTTTGATTACATGCATGTAATAAGGTCAGTTCTAGGTTGAGGGTGTAGCAATACAGTAGATGCAAATAGTCAAGGAACAAGCAAGACAGTAAACACAAATAGTCAAAGAAAAAGCAAGGCATTAAACCCAATTATGTGAACACTCCCATGATCACTGTTTCTAAAGGCTTATCAAGATGACCAAAGTATCTGAGCCTACTTCCCTGTCCTAGCCCAACGTCATTTTCATGTCTGAAGCCTACTTCCTTGTTTTAGCCTAAAATTTAGATGCCTGTTTGAAATTACTTGTTTGTTCTAGCCTAATATTTAGATTCCTGCCTGAGATTACTTCTTTGTTCTAGCCTAAGATTTAGATTCCTACGTGAAATTAAATCTTTGTTCTAACCTAATATCAGATTCCTGCCTGAAGCCTACTTCCTTGTCCTTGGCCAATGTCTTATTACTGCCAAGCAACCCATTTTCTTGTCCTTGACCCATGTCAGACTCTTGCCATGCAGCCCCAAAGGCTCTCTGCCTTTCCCCCCTTTTTATTTCATTAACAAGACTGAGCCTGTCTTAGATCATTCTGACAAGAATGCCTTCCTTACTCGTCATGAAATATGCATTATCAAAAGTAATGTACTTCTGTCTTAGGTTGGTTAGGCTCTGTGCAGATTCTTATCAGTCCTTGGCTTGCCAGCCTGTTAATTTAATAACTCTGTCTGGGGATCCATTTTCAGGTTCAAGCCATGTACTTTGGCTGCCAGCCTGTTGATGTAGTCAGAGACAAGCTTTAACACAACGAGCAGGAATAAAAATATTCCAGGACAAGAAGTGCTAGGCTGTTCAAGCAATATATGCCATTCCTGAGTTTTGTCCAAAATGGAAATACTGACCTCAGGCCATGGATAATTTTATCTGCATTATCTGTAGCATCAAAACTCAGTAGAGCAGCATTCTTTAAATTTATAATCTCACTATGCAAAGTTAACACACCCAGAGAGGTGTCAGGACTATGCCAAATATCCTACAGGTGTCTTTAAACTTTTTTCTAATTATACTGACAATCACTGTACATTTTAGAAGTAACACTACTCCAGTGATATTTGTCATGACACTTGGGATAGCTCCTAACTCTTGAACCCTGAACTTCCTTCAGATAATCTGAATAGGTTATAGAGCATCATCCACTGTTCCAGATACCTATATAAATCCTTTTTTATATTCAATATATTAGTAATATTTTTTTGCTAGATGGTTAACAAAAACAGTTGTCTTAACTCCTTGTGTCAATGCTATTGCAGAAGCAGTGGTGCTAGCAATTAATGAAATTAAAGCTGTTATACCAGCAATAATTAAGCCCATTCCCCTCTTTCTTCTGCTTAAAGCCTAACTCATTTCTTCCAGCACTTTCACGTTTTTTACAGAGAATCAAGGTTTTCTAATACTCAGAGCAGTAAGACAAAAGCTGCTTGGTAGACCCCAGTAACAGACATGCCAGGTTTCAACACATTAACACAATTGAGAATTACACAGTCAATGCAACTTACAATAAAACTGTAGAAGAGGTGAAACCAATTTTAGCTTCACAATTAAAGGAGCCTTAAAACATGCACTAACCCTTGTTTGAAATCTAGATCCTGTCCCAACTTTATCTCTTGCTACCATAACATCATAGTGAACTACAGCTAACTTCCAAATATGTCTCTGACAATGTCCAGCTCCAGCCTTCCAAATATAGACTGTTATTTCCAATATTGGATTAATTTCTAGACCAGTACATGATTGAGTCCTAATAGATGATCACCTTTAAGAAAAATACAAGAGACATTATATTTTCTCTTTTTGATTCTCTATCCCACAAAGTCTAAAAACTTGAGGCAAGGCAGGTTGTCCCATTTGGGATATAGTCAAGCAAAGGTGGGTCAGGAACATATGTCCAATACAGCTCCCCAGTCACCCTTGTCAGGGCACTCAGCAAGCTCACAGGTTGGCATCATTCTCTGTCTCAGCAATAGTATGTCTCACTAATCTTTTTAAAGTTCCATGGGCCTCTTCCACAATACTTTGTCCTTGAGAATTATACTAAATCCCCATAATAAATTGTTGACAAGAAGTCTTGATTGCTTGACTACAATTGCCAGACCCATTATCTGTTTTTTTTATTGGATATTTTATTTGCCTTTTAACGTTATTCCCTCTTCCATTCCCCCTCAAAACCCCTTATCCAATCCCCCCTCCTCCTACTTCTATGAGGGTGTACCCCCACCATCCACCCATTCCCACCTCCTTGCTCTCGAATTCCCAACACTAGGGAATCCAAACTTTCAGGGATCAAGGCCCTCTACTTCCACTGATGCCTGACAAAGCCAATCTCATATACAGGTGGATCCATGAGTCCCTCCCTTTGTGTTCCCAGGCTGGAGGTTTAGCCCCTGGGAGCTCTGGTTGAATATTTTGATACTCCTTCAAAGAAGGACCCACACTTTGGTCTTCCTGTTTCTTCTTGAGCTTAGCCCTCTATCAGATGTAGGATTGGTAAAGATCTTTTCTCAATCTGTTGGTTGCCGATTTGTCCTATTGACAGTGTCCTTTGCCTTACAGAAGCTTTACAACTTTATGAGGTCCCATTTGTCAATTCTTGATCTTAGAGCATAAGCCATTGGTGTTCTGTTCTGTGCCCATGTGTTTGAGGCTTTTCCCCATTTTCTCTTCTGTTAGTTTCAGAGTATCTGGTTTTATGTGGAGGTTCTTGATCCACTTGGACTTGAGCTTTGTACAAGGAGATAAGTATCAATCAATTTGCATTCTTCTATATGCTGAACTCCAGTTGAACCAGCACCATTTGTTGAAAATGCTGTCTTTTTTCCACTGGATGGCTTTAGCTCCTTTGGTATAGGGGTTCATTTCTTGGTCTTCTATTCTATTCCATTGATCTTACTGCCTGTCTCTGTACCAATACCATGCAGTTTTTATCACTATTGCTTTGTTATACAGCTTGAAGTCAGAGATGGTGATTTCCCCAGAAGTTCTTTTTTTGCTGAGAATAGTTTTCGCTATCCTCGGTTTTTTGTTATTCCAAAGGAATTTGAGAATTGCTCTTTCTATCTCTGTGAAGAATTGAGTGGGAGTTTTGATGGGGATTGCATTGAGTCTGTAGATTGCTTTCGGCAAGATATCCATTTTTACTATGCTAATCCTTCCAATCCATGAGCATGGGAGATCTTTCCATCTTCAGAGATCTGCTTCGATTTCTTTCTTCAGGGACTTGAAGTTGTTGTCATACAGATATTTTACTTGCTTGGTTAGATTCACACCAAGGTATTTTATATTATTTGTGTGTCAATGTTTTCTATGGTATCTTTTGCACGTGAGATTTTCTGTTCTATATCTTGTGTTCTGTTGGTGATCTATGACTTTTGATCTCTTTCCTAAAGTTTCTATCTCCAGGTAGTCTCTCTTTGTGATTTCTTTATTGTTTCTACTTCCATTTTTAGATCCTGGAAGGTTTTGTTTAATTCGTTCACCTGTTTGGTTGTGTTTTCTTGCAATTCTTTAAGGGATTTTTGTGTTTCTTCTTTAAGGGCTTCTACCTGTTTACCTGTGTTCTCCTGTATTTCTTTAAGGGATTTATTTTTGTCCTTCTTAACATCCTCTATCATCATGATGAGAATTGATTTTAAATCATAATCTGGCTTTTTTGGTGTTATGTGGTACCCTGGACTTGCTATGGTGGAACAACTGGGTTCTGATTATGCCAAGTAATTTTGGTTTCTGTTGCTTACATTCTTGTGCTTGCCTTTCAACATCTCTAATGCTACCCACACTCACTGTCTCTGACTGGAGCCTGTCTCTCCTGTTATCTTGCTTGTGTCAGAACTCCTCAGTGTCCAGCTGTCTCTGTGATCCTGTGATCCTGAGATCCTGGGTGTATGAGCTCTTGGGAGTTAGGCTGCCTTTGGGATCCTGAAATCCTATGATCCTGGGTGTGTTAGAGCTTTTGGGAGTCCAGCTTCCTCTGGGCATTGTGGGATTGATTGCAGATCTTGGGCCCAAGGTCTGTTCAGGCCACTAGGTCAGACCAGAAGGAACCCAAGCCATTGGGTCAAGATATGATGTTTTCATGGGAGTAGGCCAGCTTGGAGTCTGCCCAGCAAAAAGGACCAGGCGGAGGGGCAGAAGGGGAGTAGTATTCGGGAGGTTGGTGTTTTGGTGGGTGATGTATCCCCAGTGCTATGTACTCCCAGCTGCAGCTCTGGGACTTCGGGTTGTGGGAGAGGATTCTTACCAACTGCTCTTCATGCAGCAGATCCTCTATGATGGGTCAGGATATGGTGTCTTCATAGGAACAGACCAGGTAGTTGTCTGCCCCAGCAGAAAGTGACAACAGGATTTTAAGTTGGAATTTATAAACCAATGTTTACAAACACTGAATTAGAAAACAGTGTTTACAAGTACAGGATTGTTGGCAAACCTGTAGAAGCAACGCCTTTGTCTATTAGTAGATGAGTCATGAGTCGATGCATGTGTCACATATTTAGTGGATCCTATTTGGAGATACAAAGGAAAGCATACCTGCCACACACTGCAGCATGGATAAACTTTAAGTGCTTGTGCTAAGTGAAATAAGTAGGTTATGAAAACATAAAAATGATGTGATTCCACTTATGAGGTATCTAAAGTAATCAAGTTCATAGGAAAAGAAAAGAGAATGGTGGTTGCTAAATGGAGTATGTGAAGGGGTGTGGTTATTTGATGGGGTGTAGACTTTCAGTTTTACAGAATGTAAATCTTCTGCAGATCTGTTTTTTTTAACAACAGTACAAATATACATAATGCTTCTTCTGAATTGTGCAATTAAAATGGTTAGAACAGTCAATGTTATATTGTCATATTCTTATTATTTTTAGAAGATTGGGCTGATGACCCATGACTTGGTGACTAAACAACTCAACCCATCTCCTGTATTTACTGTCTTGTTCTGTGAGGACAATTGTCATCTTGAATCAAGGAATTTCTTTCACTTCTCCATACCAATGGACTTCCTTGTTTTTCTACTCTGTGCTTTCCTCTTTTTTATTGGCCCATCATTCATCTATCTATACAGATTGACTCTTCTAGGTGCTTTGTAAGAATTTTTGTTTTAAGGCTCAGGATATATATAGTTCAGTAGTGAAGTACTTGCTCAGAATATTCAAGACCCTGGATTTGATTCTCAGCACCCAAAATTTAGCTTCTTTAAGAAATACATTTTAATATGTGCTTGCCTTAAGGTTGGTTCCTTCCTTCTTTCCTTCTTTCCTTCCTTCCTTCCTTTTTACCTTTCCCTTTCCCTCCTTGCTTCCTTCTTTCCTTCCTTCCTTTTTTTGCCTTCTCACTTGAAGGTTTGGTTTACTATTAAAATCTGTGCTAGAAATCTAAGCCTTCCATCTCTATAGTTTTAGTTTTGCTCATTCTCATCTAATTTCCAGTGCTGTTAAGAAATTACTGTGACCTTTCCTATGATGTGCCATCTTCTATCTCTCTGTCCTCTCTTTCCCCATCTGAGCCTATAAAACCTTTCTTGCAGTAGCATAATGAAATGTTATCACTTTTCTGGTAGTATTTTCCTCATCTATTGAACTAACTAGACAATCACTAGGTCTCTTTAATCTGTGCCCTCTAGTTTTGAAATGCATCTCCTCTTTTCTCTACCTTCTTTCCTTTGTACGTTTACTGCTGTATAGCAGGTTATCCTGGATTCACTCTCTAATTTTCTTCTTTTTGTTCTACTATTTTTAACTATTTTAAAAACAGGATACTTTATGAGAATTTTCCCTTTTGTAGACCTTTACAGTTTTTCATTTCTGGCATATTTCTCTACTTAGGGGTTCTTTTTGCTTTCAAACATTTCTTTTATTTTTAATTTTTTAAAACTATTACTCTGTCCTTTTATAGAGCAAGCATTTTCCCTTCAGGAGATATTAATGTCAAGATCTCTTCTGTTGGAACAATGTTTCCTACAAATGACTTTTCTATGTAAATACTGCCGTCCCACAGCTGGTTGTTTGATCACATTTCAGAGAGTAGAGTAAACTGGGCATAGTGGTGCATGTCTGTAATTCTTGTCAAACATAAGAGGCTCTCAAAATTTTGGGATAAACTAAGCCATAGAAAGCTTGTTTCAAAGACGAGAGGGATGGTTAACAAGTTTTAAACCTGAACATTAAATTCAGTGTCTTTGACCTTACCTTTACTATACAGTGTTGTTTTTTTTTTTTTTTTTTTTTATTCCACAGATTGGTTTCTCTAATTCCCGTCTAGAGCCAAGTTCTACACACTGAACTCAGGGAGCTACCAAGGAAAACCTTTAGTGTGTGTATATTCATCAATCCCCTCATTTTCAGTGTAGAGTATGTTATTTCCTGTTCCACCTGTTCTTCCTCTCTTCCTTAACACAGATTTCCAGGGTCCAGTTGTTGAGCATCATGAATTATTGCAGGATCTCACTTTCTATGTTTGGTTTGAGGCTCAACTTTTCTAAGTCTACTGTATTCAGTGTCATTTACCTATTTGTTTCTGCTTCTAAACTTTTAAAAAGCTTTTGCATGATTTGTTTGATCCATCTCCTTTAACTGATTTATTTTATGTATGTGAATACACTGTTGCTCTCTTCAGTCCTACCAGAAAAGGGCATCAGATCCCATTACAGATGGTTGTGAGCCACCATGTGGTTGCTGGGAATTGAACTCAGGACCTCTGGAAGAGCAGTCAGTGCTTTTAACCACTGAGCTGTCTCTCTAGCCTGATTCATCTCCTTTGAAACAGCAATATCAAAATAACCTTTCAGGCCAATGGAGGGAGTAAAACTGCTTGCTTCCAAGCCTGACATCTGAGTTAGAAACTCAGGTTCTACAAAGTGGAAGACTCTGGCGTGTTGTTTTATCTATCTATCTATCTATCTATCTATCTATCTATCTATCTATCTATCCATCTACCCATCTATCTATCATCTATCTACCTACTTATCACACCCCCTCCCCCACAATTAAAATGTAACAGAAAAGGTTGTTGTTGTTAATTTCCTGGGGTTTGGATTGTGTAATGGCTACTCCTGGTTGCCAAGATTAGCTGGGGTAACAGAGACCCCGTCTCAGAAAGTACTGTATCTGGAAAGAACTACAATCCAGAGTTGGAGGACACACTTGTGATCCAGATCTTGAGGGTGGAAGACATAAGTTTCTGACCTGGATCTTGGCATGGAAATCTTGGCTAGTGGCCGTGAAAAACTTAAGCCCAGACAAGGTAGTACATGTCTTTAATCCCCGGAGACTGAGGCAAGGAGGTCTCTGAGTTCAAGGTTAGCCTGGGACAAAGCAAGTACCAGATCCAGGCATGGTGATACACACCTGTAATCTAGGCCACACCTTCTGCTGGAGGCTTACATAACATTGGAAGAAAAAAAATTCAGTTTTCTTCACTGCTTGAACTTACCTGCTAGCACATTTGTTAGAACCTACTTCTGTAGAAGACCAGCTGAAACAACTAGCCTCGTGGGACTGAGCAACTACTAGATTCTTGGACTTCCCATCCACAGCTGCCCATTGTTGGGTTAGTTGAACTACAGACTATAAGTCATCAAAATAAATTCCCTCAATATAGAGAGGCATTCCATAAGTTCTGTGACTCTAGAGAACCCTGATTAATACAGATACTTTAAAAAAATATATAGCAAAATCATGTGTTTAAGTTACCACATTAACTCAGAAATATCCTAAATAGAACCATTTTTTAGAAAAGAAGATTCAAGTCACAACACATGATATACTTTCCCATGTACATGAAAAGAATAGATGGCTCTGATGCTATGTGGAGAAAAGATGAAGGCTCGAGTGCTCCTACTTCCCACTGGACCCTTATGTGGCAGATGGTTTCTTTTTAAAAATCCATAAGATGAATAGTTTGTGAAGGACTAGCATTAAAGACCCAATATAAAGCAGTGAACTCAGTCAGTGCAGTAGCACACACCTACAGGTTGCTGTTACTTGGGAGGGTTAGGTGAGGGGTCATTCAAGCAAAGGAGCTCAAGATTAGCTGGGGTAACAGAAACCCCGTCTCAGAACGTACATATATGAAATCATATTTAAGAGAGAGAATATACCATAGGCTCATGTGCACGTTACCCAGACCATTGCCAGCTTTAGTTTGCCAGCGGTATAACCAGGTTACAACCAGTCATATGGCATGTGTGGAAAGGACAGAACTCCATGCTTGACTTCATATCCTATAAAATACATGTCTCAAGATGGCCATGGTGATGTGCTCCTGTAATCCCAGTAATCAAAGGTGAGGCAGAACTATCAAAAGTTTGAGGCCAGTCTTTGCTACATAATGAATTCAAGAGAAGCTCGGCTATGTAGTGAGGCCCTGTGAGCAAAATAATCATCATCACAATGAACAAACAAAAAACAAACAAAAATAAATGAAATTACTTCTCTTACTTAAGTCACTCCGCCTCTGCATATAGAAACAACCTGTAACTTAACTCCTAATTCAAAAGAAGAGAAGCACTAAGAAACAGACCAGGGCAGACCTTGGCTAGGACATTGGTATAATCAGGCTCACGACATCTTCCTGTGCCCCTCCTTACCGCACCTCTTCCCCTCTAGCATATCTCAGGATCACCGAAATCCTGAATGCGTGTCTGATTCACATCCCACACAACCAAAGCTTCTTCAAATCTGGTCTGGTGAAGCCTTCTTTCTTTTTCAAATATTTGTGGCAGGGAAATAAGAGTAATGATTAATCTACCCAAACTGACTAGGTTCAAATTCTAGTTCCTCTACTGACTGCCAAATTAACTCACCTTCCCTGAACCCCAACTTCCTCACTTACAAAATGAGCATGAAAATGTCAACTGCTTTCTAGGTTGCATTGAGAATTATCTGATACTTGTAATTGCTAACCGAGAACTCACCTAGACCAGAGATGGCTACTGGTCAGATGATTACAGAAGGCATCAAAATACAGATTATTGCCCCCCCATGGAGTTTTAGTCTAGTGAGAAAGCCAGGTTATATTTTCTAAACAACAACAACAACAACAACAACAACAAACCAAAGCAAGTCAGGAGTGATAGTGAACACCTATAATCTCACTCCTGGTTAACTGAGGCAGGAGGATTGTGAAACTGAATTCAAGATCATCCTGGACTTCAGTGAGAACTTTTCAATAAAATAAAGTGAAAATAGATAAGTAAATACAAACAAAAATTTACAGATTGCAAATAATTATATATTGTAAGACGACTGTAGAAGATGAGTAAATATAAAATTAAGTTCGTACTAGGGCATGTGTTTTGTTTTGATTTTTTCAACAAATTTTCATAGCAAAGATAGAAACTCAATGATTTTGAAAGGAAATCCATCAGTAAAAGCTCCCCCTTGACTAACGCTGGGTTGAGAGCATGTTACTGAATCTCAGAAGAAATTGTCCCCTTTAAAATCCATAACAAGCAGCTGTCTGATTCACAGCCAAATCTTCTTTAAGTCTGGTCTTGTGAAACCTTCATTCTTTTTCAAACGTCTGTGGCAGGGAATGAGAGTAATGATCTATACACCCAAATTGAATAGGTTCAAACATCTCGTTCCCTCCTGCCATGGAACAGGCCATAGGTTATCTTAGTAAGCAGATTTCAGATTCTAGTGTGCCCATTATTTGGAGAAAAAGAAGAGCTGTCACGTTACCTCTTACCCCAAACTAAAGCAGGATGCCACATGCTCTCCACAGCAATCAGAGAATGGTTAGCATTTACTATACAGGGAAGAGCATTGCATACCTTGGATAGTTCCTACTTTCACAACGGTTCTTGGGCACACTCCCAGCTGCTCCAGGGAAGACCCCAGAGCCTGCAGTGAGTCTCAGTCTTTGGCTAATAGTTTGTGTGGCTTGCCTATCTAAAGCACACTTGCCAAACTACTTTGTACCACAGACCCCAGCCAATTACTAATCCTAGACCCTATGTAGAGTCAGGTTGTAACTAAAGAAACTCTTAATTGTTAATGTGTGAGATGTGAGATAGGGTCCCCAAGACCACCATACTCCTCTCCTCACAGATCCAATGGACTATAAGTGGCCAGAGGTTTTCAGTTTCTTTGAGTTACTCAGGAGTCAAGACTCAATGAAAACTATGGGGTCTGTAGTCTTCAATTAGAATCTGTCCCTGGTCTCTATGGTCAGAGGATTTCCTCAGAAGTTCAGTAAAAGAGAGAGAGGAAGTGAGTAAAGCCCTTCCCTTCCTTACAGTCATGAGACCTCTGCTATTTCCTATCTGAGACTCTCAGATTAGAAAATGTTCAGGAGAGTGGACAAGATAGAAGGTGGAAGTTACCTTATATTAAGGAGAACATAAAAATATACATCACCAGTCTGAGCTCAAATAATTGTACATGAATAAAAAACTGATGTAGTGTGCTTGGGGCAAGGTAAGGTAGATCAGGGGAGCTCTAAAGAAGCTTGCCAAGGTAACCAACCTTGTGAAAACACTGAAACAAGTCGTCTCACTTCCCATTTACTTTATTTCTACATAAAAAAAAATGAAAATGGTCTATTGTTAAAAAAAAAAAAAAAACCCAATGCTTTCTTCTATTTTGTTGATTGAAAAAGCAACATCAGATTAATTTTTGCATAGCATATATCAGAAACAATTCTTGAAGGGAAGAGCTTTGAGTTTTTGAAGATTCTTCTACATGTGAATTATTTCAGATTTCTCCCAATACAAAATAAGCGACACAGAAAGGGAGGAGCTGAAAGGGTGGTACAGAAAGATGACAGGGTCGGGGGTAGCATGCTTATGAAGTTACTCTGGAATCTGAGGCTAATGCGGTGCCAATTCAGCACTGTGTGGTCTCCTGCAAGGCACAGTGTGAATGTTTTCATAGGCAGTGCTACCTTTTAAGACAAAGAAAAGGAGACAAGAACATCACACCCATGGCTCAAACTCAGTGTTTTTTTCTAAGTTTTTTTTTTTTTTAATTATATGTATGTGTGTACATACACTGGAATGCAGGTGTGCACAGAGGTCAGAAGAGGGTGTCAGACCCTCTGAAACTGTAGTTACAGGCAGTCGTGAGTGGCCTGATATAGGTACTGGAAACTGAACTCAGGTCCTCATGTCTCCCTGAAATTTGGTTTTAAACTTCATATATGTGTATGTGAACTTAACTAAAAGCTTTACTTTTGTACCTATATGTCTACAGAGTGATGTGAAGACAGATAAACACTATTCATAAGTGAATGTCCTTCCATAGGTTAAGACTGGCTTTTCTTGCTTTGTTTGTTTTAAATCTATATCTAAGGGAATTTGGATAGAAAAGAATGCTTAGCCAGGCAGTGGTGGTGCATGCCTTTAATCCCGGCACTTGGGAGGCAGAGGCAGTCAGATTTCTGAGTTGGAGGCCAGCTTGGTCTACAGAGTGAGTTCCAGGACAGCCAGGGCTACACAGAGAAACCCTGTCTCAAAAAACCAAAAAAAAAAAAAAAAAAAAGAATACTTAAATTTTCACCATAGCCAAAGACCACAAGAGAAGGCTTCCTCGCACACATACTTCCAAGCATTATAGATTTGCAGTGCTAAAGAGTCAAGATTCCTTTGTCTAAGTAAATTCATTGTCAGTGAGAAAATTGCTTCTTGTTGGGCTTGAATCTTAACTTCTAGAAGTTTTCCTACAAGTCTAGCTTTAAGAATCTGACAGCCTCGGATTCGAATCCTGGTTTGCTACCTTCTACTTGTATGACCCCAGTGACTTTTCTGAACTTGAGTTACATGTCTATAAAACATAAATGACTTATGTATGACTAGAAGGGCTCAGCAAATGTTTACTGGATATGGACATGTACCAGACTGGCAATGGGCCAGATGTGGGAAGATGAAGATGAGCAAGAGAACAGTTTCTTACTCTTGCAAAGCACTTAGTCTAGCAAAGAAATGAATAAGAAATTCTTGTAATGCCACAATGTGATCTCTACCTATAGAGACATATAGAGAGTGGGGACATCTCACCTGGACTTGGGCTTCTAGCTCTCATCTAGGTCTGTCTCTCCTTTTCTTCTAGCCTGTTGTCAACATTGCCCTTTCTGCTTGCAGTCAGTAACAGTGGTGCTATGTAGGCTGAAAAGGGAAGCAACTAACCACTGTTGGTGGCTATCTTTAATTGCTAGCAAAATGGCTTCTGGACTCAGAATAGTAAAGAGTATATGCATGAATATCTGCTTCAGCTTTGCCGATGGAAGCAAACAACTGGGATGTCCACAAAGAGGAGAACTGGTTGAATAAATAGCGAGAAACAATATATCACGTATTATCTATAAAGCCGTGCTAACTGGAGTGGATGGAGTGCATAGGAAAAGAAGCCTGAAGAACTGGAATTAACGATGATTTTCCTCCAAAGAGTGCAACTAGTTGCAAAGGCATTGTCGACAATCTTTCATCCAGTAGATTCCTTTCTGGTTGAAGTTTCTCTTCTCCAAAGGAATGCAATTGTTTTTCAATCTAAGGCCTACTTTGCATTCTTTGTCATTATTAATTCCAATGGATTGAATCATAGCCTCTCAGGGGATTCTAGCCTTCAATGCTAATAGCTCCCAGAACAGAAGCATGTTCACTTTAGGAAATGAATGGGCCTTCCCTTCAGGATAAGCAACTTACAGGGCTTTAAGATATGTCTTCCTAACATATTTTTTGGCCTTAAAGCAGCAAAAACATGCAAATCAAACTGAATCACTAAAAGTCCACTGAGGTCAGAAGTCAAGGCCTGTAGGAAGTGCTGCTGTCTGAAATTAAATGAAAGATGTACAGCGTCTGAGTTCATTCCTTTCACAGCCTTTTCTTCAGATACTATGACCCTTCCTTTCAGACACAATCTTAGGTAATACAGGCTGAACTGAAGGTTCAGAGACAAGAACTCTGCTGTCTATAGACACACTGACAAGAGCTTATTCTGCATAGCAGTTAAGGACACAGCATCTAGCTTCCAACCTGTGCTCTGTCTTTCTAGATGGGTGCATTTCGGCGTGCTCTTTAACAATCTTAACGCTTTGATTTCCCACCTGTTAGCTCCAGTTTCTAATCATAGCTTCCTCAGAAAGGTGACTGAGGCACAGTGAAACCTCTAGCTCCTTAGAGGCTCTGCCAGAGCCTGACATATACAAAGGCGGATGCTCTCAGCAAACCATTACACTGATCACGGGGTTCCCATTGGAGGAGTTAGAGAGAAGACGGAAGAAGTTGAAAGGGTTTGTGGCCCCATCGGGAGAGCAACAGTACCAACCAACCAGAGCTCCCAGGGTCTAAACCACCAGCCTGGGAGCACATAGGGAGAGACCCATGGCTTCAGCTGTATATGTAGGGGAGTATGGCCTTGTCAGGCATAGGTGGGAGAAGAGTCCTTGGTCCAGTGAAGGGTGGATGTCCCAGTGTGGGGAAATTCGAGGGTAGAGAGGTGGGAGTGGGTGGGTGGGTGGTGGACATCCTCATAGAAGTAGGAAGAGGGGGTATAGGATGGGGGTTTTTTGGGGGGGGGAATGGGGAAAGGGGATAACATCTGAAATGTAAATAAAATAGCCAATAAAAATTAATTTCAAAAAAAAAAGAAAAAAGAAAAAAAAAAGAAAAGAAAGGAAAAAAACCTCTAAAATGTGACCTCCTAGGAGTCTCAGCTGGGACAGTGGCCTGGGGAGAGAGAGTGGGCCTTGAGAGAGAGAGAGAGAGAGAGGAGAGAGAGAGAGAGAGGAGAGAGAGAGAGAGAATTAGCAGTAAAGAGTAGTCAGGATCAGGAGCTTCACAGATGCCACTTGAGGTACAAGTAGACCGAAAATGCTTTCACTGGGGTTAGCAATAGGGAATCATTAGGAACACACTGATGGTATTTAAGAGGGAGACAGTTTTAGTTAGTGTTCTGTTGCTGTGTCATGACACCATGGCAACTCTTATGAAAGATGGCATTTAATCAGGATCTTCCTTACAGCTTCAGAAGCTTAGTCCGTTATCATCATGGCAAGAAGGTGTAAGTATCTAAGAGAGGCATCCTGATTCATGAACCCAGAGCAGAACACTGGGCCTGCTATGGGCTTTTGAAACCCGGAAGCTAGGCATTTAAATATAAGCACTTATGGGGGCCATTCTTACTCAAACTACTGCAGAGAACAAAGCAAACAGTCAGAATTACTAGCATTCTTCAATACCTAGGAACCATGTAACAACTTTATGGAAGTTTAAAGGTAGCTGGGTGATGGCTTATGCCTATCATCCTGGGACAGACACTGAAGCAGAATTGCCATGAATTTAAAGATTGATGAACATAGTAAGATCCTGTCTCAAAAAAAAAAAAAAAAAAAAAAAAAAGCCCCAAAAAGGTTGAAATAAGCCAGTATGTAACACAATAGTAATACACAATTAATACAGAAAACCTGGAAAACAGAAAATTATAAAAAAGAAAAAAAGTCATGATAGTTTGACCTTGTAGCCAGACATACATTTTTTTCCTCAGTTTAGTTTATTTATATCAAGGGTTGATGAGCATAATCCTCTTTGTTCTATGATGAACAGCCTGCATTTGCCAATGTCTTGAAGCCTAACACCTTGAATGAAGAAAGCATCTGAGAATGTTCTTGTGACATCAGAGCAGATTAAATAACCTGTTAAGCTCAAAGAGTGAAACCAGATTCCTTTTGTAGCTGCTTCAGATCTGTCAATTGACAGATAATAAAATTTAAAGTGGTTCTCAAATATCTGACTGAAGGCTCCACCTTTCTTAAAATAGGATGCACATTAGAACTTCAGTGAAATCTGGTTTTCTTTTCCTCTTATCAGGCTGGTAAAGATCAAGAATACGGCTGCCTGAGGTGATGATGACAGCACTGGGGCACCTCACTGGAAAGTGTTACATTGGTGAAACTTCTATCTGTCACTATCTGTCAAACTTGCCCATATCCTTTGAGTCAGCAATACCATTTCTAGGAAACAATCCCACCAATACATACAAGTAAAATCACACTTGGACAAGATTATTTATTACAGATTTAGCTGTAATGACAAAAGACTGGAAACAATCTAAAATTCCATTGATGGGCTGTGGGTCAGTTAAACGCGATACAAGTGCTAAAAGGAAGGGGCAGCCCTGTGTCACCTATTGAATGATTTCTAAGACACACTTTATAGAGAAGGATGTCATAGGAATTAATTCCTCACTGTATATGTAGTGAATGATAATAGATAATAGAAAAGAGAATTATAAATTCATAGAATATTTCTAGAAGGAACCATGGGAAGTCAGTAGTCTATCTAATCACTGGCTTGGTAGATGTGACTTATTTTTCACTGTGTACCTTTTGTACTTTTTGAATATTTTGCCATAAGTATGTGTAATTTATACAAAATCTACAAAGGTAAAATATAACATTCTGAAATAAGATGAAACCTGTGATCCATGTATTAGCAGTTTATTTGCTTTGGTGCTGGGGTTGACTCTAGAGCCTCAAGATGCTCTATCAACAAGGTATTTATTACTCTCTCACCCACCCTCCCTGACCCTTGTTTTAGTGACAGGCTTTTACTGAATTTGCCAGGATGGTCTTTGAACTTACTTTGTATTCCAAATAGACCTTGAGCTTGCAATTCTTCTCCCTCAGCTTCTCACATAACTGGTAGCAGCTTTTATATTTGAGTGACCATGCTCTTGTGTTGTGTAGTTCTATTCTTTTGCTTCATATTTTCCCCTTTCCCTGCCTCCATGACAACTGAACAGTAGTTACCACTAACTGACAACTTAGTGCATTCTAATAACTGTTGATAGATATGACTTCATTTAATTCTCAACTTCTCTCAGATGGTTAATTATGTCTGCAAAAATTCCAGAAATCCTGGTATGAGAAATTAAAGCATTTTGGCAAAACCACACAACAAATAAAGGGTGGAGTTTGGTTATAGACCAAGTCTACCTCTATAATCTAGGCTCTTTCTAGAAAAGTGTACTACCAGTGACACAGAATCAGCACATATATTTTGAATAATGCATTAGTCTTCTTTTATAGTTTTCAAATCAAAGGAACTTAGTATTTTATATGGCCTTTAACACCACACCATGAATAGCTAGGTGCTCTTCACCTCACACAGGTCCCAACAACCAAGAGATAACGTATAATTGTTATTCCCATTTTCAAGCAAAAACAATGAAGACTGATGTTAAAAACTCCCCAGTGTATCTCAGCGTGTAAATTACGGAACAAAGATTTGAATCTAGGCAGTTTGGCTCCATGGTCTGCCATCACCACACTGCCTGGAAACACAGTTGTACAGTGCATGACCTTAGGGGAGAAACCAGAGGAGAACTTTCACTATTCCTGGAAATCTGCACAGGCTTCCTGGAGGATTGAGGCAGGATCTGAGTCTCAAAGTTTAAGGCATAGAGACGTCATAATATCCTAAAGACGTCATTCTACCCTGCACTGAAACAGTTCTGAAAAGATCAACATGCTTTGTGGGGAGGGAAGAGACGGAAATTGTAGCACAGAGCCTCATATGACACGTCTGGGCATTGTGCCATGTAATAGAACCGAGTTTCTGTCAGGGATTTCAAATTTTACTCAATATTCTGAAGTCTAGCTAAAACACAGTCAAATGTTGACCAGGTTCTTATCATCAACAAGTACTGTCAAAAGCTGTTGGGGGTTGGATTTAATGGCATTGTTTGTTTTTATAAGGCAACACCTAGAAATCAGCAACTGAGCTGTAGCAAAGATGAATCAGATGTGATGCCAAGAATAATATTAGAAGTGGTACTCTGCCACTCTAGTGCACTTGAAAGCAAAGCACAGTTTAATAGCAAACAGTCTTTTGGGGACTCTTCAAGTCCTCATGGCTCTGCTCATCTTGTCTCATGCAGGGCCTCAAAATCAGCCTTTTTCTTTGTTTATCATCCTCCCTGACCAGGATGGAACAGGTACACATCAGAAAACCTATTTCCAAGATGTCTCTGTATTGGGTCAAATTCCTTCATGGTGTGACAAGCCTTCAGTCTTAATATGGCTTGTAAGAGCTAGACTTGACCTCTGCCCATGAAGGCATGATCCAGTTTCTGGCTGGAGAAAATCCAAGAACATGTATGTGTAGAGCAAGGTCTACCCTGCATACTTACTAATTCTCCTGTAATTCAGCTAGATTACTTTATCTGGGGGGACATAGAAGAAGCAACCACAACAGTCTCTTTTTTTAAAAACTACACTTATTTATTTATCATATGTTCATGGGCTCATTATACATGTGCCGTGGCATGTGTATGGAGATCAGAGGACAATTTGTGGGAACTGTCTCTCTCCTACCATGTGGGTCCTGAGGATTGGACTAGGCTAGTCAAAATAATGAGTGAGGATATAAACTGGGTTCATCAGAACGCCTTTACTTGATGAGCCGTCTCAACAGCCACCACAAGAATCTTTAATCAAACATTCTTTAATTTTTTTTGTGCCTTTTTCTTATGATCCCAAACAGTATCCACATAATAACTAATCTCCATATTGAATTGATTGTACTGTCAAAATACCCTTGCATTTCCCTGGCCAGCAAACGTAGGAGGTAATATGTAACAACTCTCTGAGGAAGGGAGAGAAGTAAGAGGAGGGTTCTGATTTGTAGCTCCTGCCAATTGTTACAGTACAAATATTTTCATCTTGTCTAATTCTAGGTTGCCACCAGGAGTAACTGGATACAGAATTGGGAACTGATGAGCCCAGTTTTCTCTTGAGTCTAATTGAACAATCCAGCTCTAGTGGATGCGCCCACTTCGTTCCATCTTCTCAGGGGAACACGACTGCCACAGCCTCCAAGCCCTACTTCCTGACTTCAATCCTGGGAGCTTTCTCCTGCCCCTTCAGATGAAATACTTTAATAACACTATCCCCTGCTTGATCCATTTTCCTTGGCTCTCCTTTCTCTTTACTGCCACCTAATTTTCAATGTCCTTTGTCGTGCCAAAGAAAGTTATTACCTTTAACAATAATAAAGAATATCCAGTTATACTGTAATTTCAGTGAACAAGGAAAACTTTTTTTTAGCATGATCATTTGATCATACAAAATACATAAATTTATTTATATGTATCTGAAATTTATATGAGCAACATCTTTTATCTGACAATGCTATTCCTGACTCACCCAAACATTGATTGTAGGTACGTTACTAAACCTCTTAGAAGTTTATATCTTTATCTATGAAGTGACATTAAATGATTTGGTTCTTCTTAAGGATAATCTAAGGGGATTTCAATCTGCAGAATGAGCTTTGTTTTGAGTAGGTCCTTACTCCTCTAACTTAGTTGGTGGCTTGCATCTGTCTGTTATATGAGACCATCATTGTGCTTGTACAGACATCTACCTGATGGATGCTTGAGGACCTGGCTTGCTGTGGTGATAGATGCAGTGCTGAAGACGATAAAGAAGCTTGGACCATCTCTCTGGCTTCTGTTTATGAGGTAGAAGGGACGTTTTATCTTCTACACTGCACATTGTAGTCTCACAGCTCATAGGAAAAGTCACACAGTTCATGGTTTATAAAAAAATTGGAAACTCATGACAGTATTTTTCAATAAGTATTTATATCTACTATCAACCGTGAAAGGTGGGAAGAGATGCATTGTATTTTCGCAAGGTCTAGCACCCAGAGCAAAGGAATTTTTGTTTGTAGGAAGGAAATTAGATCTTCTACTAATCTTGATTTAATAACTGATGGATTCCAGACCAAAATGGGTTGTTGTTTCCTTCTTTTAGCCCCTTTGTGGTTCTGTTCTCTCTAGGAGAACCCACTTGTGCTAGGCTCCTGCTGCTAAACTACTACCTCTGTTCTCTCCTGGAACACAGTAAATTATCTGTCTGGAATTGAGTGTTTCCACAACACTGATAAATAATTTTCCAAACTGGTCTCAATTAATAAAATTGTGTTGGCACCATTTAGCAAGGTTTACTCTTGTAAGAAGAAACAATCTGCTATAAGCTTTACAAATTCTGCATTTGGGTTTCCATGATGGTGGTGGCTTTGTTTTTTATTTAAGTTTTAATATTGTTTATAAAATTCTTAAATAACTTAGACAAGAAAAAGAGCATTCCTAGTAATTTGCATTCAATAAATATTTGCTTGACTTGTCTGCCAATCTTCATTTACTCAAAGTAGTTTAGAAAGAACACAATAGAGTCTAAAGACAGGTCTTCTCATGACTTTAGCCAGCATATCAAACTATCACAACCAGTACTTATGACTATATTTTAAAAAGTATTTTAAATCTCAGTATATGCTTAAACACTTAGTATTTACCCATTTCAGCATCTGAGTTCTGAGAAGCTGCAGATTCTCTCCTTATCTACATCGGCTCCCTCGCTGTCAGCTGCTCACTGCCTGCTTTGTGATAGGTTTTACCTTCAGGATCTCTTGAACAAGCAAAACTATCATACTAGGTAACTTAGTCCCCTAGGAAGACACAACCAGATCTTAAGTAAAAAGAGAGAAAGACCTCAATGGTAATATCCTTTTATCAATAATCTATTTGTCGCTTTGTGAAACAGGTCTCTGTCATGAATTTCAAGATGAAGTAAAGTGTCACATGAAAAGAAATGTGATTAGGTCAGCCTTTGTCCATACACCCTGCCATCCCTGAATACCAATTAACTACTAATGTTCACCATGAGTCCAACAAGGGCTAGCTAGGCTGTGTTTCAGGCCAGCTGAAAAACAAACATCAAGTCAAGTGTGCATGGTGTCAAACAACCAGCATAACTTAATAATTTAGAGATGCCATTGCTACATGAACAAGTAATAAGTTAACCTTTGGGAAACCAGTGCTTATTTTCAATGCATCTTATCGCGACTAAGCTAGGAATCCATCATTCCCTGTGCCTTGTGAACAGTGAGCATCTAGATACTTCACTTCATGCTTCCCTTTTGAACTCCAACTAGTTTATCTATATTCAGAGAGTTACTCTGTGTTGTATATGCAGAGAAATACAAGAAAGAAAGAGAATAGTAGCCAGGACTAGTGGTGTGAATTTGAAATTCTAGCTTTTCAGAAAGCTCAGGCAAGAGAATCAATACCAACAATCTGAGGGAGGAAGAACCAACAACAGTAATTACTGAGAAATGTGCTTTTTCACTGCATTGGCATGTTTTCCACAAAGAGACTCTCATTTCTTGAATTAGCTTATTTTGCCTGAGGCCACCAAGATCCTGGACACGTAAAAATGAAAAGCATCCTAAACAGCTGAAACTAGTTTACTGAATCTTCTTTGGGTGGGAACAAGAGGATGGCATCAGACTTCTCAACATTCAGGAGTTATTTCTCAATTCTGAGGGCATATCCGGCAAACAGCCCATGATGAACAGACGTTGGAGTGTTGAGCATGGTTAGTGGAGAGCTGCAGAATCACAGAGCGTGGACATACTGCTGAAGCAGGGAAAGAATTTAGGAACTGTAATATGTGGAGGGTTTAGGTAGGAAAACGCTCTGCGTGACACCCTCCTGTTAGTTATCATCTCAATGTTCAGATCTGGAAACAGTTGTATTCCTAAGATACAACCCAAGGATTTAGTAATATAGTAAGAAAAAGAAACAAACAAACAAACAAACAAATAAACAAGGACAGTTTAGCCAAAAGTTTTGTAACCTCATTCTGTCTGAATTGTGCAATGCATTCAGTAAGGCTATTCATATCTTCACAAGCCTAGCCAAAAGAACAGCTATATAACACCTGGGCCCGAATCTCCTTCTAAGCACAACCTGCCCAAGAGTACATACCTAGGTCCCTTACTAGCTTTCCTAGACCTGCAATGAACAAACTAGTCATAGAGGAGGATATGTGACAGTATTTATACTGTATTTACAGAGACATGAGAGAATCTGATGCAACCAGCAGCTATTGCTTAGGTACAAAACCCCAAAACAGATCTTTTGCCATTTCCAGGCATTGTGATCCCTTGTAAAGCTGACTAGTGGGAAAGTCAGGTCTGCTCTCTGGTCAGTCACTACCTCGAATTCCTGAATTTTACCTACATGGAAGTAACTTGGTTTCCTGGATAAGGGATCTGGATAAGTCATCCCACAAGATCCCAGACCTTCATCAATGTGGAGGAGTCACAGGCCCTGGCAGAATAGTGACAGCAGACAGATAGCCCAAGTTCCTTGGATACTGCAGATTGCAAGGTTATCCAGCACAGAAGGGACAGCACTTTAGAGCTGTGACAATAGTAGGTCTGTGGGTCAGGGAATCTCTCCCCTGCTGTACCACCCCACCCCACCCCACCCACACACACACACACACACACACACACACACACACACACACACAGAGAGAGAGACAGAGACAGAGAGAGACAGACAGAGATAGAGAAAGAGACACAGAATATTCAGCAGTTTCAATGTATCACCTGTAATTTTTTTTTTTTTTTTTTTTTTTGCCTTAACTTGCTTACCAGGACATGAATTCTTCTGTAACACTTTAAATCCATCCAGGTGGATCTGCTTCAAAACAATGACATCCAGTGTCTCAGACGTGGAGAGTGCTTCACACACCCAAAGTATTTTGTGGAAATGGTTCACTAGGAAGATTAGCTTGCAAGAATACAGCAGAGACTTTATTCAGAAGAACTAAGACATTCTCTTGTTAGCCAATAACTGATAAAAAGACCAGGGAAGGGAGGTGAAATACATCATAGCCAGGCCCACAGAATCCCCTGGTTTTGACACAGCATATGATGCTTTCAGATAGTTCCTAGTACCTTAATTTTGAGGGAAAGTTGATACTTTGCATGCTTAGTTTCTGCCCATGACTCTGAACTCAGAAACTGAGATCTTTGCAGAAGCCAAAGGTGGTTAAAGTGGCTTACTAGAATAAGTGAACTGGTTTCTCTTAGCTGAAGTTTCCTAATTTTGAAGCACAAATAGCAGCCACTGAAAATCAGCCCCACAGCCAGCCAGATGGATCTTCCTGGACTGGGGAGAGTTCAGGATCAGAAAGCGATTTCTTCACCAACCAGCTTCAGAGAAGCCAGCTTATCAACATGCTGGGATCAGAGCACTCTCATTAAGATAAGACGACAGAAACAGTCTGAGGCACCTAGGCAGGAAGGCTGTTCCTTGCTATCCATAGGGCCACTCCTAAAATGCCTGGGATTTTCTAGTTTTCTAGGGATAAGGTATCTCCACACATAACAAAATAACAAGGACAAAGAAGAGATGAAATCATAGGGCAGATTTGCATTTAGCTTAGCATTAGATCTAGGTTTAGCCCTGTTGCATGTAGGGAAATCTAAGGGTGGGTCAAGAAGTTGTTAGGAGCTACGCTGGGATTGGGGCAACACTGAGGCTGTAAGGTCAGAATTGAAACCAAACTGACTGACAGCTATCAAGAGCTTAGGGCAATTAGTCTGGCTGTCCTTCAAAATTAGCCAGTGCCTTCCAAATAGACACAGCACCCTTCTCCCTAATATTCTCTCCCAAATAACAGCAATACGTTTTCTTAATATAAGCCATTTCCCAGAGCCTGTCTCCCAGAAGAAGCTGTTAAATTACCCATTGTTTCACTTTGCAAACATCTTCTGCCTTGGTGACAAATGAAACTACATTCTAAAAGTAACTGCAAGTTCCCTAGTACCAGTAACTTCTCTTTTCTTTTTGAGATACTCTTTTTAGTTAAATTGCAGACCCACTCATCTCCAATCCCAGCCAAAGAGCACATTAC
Organism: Mastomys natalensis; assembly: GCA_021653895.1. Lineage (NCBI taxonomy): Eukaryota > Metazoa > Chordata > Mammalia > Rodentia > Muridae > Mastomys > Mastomys natalensis. Next base: position 92,522 of record JAJTUV010000016.1, on the reverse strand, counting down.
CCTAGCCTGACAGCATGGAAAGTAGCTCTTTTAGAGATGTAAACATTTTTCTTCCACTTGCCTGAAATGTACTGATGAATTCTGGAATCTATCAGCACATAGAAAAGTATGTTTGAGTAGTAGTTCAGAGGGACACAGTCAGCCCCATACAAAAGAAGAGAACTTCCTTTTCCTCCCCAGACACATATTCTCACCTATCCTTCATCTCTTGATCTCAGCAATGCTGAAGTCCCCGAATTTTTAGTTAGTAATGGCAGTGTATACTAGCCTTTCTTGTTTATTAATACATACTAAAATATGAGTGAAATTTGGGGGCAAGTAAGTGCAGCTTAGGAAATTTGTGCCTCAAGTTTTGCTGTGAACTTAAAACTGCAGAAAAAAAAGTGTCTACATACACACACACACACACACACACACACACACACACACACACACACCACACACTGCATACACACATACACGAGGAGTTCTTCAAAAGGGAAACCCATCAAGATACAGGGAAAAGAATCTGTAATGGTAGAAATAGAGTTTAGAGTTACCGTGCTGATATTTTGGTTTAAGAAGAGTCTTTTTCTCCCGTAAGCAAATGCCAATCAAAGGCAGTGGTACTAAGAAAGATCCATGCTGGTGGCATACAAAGGGACAAGACATAACCACCCTGCTTTCCAACCCTTGAATACCTGACTGCTAGAAGCTCAAGCTCCGGGATTGTCAAGGCCGATAGTGCTTGAGAATCATGCTCAGAAAACTTGAAGGATGACAGTATGTGTAGGCTGTAACTTCTCACATGAAAACACTTAGCAGAAGGCTTCTGGAAAAGTCTAGGAGGAAAGTACAGTTGGGTCATTACCAAGTAAGGGACCTAGTTTGAGCATGGCTTTATCTGCGTGTGTGAATGTGCATCATGTATGTTCAGTGCCAACTGAGGCTGTAAGAGGGCATCAGATTATTCTGTTGTGTTAAAGAGCAAATACACAAGAACACAGATCTTGGGCTAACTTAGCCATTGACAAACAGCTAGCAAATGGTGTAGTTGGACTTCTAACCCAAATTGTTACTCAAAAGGCTATGGTGTACCCCCATGAAAAGCTATATAGACAACATCCAGACCATTAATATACAGTGTGTATCTCTATGTATAAATATGCATTTTAATACACATATATGGATGAAATGTATATGTATAAATATATGAGCTGAGAAAACCTCTTCCAGATGAAGCTGACAAGAGTTCCACTAAAATTACTGGGGATTAGGCACCACCTGTGGGCCATTACTTTCCTCTGTTGTCTTGTTTGAACATTTTTATCATGGATGCATGCCCGCTACTTAAAAAAAAACACTTCTTTTAAAATTGAAAACAGAAATCTGAGTGTTGTAGTAAATCTAACAATCTTGTTTATTGAGTCATTTAAAAAAAATTGTTAAGTGGAGAAAAGAAACTCTATACTACAGAGGCCTGAGATAGCACACGGCGGGGAGTAGGGGAAGTGGCTTCATTCAGCGCTGGAGATAGAATGATCTCTAGGCTGTTTCAACTGCCTTTTTAAGGCCCACGGGCACTAAAAGTAAAACTATCCTGCTTCCTCCCTCCATTTTTGTTTTCAACTAAAATCCCCCAGTCCCTATGTGAAGACTAGTGTCTCAGACAGTGACTTCTTTCAATAGGCACCCATATTTTAACTGTCCTAGCAACAGTCATTGCTTTAAGAATCGTAAGGCAATCTGCAAAGTAAAGAAGCGGATTGTGATGCTAAGAGTGTGTTTTGTAAATAGTTTTGAGTTTTATATACAGGTGGACAGAAAAACAGGGACTAGTCTGCAAAAGAAATTAACCAAAGGGAAGAAGTCTGTTTAAGCTTGAGCCAGGCTAGAAGACCTGGGCATCAGAGGGGTCATTTAGAGTGAGGCATGCCACTTTCAAATTCAAATCCTGTCACCCAGTAAAAGGGAGCTAGCTTCAAACACAAGCTAGCTAAGATACAATGAGATCATTCTTTGATATCCTTATCTTCCATATACCCTGAATCAAAGAACTTCAACAACGTGAGGACTGCAACAGACCTTCAAGCCTCCTTGCATGACCTGGAAGTGTTTTTGGGGTGTTCTGGCAGCAGTGGGGTCAGCACTAACAGATAAGGGAAACTCTGTTACAGCGACTAACAGTCTTACTAGGAAGACAGCCAAGAGACCACGAGGGAGAAAGCAGAGAATGGGCTTTGGACTTGAGAGGACACCAGGAGTGCTTGATGACAGACAGAAGATATTTCTGTCTTTCACTCACTTCTCCCACCTGCCAACTCCTGGAAACAACTGCACAAAATTTGGAGGTGGACAAACCACTGGAAACAGCCAGTCCTGATAAGATACAGGAAAAGCGAGCAATATGCAACAGTCATCACTACCGTCTGTATGACTCCAGGTTGGGTGCTGGGGGTGGGGGTGGGAGTGTGTGTCTTTGTATGATCTGAAGAAACTCAGGTCAGAACATCTTTAGATTCTTACAGACATAAAAAAGCTAGGATAGTAAATCCTAGCTTCTTATTAATTCGTGTGTGTGTTTGCACATGCGTTTGAATAACGTTAGTTTTAGCTTCTCTTTCTCCTTATAAAACATTGTGCATTTCAGTTTTGAACCCCCCCTCACCCCCCCCCCCCCCCCCCCCCCTCAAGACATGCTCAAGTGCTGAGTCACTTTTAAAGAAAAAAAGAGAAGAGTGATCAAGCTTCTTAGGGCTAGCCTCAAGGATGACTTCAGCACACTTTCCCCCTCCTAGTTGTGATTCTTTCGATGCTAAACGACGTCACGTTTGTGCAATCTTAATAAGGTTTCCAATCAGCCCCACCCACTCTGGCCCCACCCCCCACCCTCCAACAAAGATTTTTATCAAATGTGGGATTTTCCCATGAGTCTCAAAATTAGAGAGTCGACTCCCAATAAATATGAGACTGGGGATGTCTGTAGCTCATTCTGCTCTCGAGCCCACCAGGAACGAAAGTCCACTCCATCTGCCCTCCAGGAACAGCTATGAAGTTCCTCCCCGCAAGTAAGTGAAGGCAGTTCCTTGCCCTCTGGCGGAGCTATTGAGACTGTGAGAGAGGAGTGTGAGGCGGAGAGCCAGCATTGTGGGTTGGCCAGCAGCCAACAGCCAGCAGCAGGCGCCCAGCTGTGCTATCTGCTCACTTGCTGCTTTCCCTTTCCTCCACGCAGGAGACTTCCAACCAGTTGCCTTCTTGGGACTGATGCTGGTGACAACCACTGCCTTCCCTACTTCACAAGTCCGGAGAGGAGACTTCACAGAGGATACCACCCCCAACAGACCCACTTCACAAGTCGGAGGCTTAATTACATATGTTCTCAGGGAGATCTTGGAAATGAGAAGAGAGGTGGGTAGGCTATGAAAGTGATGAAGGCCCAGTGTGGGCGTCCATTCATTCATTCTCTTTGCTCCTGAATTGAGAATTGTCTGCTGGTTTTTAGGACCCTTAGGATTTGAAGTTAAAGATCAGACTAGACTCTCTCCTCTTTGCTGGTTTTGGGTGGGGGTTAGGGTGGGGTTCCTTCCCTGCCTGGAAGATACAGAATGCGACTGCATTTCTAGAAAATTCACAGTGAGCCATTTTCAGTTCCAATTTAGCTATTGTTTCTTGGGTAGGGATTCCTTTTACCTTACCAAAGAGTAAGATCTTTGCCTTCATTTGTTCCTTGAAGTCTACAAGGACCAGAAAGTGCTTTTTGGCTGAATGTAGTAAGCTCTGTGTGTGTGTGTGTGTGTGTGGTTGTGTGTGTGTGTGTGAGAGAGAGAAGGAGAGAGAGAGAGAGAGAGAGAGATCAGGGTGCTCCAGGTTAGCCCAGCTAAGATGCCTATTGTATAGAGCCCAATAAAGGGCCAACATAAAAAAACTAGGTTGGACTGGGCATGGTGGAGGATATCTCCCAGCACTTGGGAAGCACAGGCAGGAAGATCTCTGTGAGTTAGAGGCCAGCTTGGTCTGCATATTGAGTTCTAGGATACCTAGGACTACACTGAGAGATCTTTCCTCGAAAACAAAAACAAACAAACAAATAAAACCTCCAAAACCAAAACCAAAACCAAAAAAATCACCCCAAACAACTAACTAACCAAAAAAAAAAAAAAAAAAAAAAAAAAAAAAAAACCAACCAACCAAACTTACCTAGATTAAAATATCTCCCATCTTTAAATGTAAAGTATTTTGATTTTGCTTGACAGAAAGAAAAAAAAAAAAAAAACACAAGCAAGATTAATAGCTTAGACTCTAGGTCTGGGTGTGTAGAACCAACTTTGTAATCTTGGGAAAATTCCCAACTATTTAGTACTCTTTATCTGCATAATTACAGAGTTACAGATGATGGTACTAACCCTTCCAGATGGAATATTCTGTGACTTAAATTTATTTGCCTGAAGATATCATGAAACTTTCTGTCCTTTACCAAGTTCCAACTCTATGCCAGGCAGTTTTTATCATCAAATCCTTGAAACAAATGTATAAGAGGGACTTCAGTAATTCTTTTACTTAAACATAGGAAATACTTAGGAGAGTAACAAGCTTGAAGCCCAAAGAGAGCCTCAGACTGAGCCTAAGGGTACCTTTTTGTTTATTGTGCTGCTTAGTAGGTTCTAAGAAGGTGTAGCTTGTCTTTTCTTAGAGTGTGTCCTAACTATGGAAGAACATGACTTGGCCCTCTAGTGGTGATTGTTGTAGAGGTACTTAAGTGATCATTCTGGTAATTTTTTTGCAGTTGTGCAATGGCAATTCTGATTGTATGAACAGCGATGATGCATTGTCAGAAAACAATCTGAAACTTCCAGAGTTACAAAGAAATGATGGATGCCTCCAAACTGGATACAATCAGGTAGAAACTTTGTTACATTTACTTTCAGCTGTTCTTCAGCCAAGGTTCTCTCCTGCGTGTGATACCTGTATATATACAGTCCCAGTCAGGCAACAAAGATAGGGGAGTGCATCCAACATCACGTGGATGTAACTGGCCTATAGTAGCTTGCATACAAAAGGAGATTGAGAGGCACCCCAGTGGCTGCTAGAGTGAAAGTTTACTAACCAGTACTATAAATGTCCACTCAATCTATGTCTCTCAAGAGCCAAATGTTTCGAGTTTCTATTCTTCTCTTGGCTTTGAGGTATTAGATGATTAAAAAACATTTTTTTGTTAAAAATAAATGGGATAGTAGATATAAAAAACCTTATGTAAATGTCATGAGGAAAGTAACTTACAGCTTTGATTAAAAAGCAGTTTCTTTGAACAGGTGAAGTCCCACTACTCTGGGATTCTTCACCGCTGTTAAATGTTAGAAATCATAGCAAGTTTAGCTAGTTCATTTCCAGTTTCATGAGCCATTATCTTCTCTGGCTGCCCCTGGAATGATCCAGGTCTCCTCTTCCTACTGTGGACACCCTTCTCCTTCTAGCCAGTGAGATAACCTTCATGGGTTTCTCATTATTTCTTAAAAGCAGGTTTTAGGTCAGTCCAGATAAAGAACAAGAGTACAGGAGGGTCACTGGAGGTGGGTAGAAGGCAAGGAGTGGAGAGATCAGAAGTGAATTCTTACTGGTTACACTATGGGGCCTGTGGAGAAATATTAAGTGGTGCCTCTTTCTACTTGTCCAGATAATTAAAGGAGGTCAGCTAATTCTGCCTGTTGTCTAATTCTGTAGAAGAGGTTGAACAGCAGGAATCTTAATCTCAAATTGAGTCTGTCTCCTAGAAAGAACTGACTTCCCCTTCCATTTTCTCATAGGAAATTTGCCTATTGAAAATCACCTCTGGTCTTCTGGAGTACCAAATCTACCTGGAGTACATGAAGAACAGCTTGCAAGATAACAAGAAAGACAAAGCTAGAGCCATTCAGAGCAATACTGAAACCCTAATTCATGTCTTCAAACAAGAGGTGAGTGCTTTCCCATCTCTCATGCAGTGTGGGGGAAGAAATGCTCAGGGAAATCTCAGGGCAGTGACACTTTTTCCAGACAGCTGCTCAGAAGGGAGAGAGTCTGGGTGACAGTTTTTGATTGAAAGGCTTTGCTTCGTTTTACTGTTGGGTTTTATTTGAGGCTCTCTTTTGCAAAGAACATCAATACATGCTTTAAACTGTATTAAATAGAATGTTACTAATTGCTTAAGAGATAAGAAAACTATAACAGACAAAAGGAAGCATATCCAGCCTTACGCAGTCACCCATTATGAGAACACAGAGCACAAAACTGACTTTAATATTTAATCCTTGGCAAGTGACATTTTTGTTACCAGAGACCTAAGTAGCCAAAAGCTAAAATGTCAGGAAAGGAAGGGATCAAGGGCTTCTGGCTACCACTAGCTATTACATGGTAGATATGGAGGATTGATGGCTCAGTGTGTGGATGAGCCAAGTGAAAAGCAATAAGAAGGGCCTGGAATGAAACCCTCATGCTAAGTCTGCTTCTGCCACTTGTAGTTTCTTGCCTTAAACCAGAGAGTTTCCCAGTTTAATGTGCACAGGAATCACCCAGGGTCTTGTTCCGGCAGAGTCTGACTTAGAAGGACTAGGAAGGGAACTGAGAGTCATTTTTGTAAACAGCTGCTTGTTTATGGCCTTGCTATAGTATTTAGGCTCCTAAGTAGTGGGGTAAGCCTACCAGTTAGTCTTCCCCATGCCAGTGGGCCCATGGAAGGGTGTTTCCAGCATTCTTCATGCTACCCCACCAAGAGACTCTCAACAGAGTCTGAATGGAAAGGGCAAAGGAATGCATTTGATTTCGATCCCTCTGCGTCACCTTTACTGATGGAAGCTTCTGTCATCCAGTAGCAGTACTGTATGTTAGCATGGATGTTTGGATAACAGATGAATAAGATGATGGTGCTGACTGCTGGATGCTTACTCTCTAGTGTCAGACAGAACAGTAAAGTAAGGATTCTGTTGCTATTGAAAAGCTAATAATAATCACCTTAAAAAAAAAAAAAAAAAAGAATGGAGTTGTTAAGCATGGGTCTCTCTCAGGGTAGGCTTAGAGCAAAAGCGCCGCCCCCAGCTTGGATGAGCCAAAGCAGATGGACCTAGTTTATCTCATTCATCCTAAATTAGAACTTCTTCCCACAGCCCAGAGCACTCCACAAGAAAAAAAATTGTGCAATATTTAATCAGTCTTTTTTTTTTTTTTTTTGTCCTCTTTAGGTAAAAGATCCAAATAAAATAGTCCTTCCTAGTCCAACTTCCAATGCTCTCCTAATGGAGACACTGGAGTCTCAGAAGGAGTGGCAAAGGACCAAGATCATTCAACTCATCTTGAAAGCACTTGAAGAATTTCTAAAGGTCACTATGAGGTCTACTCGGCAAACCTAGTGTGTTATGCCTAACCATACCAGTTTGTGGACACTCCTCACTGTGGTCAGAAAACGTATCCTGTCATCGGGTATCTGACTTATGTTGTTCTCTACGAAGAACAGACAATATGAATGTTGGGACACTATTTTAATTATTTTTAATTTATTGATAATTTAAATAAGTAAACTTTAAGTTAATTTATGATTGATATTTATAATTTTTATGAAGTGTCACTTGAAATATTGTATGTTATAGTTTTGAAATGATAATATAAAAATCTATTTGATATGAATATTCTGTTACCTAGCCAGATGGTTTCTTGGAATGTATAAGTTTACCTCAGTGAATTGCTAATTTAAACATGTTTTTAAAGAAATCTTTGTGATGTATTTTTTTTATAATGTTTAGACTGTCTTCAAACAAAGAAATCATACTATATTTAAAAACAAGGGACTGAAGGATACATCTCAGCTGGTAAAGTACTTGCCCAGCGTGAGCAAGGTCCTAAGTTAGATCCAAGCATCACCCCCCAAATCAATAATTAAGCACTTTTTGTGACATGTAAAGTTAAATAAAAAGTGAAAAAAGCCAGGTAGTGTTGGTGCATGCCTTTAATCCCAGCACTTGGGAGGCAGAGACAGGCAGCTTTCTGAGTTTGAGGCCAGCCTGGTCTACAGAGTGAGTTCCAGGACAGCCAAGGTTATACACGGAAACCCTGTCTCGAAAAACAAAAAAAAAAATATTGAAAATAGCTACAGATGATGAGTGAGAAGTGGCATGAGAAAGCATTGCATACACCACATTAGTTAATTTCAGGACTTGTATGGTCTTTTCTGGACATGAGAGAGTAAAGGATTTAACTAAACCACCTTTTGGAAACATAAAACATGATCCCTGATTTGAATTCAAGTCTACCTCCTTCCAGATCTATTCTTAGCTTTTAGTTGTAGTTGAAAGATAGACATAGAAAATCTCAAAACCATTTTAATATGGATTATACATTTAGAGTTGAAGTCACAGACTCTGTCTGAGACCATAGAACTACTTAGATAAGATATAGCAACATACAAGTTCCAAAATAATAGCCAGAAGTTCTGCCTCCCTCGTCTGGAGTCTCCATGCACTGCATACCTCCTATTGATGTCTGCCATTATACATCACACTTAAAACTGAAGGAGCTTTCTAATCAGCTAGCATATGGGTCCCTCAAGAAAGCAGACTCTAGCGTATTTACCTTTTCATGCTATAGCCATGGTCAGGAGCCTGAAAAGGAGACCCCCTATAAGTATTTGCTGAATGAAAAGAGGATAGTTAATCACAGTATAACGAAAGTCAGTTCTTGGTGAATATAGAGAGAACATTTGGGTGACATTGAGGTGATGTATCATTGTCTTAAAAAAAGTAGAAAGAATGGAAATGAAACATCTTAAGGACTTCTAAATAAGGCAATGAGTAGGCAAAGGATGAAACACACCTTCATTTCCTTCTCCATAGACATTACTCTTCCCATGTCTTCTTTCAGTCTTATCAGGATGAGTGGTAAGTCAGGTGTGGTGGTATACACCAATAATTTCAGTACTCTAGGGGAAGATACAAGAGTATTGTGGGTTTTAGCCCAGACTAGACTGTAGGGGGAAAAGCCTGTCTCAACCTTATCCCAACTTCATATATGTATGTGCACATATGTGCATGTAAACATATGTGTGTGTATATGGTGATTATGATGATGATGAAGAGACGGTGTCTATAACTTAATGTGGCTCCTCCTATTTTTGTACAAAACTGGGAATTTGGTACAAAATCTTCTATTCCTTCCTTCCTTCCTTCCTTCCTCCTTCCTTCTTCCTCCTTTACTTTCTTAATTTTATTTTATTTATTTACAGCCTGCTATTGCCCCCAGGCTCCCCTCCCACAGTTCCCCATCCCATTCCTCCTCCCTCTTGCCTCTGAGAGGGTGCTCCCCTCTTCCAGACCTCCCCCTTCCCTGGGGCCTCAAGTCTCTCGAGGATTAGGTGCATCTTCTCCCACTGAGGCCAGACCAGGAGCCCTCTGCTCCATATGTACCTGTGACCTCAGACCAGCCCATGTATGCTGCCTCATTGGTGGCTTAGTCTCTGGGAGCTCCCTGGGGTCTGGGTTAGTTGAGGCTGCTGGTCTTCCTATGGGGTTGCCCTTCCCTTCAGCTTCTTTATTCAACCAATAGTTTAAAATTAAGAAGCAAGGTTACATAGTATATGTACACTTGTGCGTACATACTTGGTGTAGGTGAGGATCTCCTGTCTCTGAGGTAACCAGACCTTGGGGTCAGTATTTAGTATTACAAATACATGGCATCAGACCAAACCTCAACATTTATTACGTGCAATTGGACTGTTAGGTGGAACTATTTCATACAGCCGAACAAGGAGGCAGGTGTGTAGCTGATTTCAGTAGGAGCAGTCTCTGAAGGGGAACAGTCTTCAGCACAAACAGCCAGTGGGAAGAAAGCTATGATGGACATTTTCTGCATACACTATCCACACATCTGCACATGACCCCTTCTGAATCTTGACCCCTGGGTTGCAGGGAGGCTTTGCCATTTCCCCATGCTCCCCGTGCTCAAGTAAGTTTAAAGCTACAGAGATGGTACATGCTGATAAAGACGGAGCTACAGAGAAATGTCTTGCTAGTCACTGAAACTATAGGAAATGGGCCCCAAGGACAAACCCATCCATAAAAGGCTCCAACTTATAAAAATACAAATTCATTTGAAAGAGCGAGCACAACTGAGACTGCCCTGAAGGAATTCCCTGCTCTTAAAAAGCAGCTGTCTAGGAAAGTGTTTCCTTAGAGTCAGATCAAAGACTCTAGTGCATTTATGATCCATGGTGGCCAGTCTCCATGCCCAGCTGGCAGCAGAATCTACATGCTAGTTGTTTTGCTGGATTGGAAAATACAAGATTGAGGGGGGTCAATAAATCTTGTGCAATGGCTCCCTAGGGTCCCTGAGGATATGTTAGTAAATAAAGCTGAGACCTTGAAGCCCACATTACGATGACAACCCAAGGATGCAAGGATGCCAGAAACTTGGGATGTCCTTTAAGGAAAGTGGCATGTCACTTTTCTTAAAGGACACCCCAAGTTTCTCCCTTGCTCTTGCTCTTTGGGCTGGTTCACCCACGTCCCCTAGGCCAAGACCAGCCTTATTGTAGTGCCCAGACAAGGTGCAGGGCTAGCTCTCCTGGCTGTTGCAGTTGGTGAGGGGCAAGGGAGGAGGGAGAGCATCACCCCCTCACTTCATGGCAGAGAAGTGGTGGGGTTACCTATCCCACATCCACATCCTCAGGAATGGCTCACCCACACCCCAACCATCAGAGCCAGCTCCACCATGTTGCTAGGTAAGATGCAAGGCCTGCTCTCTCAAGTCCTGTCATCGATGAGAGATGGGGCCAGCTCTCCAGAGCATGGGGGCTCATTCTGCATAGCCCCTGGAGATCCAGGTGATCCCCAGTGGCTGCGCCGAGAACAGACATCCCGATATTCTCTAGTGGTAATATGAGCCATGGACATTGACAGCAACCTTGGAACCTTTGAGCAGCAGCCATGAACCCAGAGAAGGCCCTCAGCATCAGCTCTGACTGGTTTCAGGTGGTGGGGCTGGCCACTCACAACAGGCTGCTCTTTTCCTCCCTCGAGTCTCCAGTTTCATTTCTCTTCATGATGCTGAAACTTCTCCACTTCTCTTTCTCTCCCATCTGACCATGCACATTGTGATGGCTCCAGCTACATGCTGACCACACAGTTGGTGGGCCCCTGGGTGACATCTTCCATCCATGCTTGTGATGTGGTGGCAAATGGGTCTCTCTCCCCTGCCTGTAACTTGTGTGGCAGTCTGAAAGGTTTATTTTCTGTGGCTTGCTCAGTCTGTTTTCTTATAGCACCAAAGACAACCAGCCAGTAGGTGACATCCTTCACAATGGGATACCCCCTCTCCCACCAATCACTAATTAAGAAAATGGACTGCAGACTTGCTTACAGACCAATCTTATGACAACATTTTCTCACATGAAAGTGCCTCTTCCCAAATGACTTTAGTTTGTACTAATTCGACATAAAACAATCCAGATTAATTAATGTCGATGGTACCATCTTTCATGGGCTGTGGTACTGGACTGAACAAAAGGAGAAAGCAAGCTGAGCACAAATATTCCTTATTCTCTGGCTCCTCCATTGCCCTAGCATATCCTGCAGGCAGGACATTGCAGACTTAAAGTGTACGAGGATTTTTTCTGTGCTCTGACAATACAATATGAATAAGGCGAATAATTCTTGCTTTCATCTGGAATTATAATCTTGTAGTAACTCAGCAGAATGGAGAACACACACGGGCAGAGAAAAGCATGTAGTGTTTGCATCCTAGGCCTTTTAGAGGACACAGAGTTGATCCTTTGGCTATATTGTATGAATAACAGGAAAGGTGAAATCAGGGGAATGAGTGCTGTTAACACCATCATGGTGCTTAGTCAGAAAAGTCTCCAGTTACCCTGCACGCTGTCAGCATTAAACTATATACATATAAGTGCTCTTAGCTATAAGCAAACAAGTGAAGGGCAAGATTCTTGCCAAGGGAGTGAGTGTGCTGAGCATATTACGTTCTTCTAAGAGCTGAGCTAGCTTCCTGAAAATTGCGAACGCAAATAATTAGGAAAAAAAAGAAGTCAAAGAGAAAGTACCTGTGGTCCACTGTGATGACTGTTGCATGGGAGTGAACAAATAGTCTATCCCTGTGAATTCAGAACAAAATAAGGTAGGAGGAGAGGGGAAAGACTCTATAGACTGCTGGGGAAGGGCAAAGGTTGTGCTTTGAGGAGTTTTATGTTCTAATGGTCAAAACTTGATGAATCAGCAAATAAACATATCTTTTGTTATTTGATGATAAATGCAATATAAAATAAAGCAGGAAAGAGAGTCAGACTGTAGCTTAGTGAAAGAGTGGCTGCCACTAATACAAAGCCACGATATTGATCCCTAGCACCAAATAAATCAGGTGTGGTGGTGCAGGCATTTCATCCCCATCCTTAGCATCAGGAGTTCAAGGCCAGACTAGTCTGCATGAGACCCTGACTTAAAAAAAAAACCAAACCAAACAAACCAAACAAGCTGAGAAATGACCTGTTTCTAATTGGAAAGAATGTATAGCTTTTAAGGTACCATTTGAAATGAGAATATATAATATTAGATTTCTCCATCTATCATTTTTATATAATTTGTTTATAAATGTGTCTTTCCCACTGAATTTCATTGGCTGTAATATTGATACATTAACCAGCTGTGATATTTATCTTAGGATATAGCTAATATACATGGAAATATTTAAGGCTGGTAAGATATGGGCTAAAAACATGGCTCTGTGGTCAAGAATGCCATTTGCTTTTTGCAGGGGACTGGAGTTTGGTTCCCAGCACCCACATTAGGTGGCTTACAGATGACTGTAATTCCAGATCTAGGGGATCCAACATCTGCTTCTGGCCTCCCTGGGTACCATATGTGCACGTACGATTCACACACACACACACACACACACACACACAACACATACACTAAACAAGTATCCTTTTAAAAGTGGTAACACAAAGCACCCAGATTTTCATTAACTTTATAATTCACAACATCATGAACTCAGAGTCGTTCATATCTTATATAGTATGTGCTCCAGCTTCCTTGTGTTTATTTTAGGATCTGCATAGAATGAACTGGTGTACGTGCAAGCTCAATTAAGTAGAGTCAGGAATTCACTGAGAGAAAGGATTTCTGTCTAGTAGAAACAAGATTGCAATATTTTTGGATTTTATGCCATTCCTCGTCTATATTACTAGGAAATCTCTGGAATAAAACAAATAGTATGCAGAATAATAAATTATTAGCATTAGAAAAGGGATTGACCTACTCATTCGAATACTGTGTGTCTTAGATATATTGATGCACAGGTTCCCAAGCTCTATAATTTTTTCTAAGTTTAATATTCTTGATAAAGATTCTGATCTGATAAGAAGCACTATTTAATGGCAACATCCATACTAAGCTTAGATGTCTGAAATAGATTAGTCACATTTTTTTTTTCAATTTTGTTAATTTATTTGTATGTGTTTACATGTGTGGGCACAAGTGTGCCATTGCATATGTGTGGAAGTTAGAGGACAACTGGAAAGAGATTTCTTTTCCTCCATTATATGGGTTTTGAGATTGGCAGCAAGCACCTTATTTTTGATCCAACTTATTGGTTCACTTTTTTTTTTATTTGAGACTTGGTCTCATGTAGTCTAAGCTGGTCTCAAACTCAATAGTTTGCCAACGATGGCTTTCAACTTCTGATTCTCCTGGGGTAACAGGTGTGTTCTATGGTGCTCATTAGCTGCTACCTTCTTTAGCTAATTTTTTTTTTCATTACTTGAATCAACTCTGTGATCTGACTTTTTTCTATAGGCACCATCATGAATTTAGGTGATGAGTTACTTCTTTTGATCATTTAACCCAAACTCCCACCATTTCCATTCCTGTTAAGGGCAGTAGTACACCATGGTGTAACACTTCATGGTGTAAATAAATATTTGATGATCTGCAGCCTGGCTCTGAAGGCACAATAGATATAACATAGCACACTCACTGCCAATTGGACAGGCTAGGTTATGGGTTAACAGCAAGAAGCTCTAGGCTATTTAGTTGTAACTACAGATGACAGAGTGTTTCCCTTTCTATTCACTCTTCAGTTCTTTTATTCATTTATTTGTCTGTTTATTGTGGGCAGGCATGTCATGGTGAATGTAAATTGGTTCTTTCATTCTTCATGTGTGTTCCAGAGGCTGACCTCAGGTTATCAGGCTTGCTGGCAATCACCTTCACTCACTTAGCCAGTTTGACAGCTTCTAGTTTTTTCCTCATGCATTAAGAGTGCTCTCTGCTATTTCCATGGACTGGGGTTGGCTGTCAGCAACTTCAGCTCTTTTTTCTGGCTTCCATGGGATCCTATAAGCATTCATATAAACAAGAAAATAAATATTTTAAAAATTGGCCTTAAAATGTATTTTAAAATTGAGAACTGTAGGGTTGGAGATAACTTAGTGCTCTTGCAGAGGACCCAGTTCAATTCTAGCTCCCACACAGGAGCTCACAAATATCTGTAACTGCAGTTCCAGGAGATCTGACACCCTCTTCTTACCTTCTTGGCAAAACATCCATGTATGGAAAATAAAAATTTTAAAGGGAATTTTAAAGAGCACTTGCCTTGCATCCACAATACTTTAAGCTTAATCCTAAAACCACACTATATTATTTATTTAAGTTAAACTTAAAAGAAATCGACTTCGGTCTGGGCCCAGGCATGGAGCAGATCCCTGGCGGCAGCTCTGCACTGAAACTCACAAAACCAGCAGAAGTGGGGCACCCAGCAGCTCTGACCCAGGCAGTATCTCTGGTAAGGAGACAGCAACACCCACCCCAAACAGGGAGTAACTAGGACCCACTGGGACCCACTGAGACCCAGGGATTTACTCTTGGTCCGGAGCGCCGGCTCCTTCCGGTCTGGGTCTGAGCGCGCAGCAGATCCCAGGCGGCAGCTCTACACCAAATCCCACAGAACCCAGGGGAAGCAGGGCTCCTAGGAGCTCTAACCCAAGCAGCTTCCTACTCAAAGAGGCAGCAACACTTGCTCCAAACAGGGAGTAACCGGGACCCACTGGGACCCAGGTACTCACTCCTGGCCCCAGCACTGGTTCCTTCCGGTTTGGGCCTGAGCGCTCAGCAGATCTCGGCAGCAATCCTGCATCCAATGTCACAGAACCCAGAGGAAGCATAGCTCCAAGGAGCTCTAACTCGAGCAGCTTCTTAAGCAAGGAGGCAGCAACACTTGCCCCAAATAAGGAGTAACCGGGACCCATTGGGACCCAAGTACAAACTCCTGGCCCAGAGCACTGATTCCTTCCAGTCCGGACCAAAGCACTGAGCAGATCCTGGGCCCTAGCACGAACCTCAGCAGCGACACCCAACCTAAACAGCTCTGACACAACTAAGAGAACAGGAAAGACAGGTTCCAGCCAGAGACAGCACAGGTAGCACCAAGGAGAACCAGATGGCAAAAGGCAAGCGCAAGAATACAAGGGCCAGCAACCCAAACACATGTCATCATCAGAACCTAGTTCTCCCACATTAAGTCCTGAACTCCCCATATCACCAGGAAAGCAAGAGTCAGACCTAAAATCACTTTTAATGATGATGATGGAGGACTTTAAGAAGCACATAAATAACATCTCAAAGAATTCAAGGAGAACACAGGTAAAGAGGTAGAAGCCCTTAAAAAAAGAGAACACAACCAAACAGGTGAAGGATTTGAACAAAACCATCCAGGACATAAAAATGGAAATAGAAACAATAAAGAAATCACAAAGGGAGACTACTCTGGAGATAGAAAACCTAAGAAAGAAATCAGGAGTCACAGACGCAAGCATCACCAACAGAATACAAGAGATAGAAGAGAGAATCTCAGGTGAGAAGATACAATAGAAAATATTGACACAACTGTCAAGGAAAAGAAAAATGCAAAAAACTCTTAACACAAAACATCCAGGAAATCCAGGACACAATGAGAAGACCAAACCTAAGGATAATAGGTATAGAAGAGAGTGAAGATTCACAACTTAAAGGCCAGTAAATATCTTCAACAAAATCATAGAAGAAACTTCCCTAACCTAAGGAACGAGATGCCCATAATCGTTCAAGAAGCCTACAGAACACCCAAAAAGAAATACCTCCCGTCACATAATAATCAAAACACAAAATGCACAAAACAAAGAAAGAATTTTAAAAGCAGTAAGAGAAAAAGGCCAAGTAACATATAAAGGCAGATCTATCAGAATTACACCAGACTTCTCACCAGAGACTATGAAAGCCAGAAGATCCTGGTCAGATGTCATGCAGACCCTAAGAGAACACAAATGCCAGCCCAGGCTACTATACCCAGCAAAACTCTCTATTACCATAGATGGAGAAACCAACATATTCCATGACAAAGCCAAATTTACACAATATCCACACCGCACTACAAAGAATAATAGCAGGAAAGACCCATTACAAGGAGAGCAATCATACCCTAGAAAGAGCAAGAAAGTTATCCACCTCCAACAAACCCAAAAGAAGATAGCCACACAAACAATGCCTCCCCTTTTAGCAAAAATAACAGGAAGCAACAGTCTCCTCTCCTTAATATCTCTTAATGTCAATGGACTCAATTCCCCAATAAAAAGACATAGACTAACAGACTGATACGCAAACAGGATCCGACATTTTGCTGCATACAGGAAACCCACCTCAGTGACAAGGACAGACAGCACCTTAGAGTAAAAGCTGGAAAACAAATTTTCAAGCAAATGGTCCTAGGAAACAAGCTGGAGTAGCCATTCTAATATCGAATAAAATTGACTTTCAACTTAAAGATATAAAAAAGGATAAGGAAAGTCATTTCATATTTGTCAAAGGAAAAGTCAACCAACATGAACTCTCAATTCTGAACATCTATGCACCAAATGCAAGAACACCCACTTTCATAAAAGAAACATTACTAAAGCTCAAAGCACATATTGAACCTCACACAATAATTGTGGGAGACTTCAATACCCCACTCTCAGCACTGGACAGATCAGGGAAACGGAAACTAGACAGAAGTACAGTGAAACTAACAGAAGTTTTAAACCAAATGGACTTAACAGATATCTATAGAACATTTCACCCAAAAACAAAAGAATATACCTTTTTCTCTGCACCTCATGGTACCTTCTCCAAAATAGACCATATAATTGGTCACAAGACAGGCCTCAACAGATATAAAAAAATAGAAATAATCCCATGCATCCTATCAGATCACCATGGTCTAAAGCTGGTCTTCAATAACAACAAAGACAATGGAAAGCTCACACTCATATGGAAACTGAACAATACTCTACTCGTTGATAATGGGGTCAGGGAAGAAATAAAGAAAGAAATTAAAGACTTTTTAGAATTTAATGAAAATGAAGACATATCATACCAAAACCTATGGGACACACTGAAGGCAGTGCTAAGAGGAAAGCTCATAGCTCTAAGTGCATACAAAAAGAAACTGGAGAGAGAACACACTAGCAGGTTGACAACACACCTGAAAGCTCTAGAACAAAAAGAAGCAAAACACCCAAGAGGAGTACACGGCAGGAAATAATTAAACTCAGGGTTGAAATCAACCAAATAGAAACAAAGAGAACTATACAAAGAATCAATAAAACCAGGAGCTGGTTCTTTGAGAAAATCAACAAAATAGATAAACCCTTAGCCAGATTAATCAGAGGGCAGAGAGACAGTATCCAAATCAATAAAATCCAAACTGAAAAGAGTGATATAACAACAGAAACCGAGGAAATTCAACAAATCATCAGATCCTACTACAAAAGCCTATACTCAACAAAATTGGAAAATCTGGACGAAATGGACAATTTTCTAGACAAGTATCAGTTACCAATGTTAAATCAGGATCAGATAAACCATCTTAACAGTCCCATAACCGCGAAAGAAATAGAAGCAGTCATTAAAAGTCTCCCACCAAAAAAAGTCCAGGTCCAGATGGTTTTAGTGCAGAATTCTATCAAACCTTCAAGGAAGATCTAATACCAATTCTCTTCAAACTATTCCACAAAATAGAAACGGAAGGAATACTACCTAATTCATTCTATGAAGCCACAATTATGCTTATACCTAAACCACACAAAGACCAACAAGAAAAGAGAATTTCAGACCAATCTCCCTTATGAATATCGATGCAAAAATACTGAATAAAATTCTCTCGAACCGAATCCAAGAACACATCAAAACACTTATCCACCATGATCAAGTAGGCTTTATCCCAGGAATGCAGGGTTGGTTCAATATACGGAAATCCATCAACGTAATCCACTACATAAATAAACTCAAAGAAAAAAACCACATGATCATCTCACTAGATGCTGAAAAAGCATTTGACAAAATTCAACACCCCTTCATGATAAAAGTCTTGGAAAGATCAGGAATTCAAGGTCCATACCTAAACATAGTGAAAGCAATATACAGCAAGCCAGTAGCCAACATCAAACTAAATGGAGAGAAACTTGAAGCAATCCCATTAAAATCAGGGACTAGACAAGGCTGCCCACTCTCCCCCTACCTGTTCAATATAGTTCTGGAAGTCCTCGCCAGAGCAATTAGGCAACAGAAGGAGATCAAAGGGATACAAATTGGAAAGGAAGAAGTCAAAGTTTCACTATTTGTAGATGACATGTTAGTATACTTAAGTGACCCCAAAACTTCCACCAGAGAGCTCCTAAACCTGATAAACAACTTTAGCAAAGTGGCTGGGTATAAAATTAACTCAAACAAATCAGTAGCATTCCTCTACACAAAGGATAAACTAGCTGAGAAAGAAATTATGGAAAAGACACCATTCACAATAGTCACAAATAGTATAACATATCTTGGTGTGAATCTAACCAAGCAAGTAAAAGACCTGTATGACAAGAACTTCAACCCCCTGTAGAAAGAAATCGAAGGAGATCTCAGAAGATGGAAAGATCTCCCATGCTCATGATTGGAAGGATTAATATAGTAAAAATGGCTATCTTGCCGAAAGCAATCTACAGATTTAATGCAATCCCTATCAAAATTCCCACTCAATTCTTTACAGAGATAGAAAGAGCAATCTTAAAATTCATTTGGAATAACAAAAAACCCAGGATAGCGAAAACTACACTCAAAAATAAAAGAAATTCTGGGGGAATCTCCATCCCCGATTTCAAGCTGTACTACAAAGCAATAGTGATAAAAACGGCATGGTAATCGAACAGAGACAGTCAGGAGGATCAATGGAATAGAATAGAAGACTCAGAAATGAACCCCCATACCTATGGTCACTTGATCTTCGACAAAGGAGCTCAAACTATCCAGTGGAAAAAAGACAGCATTTTCAACAAATGGTGCTGGTCCAACTGGAGGTCAACTTGTAGAAGACTGCAAATTGATCCATACTTATCTCCTTGTACAAAGCTCAATTCCAAGTGGATCAAGGACTTCCACATAAAACCAGATACACTGAAACTAACAGAAGAGAAAATAGGGAAAAGCCTTGATCACATGGGCACAGGGGAAAGTTCCTGAACAGAACACCAATGGCGTATGCTCTAAGATCAAGAATTGACAAATGGGATCTCATAAAACTGCAAAGCTTCTGTAAAGCAAAGGATACTGTCAACAGGACAAAGCGGGAACCAACAGATTGGGAAAAGATCTTCACCAACCTTACATCTGATAGAGGGCTAATATCCAAGGTATACAAGGAACTGAAGAAACTAGATTCCAGACCATCAAATAACCCTATTAAAAAATGGGGTAGAGAGTTGAACAAAGAACTCTCAACTGAGGAAACTCGAATGATTGAGAAGCATCTAAAGAAGTGTTCAGCATCCCTAGTCATCAGGGAAATGCAAATGAAAACAACACTGAGATTCCACCTCACACCAGTCAGATTGGCTAAGATCCAAAACACAGGTGACAGCAGATGTTGGCGAGGATGTGGAGAAAGAGGAACACTCCTCCATTGTTGGTGGGATTGCAAGTTGGTACAACCACTATGGAAAGCAGTCTGGCGATACCTCAGAAAATTGAACATAGTGTTACCTGAGGACCCAGCTATACCCCTCCTGGGCATATACCCAGAAGATATTTCAACGTGCAACAGGGCCACATGCTCCACTATGTTTATAGAGGCCTTATTTATAATAGCCAGAAGCTGGAAAGAACCCAGATGTCCTTCAACAGAAGAATGGATACCGAAAATGTGGTACATTTACACAATGGAGTACTACTCAACTATTAAAAATAATGAGCTCATGAAATTCTTAGGCAAATGGATGGAGCTAGAAAATATCATCCTGAGTGAGATGACCCAAAATCACAAAAGAACACACATGGTATGCACTCACTGATAAGCTGATATTAGCCCAAAACACACAATACCTAAGATGCAACGCATAAACCTCATGAAACTCAAGAAGGAGGAAGACCAAAGTGAGGGTGCTTTTGTCCTTTTTAGAATGAGTATCAAAAGATTCAACCAGAGCTCCCAGGATCTAAACCTCCAGCCTGAGAACAGACAGGGGCAAGCTGTCCTCTGAGAGGCCCTAACCAGCAGCTGACTCAGACAGATACAGACATCCAGAACCAAACAGTGGATGGAGCTTGAGGACTCTTATAGAAGAATAGGTGGAAGGATTGTGGGCCCTAAGGAGATAGGAACTGCACAGGAAGATCAACAGAGTAAACCAACCTGAACCCTTGGAGCTCTCAGAGACTGAATCACCAACCGTGGAGCATACCTAGTCTACACAGATCTAGCTCTATGGGCTGGACCTAGGCCTCCCTGTGCATATGTTGCAAATGTGCAGCTTGGTTTTCATGCAGGTCTCAAACATCTGGAGTGGGGGCTATCCCAAAACATGCAGCCTGTATATGGAGTATGGTCTTCTAGCTGGGTGCCTCATCTGGCCTCAATGGGAGAGGAAGCACCTAGCCTCTCAGAGACTTAAAGTGGCAGGGTAGGGATACAGGAGGAGGGGGTACTCAGAAAACAAAAGATGGGGAAGGATTGTGGGAGGGGGTGACTGGGATGGGTTATAAAGTGAATAAGCAAAAAAATAAAATTAAAAAAGAAAAAAAAAAGAAATCTTTTAATACATGTTCATTTTGAACTTATTGAACAATCCATGAAAACTGTAGCTTCTTGACTTTCCTACATGTTTGTACCCTTCAATTCCATTTTCCTTGTTAAAGGAAAGTACCATGATAGTTTGTTTTGTGTCACTTTTGATATCTTATGTGTGTTTTCTATTTATATGTATACTTTTGTAAATTCTTATTTTTGTATGTCATTCTTTGATTTTTTCGTTGACTAGTATGTTTAGGTGTTGTTTCCACTTATACATATTTATATACACATTACTATTTTTCTTTTTTTTAATTGGATGTTTTATTTACATTTCAGATATTATCCCCTTACCCCATTCCGCCCCCCTGCCCAGGAACTCCCATCCCATCCCCCCTCCTCCTGCTTCTATGAGGATATGCCCCCACCGATCCTCCCACTCCCACCTCCCCACCTTCGAATTCCCCCACACGGCATCCAGCCTTCATGGGACCAAGGATCTCCTCTCCACACCTATGCCCAACAAGGCCATCCTCCCTTACATATATAGCTGGAGCCATGGATTCCTCCCTAAGTGCTCCCAGGCTGGTGATTTAGACCCTGGGAGCTCTGGGTGGTTGGTATTGTTGCTCTCCTCATGGGGCCACAAACCGTTTCAGCTCCTTCAGTCTTCACTCTAACTCTTCCATTTGGAACCCCTTGATCAGTTCAATGGTCAGCTGTGAGCATCTGCCTCTGAATATGTCAGGCTCTGGCAGACCTCTAAGGACACAGCTATATCAGGCTCCTGTCAGCATGCACTTCCTGACATCCATATCAGCGTCTACCTTTGGTGACTGCACATGAGATGGTTACCCAGGTGGAATGGTCTTCAGATGTCCCCCCCTTCAGTTTCTGTCCCACACTTTGTCTCCATATTTGTTCCCTTGAGTATTTTGTTACTCCTTCTAAGAAAGATTGAAGCACCCCACACTTGGTCTTCCTTCTTCATGAGTTTCATGTGGTCTATGAGTTGAATCTTGGGTATTTCAAGCCTCTGGGCTAATATCCAATAATCAGTGAGTGAATACCATGTGCGTTCTTTTGTGATTGGGTTACCTCACTCAGGATGATATTTTCTAGTTCCATTCATTTACATAAGAATTTCTTAGCCAGGCGGTCGTGGCGCACGCCTTTAATCCCAGCACTTGGGAGGCAGAGGCAGGCGGATTTCTGAGTTCGAGGCCAGCCTGGTCTACAGAGTGTTCCAGGACAGCCCGAGCTACACAGAGAAACCCTGTCTCGAAAAACCAAAAAAAAAAAAAAAAAAAAAAAAAAAAAAAAGAAGAATTTCTTGAATTCATTGTTTTTAATAGCTGAGTAATATTCCATTGTGTAAATGTACCACATTTTTTGTATCCATTCATCTGTTGAAGGACATCTGAGTTCTTTCCAGCTTCTGGCTATTATAAATAAAGCTGCTATGAACATAGTGGAGCATGTGTCCTTGTTATATGTTAGAGCATCTTCTGGGTATATGCCCAGGTGGTATAGCTGGATCCTCAGGTAATGCTATGTCCAATTTTCTGAGGAACCGCCAGACTGATTTCCAGAGTGGTTGTACCAGCTTGCAATCCCACCAACAATGGAGGAGTGTTCCTCTTTCTCCACATCCTCACCAGCATCTACTATCACCTGAGTTTTTGATCTTAGCCATTCTGACTGGTGGGAGGTGGAATCTCAGGGTTGTTTTGATTTGCCTTTCCCTGATGACTAAGGATGTTGAACATTTCTTTAGGTGCTTCTCGGTCATTCGCATTTCCTCAGTTGAGAATTCTTTGTTTAGCTCCGTACCCCATTTTTAATAGGGTTATTTGATTGTCTAGAGTCTAATTTCTTCAGTTCTTTGTATACCTTGGATATTAGCCCTCTATCAGATATAGGATTGGTAAAGATCTTTTCCCAATCTATTGGTTGCTACTTTGTCCTATTGACAGTGTCCTTTGCTTTACAGAAGCTTTGCAGTTTTATGAGATCCCATTTGTCAATTCTTGATCTTAGAGCATTTCTAATTAAAGACATTTCTTTTTGAGATAAAGTTTCAGTTTGGCATTGAACCAATTATCCTCCTGCATTCACCTCCTGAGACATGGAATTATAGACATCACTTCATTTTTAAGGGTACAGTTTTCTGGTGTGCCCTCCCCCAGCCTTGAGCATTCCAGAAAGACCTTGTTTTCCACAGGACCCATGTGGAATCATCCACCCTAACTGCATGTACAACTTCCTACAGAAACTTAGAATAGACTGCCCACTGAGCTTGCCTTGCGACATAATCCAGCAGAAACAAAGGATGGGTTCCTGGGCTTCCCCTATATATACAAAGTGCTGAAAATTAAACTTTGAGCCTGATTAGAGAACTTTGTCTTCGCTTCATGCTTCTTTTGCCCTTCCATCTCTTTTTCATTTTCAGCCCTCCTTTCAGGTGAACCCAGTTCGTCTGTGGTCTGGCGGCTACATTCTGGCACTAAAAGTATTCATATTACATATATCACCACCATCTATTATACAATTCTTCTTTTATCTAAAACAGAAGTTCTCTCCCCACTAGGCACCCCAGTTGCTATGAATTTCACTACTCTAAACACCTCTTTTAAATATAATCATCAATATTTGTCATTCTGTGTCAAATTTATTTGACCTAAATTCACCTCATTTATTTTAAAATTTACAGCTTACTGCCATCAAACAGAATCTGGTGGTTGCCAAGCTGCAGGGGACATTGTGCAGGTGGAGGAAGATAGGGAGTGAGGGTAGGGGGCGAGGGTCCTGGCTTCCGACATATAGGGGATTTTCTTAATTAGAGATTGATGGTGGAGGGCCCAGCCCAGCCCAGCCTGGAAGCTATAGAGTGTAGGCTGAGTGAGTCATTGAGAGCAAGCCAGTAAGCAGCACTCCTGAATGGCCTCTGCATTAGTTCCTGCTTCTAGGTTCCTGTCCTGCCTTGAGTTCCTGCCTTCATTGCATTTGATGATGAACTGCTATATGGAACTGTAAGTGAAGTAAACCCCTTCCTCTCTAAGTTTCTTTTGGTCATGGTGTTTCATCACAGCAACAGTAACGCTAACTGACACACCGGTTCAGATCCACTCTCCTGCCCACTTCCTAAGAAGGCTCCCATGCCCACACCTTTGAAGTGTCCTGGTTCTGCAGCCCAACCGTTGGGCTTGTGATGTGTTTGCCGGCTTTTTAGGTATCTGACTCAGGAAGGATCACGCTTCCTTGTCTGTTGCTCAGTCCCATGTTGTCCTGCAAACAAGATTGAATATCCCTACTCCAAAAATGAAAATTGAAGCTTTGTGTTTTTGTATGTATGCAGTCATGCATGCTTTTATGTTTAGATTCATGTTTGTGTTCATGATTGTGGTGGCCAGAGGCCAATCTTGAATTGTTCCTCACTTACTGTTCTCCTGTTTCTTTTTTAAACTATTTGTTTTATTTTAAATTATGTGTATAGGTGAGGTTATGTGCACATGAGTGTAGGTGTTTGGGGAGGTAAGAAGTCAATCTAACCAGACTATCCTGTTTTGCTGGCAAATTTTTTTGCTGTCAACTTGATTTAAGTCTTCAGAGAGAAGGGAACCTTAATTGGGAAAATGCCTCCATAAGATCTAGTTATAGGCAAGCCTATAGGGCATGTTCTTATGTCGGGAGCCAAGCCCAGGAGGCTACCTGCTGTTCTGGGAGGCCTAGTCAGTACCAGGTTGAGAAGGGAGGTTCTCAGGTCTCAGGCCTCGGGAATTTGGGGAATGTCTGGCATTTCCTGGAGGCTGCTTGCCCTGGGCAGGAACCCCCGCCCCCTTCCTTGTTCCCCTTCCTCCCTTGCCTGGGAGTATATCTGTAAGCCGCTTCCACATTAAAATGAGACCTTGACAAGGCTCCGTGCTTGGTCCTCCATTCTCTCTCTCGCCCATGTTCCTTTGCAGGTGAGATTCCCCTTTGAACCTCAGGAATAACTGGACCCGCGGGTCGGGTCATTCTTAATCAGGGATTGATGGGGGAGGACCTAGCTCTCCCGTTGTAGATGGGGTCACTTCTGGGCTGATAGTCCTAGAAGTTTAGATTCTCTTAGAGTTGGATTGGATTGGTTGTAAGCTGCCCATTGTGGGTTCTGGGAACATCACTTGGTTCCTCTGCAAGATCAGCAAGTGCTCTTAACTACTGAGCCACCTCTCCAGCCTCCACCTCATGTTTTGAGACAGTTTCTCAGTGACCTGGAACTCACCAAGTAGGAGAGGCTGGTTGATCATCATGTCCTAGGAATATACGTATCTCCATATCACCACAGCTGGGGTAATAAGTACTACACTACCATGCCTGGACCGTGGGATGAACTCAGGTTCATAGCATAGCAAGCATTTTACCTTCAGCCCCAAATCCAAAGCATTCTGAAAGCTGACTTTACACTATAAGCGAAAATTCCACACTTGACCTTGTGTGACACCCGGGCTACTTCCTAGCCCCCGACTTTGAGATCTTCGGGTTACAAGACCCCCCCTTTCCCTGATTGTGTCACCAACAACCAGCTGCTGGCCACAGACCGCTCAGGGAAAAAAACAGGGAAGAGAGAGAGGGCAGGGTTTTGGATTCAGCTCTGCGGTTTCTCATCTCTTTCCCCGACCCTCAGGAGCTGAGATTTTGAGCTGGTGGGGATCAGGAGGGATCTGGAGACTGCTATTTCGGGCCCAAGGAACGATATTTGAGGGCACCATGTCTTCAGTGGGTTTTTACAGAGGCTCAAGGGGCGCTCGCCAGGGCGAACTAAAAGGCGGCTGTCTCCAGCAGGGCGCGCACAGACTACATTATGTCCCTCAGGTCTGGCTAGGCTGGGTCTGGGGGCTGGGGGTTGCCAGGACACCAAGGCCTGTGGCTCGTGGGTGTCACCATGCAGGGAGTCCTAGCGCTCAGGGCTGTTGGGTTTCCCCCCAAGCTCCTGCCGCCAGTGCTCTGCCTGGCCTGCACCCCTGTCCGAGCGCGTTTCCTTCAGCCCTCCAGGCTGAAGAGGAAGCAACTAGACTTGCAGATGGTCCAAGGATAGTATAGCAGGATGGTGTCCCGAGGAAACGCACTCCCGGAACACGTAATCATGAGTACCCTGGTACTCGTAGTGACTGTTTTGATTCTGATAGCTCCTGGGCGAGAGGATTGTCATTCTCTATGTTCTAGCTCCCAGATGTAGTGACTTTTTAGACATGGACCCGTGGAGGAATCTTTCCTTTTGTACATACATAACGACCTCTGCTTTCTTGTGAGGGTCAGAGTGTGTTTGCTGACCTGTGCTTGGCTAAGCGCAAGAATGTGTTAGCTTTCCTCCTTGGTGTCTTAATCAAACAGTGTCACAGTAGAGAGGTCCTGTCGGCACTTGGGGTCTTCATCATTGGAAGAGATTTCGGGAAGGACCAGAGAAACCTAACGGGGTGTGTGTCTGGGGAGGGCAGAGACTTTTATGAAGAAGATATAGCCCCGACACCAGCAGTTGCCCATGTGCCCATGTACTTCGTTAAGTGCCACGGTGTGAAAGTTACCCTTTCAATTTACAAGATTGTTCCTTCCTTGTTCCTCTCTGTGGAGATCTCTATGCAGGAATGTTGATGAGAATTAGCTGCTGAAAGCCCCTCTGTAAATTACAGCGACATTTCCAGGCTTAGCTCAGAGGTGGTGCACTGAATCCCAGAAGAGGAGGGTTCTTAGCTACTGTCTACCCTGTGCCTTTGTGCCCCTTTTCATTTGTGTAGGAAATTCTAAGGGATCCTGAGGGTCTCTCTCAGTTTTGGCTTTGTGTTTCAGACTTTCTATCTCCAAGGGAGAAGTAAAAGATTGTAAACTTGATCCTCATGAGTTCAGTACAGTTGTAGGCTACCTGTATGCTTAAAATCCTCCTTGTCCAGGTTTGTTTGCCAACATTGCTCCCTAGAGGACATTTTAGATTTATTTATTTATTTCTATTTTTTATTTTTAAGTGCTTATTTTTATTAAATATAAACATAGATTCATATTTTGATAAAAGTAAAAACATCCTTGAATTTATACTCCAGATATTCTCATTCCTTTTCTTGAAACTAATTGGTAACTTTATTAATGATAATAACAGTGTCTATACACTTGAAAACATATTATTATTAATTATTATTATTATTGCTATAGGCAGTTAACAGGATTTATTCAGTCTATGACAATGTCTGGGACTCTTTCTTGGATTCACAAAGCTCCTGCAATCAGCTCCAGGAACCCTTACTGTGAAGCAGAATTGAGAAAGTGATCAGATCATCAAGTGTCTTCACCAACAAAATCCAGACTTCAAAGGAAAAATTCAGTATGCTACACTCCACAAAATAAAACCAAGGCCATTGTCCTTAGGTAGGGAGACGAAAGTGGATGGTGTTGGCTCATGGGTTGGCCAGTGGACCAACCCATTTAGCTTCTATTACCTTCACTCTTCCTTCCTTTGCTCCATAGCCTATCTTGCAGAGCCTGGGGCTGGGGTCCAGCTAGTCCAATAATGGCTGACTATCAAAGGAATTTCCAATAATCCAGTAGTTGTTTAGTTCACAAGGTTGGATATCTAAACTGATCTTCAGTGTGTGCCAGAATCCTGAATAGGTAGGCTCTAATGCCAGGTAAGGAGTAGATGTACCATCTCAAGCAAGTAGGCAAAGAAATGCTTTTTTCTTCCATGTCCTTAATAGAAGCGGCTGGTAAGTCTAGACCAGATAAAAGGTGGATCTCCTGCCTCAAAAGGTCTGGATTAAAAGTGGTTCTTCTCACTTCAAATTATAGAATTAAGAAAAAAAAAAAAATCCCTCACCTAGCTGAATGTACAAAAGAAAGCAGTAAGGTGCCTGGAGCCAGCCCAGCTTGGTGGGAGGTAGTGGCAGGGGCACAAAGTAAGACTCTGGTGATGGCTCTTAAGTCTGAAGGTCTCAGGGCTTTTTGGCTCTCTGATCTGTACAGAAAAGTCGAGGTAAGTTCTATAAAGTCCTAAAAACTTCTGAGGGTAAAAGACTGCAGGCTTAGGTGATTAACACCTGTAGCCTAACAGCAGAGGATTAGGCAAAGTGGCCTTTATTGTGTTTCAGCAGGAACTGCTGGGCTCTGACTTAAGCCTGCTAGTCTGAGGTCTCAGGAAAAAGACACTTAGAGAAGTTATAGTTTATTATTAAGTGTAAAAAGTTTCCTATGAAAGCTATCTAAGGGGAAAAGCGGAAAGGTCCTAAGTGGGGAAAAAGGAAAACTTCTATTTGGGAAAAGGGAAAAAACTCTATTCCATCTCTATTCTATCTTCTATTCTAATTCTATATCTAACTCTATTCTATATCTAACTAACTAACTCTTATCTCTTTGTCCTCAGTACTTATACATCTTACAGAGAACATGGTCACATGTTACAAAGTTCATACCAAAATTCAAATCATAAATTGAAATAGAAGTTTACAACAGAGAATGTTTACATGCATATCCATTAGGAGTAATTATCTGACTAAACATCCATCACCTGTCTAGCTCCACAGGTTCACTGAAGGTTTAAAACTATAACTAAGAAAATAGTGAAGCTTTGTATAGATAAACCCAGGTAATATTTTCTCTTCTGTCCTAACACCTATAATAAATCCTGAGTTCCCTTTTAGTGACCTTTGGTTAATTGTTTTACCACCTCATTGGAATGTGCTCTGAGCAGGAGAAAGTCTCGTTACTATCAAAGGGCAATTAACTGATGACACTTGGGAGACTGGCAGAGTCCTCATTGCAGTTTTGAGTATCAGAAAAGGACTTAATAGCAGTCCCAGATAAAAGAGCTTAATAGCCATCGATATAATTTTAGGAATTCTTATAGGATCATCATTAAGACTTAAGAAGTCATCTATTTGTCTATATAGCATCACTACAAGACAGTACATCTTCATGGGTCCGCAGAGATCTGCTCCAAAGGGGTGTGCTATTGCTTAGTGATTGTTACATATGTTTAATAATAATAATAATAGGAAAAGCATATTAATAGCAGGAATTTTTCCTAAAAAAACGTCTGCCACAGCTGAGGCAAGCATTTCAGGATGATCACCTGCTAACTATTAGCTTGTCCCATTATGGCTCCCGACAGTAAGGTTATTTGGTTTCAGAAAAACTAAATCAGAAACACATGTAAATAAACACCAGTAAGAACACAGTAAATATGAACAGAGCAAACTGTTCCTGCAACTGTCTCAGGGCAGACCGTATAAGCACAGTTGTCTGGAACTATACTATAGATTATATCTCGGAAAGCAAGAAATCGAGGCACAAGCCCATATTCAGAATCAGTGCACATTGAGGCCAGCTCTCGGTGGATCCTTTCACAGGAATGGGTTCTGTAGCTATGTTCTGACATCCAACAACAATAAACATGTCTTATGTATTGAATGCACATCCAAAGCAATCCGGGAAACAAACTATTCTTGAGGTAAAAGGCCCTCCGCCTTTCTTTCTGGGGCCTCTCTTACAGGTTCCTAAGGCATTGTTTACCATGAGTCAATCTTTTGACTGTGTTCATACAGAGGTGGTTTTAACAGGGACTCTATTTCACTTAGTGAGGGAAAAACCACTTTCTTTGGGAATTTTTCAAATGACAAATGACAGTAATCATCTTGTGAGAAGACAAGCAGCTGGATAAAGGAAATGAATCCACACCGGTATGTAGTTAGAAGTGAAGGTCATTAAAATAAAAAAGACAAAAATAAATGTTAAGATGATGCAGGAAAGCTCTGGCACATGAGATACACCAGACATGCGGGCACTGCACAGATATAGGTGAGGGTGGCCTGTATACTGTCATTAGCTCTGAACATTCCATAGGATTAAAATATGGATAGACTTTAACAGGGAAGGCAGGGTCATAGAACCTATAGATGAAACCTATAGTTAGAAACATCATAAAATGAGAGAGTGCAAGCTTTCCGGTCCAGGAAAACTCCGACATGACTAGGAAGACCAGACAGAGAGAGGGCCAAGATACGGGGATTGTGGGTGACAGAACACTCATCAAAGGCAATGTATACAGACCCAGTCTTCATCCCTATAATCCAGTAGCCACATTTAGGCTGATACATTCCATTTTGTTTAACATTAGAATTATGTTTTATTTTGAAGACCATTTTATCCATTGAATGAAATTGGGGTGGAGCACACTTCCCATCATTTAATCCAAGGAACCAGGTGTCACTTCTAGAAACATCTACTTCCCAGTAATGCTTCCCTGAGGAAATAGCTGGATATCCCAGGACACCCAAAGGGTAGGCCTCAGAAACTTGAAGATTCCTTCTATTGTAAATTCTATATTGTATTTGAAGACAAATACAGTACTAGTATTTGTCCAATACAAATTCTTTGTTAATGACAATGACTGCATGTTTCTTTTCATGTGTACCCGGTATCTCTGGATGTCTATGAGCCCTTGAAATGCTTGCAGCATGCCTTTCAGATCTGGAGCTTGGAACGTTCTTCTTTTTGGGGGACTGTTTGGGGCTCTTTCGGTCTCAAGGTCTGACTCCCTGTTAGGACACAATTTATACCCTGCAGCATTTCCATGGTTGAGAGCTCCAACTGATGTTCCATATCCGATGTGAGGTCTCTCAACAACTCCCTCTGCCCCACTAGCTCATTTTCAGACGCTTCCAGCTTTTTCATAACATCCTCCTTCTCTTTCATCAGCTCCTGCATCTCCTCATTCACCTTGGAGTCCAGGAGGCCTCTTGGTCCATTATATCTATCTGAACATTTTCTATTTCGCTCTGTATTTGGTTCTCCCAGTCAGCTCTCGGCTGTTGAAGGCCGTCCTGTCGTTCATGACATCTTTTCTCATTTTCCACCAGCCCTGAAGAACTTCCTGCAGCTTCCTCTTGTACTCATGGTCAACCTCTTCAATGAGAGCTGTCTGGTGACCATGGTGCTCTTGAGATCTCTCACCAAGCCAGCAGATGGCCATCATGTCCTTCTTACAGAAGATCTGGAGTTTCTCTCCATGTTGTGCACAGACATTCACCTTCTCCTCCTCCTCTGGGATGGACCTGTGCAGAAGCATGAGGAGTCAGGACAGACAGACATAGGATCACAGCAACTATGGACTCATCAGTCCTGGAGATGATAAAGGAGGAGATGACCTGTCCTATGTGGAGCTCCTGAAGTACTCCTGTGAGTACTGATTGTAACCACAACTTCTGCCGAGCTTGTATCACACTGAACTGTGAGTCCAACAGAAACACTGAAGGGGAAACAACTGCCCTGTGTGCGGAGTTCCTTACCGTTTGGGAATCTGAGGCCTAATCTACATTCGACCACCATAGTAGAGATAATTTATTTATTTTTATGTGCATGTGCCTGGAATCTCAGCTGGATACAGTGAAGACACAGACATCAGAGGCTTATCAATTTACTCTTCCCCCTCCTCTCTTCTAATATCTCAATGCCTGTAATCAGCTTGAAGAAGTTAATGAAGAGTTGGCACCTCTATTCCTGGGCTTGGGGACTGAGGTGGTTAATATTGGGCTGTCTTTCTAGGGAAAAGTCGTGGTAAAAGGGAGGAATAGCTAGAATTTATTGCACAGCAACAACCTATTGGTAGAAATCTGTATATTTGTTATTAAGCTGAAGTTATAATTTCTTAAATGGTACAAAATTTACTTTGATTTCAAATTTAAGGTTTTCATTGGTACAAGTTTCTTACTGATAAAAATGTGAGATTAATATTGTTACTCTCATAGGCACTGTGCCTATATAACACATTTAGGAATACAAGGCTTAGACCCAGTCCTTCTTTAACTTTTTTTAACGATTTGAGATGGTTAGCCTGTGAGTTAAGGGCCTATAGCAAATTCATGGCTTTGAGTTTATTGTTAGGGTGTTTTCTAGATTTTAATTAGAAACAGCAGAAAGGAGTTAGCAGAAAACAGTCTAGATTGCTTTACATCGATAGTTGGTTTTCAAAATGTCAGAAGTTCACAGAATTGACATTACAAACATTTCTTCTGTATTAATGTTCATTTTGATTAGAGACCTGTCTGCTCCTAACAGCTTCCTGTCTTGGATTCTAAGAAGAAATTGGGCATCTTTGGAGTTACTCTAGTTGTGGTGAGACAGCCACTAGGCAAGAATTGCCTCTTTTCATCTACAGACAAATTACTGTCCAGAAAAGGACACACTTGCAGAATAGTCGACTGATTATATCTGCCAAGACAGAGTAATCAGCCCTTAAAATTCTGCATTACTAGGTCTGTCAGATGATCCTGGGCCAGAAGGCTGAAGATCGATGCTCAACGTTTTGTAGTATAGGGACTGTCCAGGTGTTCAGCGGTCTCTATAAATTGGCTAATTTAGAAGCTATGCTTTGTGTTTCCCATAATTTCAGTTAATTCAGTCATACTGGATTTCTGATGGGGTTGAAGACTTATAGTCTCATAGCCAATCCTGGCTATTTACTTTGAGAGAAAAGACTTGAGAGATGGTTTTCAGCTGACATTCATTCTAAAGCCAAGAAAAAAGCCAGTTCAGAACTAAGTTTTTAGTTAAGAGAGATGGCAGAGGTTCTGTTTAGTCAACAAAATGATGGACTGGGTATTAGGTCTATCTAGTACCTTACTGATACAAATTGGTATAGTTATGCTCTACTTGTATTTGAGAGAAAAGTTTTATATTAACAGGAAGGGTGATATGTAGGAGGAGCTAAAGTGGGAGGAGTAAGGAGAGGAAGAGGAGGGGCTAGGAGACAAGACAGAGAGGGGTGGGGTGGGGGAGGGGAACATGGAGGCAGATGTTCACCGTCTCTGCCAGTCAAAGATAGTTGATAAAATCTAGGTTGGGTATTGGGTTACATTTCTGATTGTATGGGCATCTTGTTATTGAGCATTACCAAACTTATAAAGCCTTTGATTAACATTTAAAAAAAAAAGTTACTAAAAAAAAAAAAAAGAAGCAGGAGGGGTGGGTGGGATGAGGGGTTCCTGGGTGGGGGGGATGGGGAAACGGGATCACATCTGAAATGTAAATAAAATATCAATTAAAAAAAAAACCCCTAAAAAAAAAAAAAAAGAAATAAGGTTTCATTATTTTATTATCAGTTACCTTCTCCTGGGGAAGGGAGAGTGAGTGATACAATTATATAGGCTGGTGAGTTTCTGGTGTACTAATTGTAAACTGTGTTACAAATTTTGTTCTTTAGCAACAATCTGACACTGTCAGTGGCATCCCCATCCACTGCCCATTCCCACAGCCCCAGTTTTATAGTGGGGGGGGGGAGGTATAAAGTTGGGCTGGGCGTGTGGCTCAGTTGGTAGAGTTTTTGCCTGGCATGCATGCAGCCCTTGGCTTTGATTCTAAGCACTGCATAAACTGGGCAGGTGTACATGCCTGGTATCTCAGCATTTGGAGTATGGGGACAGGAGGATCAAGCCATATTCAATTCCATAGTGAGTTTGAGGCCAGTCTGAGATTCATTAGGTGATTAACAGTGATAATTCTACTTCAGTGGCCCTCAACTGGTGGGTCATGACCCCATTGCAGGTCAAATGACCCTTTTACAGGGGTTCCCCAAGACTATTGGAAAAACAATACCAAAAACGGTAGGTACCCACATTCTGGGAAAACAGGGTGACACTCTGGAAAAGAGATGTGGGGAAACCCTTTTAGGCCTGCCTTTGTGGGCTTACTGCTGGCTGGGCAGATAAGTACGGAAAAAGATAATCTTTGTCAAGGAAACAGACCTAGGGAGCTGGGAGAAAGGTAGCCCAGAGAATTGCATGGCCACTTTGATAAGCCCACAGCTGGGGAGGCTTCAAGGGGCCACAGGAGCCAGACTTGCTAGTGAGTAATGGGCAGACATTTTGGGACTTGGGGCCAGCAAGCTTTGTTTTACTGGAAGGAGAGGAGTCAGGCCCAGTCTTTCCAGAAATGTCCAATGACACCATGGAAGACAGTGATGAATTCTG
Organism: Mastomys natalensis; assembly: GCA_021653895.1. Classification (NCBI taxonomy): domain Eukaryota; kingdom Metazoa; phylum Chordata; class Mammalia; order Rodentia; family Muridae; genus Mastomys; species Mastomys natalensis. The sequence goes on along the minus strand of JAJTUV010000016.1, from coordinate 58,467 downwards.
AAACCACTCTGATTTTTCTCCAGGGCTTTCCTGAGCTGCTTTGTAAGTGTATGGAATGCGTGGAGTTGGGTAATAAAGCACCTCAGGCAGACAATTATCAGCTGCTATCTTGTCTAAGATCAGCTTTCTAGAACTGGCTCTGCTTCGGCCTCTTTGCAGAGTAGATGAAAGGAGCTCAAAGATACCTTAGTTCACCCTGTGTAACCTTGTCCAACTGTGTAAATGAACACAGAGAGGCCTAAGCATGCTGACATTTAAGATGCAAGGCGGGAGAGGCACTGGATACTTGGCTATTCAGAAAGTCCTCAGGTGATCCCCCACCTGATGCTGGGAATGGAGCCTGGGACCCTCTGCATAGGATTCACCCAGTGCAAAACTTAAACTCATTATTAGACCTACCACGAGAGAGGGAAACGTGTCCTGGGGATCGAACTCAGGCTTGGAGTCAAGCATCCTTACCGGCTTATCCAGCTCACTAGCTCCAATTCTACTTTTTAAAAGAAAAAACCCATAATTTTGGATTTAGAAATATACTACAAAATGTTAGAAACATTTCTAGTTTTCCTAGCCTCTTCTGCAGTAGTGGGAGATTTGCTCTCAACAGCCAGTTAGCCAGGATGTATTTTCTGACTTGCTCAGTCTTTGTTCAACCATCACATGTGTATTTGGAACAAAATATAGTTTTAAGCATCTGTAGTGCCAGTCCCTTTCAATGATTTGCATAAGACCTTCTGGTCCAGAAATTAAAGACCAGACCCACAGTCCTACCTGAGAGACAGAAAAGTATGTGTGTGAATACACAATTTAATGCAAGTTACAGCTCTTTCTTTCATAATTACCCGAATGAGGAACATGTTAAATCCCTACCAGCTAAGGACTGGATGAACCTTTAAGTGTTTGTACAATGCGGTGTTATTTGGAAACGACAAGGTACAAAAAAATGCTGGCACATGCAAAGCAGGGATAAATTTCAAAACCTCCTGCTGGCATGGAAGAGGAGACTGGAAAAGTCAAACATCAGGGAGGGGAATCAGACAAGCAGTTGCCAAGGGATGGGGGTGGGGGGGGCCTGATGAGGAAGGGGCATCAAGAGATACATTTGTGAGATAGAAACTATACCTCAAATTTGGCATTTTTCTTCATTTCTTTTGGACAGTCTTTATACGTAGTCCTGGCTGTTCTAGAACTTCCTATGTAGACTAGGCTGGCCTCAAACTCACTGAAATCTACCAGCCTCTGTCTCCTGAGTGCTGGGATTAAAGGTGTGCACCAACACACCCAGCAGCCTGACCTGGTTTCGTTGTTGTTTTTCTTTTTAGACAGTCTTCTGTAGCCAAGGCTGGCCCTGAACAGGCTTTAGAGCTAACCATCAACATGAACTTCTTGGCTCTGTCTGCCTCCACCTTCTAAGTACTCACTTTATAGGCATGCACCACCAAACCCAGTTTATATGGCTCTGGGGCTAGAACCCAGGGCTTTGTGTATGCGAGGCAAGCAGTCTAGCTCCATTGTCAGCTCCTCAATATGATTAAGACAAAAAAGATTTGTGTTTTAGACAGCTGGAGAGATGGTTCAGCAGTTAAAAGTATTTACTGCTCTTATAGAGGACCTGGGTTCAGTACCCAGCACCACATGGTGGTTCACAGCCATCCTCACACTTCTGGGGTGGCCAAGAGCCTAAGAGTGGATAGGATATGGGTCTAAGGGAAAACCAAATATTATTCTCTATTACTCTGCTAAAGGAACATGGCAATAAAATGACTCCTCAGTGCTCCATTCAGCCCTCATCAGAGAAGCTTCCTCTTGCAATAGATAGGAATTAACTCAGAGGCCCACCTGGATAATGTTCGGAGAGTGAGAGATTTTATATTTAGTCTTCAATTGGATGTCTTCATCAACTCCTTCCCTCCGGTCTCAGGGGGATATGTAGACAGGGAAGCTTGAAAGAACCAGAGGGTGTGATAACTCCAAGGAAACAGTCTTCCAGGCACAACAGGGCTGGTACACATACAGACTCACAGGGACTGTGGCATCGTATGCCGGGTTTGCACGGGCACAAGCCATCTGGGTACCAGTGCTGAGGGAGGGAGGCACACATGGGCTCTCACCCCAATCCAAGAGGCTATCTGCACTTGAGAACTGCTTGCAAAGGAAATGTTAGTTTTCTCCAATGGTCTCCTGTTTGTGTTTTTGTGGATTTGTGTGTGAGTCTCTCTTTCTTCTTTTGTCTTTTTTTTTTTTTCCTAAAAAAACAAAAAGGGGGGTGGAGAGTTCATGGGAATCTGGGAAGAGTTGTGGGAGGGGAAAAGTGTAATCAGGATATATTGTATAAAAATGTTTCTTCTAAAAAAATGTCTTTTCATACTTGCTCTGGTCTACATCAATAATTCTAGAGAGAAGTGCAGATCTTTCAGGGCTCTAGTGATTGTACTTGTAAGAAAATGAATGAGCTAGAGGGCCTTGCTGTGGATGGATAGGAGCAAGAGAGAGAACCCAGCCTGAGGAAAAGCTACAGATGGAGCATGGGAGAGCCTCCATCAGCCTTTCAACGCTTAGGGCCATGCCCATACTGGTAAGCGCTGAGCATGCAACAGTGCCATCTAGCGAGGCTAAGGAGGATATGCTGGGAGAGGACTCAGTAAACAGGGACTGTGCCCTGGGGGTGGGTGGGTGAGGGGAAAGATGCTGAAATCAATGGTGCACTGAGGGGCGGTAGGGGCTCCAGGATCTAGAGAAGGTGAGGCATTCTCAGAGGAAAGGAAGACTGAGAAACAGAAGGGAGACTCGAGTGTGGGGGCAACAGATACGTCCCAAGCATGTGCATTGGGTTTGGGATAGGTGAAAGGTGACACAATGGAGAAGGAAGACTAACCTCAGGGCCCTGCTGAGGGTCTCAAGCAAAGGGTGATGACCCACCCTAGGGTGTCTCCTAGACCTGTGATTTAGAGATGAGAGTGCTGTTACATGGGACTGTTTTGAATGGTGCTGGTGGCAAAGCCTGTTAGCTTTCTGCTTCTGGAAATTTATCTGACCTATACAAGGATGCATTTTCAGGTTTATTCATTGTAGCAGTTTGCAACAGTAAATACTGGAAAGACTAATGTCCAGTAATCTGGACATTAAACTATGGATATTAAACTGACTATTCTTATCAGTGCTGGCCCTAAAGGACGTTCTGAGTGGAGCTTGAGTCACAGAACACAGGTGTGTGATACGTCATCCTCGAGGATCGTCAGTGTGGGGTTAGGGATTAAGTGAGATATAGTCAATTTGTGGAAGACAAAGGGTAGATTCTGGTGGTTGCACAAGGGCAGCGGGTAGATTTTATTCACCTCTGTATATCCAGGAAACATCAAAATCAAGAATTTTAAGGCTAAGGATGTGTAGCTTAGTGGTAACACTTTTTACCTAGCATTGTGAGGCTCTAGGTTCAATCCCTAGCACACATACGCGCGCCCTCACACAAACACACACACACACACACACACACACACAACACACACACACACACACCACACAGAGAGAGAGAGAGAGAGAGAGAGAGAGAGAGAGAGAGAGAGCTGGAGGACCCAGAGAAGAAAACTTAACAAAAGGTTGACTGCCAAGTTGGTATAGACTATACAAAAGACCATCCTGGGAGACTTACACTGTAAGTTTGAGGCCAGCCTGGGCTACAAGAGACCCTTGTCTCAAATTAAATATCAAAAGTAAGATAAAATATAAACCTAGAACTAAGTGTAAAAATAAAATATAAAATGAATAAGATGATATGATGGCTTGGAAGCCAACTAGCCATCCAGAGAGTAGAACATGCCCAGCCACGGCTTTACTTCCTTAGAGGTTCTCTGGACAAAGACAGGGGACCTCGGTTTCTGTTCCGTCAGAACGGAAAGGGAAAGGCTAGGATTTCCCATCTCAAGTTTTCCCCAGCACTGCTCTCCTCAGGTCTCCCTGGATTGCCAAGGAGGTGAGCTCCCTTGGCCCGGAGAGCTCTCTGAGGCCCCGCCCCTCTGCCGCAGGGTTGTTTGAAATGTGCGAGGCGAGCACGCTCTTGGACTTTCAGAGTCGTCGGCGGGGCTCTCCCCGGATTGAGTTGGGATTCCCGCGGCCGCAGTCTGCACCGCTTAGTTCCCGCCAGCCCTGCTCGGTCCGAGCCGACGTCCCGCGCGCGTTTCAGCATAGCACGGAGCCTGCGGTCAGGAAGTCGGCGGCATGAGTACCAGGAGCGGACTGGTGGGATGACTGGGTGGGGGTCGCCGCCCTTCTCACCCTGAGACTGGGGGCTGCCTGGGGCTGCCCGGGAGCTGATTCCGGAGCTCCTCACCGCAGAGTTCTGGTGGCTACCGACCCCGGTGTGTCCACGCCCGCACAGTCCTCTCAGCCGCGAAAGCTGGCTCCAAAATCCGGCTGTCTGCCACTACCTCCCGGGCTGCCGTCCTTTGGGCATCCTTCCCCAGCTTCTCTCCTCCGGCCCTGCTGTGCAGGTGGCAGGTCTAGGGACTCGGGGAGCGCGCATCTGGACTGCATGCTGGCACTTTGGGGAGCCGAGTCTCCACAGCTCCTTTCAGCATCCCTTCTCTAGTTCTAGCCTTGAGGTCAGGGTCCTTCTGCAGCTCTGTTACCTTGTGCTATCTTTGACCCTAGGCTATCCCACTCGCCTACTCTATCTCCCACACCCACATTCCTCGGTAATTCCTAGACACTTCAGGAGAACCATATCCTGGTTACACCTTTTATTACGAAAGAGGGCTGGTTTAAGAAATCGTTACTTACACACACACACACACACACACACCTCGGAACTTTTTAAAATGAGGAACCGTCAGTCTTTATATTTACTTAAGGATACCTACCCCAGTATATCGCCCAACTCTGGTTTGCTTCTATTTTACCTGTGACTCTATTGAGAAAAATATTTTAATAATCTACAGTCTAAACGAATCTTCTGATTTAATTTGTGTTAAATATTCTTGTAGTCTATAAATGAAAAAAAGTTAAATGATAGAGAATGTTGAAATAAATCAAAATGTTTTTTTATATTGTTTACTTAAAGTAGGAAGAAACTTCAGCATTGTGAATAATCTACTCTTCCTGCCCAGCATGAGCAAATCTCTGAATTTGCTCTCCAACTTAAAAAAAAAAAAAAAAAAATCAAACAAAAGTCTCCCTGGGTACTTCTGGTATCAAAGTGTATTTTCCCAATCACAATTTAATGAGTTAGGTTACATGTACCACATTTCTCTAACACAGTTTATTATTGTTTATATTCATGTTATTTGCTGTGCAGTATTTTGGGATTGCTGTGAAATGGTTTTTTAAACCTTAGGAAGTTCACCATTGTTAGAAATTTGTGATGTCTTCTACGTTAGTATTGAATTGAAATTTATGTCTGTTTGTTTGTTTTTTTTCTTTTTAACCGGGAAGGCTAAGATGCCCAGGAAGCCTGTAATGAAGAAAGGATCTCAGACAAATCTTAACGATCCAGTGGGGGTAAGATGTCTGTATGTGTGTGTTCTTTCTTCAGTTTGTTTCTGTCTTGTGTGTGCTTGAAAGGAGAGGAAAGTGATGTGTAAGTTCGGTTAAAGAGCACACAGTTAAATTGATGCACTAAACTGTATAAAGCTGTTTTTAGCTGGGAAGTTTGCTTTCTCTACAGGATTAACTGGCTCAGAAAAAGGAACTTTTTAGCTGTTGACTGCAAATCTGCTATCACTAATTAGATTTGAAAAGTTAAATGGTCTCTCCCACCAGGTTCTACACTTTGGGATCGGGTGGGGATGGGACTTTCTTCTCAGGTCTTAGCCCTCTCCCACCTGTATGTGGGAATTGAGAACTCCATACTCAAAGTTCATAGAGACTAGTGTAGAATAACTCAATTTAGTTAATACCTCTTCCTGAGAGAGGGGAATACCACCACCCCACTGCCACTGCAGAGGGTCTCTGGTTTCCAATTGCACCACCTGCTGTGAGCGCAGCTGGACAGGTTTTCCTCACATGAACTTCTCTACCTTCAAGTGCTGGGATTACAAATGTGTGCTACCATGCCCACCTGAGCTGGCTGTTTGAAATGGCATCCAACTCTAAGGAATTTAATGGCTTTTTCAGCTATTTAGAGAGATTTTTATGTTGTTACAATTTTGTTTGTGCACAACAATGAAGAGATTACTGTCCAGTTTAATATTTTAGCCTAAATTTATTTTGGTTTAATGCATCTTTGCATTAGGCCAAATAAAGACACAGTTACAAAATGGGGATTACATGGTAGTCATGTAACTTTTGAAACAAAGATGGGGTGCAGGTTTGTTAAAAAACTCTTTGAAACAAATGCACAATTGACATCCACTTAATAGGCAGAAAAGTACCATTTGTAGTAGAGTTACAGGTGGGGCATAGCCCAATCCTTAAGAAACAGAGTTTTAATCATAAATAGGAATGAATCTAATTTTTTTCTTCTCTATCAGATGACTTTAAGCTTAAGATGAAGGCTGACTGATTCTTCAACATCACCATTCCAGAATGACTGAATTAACTGAAATTATGGGAAGCACAAAGCATAGCTTCTAAAACTTAGCCAATTTATAGAGACTGCTGAACACCTGGACAGTCCCTATACTACAAAACGTTGGAGCATCCAATCTTCAGCCTTCTGGCCCAGGATCATCTGACAGACCTAGTGATGCAAAATTATTAAGGTCTGATTACTCTGTCTTGGCGCATATAATCAGTCAACTATTTATTAAATCATGTTCTTTTTATTTTTTATTGTAAATTTTTTTTAAAAAAAATTTTGGATGCCAAAGAACTTTCTGCTGAGTGTCTATGGCACTCTACAACTAGGCATACTTATGCGTAGGTGAAAGTAAGGATCAACCAACTGGCATAAGGCATGATCCCAATCAGGTATTTAATATGGGGAAGAGGGCATGTTTGTGTTTTTTCTGCAGGATGCTGAAGGAGCACGGTGGCCACCAGAGCGACGAGTGAGACATGCTGATGCCAGGACAAAGAATGTTGACCTGTGAGCTTGCTGAGTGCCCTGACAATGGTGACTGGGAAGCTGTATTGGACATAAGTTCTTGACCCACCATTGCTTACCTATACCCCTGATGGGACAAGCTGCCTTGTCTCAAGTTCTAAGACCTTGTGGAACAGAGAATCAAAAAGAGAAGTTATAATGACTCTTGTATTGTTCTTAAATGTGACCAGTTATTTGGACTCAATCATGTACTGGTCTAGAAATCAATCCAATACTGGAAACAACAGTCTTCATTTGGAAGTCTGGTTCTGGACATTTTCAGAGACATATTTGGAAATTAACTGGAGTTCTCTATGATGTTATGTTAGCAAGAGATAAAGTTGGGGCAGGATCTGGATTTCAAACAGGTGTTAGCACATGTGTTAAGGCTCTTTTAATTGTCAAGTTAAAAATACTTTTGTTTCTTCTACAGTATTTAATGTAAGTTGCATTGATTGTACACCTTCTAATTGTGTTAGTGTTTTGAAATCTGGCATGTCAGTTACAGAGATCTATCAACCAGCTTTAGTTTTATTACCCTGAATATCACAGAACCTTGGCATTCTAAAAATAGCTTGCAAGTACTGGAAGAAATGAGTCAGGCTTTAAGCAGAAGCAAGAGTGTAGTGGGCTTGATTATTGCTGGTATAACAGTTTAATTACATTAACTGCTAGCACCACTGCTTCTGCAATTGCTTTGACACAAGAAGTTAAGACAGCTACTTTTGTTAATCATTTAGCAAATAATGTTACTAGTGTGTTGAGTATACAAGAGGATTTAGATGGGCATTGGGAAGAAAGGATTGATGCTCTTTATCCTATTCAAATTATTGGAAGGAGGTTCAGAATTTAAGAGTAAGGAGCCATCTAGAGTGTCACATCAAATACTATTGGATTCATGTTAGTTCTACAATTTACAGTGGTGGTCATTATAATTAGAATGAAGTTTAAAGACATTTGCAGTGTATTTGGCATAATTCTAACACCTCTTGGGATGTTTTAAGGATACATAGTGAGTTTATGAATTTCAAGAATGCTGCTCTGCTGGGTGTTGATACAGTAGACACTGCAGATAAAATTACCCATGGCTTGAGGTCAGTACTTCTATTTTGGTCAAGCTTCAAGAATGGCAAATATAGCTTGATCATGCTAGCCCTTTTTGTCCTGGGAATACTTTTATTCCTGCCCATCGTGTTAAAGTTTGTCTTTAACAACGTCAACATGTTGGCAACCAAAGTACATGGCTTGAACCTGAAAATGGATCCCCAGACAGAGTTATTAAGTTAACTGGCTGGCAAGCCAAGGATGGGTAAGAGTCTGCACAGAGCCTTACCATTCTAAGACATAAGTGCATTGCTTTTGATAATGCATATTCCATGATGGATAAGGAAGGCATTCTTGTTGGAATGACCTAAGGCAGGCTCAGTCTTGTTAATGAAATGAAAAAGGGGGAGAGGCAGAGAGCCTTTGGGGATGCTTGGCAAGAATCTGACATGGGCCAAGGACAAGAAAATGGGCTTCTTGGCAAGAATATGACATTGGCCAAGGATAAGGAAGTAGGCTTCAGGCAGGAATCTGACATTAGGCTAGAACAAAAACGTAATTCCAGGTAGGAATCTAAATTTTAGACTAGAACAAGGAAGTAATTTCAGGCAGGAATCTAAATATTAGGCTAAAACAAAGAGTAATTTCAGACAGGAGTCTAAATTTTAGGCTAGAACAAGGAAGTAGGCTTCAGACATGAAAATGACCTTGGGCTAGGACAGGGAAGTAGGCTCTGATACTTTGGTCATCCTGATAAGCCCTTAGAAACAGTGATCATGGGAGTGTTCATGTAATTGGGTTTAATGCGTTGCTTGTTCCTTGACTATTTGCGTTTATTGTCTTGCTTGTTTCTTGAGCATTTGCATCTATTGTATTGCTAGACCCTCAACGTAGAACTGACCTTAATGCATGCATGTAATTAAAATGAGATAAAAGCATAAAGAAGGAGGGGGGATGGGATAAGGGGTTCTAGGGAGGGATGACATCTGAAATGTAAATAAATAAAATATCCAATAAAAAATCATGGCATTGGAACAAAAGAGACACATTAGGGGAATCGAATTAATCACACAGACATTAGTTTATATACAAATAGATACCTGATTTTTTTTTTTTTTATCAAGTGAGAAATACAAAAGGGAAAAAAACATGGTATCTTAAACAAATGGTAATGGTCAAACTTAATGTCTACATACAGAAGAGTACAAATAGAGCCAAAATTTTACTCCAAATAGATCACAGACCTCAAAATAAGACCAGATTCACTGAACCTGACAAATGAGAAGTGTTGGAGTAGTTTTAAACTCATTTTTACAGGAAAAAAAATCTTTCAGAACAGAACACTGATTATACAGGGAATGAGAACAACAATAAGTGAGACCCTGCAAACTAAAGTTCTTCTGTGTGGCAAAAGACAACATCATTCAGACTAATTAGGTAGCTACAGAATGGGGAATGATTTTTACCGACTACACATGTGATAGAGGACTTGATTCAGAGTTTCTATAGTTACGGCAAAATATGAGGAACAAAAACTAAGTTGAGGAGTAAAGGATTTATTCAGCTTACATTCCTACATTGCTGTTAATCCTCAAAGATTCAGGACAGGAACTTCAATTGGACAGCTTCCTGGAGGCAGGAGCTGATGCAGAAGAATGTAGGGGTGATGCTTTCTGACCTACTTCCCCTGGCTTGCTCAGCCTGCTTTCTTATAGAATGAAGGACCACCATCCCAGGAATGACAGCACCCACAATGGGTTGGACCTTCTGCCATTGATCACTAATTATTAAAATGCCTTACTCACTATGATGGACCTCCTACAGGCATTTCCCCAACTGAGATCTTCTTCCTCTCTGATGTCTCTAGCTTGTGTCAAGTTGACAGAAAACCAACCAGTTCAGGGCTAATATCCAAAATATATAAAGAACACAGAAACCTTAATATCAAGAAAACAACAACAGTAAAAATTTAATAGTGGATACACACCTAAACAGAATTCTCTAAAGAAGAAAGTCAAATGGTTGAGAAACATTTAAACAGTCAACATCCCGAGTCCTTGGTGTTTTGCAAACACAAACTATTTGAGATTTAACCTTATACTAGCATAATGGTCAAAATGAATAATAGCAATGACACTTCATGTTTGCAGTTATGTGGAGTTAGGAGAACACTCAAGCAATGCTTTTGGAAGGACAAACTTATACATTCATAGTAGGAATCAGGAAATTGAAATCAGGAAATCAGGAAGTTGAGAATAGATCTACTTAAACACATAGCTTTACCACTACTGGACATATACCTAGATGATACTTCATCCTCCTACTGAGACACTGCTTATTCATAATATTCAGAAATTGGAAACTATCTAGATATTAACAGATGAATGAGTAAGAAATATGGTTTATTTACATAATAGATTATTACTCAGCCATTAAATGATTTTTGGTGATAAAAGGCTAAAACTGGAACACCACATTCTGAGTTATGGATTCTGAGTTTGTAACACAGACTCAGAAATACGAATATGATATTGTTTGTTTATATTTGAATTTTAGTTAAGTCATTGATAAGCAAGTCATAATCCACATAACCATAGAGGTTAGTTATAGATTAAGGGAAGGCACGGAAGAGTGGGTCTCCCTAGGAAGGGAATATAGACTACACAGATATGGATCGATGAAGGGACTGATATGAGAGTATCAACCTGGGAAGAGGAAGTGCTTAAACTAAGGAACATTAAGGATCATATGGTGTAGCAGAACTTTTCCCTAATGGATTGATTGGGTAATAAGGATGACAAGAATCTGGGTGAGGAGAAGGCAGGCCTTCCAGGTCTGATGGAGGAAGAGGGAATACAGGGAAAGGAATGTGCCTCTTTTGGATCAGGAGAGGAGTGGAAGCAGACAAAATGTAGGCCAGGGACTGTGAGATCTGGTGGCAGAATCCACCAGGCAGAATAGTTGATGAATTTAGGATGATATATTCCACACCCAGCGATTGTGTTATCTATTGATTCTAAACTAAGATTGTCTGTTCTTTTCCATTCCAAGTTGACTCCGGTGGGCTAGAGGGAAAGAACTTAGCCAAGGCAGAATTCGGCCAGGCGTTGGGATGGGAAGATTGAGCAAGGACTGAATTCCAGGGGAAAGGTAGAAAGCAGAGCACAGGCTGGTGAGAGCAAACTCACAGCTGCCTGCAAGGATCAAGAGAGCTATTTCAGAGCTCTGGAGAGGCAGAGCCAGCACTGGTGGTAGAGGTTTTGCCAAGTGGAAACTGGTGGTCCTGATCTCAGGCTGGGAACAGACTGAGACTGCCAGCCAGTAGTGTGGATTATTTTTTAATATTACACACAACAATGTGGAAACTTAATACAGTAGTAATTTTCAAAAGTATATACATATATAAAAGCAATCTAAATGAAATCACAAAATAACAGGAGAAACAGTGCCCCAAATGAAGTTTCCCATTATCAAACGAAGCTTCCAGTACTGGGAATTGTTTATATCTCATGATAGTGCTGGCCAAAGGGAACTTAGAAACAATGAAAAATATTGTCATGGCCATTGTGTGTTCTCTACAACATTCCATTAAGACCCTATTCTTGAAGACAGCACTTACACAACTCATTTAACATAGAAATCAAGCTGATGACTATCTGAAGTGTTCACACCTGTGGATGTCCATGTATGTTACTGGAACATACCATGCACACTACCAAAGGAGAAAGGTAAAATCAACCCAGGTACAAAACCTTAAGCCTACAATGGTGACCTGCCTGTAAGATATGCTGGTGCATAGTAATCCGTTGTGTAAATGAACCACATTTTCTGCATCCATTCTTTTTTTTTTGAAACAGGGTTTCTCTGTGTAGCCCTGGCCATCCTGGAACTCACTCTGTAGACCAGGCTGGCCTTGAACTCAGAAATCCACCTGCCTCTGCCTCCCAAGTGCTGGGATTAAAGGCGTGCACCGCCACCGCCCAGCTTCTGCATCCATTCTTGTGATGTGGGACGTTTGGGTTTTCCCCAACTTCTGACTATCACAAACAAGGCTGCTATAAACATGGTGGAACACTTGCCCCTGTAGCATGGTGGGGCATCTTTTGGGTTTATTTCAAAGGGTTGTATGCTTGAATCTTCAAGTAGATCTATTTTCAATTTTCTGAGCAATCTCCAGATTGATTTCCAGAGTATTTGTACTAGTTTGCAATCCCACCAGCTATGGAGGAGTGTTCCTCTTTCTCCATATCCCTGCCAACATGTGCTGTCACCTGAGATTTTGATCTTGGCCATTTTGAATGGTGTATGGTAGAATCTCATGGTCTTTTCAATTTGCATTTCCCTGATCACTAAGGACTTTGAACTTTTTTTTAAGTGTTAATCATCCATTCGAGATTCCTCTGTTGTGAATTCTCTGTTTAGTTCTATATCCCATATTTTGATTGGGTTGTTTTGTGTTTTGGTGGGTAGCTTCTTGAGTTCTTTATATATTTGGATATTAGCCACCTATCTGATGTGAGGCTAGTGAAGTTTTTTCACAATCTGTAGGTTGCTGATTTGTCCTATTTTCTATGTCCTTTCCAGTTTCATGATATCCCATTTATCTTTTCTTGATCTTAGATCATGAGCCATTGAAGTTCTGTTTAGAAAGTGTCCCCCTATTTCAATGAGTTCAAGGCTCTTTCTTACTTTCCCTTCTATTAGATTCAGTGTATCTTGTTTTATGTGGAGTTCTTGATTCACTTGGACTTGAGCATGTGCAAGGTGACAAATATGGGTCTATTTTCATTTTTCTACGTACAGATGGTCAGTTACACCAGCACCATTTGTTGAAGATACTTTCTTTTTGTCATTGTATATTTTTGGCTTCTTTGTCAAACACCAAGTGTCTATAAGTGTGTGGTTTTATTTCTGGGTCTTCAATTCTATTCCATTTATCAACATGGCTATCTCTGTATCAGTACCATGGAGTTTTTAATCAGTACTGCTCTATAGTATAGTTCTTGGTCAGGGATGGGGATTCCCCCAGCCATTCTTTTATTTGTAAGAATTGTTTTCACTATACAGTGCTTTTTGGACTTTCAATTGAATTTGAAAATTTCTCTTTCCATGTTTTTGAAGAATTTTGTTAGGATTTTGATGTGGATACTACTCAGTTATTAAGAATGAGGACATCCTGAGTTTTGAAGGCAAATGGGAGGAACTAGAAAATATCATTCTGAGTGAGGTACCTCAGACCCAAAAGGACATGCATGGTATGTACTCACTAATAAGAGGATATTAGCCTAAAAAGTACAGAATACCCAGGATACAGTCCACAGAACTCAAAGGGCTTACTAAACTGAAGGGCCCAAGTGAGGATGCCTCAGTCCCACTTGGGTGGGAGAAAAAAAGCATTAACAGTAAGGAGGAAGGAGGAACATAGGTGGGAAAGGGAACAGGGAGTAGAAGAAGGGAACATGTTCAGGTATTGGGTTGGGGGAACAGGACTGAAGCCCTGAGGGCCAACAGAAAGAATCAAAGCAGGCAACCTCAGGAGGTAGGAGGTCAGGGGACCCTCCAGAATGTACCAGAGACCTGGGATGTGAAGGACTCTCCGGATGCAAAGGGAGAGACCTTAGATGAAATTCCTTACAGTAGAGAGAGGGGACTTGTAGAGTCTACCTCCAGCATAAAGATAAGCCATAAAGTGGAGAGATGGGGCAGTCATCCCACAGTCAAAAACTCTGACCCATAATTGTTCCTGTCTGAAATAACTGCGGGAACAAAAATGCAGAAGAGTCTGAGGAAAAGGAGGTCCAGCAGCAGGCCCAAGTTAGGATCCAGCTCTGGGGTGGAGGTAGGGCTTGACCCTACTGCTGATGCTATGGTGTGCTTACAAACAGGAGCCTATCATGACATCCCTCGAAAATACCCAACAGGTGAATGGCAAGAGCACAACAAACAGAAACAGCAGGTGACAGCCAACACCTTTTCCTGGCTTCCATGTGCAAATATACATACATACTTAATCTGTACACACATATATGCATACAGATACACAATGAACACATTTACAACATGTATGTTGTTGTGGTAAATCTCTGACCCAAATAAGACCAATCAAGGAAAACATAACTCAATATTTATGGATATAAACTGCATGCCTAGATTGGGCAGATTTACCATTACACTACTCTATTCCCCAGCTATGAGATCCCTTGTAACTTGGGGTTTTTCCAGGCCATGTGCTTCTCCTCCATTGTCCTTCCACTTCCTGCTCCTCTGTCAACTTCCTATGCCATTGACTTCCTTTTCCTCTCTCCTCCCCTAAGCCTTTTTCTCCATCTCCCCTTCTACTGCCCAATCACTGGCTCTAGCCTTTATTTTACAAATTTAATTTGACAGAAGGTTCACAAGAAGTCACCTGTGTACTGACTCACTCCTCCTCTGCAGCTCCTCCCAGGAAAGTGTAACTAGCATCAAAATACAAGGCTGGGGCTATCCACAACACTTCCCCCTTTCTGTCCAATTAAAAGACTCTTTTCTCTCAGATATAAATTGAACACAAACTATATTACCATGTTGTAATTGTTAAAGTACAAGATAGACCTATTACCCAGTCTATCATTTTTGCTAACTAAATAGAGCCTCTGCCATCTCTCTTTAACTAAAAGACTTCCTTCTGAACCTGGCTTATGTCCTGTCTTTAGAATGAATGCCATCTGAAAACCATCCTCTCAAAGTAAATAGCCTGGGTTGGCTGTGAGACTATAAGTCTTCAACCCCATCAGAAATCCAGTATGACTGAATTAACTGAAGATATGGGAAGCACAAAGCATGGCTTCTAAAACTTAGCCAATTTATATAGACCACTGAATACCTGGACAGTCCCTTACTTCAAAATGTTGGAGCATCTGGTCTTCAGCCTTCTGGCCCAGGATCATCTGAGAGACCTAGTAATGCAGAACTTTTAAGGACTGATTACTCTGTCTTGGCAGATATAATCAGCCAACTATTTTGCAAGTGTGTCCTTTTTCTGGACAGTAATTTGTCTGTAGATGAAAAGAGGCAATTCTTGCCTAGTGGCTGTCTCACCACAACTGGAGTAACTCTAAAGATGCCCAATTTCTTCTTAGAATCCAAGACAGGGAAGCTGTCAGGAGCAGACAGGTCTCTAATAAAATGAATGTTTATACAGGAATGTTTGTGTCATCAATTCTGTGGACTTCTGACGTTTTTTGAAAACCAACTATCTATGTAAAGCAATCTAGACTGTTGCTGTTAACTCCTTTCTGCTATTTCTAATTAAAATCTAGAAAACACCCTAACAATAAACTCAGAGCCATGAATTTGCTATAGGCCCTTAACTCACAGGCTAACCATCTCAAATCAGTTAAAAAAAGTTAAAGAAGGACTAGGTCTAAGCCTTGTATTCCTAAATGTGTTATATAGGCACAATGCCTATGAGAGTAACAATATTAATCTCACTTTTATATCAATAAGAAACTCGTACCAATGAAAACCTTAAATTTGAAATCAAAGTTAATTTTTTACCATTTAAGAAATTATAACTTCAGCTTAATAACAATTATACAGATTTCTACCAATAGATTATGGTTATGAAATAAATCCTAGCTATTCCTCCCTGTTTCAACAAAACCACTAGTTTTCTCTAGAAAGACAGCCCAATATTAACCACCTCAGTCCCCAAGCCCAGGGAATAGGGGTGCCAACTCTTCATTAACTTCTTCAAGCTGATTATAGGCATTGAGATATTAGAAGAGGGGTGGGGGAAGGGTAAATTGATAAGTCTCTGATGTCTGTGTCTTCACTGCATCCAGCTGAAATTCCAGGACATCAGAGGTTCAAGCAGGTCTGCTCAGCTTGCTTGATGAGTAGATATACCAAGGCTGTGTATTCTGCAATATACAATTCTCAAAACAAATTTTAGTATCAAAATAATTTTTCATTTGAATTCTGGAATCTAGTCTTCTGGTGGCCTGCCTCTGTCATGTCTAATCCATATAATTCTGGGAGGTAGAAATACCTTAATCATCTTTTCTGAAAGAACACAGCCAAAGCCTTTTTCTCAGAACAGTATATCCTTGAGCCAGTAACCAGAAAAACCTTTATCTTGACCTCTTTCCCAGAGGAAAAGTATAACCATAAAACTGAAAATCACACCCATCTTGAAAATAAAACAAATTTAATAACTAAAATACTGTATGTGCCTATTCTTTAGGCCTTCCCTATCTTGCCAAGCAGGAAATGAACCCAGAAATCCTGTGGGGCCCACGTTAGACAGAACCCGTGTCTCCTGTGAGACAACATAACTTTATATCATCTGAATACACCTGACTTACACCATCTTTCTGTTCGACCCTCAACCTGGAACAGTGTTTTATTCATACCATCTATCTGTTTGGCTGTGTACTCCAGAGCAGCTTCCACTTATACACTGTACTCTTTACTCTAGAGCCAGTGACAAGTTTCCCTATCTAAGTTCCAAACCACGGACTATAGTCCCCATGTGATTTGGACAAATCTGTTTATAAATCTTTCCTAAAAGCAAATAATCTCTATATTTTAACTTTATACTTAAATTAGTAACTGCTATACAATGGAGCCTTATTTATTTGGCTCTCTTGGCTCAGAGCAGCCTACAATTTCTCTCAGCAGAGGACCTGCCTGCCAGCAGTTTCTTTGAACTTATCAGCGCCAATCACTCTTCTTTCTTTCTTCTTTCTTTCTTTCTTTTTTCTTTCTTTCTTTTCTTTCTTTCTTTTCTTTCTTTCTCTTCTTCCTTCCTTCCTTCCTTCCTTCCTTCCTTCTTCTTTCTTTCTTTTTCTTTTTTTTTTTAAATACAACTTTTACTCTCAGGTGAATAGACTTAAATTTCTAGTGAATTTGTGCCTGAAATTGGCGTGCTACTTTGTTTTAGTAATTATTTAAAAAATGGCCACTGGTCAAGCCAACTATCTATGCTGTGGCGGCTCTGCCTAGCTCAGCTGCCATGTTCTCACTTGTGTGCCGCAGCTAAAAACGGCCAGCCAGAAACACCAGCACTGCCATCCAGGAGACGCCATCTTCCAGGCTGTCTCCCCAAGGCTGGGCATTGCCCAGACCATCCCGCCATCCATGCGGGCCCAGTAAGAAATGAGACTCTAATGCTTAAAGATTAATCAAAGGCTTTAAATGTTTGGTAATGCTCAATAACAATATGCCCATACAAAGAGAGTTGTTTCCCAATTAGCTAACCTAAATAAAATTGTTACCTGCGACTGCTCTCCATACCTGCATGGCTCTCCATCACTCCTACATCTCTGTTCTCTCTAGCTCCTCCTGTTTCTTTTCCTCTTCCTTTCCTTACTCCTCCCACCTTAGCTCTTCCTACAGTATGTGTATCTAAACAATTTTTATTTACTAATAATATTTTAATAAGTGTAAATTAAATGAATTACTAATAAACAGGCACATAATATTTTCATACAAGAGTCATTAAGTAACTGTAGTAAAAAAAATTGGTACCTTAAATTCACAATATTTTTATGTATCCAGAGAAGTTATAATTAGGGATTAGAATTGAAGCTACAGTAAAATATTTCAACTATTCTTGATGAGAGAGAGTAGATTCAAATCTTTTCAAGAGAAAGCTTAAAAAAAGTCACTATCAGCAAGGATCTTTTGAGTAAACTCAGCAGCAAGGGAATATTCATTTTACAAAGTTAAAAGAAGAAAGAGAATTCATGTAGAAATATCAAGTTACTGTGTGCAGTTAACTTAAAAACACTATAGTACTTAGCAACAGAAATGTCAAAAGAATGTAAATACCACAAATTTTAATGAAATCACATGAAGAATCCTGCTTTGCTACCTGAACCATTAGAGTTTAATTTTTAAGGAAATTTATTTATTTATTTATTCACTCATTTATTCATTTAAATTTCAACCAGGGTCTCTCTCACAAGGTTTCCAACGCCCATCCCTCATCACTTTCCCATCTGAGATGGTGCCCCATGCCATTGTATTACCCCGCCCAGGCACATAAAGTCTCTGCAGAGTTAGGTCCATTCTCTCCAGCTGAGGCTAGACCAAGCAGCTCTGCTGGGGAATGGATACAATGACAGGCAGCAGCTTTAGGAACAGGCACCACTTGTTGGGGACATGCAGACTGAGATGTACATCTGCTACATATGTGCAGAAACTGTATTTTATGTAGAAACTGTATTTTAGGAAAAAATAATTGGTGATGTACATAATGATTCCTTATGTCCATCTGTTAGTCCAATTTCATGGGATGCCATATCATCTTCTCATCTCTGTGGGTACCAGGAATGCATACATGCTGGCACAACACTCACAGGTCTAAATACATTATAAATTAATAGGTTTTTAAAAATGAGAAAAACCTTTTTTTTTTTTTTTTGGATATTTTATTTACAATACAGATGTCATCCCCTTTTCCCATCTCCTCTCCCTAGGACTCCCTATCCTATACCCCCCTCTTCCTTTATGCTTTTATACCATTTTGATTACATGCATGTATTCAGGTCAGTTTCAGGTTGAGGGTCTAGCAATACAATAGATACAAATAGTCAAGGAACAAGCAAGACAATAAACACAAATAGTCAGAGAACAAGCAAGGCATTAAACCCAATTATGTGAACACTCCCGTGATCACTGTTTCTAAAGGCTTATCAAGGATGACCATAATATCTGAGCCTACTTCCCTGTCCTAGCCCAAGGTCATTTTCATGACTGAAGCCAATTTCCTTGTTCTAGCTTAAAATTTAGATTCCTGTCTGAAATTACGTCTTTGTTCCAGCCTAATATTTAGATTGCTGCCTGAGATTACTTCTTGTTGTACCCTAAGATTTAGATTCAAAAAAAGAAAAAAAAAAAAAACCTCTGCTGTTACTTTGAATGCATGTTTTTCAGCATAATTATTATTCTGTTATCAGAACTGATTTGTATCAAAGGAGTAATTGTGGGAAAGGCAATACATCACAAACTTCTGAACCTCAGGATGACTGGGTCGTACATCCACAACAGGATTGATGTGGAGGAGATGATAAAGTCCACCCAGTACATGACCACAAAGACAACCACGAGCAGCAAGATGGTCTGGGTGGCCCTTTTCTCAGGCGATGCTCTCAGGTGGCTGATGCTATGAAGATGCTTGCATTGCCTCTGATGTCTGCACAAGATAATCACCATGTACACACTTGTGTCAACATGACTCCTACAAGAAACACATCTCTGGAGGTTGTCACTGTAAAAACCAATACCCTGATGATGGAGCTCATGCGGAAGAGTGAGCAGGATTTAGTGACCTGCATCTGGTTGGTCCCACTCACATTAGTAAAACCACGAACATAGAAGATCCGGTTAGTACTGAAGGACAAATTGAAAGACCAAATACACAAGAAAACATAGACCATGTATTTTTTAGTTTTTGCTTAAATTTTGCCAACAGTGAGAGATTTGGACTGACAGTGATAGCCTGGAACACACTCAAGAGGCATGTAGTGCAGATAGAGAGGCCTCTCATCACCCTGCTTATGTAAAACGTTGCCTTACATTTGAAGTCATTGTCAATGTTCAGTGACTGAAACAAGTCTGTAAGCAAAAGGTCCCCTCCAGTGAGGAACACCATTATGTGAATGAAGGTCAATTGACAGAAGATCAAGTCTGTGGGCTTAGGTCTGTGACCTAGGATTATGAAAATATAGAAAGCAAAGAAGAGACATATTGGCTGAGACTCCAAGTCCAGCTTGGAAATAAAGAACATTCTTGAATGAGGACATAAGTGGAAATTGTGTCATCTTAAGAACATAGTGTATGTTTATTTCAAATATCTGAAAAATAGGGTATACATCAAGCTTGTGATACACTGGATAATAAGACTATATCCTTACTTTGCTTTTCATACTAGTTGAAGAGTGGCTTGTCTCTTTAACTTTTTATGTTCCAGATCGTACATCATAGCGTGCATTTTATATGCCTTCCATGTATGTCCTGTATAAACACAATATTATAGACAATAAATGCATTCACACATATTTATACAGAATTCATAATTTGTGAGCTTGTATTAAGCCCATTTCTCACACCTTAGAAATCCAATCCTGTTGATTTAAATTGCCTCATTTCATACTTAACACTCAAAACACTTGTTATGAGCACAGAACATTAATCACATTTGTATACCTGAATAAAACTTATGTTGATTTGGAAAATAGTCACAAAAGGTATCAAAAAATTGAGGTGAGTCCATAATTTTACTGAGCTCTATTTTACAACCATCTATGTTAAGATGTATAGTTCTAATGAAAGCACAGTGCCAATTCGTGATAATCCCTCTATATTAATTAGGGAATGTCTTCTTCAGCTCATCTATTTTTATGTTCCTTTTTCCAAGAAGTCCATAATCTGAATTTTAAGGCTAGATACAGTTGGAGACCAGTAGTGTACTTTCCACAACCTATAATCATTAATTATCATTATAAATATTCATAGATGGCAGCCAATTTAGTTCCCATTCCATCACCTTCTATGACACTAAACTTCAGGTTTATAAAAACTAACTCCCAGCTTCCATGGCAAATACTGTTTTTATTTTCCTTTTGAAGGAAATTGTAAATTGTTAATAGAATGAGAAGATATGGCTTTTCGCCATTCGTGTTGATATTTTACCTACCTCTTTCTTCTGTATTTATTTCCCTCCACTCTCTAAGAAGTCCCCATTTCCTATACTCCTGTTTAAAATGCTTGTACCGTGCAATTCGATTTTCTATTGCTCCCATTCCAACCCTATCCTGGCAATGGTTCCCTTTTCCTTTCCTAGTTTCTGCAGTTACTATGTAATCACTTTTGGACATGTAGAATTTGGAACCTCCAACAACAGGGAACATGTAACACTAAGAGAATCACTATTTTCCAAACCTTATGGCAAACATGAACTTGCTGAAGATGACCAGATTGTGATGCATTTGGGAATTTCTAGTTTAAAACAGATTCCTTCCCATGCAATGGAGAACAACACCTCCAGTGTTACTAAATATGTCATCAGCACTCACACATGTCTTATAGCTTTACTCAACAATCTTTCCTTTAGTGCCCATGGTTTTTACTTGGCATGGTTACCAGGATCGATTTATTATGGAATTAACTTAATTTAGTACTTTAAAGTCAGCTTGCGATAGAGAATAGAAATCAACTACCCTGGCCCAGAATCTTGTGAGAAGCCTAATTTTATTTTCAACTTTATTAGTATAGTCCATATATACAGATAAATGCATGCATATATCTATAGAGAAATGCAGAAGATAGTGCCAGAGACCATTCCTAAGTATACTTAAACTTACCAGACTAGAAAAATACTGATAAACACTAAATTAGTTAACAATTGTTTTATATTCCTAGCTTAAACAAATAAATGCATATGGGAAAAGTAGTAAAATGAGAAAATACAAATTACAACTTAAATGTACCTTAATATGCACTCCTGCACACCAATAAATGTGTGTGTCTTGTTTTTTATCCTCTAAGTTATCCCAGGTATTTTGATATAGGGATGGAATATTAACATGATTGTCCATACCTAGGTGGATCCATAATCTTAGAATCATCAAAGCACACTCTCAAGAGAATCTTCTGTCAGATATGCTTGTGAAAAGGTTGACACTGGAGCTATATTTTAAATATATATATGTGTGTGTGTGTGTGTGTGTGTGTGTGTGTGTGTGTGTGTGTACAGTCATTGTAAAAAGTGATGGGCTTGATAATATTTTCATTTAATATATAATACCCATTGATCATCTTTCCTGTCTTTATTCACTTTTCTACTGGGCTCTGTCCTCTTCCCAATACCCATTTCTACTGTCACATATATAATAAGAAATCAAATGAAGTGAAATCCATGTTGTTATTAATCATTACACTGAAATTTTATGTCTGAAAGCATCTCTTTAATTTATTTATGGTATAATGTAACTAAAAAGTAAAATTCTAAGCAGAGACTTCTCTAATTATTTATTACAGAATCATTCTAACACCTACTTACAGATCTCAATATAATGAAGAGAAAAAGAAACACTCACCCATCTGCACCTTTAAAAGATATCTATGTAGAGTGAGACCTGAAAGAAGTAGTTATATGGAAGAAATGTTATTAGCTCATCTCCCTCTGCACACATACTTATCATGTCATCTGGAGAAGGCAGTTTTGACTTTAAGGTTGCTAGAAAGTGGCACCATGAAATGGAAAAGTGAACTTCCCTAATTCCAGGAGAACAGTAGAGTAGAAACAGCTGAGCTCTGGGTTTCCATGTGTGAGCTATTCTCTCCAGGCACTAACTATGTGCATGTGTATTAATTGATACAAGCCTTTGTGAACAACAAAGTAACAATAGCATCCTATTTAAAAGAAGTAGAAAAACATTTTACATTCATCCTGCTTCCAAAACATTCATGGTGCCCTCCATATGTGCTTGACTCACCTAAAAATTATCATCTCTTTTTGCTAAAATCATGAAAATGTTACCTCCACCAAACATACTTGGGGAAAGTTATTTTCTTACAAAGCAAACAGACAGGAGGTAATATAACTCTATTATCAGCAGAAACCAAGTTGTTGGGCTAGAAGTGTAGTTCATTTGGTAGAGTGTGTAGAAGTATTGTGTATGTAGGATGCCATAAAAATAAATCAAATCTTAAAATTATAGGCACAGGCCAGAGAGAAGTATCCCAAGTCAATGGCAAAGAGAAGGCCTTCAACAAGATCATAGAAGAAATCTGCTGCAAAATCACATCCATACAAATATAAGGAGCACACAGAGCAGAAAAAGACAAGAGTAGAAACAAAAGTTTTTATGCCTCTTATAGATAAATCATTAATAATACAAAACAAACCTGGATCGAAATCTCTATGAGAAAAAAATGAAAGTGACAAATCACATCAAAAGGAAAAATGAACTTTCCTAATTACAGGTTAATAGAGAAAGAACAGCTGATTTCTCAAGGTAAACTTTCTTTTCTCTTTCTTTTCTTTCTTTCTTTCTTTCTTTCTTTCTTTCTTTCTTTCTTTCTTTCTTTCTTTCAAGATTTATTTATTTATTTATTTATTTATTTATTTTATGTATATGAATACACCTTTGCTCTCTTCAGACACACCAGAAGAGGGCATCAGATCCCTTGATAGATGGTTTTGAGCCACCATGTGGTTGCTGGGAATTGAACTCAGGACCTGAGCCATCTCTCCAGCCAAGGTAAACTTTCAAAGGCAGAAGTGTCTACAGAAATGCCTCTCAAGTTGTAAATGACAGTGAATCTAACATAATATATCTAATAAAACTACTGAAAACAATAAGGACAAATGTCCACAACACTTGAACTAAAGAGATAGACTCTCTCTCTCTCTCTCTCTCTTGTGTGTGTGTGTGTGTGTGTGTGTTTGTATTCAAGTTACCAAACATAAGGTAATATGGGAAGGATTATTTTGGGTTGAAGGTAGGAATGAGAACATCAGAGAGACTGTGAAAAATATGAAATTATAAGTATGAAAACACAAACTACCACTGAGAAAACAACACCAAAAATCAACAGTAGAATGTCCAGAACTTAAACACACATTTCAATAACTGTTGAAACAGAAAAATTATTCATTGAATGGCCTCAATCCTCTATTCCAAATCACAGACTGACTGAATGAATCAAGAAACAAATTTATCTACTTTCTCTAAGAAACACATCTTAGTTTTAAAATAGTACAACGTTAGAGTAAAAGGATAATAAAATAAAAAAAAGTACTCCACTGGAACCAGAAAGACAGGAGGTGTCATTATCTTAACATCTGCCAAAATGCACTTTGAAGTAAAATAATCAGAAGAGGGACCTTTCATTCTAATCAAGGGAACAGTTGACCAAGAAGTCATCAGCATCCTAACAAAATATGTGTCATATTCAAACATACACAATTTCATATAAAAGAAAATGCACATCTGGATTAGAAGTTACACATTAACATCAATCCATTAATAGCAGTTGATTTCAATACCCGATAGGAGTTATGTCCTAGGCTTGTAATCTTTTTGGTGTGAGAATTAGTATACTTGCCTTTCTCCAGGAACTTGTGCACTTGGGAAGTCTTGAGGGCTCTCTCTCTCTCTCTCTCTCTCTCTCTCTCTCTCTCTCTCTCTCACACACACACACACACACACACAACACACACACACACACACACACACAACACACACACACACACACACGGCTTCCTCTTTTATTTTTCTTTCTTTCTTTTTTTATCTCCCTGTTTGCAGCAGAGCTAACATAATTAACTGTTAAGAATGGAAGTAGAGAATGCTATGGATGAGTGTGAAATGATCAGCATATGGTCTTGGCCCTAACATTTACTTTCTGGAGTCTGGATAACTAGAGATCATGCTAGAGAGTTACAGAGACACAGAGAGACTCTCAGTAGGGGACTTGTCATTTCCATGTACAGTAATCATGAAAGGAAGAAGCTATAGGTAGTAGGCATGGTGTGCCATTAGCCCGTTTCTTCAAAACTAGCATGGAATTACTTGATATCTACCCATAGAATAAAAGTAGATCCATGACTTGACACAAGCTAAAGTCATGTAACAGGAGAAAACGTCAATTAAGGAAATGTCTCCAAGGGAGGGGGGCTGCGATCAGGATGTGAATCTGATAAATCAATGAAAAAAAAATAAGAGGAAGAAACTGAAAATATCTCCAAAAGATCTATTTGTAAGCAAGTCTGTAGGGTACTCTTGAGTGATCGATGTGGGAGTTACATGATGTCTTCTCTGGGCTTGTGCTCCCGGGTTCTAAAAGAAAGCAAGAGAAGCCACATATTGCAAACCAGTAAGCCACACTCTGTCATGGCCTCCAGGTTACTGACTTCTTCGAATTTCTGTCCTGACTTCTTTCAGTGAAAGACTATCAGGACCTTTGGATTAGCGAGGCCACTGACTGTTGAGATCTTGGTGGACTGTTCTATAGGAGCTTGGAACCTAAGAGAACAGTGTGGATGATGGAGGCCTGGCTTTTGTAGTTTCATAGGAAAGATTAAAGACTCTCTCAGGGCCATTTGTTATTGAATGAAGATTCTATGGTTCTGATGCTGGGCTGATGCATCAGCTGTTATTAACAAAAAACCAGAACTACTAAAGTGAAGCCTTTTTTTTTTTTTGAATACTCTATTATCCACAGAGACTGAGAAATTAGTGGTGATTGGGAAGACACTAGCATAATTGAGTTAAAAATCTTAAAACTATTCTTGAGAATTCACCACACAAAATCTGTGTTCCAGAAACAGGTAATGAATTTGATAGTATATGAGTAACACATATGGTGCAGGTTTTGATGGTATGAAGGTCATGGAGAGCAGCTACATTCCTGGAACTACTCTGATACTCTGATATCTGTGGACCAGTTGTTCCCTCAGGCCTTGAGAAGAGGACTGCAGATGAAGAGGCACAAGACAGGGTGCCTGAGTCAAGGGTAGTCCTGGCTGAATAGGGGAAACTGCAAGACTTATAGACTAAAAATGGCATCTAAAGTAAATGTGTGGTATCAAGAGTTTGCTGAAGTACTTCTCCAAAGATGTCTTACTGTGAAGGATAAGGTATACCTGAGTATAGTGTTTAGTGTTGATGAATAGCTTTTTTACTCTCAGGTATTTGATTTATTTAAGGGGATTCACTGTTTAAATCTCATTTTCCTGGTAGAAGAAAAATGGCTCAGTTGTAAAGAGCCCTTGCACTCTTTCAGAGGACTCAATTTCAGTTCTTAGCACACACATATTGAAGCTTGAATCAAGAGTTTTGCTGATAAACACTTCCCCATTACTCTCAAGAAGAACCTCCAAGGTTTTCTTGGGTGACTATACACTGAGTAAAAATAAACTATCAGACGTTCCAGCCCTATTGGATATTGTTTTTGAATTGACAACGATTCTGGGAGACATCAAACACATTGTGACTTTCACCTTGAAGTATTTGCTGATGGTTGTCTGGTGACTGATAGAATTATGACTAACATCTGATTTACTATGGGGCCCCAACCTCAAGGTCTGCTTATTTCCACCATCCCAATACGTGACATTAAGATATTTGTCTTAGAAGATGGATGAGTCTACAAAAGAAATAACACATGTCCCAAGTGATAATGACTCAGCAACAGATTGATATTACCCATAATTATGAGTTCTAATGTTAAAATAGTTATTTTGTAGGTTTAAAGAACAAATACAAATATAAGTCAAGGCAAATTTAAAATGCATTAATAGGCAAATGAGAGAGGTATGTACCCTGACACAGGAGAAGCTTGTTTACAGTCACACGACATTATCTGCTGACATTCTTATTATTTGAATTGGTGGAATCCAGTATCCTGCTAAATTAATAGTCTGATAGGAATTCTTTATTATTATGAGATGTTATTTTCTATTAATATCTTCTAAAATGTTTTTTTTTCTACCTAGCATCATGAGGTAGTAATTCAGGTATAGAGTAGGACAAAGAATGGGTGTTCCAGAGGCTAAGATAATGTCATGAGTCTCTGATCTTACAAAAATCCAGTCTCTCCACAGTCCTGAAATCCCAATCTGTCCACAAGTGTCTGCAAACACAGACTCTTTCTAGGAGGTTTTTTTTTTTTTTCCAGCCATGCACAGCCTTTTTAAGGAATTCTCATTCACAGCAGAATCCCCACATTTGTTCCCTCACCTGCTCTCTAAGGGCTGTTATGGTTAGAAAAAACAAATGGAGGCCATTGGAGTTGCTCTTACCAGGAAAAATACTGATCAAAAAACAATTTTACATCCCCAGAGGGATTATAGAAATCAATTGCAACATCAAGGATTAGAGAGGTGCAGAGGTAATGGTTACTCCCACAAAACAGTATATATTATTTGGCCTGTGTAGTGGGTCTGCCTAATGCTGTTATATTCTAATGCTAATTTGAGTCCCCAAAACTTCCCCACAGAGAAGAGTTAGCATGTAAGACACTGAGGGAACCTGCCCCAGGTAATTCTGATTGGTACATAAAGATGTCAGCAGCTAATAGCTGGAGAGAAGAGACATAGGTGTGGTTGAGATCTGTGGTCTTGAGACCAAGAGGAGAGAGAGGGGGAAAAGCTTCCATGGGATAGAGAAGTACGAGCAAAAGAAGCACAAGGAGAGCTGCCATGCACTAGGGCCAAGAAAATCTAAGTGGATGGCTACTTAATTGAAGCTAAGACCAGCCCAGATGAAACATAGTAAGTAATAATTTCGGTTATGGATAGGAAGTAGATTTAAACAACATGGAGTGTAGGCAGCTGCATTGTGTTATTTATAGCATACTAAAATATAAAGGCTGTGTGTGTGTATATGTGTGTGTATGTGTGTGTATATGTCTCTGTGTGTGTGTGTCTCTGTGTGTGTCTCTCTGGGTGTGTATGTATGTGTGTCTGTGTGTGTGTGTGTGTCTGTGTTGTCATCTGTGAATATAAGTGGCCTAAGGTGGGAAGAAACCCTGTGCTTGGATTTTTTAGAAAATATTTTTTACTACAGGCCATTATAGAAAACAGATGGAGAATTCATGGTGGAATATTCATTTACAGAGAATGATGGTTGACTATGATTAACTCAGTGAGGAAGTGCCTACGGTTGCACTTGATAAACCAGATGTGATTTCTTTTTTTTTGAGCAGATTCGTATATCCCCTGATACATGTAATCTTATAGTGACCTCACATATGATTTCTAAAAATATTTGTTTATAAAACCTACCAAAATCAATTCTGTTTTTTATTTGGCAATTTCAGGAGTAAATCTTTACATTTCTATCTCAAAGTACATTAATTCTCCAGCCCCACATTATTTATTAATTGAAAGGGATCTTGATCCTCTTCCTCATCCTGAAGATATCCACTCTATTGATGACAGCATTGTATTTCAAAGGGTAAGCAGAGAGTAGCATCTTTGGAGGACTTGTTGATAAAACCCATGCACATTAGTAGGTAAGGAAATAATTCCAACCTAAATTTAAGGACTTTGTTTTTAAAAAATTTTTATTGGATATTAATTTATTTACATTTCAAATGTTTTCCACCTTCCTGGTTTCCCCTCCACAACCCTTCTATCACATCCCTCCTCTACCTTCTATGAGGGTGCTTCCCCACCCACCCACCCAAACCTGCCTCACTGCCCTAGCATTTCCCTATGATGGAGCATTGAGCCTTCACAGGACCAAGGGGTTCCCCTCCTACTGATGCCAGGTAAGGCCATCCTTTGCTACTTATGAAGCTGGAGCCTTGGGTCCCTCCATGTGTACTCTGGTTGATGGTTTGTCCTTGGGATCTCTAGAGGGTCTGGTTGGTTGATACTTTTTTCTTCCTATGGGTTGCAAACACCTTCAGCCCCTTCAGTTCTTCCCCTAACTCCTCCACTGGGGTCTCCATGCTCAGTCCAATGGTTGGGTGCATGCATCCAAATCTGTATTGGTAAGGAACTGGTAGAGCCTCTCAGGAGACAGCTATATCAGGCTTCTGTCAGCATGCACTTCTTGGCATCAACAATAGTGTCTGTTTGGTGGCTGCATAAGGGATGAATCCCCAGGTGGGGCAGTCTCTTGGATGGCCATTCCTTCAGTCTGCTCCACTCCTTGTCCTTGCATTTCCTTTAGACAGAAGCAATTCTGGATTAATATTTTTGAGATGGGTGCGTGGTCTCATCCCTCAACCCAGGGCCATGTCTAACTCTGGATATGGTCTCTACAGGTTCTCTCTCCCATTTGTTGGGTATTTCAGCTAATGTTATCCCTGTTGGGTCCTGGAAGCCTCTTGCTTTCCTGGCATCTGGGACTTTTTAGTGTCTACCTCCAGTTCCCCATCCCCCACTGCTATAAACCTCCATTCAATTTCCTGACTTCTGTACTTCTCCCCTATCTCCCCCACACCTGACTTTGCCCCCTTTTTTCTCCTCTCCCTCTCCCTCCAGGATTTTTTCCCCTTCTAAGTAGGACTGAAGCATCCACACTTTGGTCTTTCTTTTTCTTGAGCTTCATAAGGTCTATGAGTTGTATTGTGGCTATTTGAAGCTTTTTGCCTAGTATCCACCTATTAATGAGTACATACCATTATGTCCTTTTCTGACTGGGTTACCTCATTCAGGATGATATTTCCTAGTTCCACCCATTTCCTACAAATTTTGTAAAGCCATTGTTTTTAATAGCTATGAATTACTCCATTGTGTAAATGTACCACATTTTTTCTACCATTCCTCTGTTGAGGGACATCTGGGTTATTTCCAGCTTCTGGCTATTACATATAGGCTGCTATGAACATGGTAGAGCATGTGTCCTTGTGATATGGTGGGCATCTTTTGGGAATATGCCCAAGAATTGTATAGCTGGGTTTTTGTCCTGGCCCAAGCTGCTCCGGTCTCGGTCAGGGTCTAGCAAGAGAGAGAGTGGAGATAGAGGGGCAAGAGACTTGAAGAATGGAGACAAGACAGAGAGTCTCATCAAATCTCTCTTTATTGAAAGAATCCTGGGTATTTATACCCTTTACCACATGCCTTGCTCGTGTGGACAAACAGGGAACACAGCTGAAGACACTATGTCATGTCCTTGCAACGTGGATACCATGTGCACCTTGCAGCTGGGGGCACTAAACAGCAACAAGAGTATGTGAGAAAAACAAGATGTTTATCAGAGTGTGACTCAGCTGTTGTAGGCTGTTGAAAAACAAATCTCTTGTCAGGGTCTATGGCTCAGATGGCTGCAAAATGATAGCCACTTTCTGCTAGGAGTCGGCTCCCAACAGGTCTTCAGGTAGAACTATTTTCAATTTTGTGAGGAATTGCCAGATTGACTTCCAGAGTGGTTGTACCAGTTTGCAATTCCATCAACAATGCAGGAGTGTTCCTCTTTTTTCAACATCCTTGCTAGCATGTGTTGTCACTTGAGGTTTTGATTTTAGCCATACTGATTGGTGTGAGGTGGAATATCAGGTTCGTTTTGATTTGCATTTCTCTGATGACTGAGAACTTTGAATATTTCTTTAAATGCTTCTCAGCATTTCAAGATTTTTCTGTTGGGAATTCTGTTTAGCGCTGTACCCCATTGTATAATGGGGTTATATTAGGTTTTTGGAAGTTGACTTCTTGAATTCTTTATATAGTTTGGATGTTGGTCCTCTGGTGGATGAAGGATTAGTGACGATTTTTCCTCAATCTGTAGGTTGTTGATTTGTCCTATTGATTGTATCTTTTGCCTTACAGAAGTTTTTTGTTTCATGAGGTCCCATTTGTCAATTTTGATTTTAGAGCCTGAGGCATTGGTGTTCAGTTCATGAAATCTTCCCCTGCACCAATGAGTTCAAGGCTCTTCCCCACTTTCTCTTCTGTTAGATTCAGTGTATTTGGTTTTATGTAGAAATTGTTAATCCACTTGGATGTGAAATTTGTGCAAGGTTGTAAATATGGATCTATTTTCATTCTCCTACATAGACACCACCATTTAGACCATACCATTTATTGAATATGCTTTCTTTTTTTTTTTTTTTTGGCTGTATGTTTTTGGCTTCATTGTTAATAATCAAGTGTCCATAGGTGTATGGGTTTACCTCTGGGGCTTTGATTCTATTCCACTGTTTGAATTGTCTGTCTCTCTACCAATAACTTATAACAGTTTTCATCACTATTGCTATGTAGAACAGCTTGAGGTCAGGGATGGTGATTCTCCCAGAAGTTCTTTTATTGTTGAGAATTGTTTTCGACATTCTGGGTTTTTTGTTTTTCCATATGAAGGTGAGATTTACTCTTTTCATATCAGTAAAGAATTTTATTGGAGTGTTGATGGGGATTGCACTGAATCTACAGATTGTTTTTAGTAAGATGGCCATTTTCACTGTGTTAATCCTACCTATCCAAGAGCATGGGAGATTATTCCATCTTCAGATGCCTTCTTCTATTTCTTTTTACAGTGATTTGAAGTTCTTATCACACTGATCTTCCACTTGCTTGGTAAGAGTTACACCAAAATATTTTACACTACTTTTGGCCATTATGAGGGATGTTGTTTCCCGAATTTCTTTCTCAGCCCATTTATGATTTGTATAAAGAAGGCTACTGGTTTGTTTGAGTTAATTTTTTATCCTCCTACTTACCTGAAGTTGTTTGTTAGCTGTAGGAGTTCTCTAGAGGAATTTTTGGGGTCACTTATGTACACTATCATATCATCTGCAAATAGTGATACTTTGATTTCTTCCTTTCCAAGTTGTATCCCCTGGATATCCACTTGTCTAATTGCTCTAGCTAGAACTTCAAGGACTATATTGAATAGATAGGGAGAGAGTGGGCAACCCTGTCTTGTCCTGGATTTTAGTGGGATTGCTTCTAGATTCTCTCCATTTAAGTTGATGTTGGTTGTTGGTTTGCTATATATTGTTTGTATTATGTTTAGGTATCACAAACT
This sequence comes from Mastomys natalensis, assembly GCA_021653895.1. Taxonomy (NCBI): domain Eukaryota; kingdom Metazoa; phylum Chordata; class Mammalia; order Rodentia; family Muridae; genus Mastomys; species Mastomys natalensis. The sequence goes on along the minus strand of JAJTUV010000016.1, from coordinate 26,940 downwards.
TGTATAACCACTCTGAATATCAATCTGGCATTTCCTCACAAAATTGGAACTTTGTTCATTGCCTTGCTTGTTCTTTGACTATTTGCATTTATTGTCTTGCTTGTTCCTTGACTATTTGCATCTATTGTATTGCTAGTTCCTCAACCTACAACTGACCTTAATACTTGCATGTAATTAAAATGGTATAAAAGCAAAAAGGAGGGGGGATGGGATTTCTAGGGAGGGGAAATGGGGAAAGGGGATGACATCTGAAATGTAAATAAATAAAATATCCAATAAAAAGAGTAAAAAATATTTATAGTAAGACTAAATTTTGAGTTAGTTTTTATATTTATTTTTTTTAGATAGCCTGTGATGCTGAACATTTTTTTTCCTCAGCATTATAATTGCAATTTTTGAGAACACTCTGTTTAAATCCATGCCCTATTTTAAGTGGGTCATTGTTTTCTTAATGTTTTATTTTTTCGAGTACTTTGCATATTATAGTTATTCACCCTCTGAAAGAGAGAGAGCTGGTAGATATTTTTCCCCACTCTATAGGTTATATTTTCCTTCCAATCATGGCGTCTTTTGCTAAACAGACACATTTTAGTGTTATGACGTTCTGAGTTTTAGTTGCTTTTAATAACTCCGCTAGAGATGTCCAGCTCAGAGAGTCTGTTCCTGTGCCATTGAGTCCAAGACTATTTCCTACTGCCCCTCTATAACACTCAGGGCACCAGGTCTAATGCTGAGGTTTTGACCAAATTGTAGTTGAGGCTTGTATATCAACTGAGAGCTGGATAATGAAAATGTGGTAGGGTGGGAGTTGAGCCAAACCAACACCTTCTCAGAGGCTCTGATGATAGCACAAAGGGAACACTAATTCTTTGCATTTGTCTATGGCAGACTTTGCAAGGTTTAGCCTAATATTAGAGCCTCAGAGGAATCAAAGTTTGGGTCAGTCATATATTTATATAATGAAATGTTATTTATGTATGAGAAAAAAAGTATAAAATTTTAACATAAATAGATAGAGCTGGAAACAATAATTCTGAATGAGGTAAACCAGAATCTGGAAGACAAATAAAATGTTTTTTTTTTCTCTTAAAAAATGTTTATAGTACTTGGTATCTGTAATGCCAAAAGAATATATGTTTGTAATATCACAAACTGTATTTGAATCATATGAAGAATGTCACTTTGCTACTTGAACAATTGAAGTTTAAGAAGGATCAATAATTTAGAACAGGTATGACACTTGTACATATAAATAAAAATAAGTGAATCATTTTTACAGAAAGAGAAATAATCATTTTTTAGAAAATCTAGTGGCACTTGGAGTGCAAGTTTTTCAGTACACTGATTATTCTCTTATCAGAACTTATTTGTAGCACAGGAGTAATTGTGGGATAGGCATGCATCACCAACTTCTGAACATTCAGGACGACTGGGTCATACATCCATAATAGGAATGAGGTGACTGAGATGATGAAGTCCACCCAGTACATGACCACAAAGAAAACTACCAGCAGCAAGATGGTCTGGGTGGCCCTTTTCTCAGGGGATGCTCTCAGGTGGCTGGTGCTATGAAGATGCTTGCATTGCCTCTGATGTCTGCACAAGATAATCACCATGTACACACTTGTGGTCAGCATGATTCCTACAAGAAATATATCCCTGGACATTGTTTCTGTTAAATTTAATCCCCTGATGATATAGTTCATGGGGATGAGTGAGCAGGATTTAGTGACCTTCATCTGGTGGGTATCACTCACATTGGTAAAACCAACAACATAGAAGATCCACCTACTACTGAATGACAAATTGAAAGACCAAAGATAGAAAAAAGCATAGATGATGTGTTTTTTTACTTTATGCTTAAATTTTGCCAACAACGAGGTACTAGGACTGATAGTGACAGCCTGGAACACACTCAGGAGGCAGGTGATGCAGATAGAGAGGCCTCTCATCACCCTGTTTATGTAAAAAGTTGTCTTACATTTGACATCATTCCCAAATTTTAGTGACTCTAATATGTTTGCAAGCATATTATCCCCTCCAGTGAGGATCATCATTATGTGAATGAAGGTCAGTTGACAGGAGATCAGGTCCATGGGCTTAGGTCTGTCACCTAGTATTATGGAAGTATAGAAAAAAGGAGAAATATATTGGCCAGGACTCCAAGTCCAGCTTGGATATAAAAGATATTCTCTAATGAGGACATAAGTGGAGAGTATATTCATCTTAAGAGCATAGTAGAAGTATATTTCATATATCTGGAAAAAACAGTATATATGTGAAACATGGGATTTATTGGATAGTTTGTTTATATCATCATTCTACTTTGTCTACTAATTCTTCATTAATTTGTCTCTTCAACTTCTGATATTCCAGATTGTACATCATAGTCTACAGTTCTATATACTGTCCATGTATCTGCTGGATATAAAAATTCCTAGCCTTTTGCTTGGGGCAGACACTTAGCTGGTCTGCTCCTGTAGAAACACCTGATCCTGAGAAATCCTAGAGGACCTATTGCATTCAGAGCAGAGGATAAGACACCTTGCCCACTACCCAGCGCCCCAGAGTTACAACTGGGAGCCAGGTGGGAGTTAAGGAACCACCAGGCACCCAAACCCCACCCCTCTGGAATACCACCTCCCTTCCGCCCGCCCAGAGCCTGATCCCATTGCTTGGGACAGACACTTAGCTGGTCAGCTCCTGTGGAAACACCTGTTCTTGAGAAATCCTAGAGGACCTACTACATTTAGAGCAGAGGAGGACCTACGGCATCTAGAAAAGAGGGAGCTTAGGATCACAGGAACACAGAGACATCTGGAATCTGAGGAGTTCTGACAGAAGCAAGATAACTGGAAAGACAGACTCCAGGTAGACACAGTGAGTACAGGTAACACTAGAGTCAACCAGATGGCAAAAGGCAAGTGCAAGAACACAAGCAACAGAAACCAAAGTTACCTGGCATCTTCGGAACCCAGTTCGCCCACCATAGCAAGCCCTGGATACCCCATCACACAGGAAAAACAGGATTCAGAATTAAAATCACTTCTCATGATGATGATAGAGGATTTTAAGAAGTACATAAGTAACTCCCTTAAAGAATACAGGAGAACACAGGTAAACAGGTAGAAGCCCTTAAAGAGGAAACACAAAAAGCCTTTAAAGAATTGAAAGAGAACACAGGTAAACAGGTAGAAGCCCTTAAGGAGGAAACACAAAAATCCCTTAAAGAATGGCAAGAAAACACAACCAAACAGGTGAGGAATTGAACAAAACCATCCAGGATCTAAAAATGGAAATACAAACAATAAAGAAATCTCAAAGGGAGACTACTCTGGAGATAGAAAATGTAGGAAAGAGATCACGAGTCATAGATGCAAGCATCACCAACAGAATACAAGAGATAGAAGAGAGAATCTCATGTGCAGAAGATACCATGGAAAACATTGACACAACTGTCAAAGAAAATGCAAAATGCAAAAAGCTCCTAACCCAGAACATCCAGGAAATCCAAGACACAATGAGAAGAGCAAACCTAAGGATAATAGGTATAGATGAGAGTGAAGATATCGAATTTAAAGGGCCAGTAAATATCTTCAACAAAATTATAGAGGAAAATTTCCCCAACCTAAAGTACGAGACACCCATAAACATACAAGAAGCCTACAGAACACCAAACAGACTAGACCAGAAAAGAAATACCTCCTGTCACATAATAATCAAAACACCAAATGCACAAAACAGAGAAAAAATACTAAAAGCAGTAAGGGGAAAAGGTCAAGTAACATATAAAGGCAGTCCTATAAGAATTACACCAGACTTTTCACCAGAGACTATAAAAGCCAGAAGATCCTGGTCTGATATCATACAGACCCTAAGGGAACACAAATGCCAGCCCAGACTGCTGTACCCAGCAAAACTCTCAATCACTATAGATGGAGAAACCAAGATATTCCATGACAAAACCAAATTCGCACAATATCTTCCACAAACCCAGCACTTCAAAGGATAATTGATCGAAAACGCCAACACAAGGAAGGAAAAAGCACGAAGTAATCTTCCAACAACCCCCCAAAAAGGTAGCTACACAAACATAATTCTACCTCTAATAACAAAAAAAAAATGGAAGCAACAATCATTTTTCCTTAATATCTCTTAACATCATCAATGGACTCAATTTTCCAATAGAAAGACGTAGACTATCAGACTGGATACATAAACAGGACCCAGAATTTTGTTGCATACAAGAAACGCACCTCAGTGACAAAGACAGACATTACCTCAGAGTAAAAGGCTGGAAAACAATTTTCCAAGCAAATGGTCCCAAGAAACAAGCTGGAGTAGCCATTCTAATATCAAATAAAATCTACTTTCAACCAAAAGTAATCAAAAAAGATAAGGAAGGACACTTCATACTCATCAAAGGAAAAATCTACCAAGATGAACTCTCAATTCTGAACATCTATGCTCCAAATGCAAGGGCACCCACATACATAAAAGAAACTTTACTAAAGCTCAAAGCACACATTGCACCCTATACAATAATAGTGGGGGATTTTAACACCCCGCTCTCTCCAATGGACAGATCATGGAAACAGAAACTAAGAAAAGACACATTGAAATTAACAGAAGGTATGGATCAAATGGATTTAACAGATATCTATAGAACATTTCATCCTAAAGCAAAAGAATATACCTTTTTCTCAGCACCTCATGGTACCTTCTCCAAAATAGACCATATATTGGTCACAAAAGAGACCTCAACAGATACAAAAAGATTGAAATAATCCCCTGCATCCTATCAGATCACCACGGACTAAGGCTGGTCTTTAATAATGACAGAACCAAGGGAAAACCCACATCCATGTGGAAACTGAACAATGCTCTACTCAATGATGACTTTGTCAAGGAAGAAATAAAGAAAGAAATTAAAGACTTTCTAGAATTTAACGAAAATGGGGAAACATCATACCAGAACTTGTGGGACTCCATGAAAGCAGTGCTAAGAGGAAAACTCATAGCTCTAAGTGCCCACACAAAGAAATTGGAGAGAGCACACATTAACTACTTGACAGCACACCTGAAAGCTCTAGAACAAAAAGAAGCAAATACACCCAAGAGGAGTAGGTATCAGGAAATAATCAAACTCAGGGCTGAAATCAACCAAGTAGAAACAGAAAGAACTATCCAAAATATCAACAAAACCAGGAGTTGGTTCTTTGAGAAAATCAACAAGATAGATAAACCCTTAGCCAGATTAACCAGAGGGCACAGAGACAGTATCCAGATTAATAAAATCAGATCTGAAAAGGGAGACATAACAACAGAAACTGAGGAAATTCAAAAAATCATCAGATCCTACTACAAAGGCCTATACTCAACAAAACTGGAAAATCTGGATGAAATGGACAATTTTCTAGACAGAGACCAGGTCCCAAAGTTAAATGAGGAGCAAATAAACCATCTAAACATTCCCATAACCCCTAAAGAATTAGCAGCAGTCATTAAAAGTCTCCCTACCAAAAAAAAGCCCAGGACCAGATGGTTTTAGGTTTTCTTCAGACCTTCAAGGAAGACCTAATGCCAATTCTCTTCAAACTATTCCACAAAATAGAAACAGAAGGAACACTACCCAATTCGTTCTATGAAGCTACAATCACACTCATACCTAAACCTCACAAAGACCCAACAAAGAAAGAGAACTTCAGACCAATCTCTCTTATGAATATAGATGCAAAAATACTCAATAAAATTCTAGCAAACCGAATCCAAGAACACATCAAAACAATCATTCATCATGATCAAGTGGGCTTTATCCCAGGAATGCAGGGATGGTTCAATATTCGGAAATCCATCAATGTAATCCACTATATAAACAAACTCAAAGGAAAAAACCACATGATCATCTCATTAGATGCTGAGAAAGCATTTGACAAAATCCAACATCCCTTCATGGTAAAAGTCTTGGAAAGATCAGGAATTCAAGGCCCATACCTAAACATAGTAAAAGCAATATACAGCAAACCAGTAGCCAACATCAAACTAAATGGAGAGAAACTTGAAGCATGCCCACTAAGATCAGGGACTAGACAAGGCTGCCCACTCTCTCCCTACCTATTCAATAGAGTACTGGAAGTTCTAGCCAGAGCAGTTAGACAACAAAAAGAAGTCAAAGGAATACAAATAGGAAAGAAGAAGTCAAAATATCACTATTTGCAGATGATATGATAGTATACTTAAGTGACCACAAAAACTCCACCAGAGAACTCCTAAACCTGATAAACAACTTCAGCAAGGTGGCAGGTTATAAAATCAACTTGAATAAATCAGTAGCCTTCCTCTACCTGAAAGCTTAACAGGCTGAAAAAGAAATTAGGGAAATGACACCCTTCACAATAGTCACAAATAATATAAAATACCTTGGTGTGAATCTAACCAAGCAAGTGAAAGATCTGTATGACAAGAACTTCAAGTCTCTGAAGAAAGAAATTGAAGAAGATCTCAGGAAATGGAAAGATCTCCCATGCTCATGGATTGGCAGGATTAATATAGTAAAAATGGCCATCTTGCCAAAAGCAATCTACAGATTCAATGCAATCCCCATTAAAATACCAACTCAATTCTTTACAGAACTTGAAAGAGAAATTCTCAAATTTATTTGGAACAACAAAAAACCCAGGATAGCGAAAACCATTCTCAACAATAAAAGAACTTCTGGAGGAATCGCCATCCCTGACCTCAAGCTTTACTACAGAGCAATAGTGATAAAAACGGCCTGGTATTGGTACAGAGACAGGCAGGAAGATCATTGGAATAGATTTGAAGACCCAGAAATGAACCCACACACCTATAGCAAGGGGAGCTATTTATAAGTGGGAGAAGAGATCCTTGGTCCCATGAAGGCTGGACATCGTGGGGCAGGGATATTCGAGGGTGGGGAGGTGAGGTATGGGGAGGGTGCGTGGGTGTACACCATCATAGAGGCAAGAGGAGGGGGGAAGGGATTGGGAGTTCCTGGGAGGGAGGGGAAAAAGGGGTAAGGGGGAAACATCTGAAATGTAAATAAAATTTCCAATAAAAAAATTGAGAACATTCACATTTAAAAAATATAGACATGTGGATTATTATTCTGGAAAAATAAACAGAAAACTGACCTTTAAAAAAAATAATAAATAAACCAGATAAACACATAGTAGGATAGTAGGATAATAAATGCCTACACGGTCATATCTGTTCGGAATGAACACTTTGTCTTGTGCACCTTAATAGAATGCCTTATAAATCCAACCCTATTGATTTCAATTTTCTCATTGAATTGTTAACTCATAAAACAGAAGTGATGAGTACAGAATATTAATTATATCCATGTAACTGTACAAAATGCATGTTGGTCTGGGGAAAAATCACGATAGCAATTCAACAATTCAGGCAAATCTGTCTCATATTCCATAATTTTACCATGCTCTCTTGCAACTATCCATGTTTTGCCTCATAATTCTGATGTAAGCACAGTAATAATTCATGATTATCTCACTATTTTAATCGCCAAAATGTCTATCTTGGTTAATTGTTTTTTAACATTTTTTTTTTCTCCATGAAATTTTATACCCTCAGAATTTAGAATTGAAAACACAGGTACATTGGGAGACCATTAGTGTTCTTTCTACACACTATTAATAATTTAACTATTACAGTTATAAATGGTCCTGGATGGATTCCAGTTCACTTCCCATCACATTAAAACCCTTCGTGACACCAATTAAGGATTAAAGCACAACTACTTTCCCTTCTTTTTGTGGGGAAGAAAAGTAAATCACTAATGACATGTTTCCTTACGGCTTTTTCTAGCCATCCAGTTTATTTCACCTTACTCCACTCTTCTCTATATATGCCTGCCCCCGCAATTTCAGCTAAGAACCATCCCATTTTCCCATTTTCCCATTTTCCTTTTTGATAAATTGTGTCCTGCTACTTCTTTTACTTTTTCTCCACTTCTTCTGTATGTACCTGCCTCCTCCCTACTAAGTAGTGCTGTCTTTCCCATTTCCTAGATCAGATAGTGGTAACCTGCTATTCTGCTGTCTATTGCTCCCACACTCCCCCTATCCTGGCAATGGTCCCATTTTGCTTTCCTGGTTTCTAAAGGCTACATAATCACACTGGATGATGTGGAGCTAGGAGCCTCTGAAAAGAGAGAACATGTGACATTAAGACAAACACTAGTTTCCATACATTATGACAAATATATAATGCTGAAGATGACCACAGTGATTTCTGCTTGGGAATTCCTGGTTGAGATCCTATACTGTCAAAAACAAGGTCCCAAGTGTTATTATATATCACCCGGACCCAGAAAGTTCTACAATTTCTCTCAACAGTCTTCACTTTAGTGCTTGTGTAACTTATTTGGTCTGGTTACCGGGATCATTTTATTATTCAATTGATTTAATTCAGTACTTTAAAATCAGCTTTGTGATAAAGACAAAAAATGATTACACTGACCCAGAATTCTGTGAAAAAAAGTGTGCCTAATTATATTTTCAAGTTCACTTTTATATTCCACATATAGAGACACATGAATGCATACATGTAAAGAAATAATGTGAAGTTAGTGGAAGAGACCATCCTATAATGTCCCCATGAAGATGACATGATAAATCATACATTTTATATTTATATTATTTTTTGGTCCTAAAATATTTAATCCAGTAAAGGAATAGATTCATTTCAATTGCCAGAGCCAATCATCTAATTCTCTCATTAATATACATTTACAGTAGCTGCACACTGATATTCTCTGTTGGAGAAGCTAAGGTGGGAGGAATAAGGAGAAGAAGAGAAGAGGGAAGAAGAGCTAGAGGAGAGAGACCAGAGAGAGGGGAACATGGAAGCAGATGTGGGTGTGTCTCTAGAAGTCAAAGATAGTTGATATATCTAGGTTGGGTATTGGGTTATACCTCTAATTGTACAGGCATATTGTTATTGAGCATTACCAAACATATAAAGCCTTTGATTAATGTTTAAGTATTAGAGTCTCATTTTCCTACTGGGCCTGAGTGGATGGCAGGATGGTCTGGGCAATGCCCACTCTTGCAGAGACAGAGTGGAAGATTGACAGAGCCATCTCCCACACTGGCATCTCATGGGTGGCAGGGCCGGTGTCTCTGGCTGCCTGAGTGGACTGCCTGAGCTGAGCAGAGGCGGTATGCCCACTGCTGCTTGTGGCCACAGGCCTAGGCTAGTCAGGAACATGGTGGCTGATTAAGAAAAGCCAGATTGAATGCAGCTGTTTTTAAATATCTCCCACAACAATTCTCTGTGCAGAAAAGCTTTGGGATTTAGGCTGCAGAGATGGATTAGTGTTTAAGAACACTTTTTACTTTTGCAAAGGACTTTGGTTAGATTCCCAGCAATGGCATGACGGGTCATGATGACTCTAGTTTGAGACAATCCATTGCATGTGACATGGAATGTTGGTGGTACACATAAATGCAAGCAAGCAAAAAATTCACATATGTAAGACAAAATAGATGAATCTTAAATAATCATTTAAAAACTCCAGAATAATACTTAACTCCAGCTCTGCTCTCCAAATTGAAAGAACAGTAGTCATATACCAGTTTCTAAATTGTAAATGCACAAAAGATATATGGATAATAATTTTATATTATTTTTACTTCTACAGTATGTTAATATAGCACATGTAATATGAGCAATATTAAAATATGATAATATAAGGTAACAAGTAGTAATCTAAAGTGTTTTTTTCCTTTCCCAAAGATATGTTCTTCAAAGATTCTTTTCATATCCACTGCTTTGTAAATGTTTGTCAAATACAGAAAATGACACATCTTCTAATTTTTCATGTGGCATATTTCTCTGTGGTTCACTGAAGACAAGACTGGACCAGAAAAGACCATAGCTACCATGACACGGTGTTGGCTGATATACTATCCACTGTCAGCAACAAGAATAAGTCTTTAAGAATCTCAGGAGATGAAGACCTTAGCCACCCAATCTAGTTCTGTGGAGTCTTTACGGAATAGGTAATGACAGCAGAAATAATCACTGATCACTTATCAAGGTATTAATTCATACCTATTACCTGATACACGTAAATAACTCAAATGGGTGAATTCTTCTTTGGAAATTGAGTTTACTCACAACCTCACAGATGCTGACTAGAATTTTACAATCTCACACTTAGGAGTCAACTTCCCTGAGATGAAGCAGCAGCAGCAGCAGCAGCAGCAGCAGCAGCAGCAGCAGAAGAGTTACTGCAGACACTTTGTGGAAACAGTCATAATCAGATCTTCATTACAAGTTGCGTGGCATAATTTTGTGAAAGATGTGAAATTATTCACTGGGAGTGTGTGTGTGCATGTGTCTGTGTGTATATGTGTCTGTGTGTGTGTTTATGTGTGTGTTTGTGCTTGTGAAATTATTGGTCTACTTGGAGTAAGAATCAAGCAATGACATAGTGTGGGCCAGCACTGCTAACATGAATACCTTATATCAACTGATTGAAAAACTGAGACTTATATAAAATATGTTTGTGAAATAAAATGAAATTTAAGGAAATGGAGAATGTGTCCTATGTTTGTGATTGACTTGATCAAATTTATGGGCCCTGCACAGTGTACCAATACAGACATTTCATATGAATTAGTGAAAAGAAACTGAAAAATCTGTAACGATTACAAATATAAACTCAAGAATTATCATTTGGTTATTTTAGTACTGATACTATGTGGCCAGTGACATAATGACATTATCTGGCAGTATTTTGTTCCATTTTAAAAAAAATCATCAATTTCATGATTCTACATTACCTATTCTACAGTTCAGTATTATTATGTGAGCGTGTGTGCATGTGTGTGTGCATGTTTCAGTGTTTGTGTGTGTGTATGTGTATGTGTGTTGAGGAAAAAGAGGGAGATGGCGACTTGTAAAATTGTACCATTGCAATTATATTTTTTATTTATTGGAGAAAATCTTGGGGGATTTGAATTTAAATAATGTTATACTTGAGAATTGCAACTATTTTTCTCTCTGCTCATGAAGAGTTGACTCAAAAATATAGCAGTAGCAACGTTAAAAGGTTTAATTTAGAAAACTTAAAATATTAAAACTGAATCGATTTTCATTGAAACACTTGATTATCTACTGAAACTCATACAGTTCATGTTTGAACAATAACTTTACATGGATTTAATAACTAGGTGACATGAGATCCCAGATCCTTTTGAAATACACAGAAAATATTTACTTTATGAGACATCTTTGCAATAGAATAAACAAATCTCTCAAATTTTTAAAAAAATTATTAGATAATGTTAACAATGTCTTATAATTTCCTAAGCCTTGAGTTGAAACTTTCCTAAGAATTCTCAAATGTATGCAAACATAATAAACTTGAAAATTACTAATAAACACTAAATTAATTTAATATCTCTTGAATTTTCCTAGCTTAAGTTTCATTGTATTAAATGCATAGAGTCAATTAACTGGAGAAAAGAAGTAAAATGAGACAATACAAAGTACAATTTAAATGTAGCTTAATATTATAAATGTACTCCTGCACACCAAGCAATATGTGCTCTTTCTCTTCACCGTATAAGGTATTTCAGTGTTTATTTTTTTTTTTATATAGGAATTGAAAATTAACACCATTGGCAGTTGGAATTCATAGAGCACATTCTCAGGAGAATCCTCCAACAGATGTACTCTCTAAATTATTGCATCTGATGTGAACTTTTACATGCACATTCATTGAAAAATGATGGTTTTCATGACTTGTTCATTCAATTTATAATACCTATTGATGAATTTCACCCTTTAGCTCTTTCTGTCCCTCTTTCCATCATTCTGCCAGGCCCCTGTCCTCTTTCCAATAGCCCCCTTCTAGTGTCACATATATAATCAGAGATCACATTAAGTGAAATCTATGTTCTTTTATAAATGGTTACACATGACACGTTCATATTTACAAGCATCTGTTGAATGTTTATTATACAGTATGACCCAAAAGTAATATTCTAAGCAGAGACTTCTCTAATAATTTATTCCAGAATGCCCTGCTTCCTTCTATCATCTACTTTCAGCTCTCACTATAATGAAGAGAAAAAGAAATACTCACCATGCTTGGCCTTTGACAAACATCCTTGTAGAATGAGTCCCCACGACGTAGTTATAAGGAAGAAATTTCATCAGCTCATCTCCTGTAGTCACATGATTATCATGTCATCTGGAGAAGGCAGTTTTGTCCTTGAGTTTGTTACAACATAGTGTCATCAAATGGAAAAGTGAACTTCCTTAACTCCAGGAAATCTGTAGAGAAGGAACCGCTGAGCTCCAGGTTTCCCGTGTGTGAGCTATTTTTTCCAGACCATATGTGTCTGTGTGAATTAAGTGATCCCATTCCTTGGTGAACACAACAAAAGTAACAATAATAATATTTCACTTAAATGAAGTAGAAAACATTTTGGTTTCCCCATGGTATCCTTCATGCTTCCAAAACTTTCATGGTCCTCTCCTTAATTACTTGAGAGTGGTTTCAGTGTATCACTTTGAAATTAGCAATTCTTGTAATAAAATTAGTAAAATGCCACCTCCTTCAAACACACTTAGGGAAAATAATCTTTCTTACACAGCACACAGAAGTGAGCTACTGTAACAGTCTTATCAGGAGAAACTGTGCTGTGTGGCTGGGATGTAGCTCAGTGACAGAGTGCATGCCTAGAAAGTTTTGTATATGTGGGAGACCATGACATAAGTAAAAACTTCAAGTTATAGGCATAGGGAAGGTTAAATAAGACCAAGTCAATGACAAACACAAGAGTGTCAATAAAATCATAAAAGAAACCAGTCCCAAAGCACACCCATATCCCACAAGAAGCACAGGGAAAACACAGAAAAGAAAAAAAAGCAGAATTAAAAATTTCCATGCATCTTATAGATAAAACACTAAGTATACAGAACTAAAAAGTGGATTGAAAGCTCTAAGAGAAAAATTGCAAGTCACAAATAAAGAAAACCCATTGTGAGAAAAAGTGAACTTCTGTTGGAGTAGGAACTGCTGATTTCTCCAGGTAAGCTTTCAGAGTCACAAGGGCTTGCAGCAATATATCCCAAGTGCTAAATGACAGCCAAACTAAAAAAATATAGTGAGCAAAACTGATGTCCTGATGAAGGTAGAACAATTTCCAGAACATAGACGTCCAAAAGATATTTCATACTCAACAAACTAATGAAAGGTAGCACTAGAAGCATTATATTTGGCTTAAGGGAGGAATAAGCGTAACAGAGAGATTGTGGAAAAGTATGAAGCCATAATCACTAGAGCACAAAGTATCACTGAGGAAACAATATTAAAAATTAACAACATGATGACCATAAATAACACATCAATAATACTTTAATATATAGTCTCAATTCTCTACTCAAAAGTCACAAACTGGCTGGATCAAGAGTCAATTTCAATTTACCTGCTCCCTCTAAGAAACCCACCTTATGCCCTACCTTATAGTGAAAAGATAGTAAAATGGCTCCAGTGGAACCAGGAAGAAATCAGATGTCACTACCCTAACATCTGACAAATCAGGACCTGAACTAAAATTAATCAGTAGAGATAAAAAAGAACATTTTATTCTAATCAAGGAATGAGTTGACCAAGAATACGTTGCCATCCTAAAGAAATATGCATCAGGGATACCCAATTTCATAGAAAAGAAAATTTAGAAATTGATTGAAAGATACAGATGAACATAATCCTTTAACACTAGATGATTTCAGTAACCAGCAGGAGATGTGTCCTAAGCCTGTATATTTCTGGAATTAGGAATTAGGATACTTGTCTTTCTCCTAGAACTTGAGTTCTTGGGAAATCCTGAAAAGCTTTCTCTCCTTCTCCCTCTCTCCCTGTCTTTCTTTCTCTCTCTCTCCTTTTTTTCCTCTTCCTCTCCCTCTCTCCATCCCCATATTCTCTTGCTCTCCTTTCTTTGGTCTGTTTCTTTCTTCTCTCTTTTTTGCATCAGAGATACCATTATTAACTATAACAATGGAAACAGAGAGAACTATAGATGAGTGTGAAATGAACAAAATCTGATCTTGGCTCTAACATTTACTTTCTGGAGTCTGAATAACTGGAGATCATGCTAGAGTCCAGAATGACACATGGACTCTCACTAGTACTATTTTACATCAAACATGGAAAAGAAGAAGCTATATGTTAAATGGTCCAGTTAGGTCTACACCCAAAACTAACATAGAATTATTACATATCTACTCAAATTATGAAAATAGATTCATGTGATGGATAGCTTTATATCAACTTGACACTGTTTAAAATCATCTGATAGAATGAAACCTTAGTTAAGAAAATGTCTCCAAACGATGTGGTTATGGTCAAGGCTGTAGGCTATTTTATTTTTGGTGATGGATGGGAAGGATCTAACTCCTTGTGGGTGGTACTTTTCTGGGATGGATCCTGAATTCTAAAAGGAAGCAAGCTGAACAATTGAGAAAGCCAACAAGGAGCACCCTTCCATGGCTTCTGCACTGGCCCTTGCCTCCAGGTTCTTGCCCTGTTTGAATACCTTCCTGATCAATCCCAATAATGGACTAAAATATGGAAGTGTAAGCCAAATATATCCTTTCTTTCCCAGCTTGCATGTGATCATGACGTTCATCACAACAGTATTTCTAAGTCACATTGTTGCCAGAATATTTGGGTATTTGTTCGAGAACTACCATGCACTTTGAGAAGGATTGTGGATGCAATTAGAACCTTTAGATTAGAAAAATCACTGAGTGTTGGTATCTCAGTGGGAGCTGAGAGTGCTGAGATCAGTACAGATAATGGAGTCCTGGATTTATCGTTTTAGAGGGAAGTTTATAAAGACTCTACCTGGCCATTTGTTGCCAAATTAAGATTCTGTACTTCTGGTTAACTGTGGTTGAAGAATCTGTCAGCTGTGCTTAACAATGTACCAAAACAACTCAGGAGAAACCTTTGCTTTACTGAAATACTGGATTCTTGTCTACAGAAGCTGAGACATTAGAAATTAGTAGAGTAGAAAGAGACCAGTATAGTTGAGGTGAAATCTTGGAAGTCTTTTCTTGCTTGGAGACAGCATACCATGAGAGGGATAGTGCCTGGGTCCCTGAGAAGCAGGAGACTCATCCCTCCAGGGGATCTGCCATCAAAAATAGGGAACTGCCCACAGCAGTCCTAGATGGAGACATCTCAGAAGCCTGCAGACAGCTCTTTGTAAAACATTGTTCCCATTTTTCCTAACCTTAGCCCTGGACAACATCTATATAGATTTTATTTGTGTGTGACTGCTTTTCTGTTGGCCTTGGTGTGCAAAATTATTCTATTATATCTGATTTTTCTATTTCTTTCTCCTTCTGCTCTGGTGAGTTCTGGGAAACTAGATGTTTGTTTGATGTAATGATTTTTAAACAATAAAAAAATTGAGGCATGGGGCACAGCATAGCTCAGCCCTAATGGCCCAGGTGTATGCTGTGCACTCTCATTGTTGGAACAATGTAATAACTGCACAATGGTAGTTTCAGATTAATGTTTGACTTGCAAAGAAAGTTTGAAGAAGTTATGTTTAGAAATATAAGAAAATGAAGTAGAGCCAATAATGGGGCCCTGAGAAAGGAAGAAGCTATTGAAGTTATGAAATAAGTTTTGCACTACATTTGAGAGTGGTTCATGGTCTCCTTTGAAAATGTATGAATAAGCATGTATAGAGTAAATAAAAGTATATACTAGTAAGACTAAATCAAAACACTGGGACTCTTAGGAGAGTCATTGTGTTCATTGTGCAAAAGCAGAAAGCTAGCAGAACTGCTGAGGTATGGGTTAACTTGACTTTCTAGCCACTGCCTAGCAGCTTTGCCCATGTCATTTATCAATTAGAGTTTCACAGGAAAACACATGTAGCTGACCTCAGAGCTCTGAGCTCTGAAGTATAATAAGACAAAAGTTAAAATTTAAATAAAGATAAGTTTGCAATTATTATTTTGGTCACAGGCCTGGGAATAGGAGAAGTTTGAAACTTTTAGGAAACAATTGCAATCTTAATTCTTTTTGAGATGTAGGCATTCTTCCGAATTTGATCTGGTATTAATTATACAATGCTTTTTTTTTCTTGCTTTTTTGGAGTAACAATAAAAGACTGGGGCAAGTTAAAGGTGAGTGAGTTTGTGTGTGAGTGAAAGGAATACACGTGGAGGTGTATGTGAGGTGTGAGAGAGGTGTATGTGTGAGAAGTATGTAGGTGTGTGGGAGTGTGCAGAGTGCATAGGAGAGCATTAAACCCTGGAGTGAGCAAGACACACACACACCACACCACACACACACACACACAACATACACCACACACACACACACACCACACACAAGAGAGAGAGAGAGAGAACAATTTCAAGTTTTGAAACTTTCCTGTCACCTTGTACCCAGAAAAGTTGCCTGTGTGTTATTTATTATACATCCACATATCCCTGCTTCCAGGTGAGAATCCAGATCCTGTTTTGAGGCTGGACCCCGAAATTTCTGAGAATGGGCACACATAACCTGTGTTCTACACAGCTAAGGGTGTACCTTGGGTGTACAGCCAAAGTTGGTAGTGTAAGAGCCACCCAGATGGTGCTTTATTTGAATGTATGAATGAGTCATGTAGACAATTGATTCCTGGCATTGCTTTAATGAGACTCAAATGGGTAAGTTGGTATTTCTGGAACAGTTGCTCCTCAAGGCTTTGAGGATGAGGCCTACAGATGAAGAGGTACCTGACAACCCTGGTTACAACAGGAACAAATAACCATTGGTCTTTAGTATCTCTCAATATCCATGGACTCAATTCCCCCAAAAGAAGATACAAGGTAACAAACTGGATATATTAACAACAAGAAACATATCTCAGTGACAAAGACAAACACTTTCCAGAGTAAAGGGCTAGAAAAAAGTTTTCCAACAGAGGTCTTGGCAGAGTAGGGGAGGCTGTGAGATCTATATATTCAACATGAAATCCAAAGTAAGAGCATGGTGCCAAGAGCTACCTAAAGTGTTTGTCAAAAGATGCCCTAGTGAGAGAGATTGGGAGGCTAGAGATCCCTTTGCTTAGTGTCTATAAAAGGCTTTAAAACATCAGGGTATTTAGAATATTCAGTGGATTCACTGTTTAAAATCAAATTGTTGTATTCTGGTGTGCACCTCTGCCCAGGTCAGATCTGTGTGCCAACTCACCTCTAACACCCCACAGCCTACCTGTTTCCCAGGAGATCTGACATAACCAGGGACACGGGTGAGACACCTACCCTGTGGTGTCAATGCCAGCTGGAACCCCATAGAATACAGCATATGTGGGATCTATTGTATTCTTCCTGAGCCTCAGAGTCCTTTTAGTCCATCCTTCCATATGCCTCTAGTGTACATCCTGCCTCTGGAACATAAAGTCTGTCTCCCAGGAGGTTCTCCCTAAGTAGGAACATGGAGGTATTGCTCTAACCAGAGTCACAGAAGCTTCTCCCACCAACCAGAGACAGTACTAATTAAATCCCAGAAGACTCACTATAACCCAGTATCAAAGAGTTCTACCTGCCTCCAAGACTCTAGTCAGTTACTCAGACCAGTTTTCACCAGAGATAAACAGATCATGAGAGGCTTTCACAAGAACATATGCAATAGAAACCAATGTAAATTGGCACCATCAGAACCCAGTTTCCTACCACAGCATACCTGGGTACCCTACAACACCTGAAAAGCAGTATTCTGACCTAAAATGAATATGATAGAGGCCATTAAGGATGATACAAATAACTTCCTTGAAGAAATATGGGAAAACACAGGCAAACAGGAAGAAGTCCTAAAAGAGGAATCAAAGAAATCCCTTAAAGAAATGCAGGAAAATATAATAAAGTAGGTGAAGGAATTGAACAAAATGGTCCAAGACATATAAATGAAAATAGAAACAGTAAGGAAATCACAAATGGAGGCAACACTAGAGATGGAGAATCTAGAAAAGAGATCAGCATGTACAGATAGAAATCATCAACAGAGTAACTAGAATGAGAATTCAGGCCAAAAAGATATTGTAAAGATATGAAATCAGATTAAAAAAATCAAGTTAAAAAGTCTAACCTAAAACTTCCAGGTAATTAGGACACAACAAAGACCAAGCCTAAAAATAATAGGATACAAGAAGGTGAAGATTATCAGTTCAAAAAGCAAAATCTTCAACAAAATCAGAAGAAAAAAACTCCTAACTTAAGAAAGAGATGGCCACAAATGTAAAAGCCTACAGAATACCAAATAGTTTACTAGGAAAAAATCCTCATTCATAAATTATCAAAACACTAATAGACGAATAAAGAAGATAGAAGCAGTAAGAAAAAAAGTCAAGTAACATATAACAGCAAACTGTTAGAATTATAAGACTTTTAACAGAGACTCTAAAACCAATGATCTGGCAGATTCATGCAGATGCAAAAAGAACAAATGACAGCACAGGTACTATGCCCAAAAAATCAAAGCATAGATAAAGAAATAAGATATTTATGACAAACCAAATTTAAACAATAAATATAACTATCCAGTTAACAAATGATATTAAGAAAATCTCATACCATAGGGATTACACTCAAGAAAACACAGATTAAATCTCAAACATAACACAAAAGAAAGAATTACAACAGGAACAAATAACCATTGTCTTTGTATCTCTCAATACATGGACTCAATTCCCAAAAGAAGAACAAGGTAACAAACGATATATTAACAACAGAAACATACTCAGTGACAAAGACAAACACTTTCAGATAAAGGGCTGGAAAAAGTTTCCAAGCAGGGTCCTAAGAATCAATTGGGTCCAATGCAAAAATCCAAGAAATAGACTTTCAATCTAAAGTTTTGCAAAGAGAGAGGAAAAACACTCAATACTATCAAAGAAAATATCTAAATGAAAGACCACATTCTAAAACTTATGCCAAATGCAATAGGCAACCATAATGTAAAGAACTTTACTACAAGCTCAAAACACACAAATCTTCACAAAATAATAGTGGAAGACTTCAACACTGACCTCCCAATTTCAATACACTGAAATAGAACAAAATTGACATGAAACGAACAGACAATATGAACCAAATGAATTTAACAGACATCTACAGAATATATCACCCTAAAAGAAAAAAAATACATTCTTTGCATCTGTTTATGAAACCTTCTCCAAAACTGATTATATAATCAGATAGGAAGCAAGCCTCAACAGATACAAGAAGGCTCAAATAACACCAAGCATTTTATCAGATTACCACAGACTGAGACTGTACTTCAATAATAACAGAATCAACAGAAAGCCCATATACTCATGGAAACTGAACAACTCTCTACTGAAAGATAACTTGATCAAGGAAGAAATAAATAAAGAATGAATACTTTCTAGAATTCAATGAAAATGAAGACACAGCATACCCAAACTTATAGGACACAATGAAAGCAGTGTTAAGAGGAAAATTTATAATAATGAGTGCCTTCATAAGAAAATGGGAGAAATCATATACTAGCAACTCAACAGCACATTTGTAAGCTCTAGAACAAAAGAAGAAAACACACTCAAGAGGAGTAGATAGCAGGAAATATCCATAATCAGGGCTGAAATCAAGCAATTAGAAACAAAGAGAAGTATACAAAGACTCAACAAAACAAAGGGTTAGTTCCTTGAGAAAATCAACAGGATGGATAAATCCTTAACCAAAACTAACTAAAGGGTACAGAAACCTTATACAAATTAATAAAATGAGAAATGAAAACGGAGACATTGTAAGAGAAACTGAGGAAACTAAAAACTTCATCCTATTTTACAACAAAATCACCTAATCTTTTCATGTTAAAAGTCAGGAGATCAGGAATTCATGGCACATGCATAAACATAACAAAAGCAATGTATATCAAACCGACAGCCAAAATCTAATACAACTGAGAGAAACTAGAAGCAATCCCACTATAATCAGGGACAAGACAAGGCCTCCCACTCTCTTCCTACCTTTTCAATATAGTACTTGAATTTCTAGTTAGAGTAATTAGACAACAAAAGTAGATCAAGGGGATACAAACTGGAATGGATAATGTCAAAGTTTCACAATTTGCAGATAATATGATAGTATACATAAGCAACCCCTTCAGTTCCACCAGAGAACTCCTACAGATGACAAACTCCAGTAAAGTGACTAGATATAAAATTAACTCAAACAAACCAGTAGAATTTCTTTATACAAATTATACACAGCCTGAGAATTTAGGAAAACCACACCCTTCACAATAGCCACAAATAGTCTAAAATATCTTGTAACTTTTACAAACAAATGAACAGTCTGTATTAAAAGAGCTTCATGTCCCTGAAGAAAGAAATTGAAGAAGACTTCAGAAGATAAAAAAGATCTCCCAGTGCTCATGGATTGGTAGGATTGACATAGTGAAAATGACCATCTTACCAAAAGCAACCTACAGATTTAATGCAATATCCATCACAATTCCAACACAATTTTTCACAGACATGGAAAGAGCAATTCTCAATTCCATATAGAAAAACAAAAAAACCAGGACAGCCAAAACAATTATCAACAATAAAAGATCTTATGTGGAAATCACTATCCTTGATCTCAAGCTATATTACAAAGCAATAGTGATAAAGACCATGTGTCATTGGTACAGAGACAGACAGGTGGATCAATGGAATAGAATCAAAGACCCAGGAATAAACCTGCAGACCTATAGACACTTGATCTTTGACAAAGAAGCCAAAATGATACAGTATAAAAAGGAAAGCATCTTCAGTAAATGGTGCAGTACATGATGGTAAGGAAATGAAGTAAGAGCAACACTCCTTCATTGATGGTGAAGAATTTGTACAGCTACCCTGGAAATCAATCTGGCAGTTTCTCAGAAAATTGGGAATATTTTAAACTCAAAACCCAGGTATACCATTTCTGGGCATATCCCCTAAAGATACTCTAGTTTACCAGATGGCCACATGCTCTACTATGTTCATAGCACCTTTATTCCTAAGAGCCAGTAACTAACTGGTCTTTTGTTAATGTCTTTAAGACACTTGGAATTAATTTTTGTGCAGCATGTTAGACTAGGCTCTTGATTAATTATCTTATATGTGGATACATAATTTTCCTGCACTACTTAGTGGAGAGGCTGACTCTTCTTTAATGAGTATATTAGCATCTTTGTCAAAGATTGGTGGCCACAGCATAATGAATGACCCAATGTCTTCATCTTCTGTTGTGTTCCATTGTTCCATGTGTCTGATTTGGTACCAGTACTTTACTTTTTTGTTATTGTTGTTGTTATTTGTTCTGTATTATTTTGTTTGTTTGTTTTAATATGAGTTTGTAATATAGTTTGAAACAAAGTATTGTGATACCATTTGCATCACTTAATGGGTATAAAAATAGGTAACTACTTTATCCTCTGTACTAGAAGTCTCAATACTCTTCCAAAAGAATTGAAATCAACCTAACTATATTGTGATAGTAATTAGCCACAAATAGTCACCTGTGAGTAATACCAAGTAGAAAATTTTATGAGCAAGGGTTTTTACAACATATAATGAATTAATACCATAAATACAAATATTTCTAAAATGGTTTCTATCTATTCACAATTACATGGTATTGGTTTTTGCCTAATGTCTACACTATATTCTAATGTTTTTTCATTTATTCTATTTTAATAGTACAAAACCATATTTTAAAATAATTTTAATATTATATAGAATCGATATGTATGATTTACCACTTTGTTCTAATAAGAATTTATGGTACTTTTCATTCATCTAATACAATAGTGATGCTACTAGCCCTGTGAAGAACACTAAGTTATACCCACAAATATCTAGATCTCATCTCTTGTTTAAACCGATAAGGTTTTGTTCATACCATTCTCAAAGATCTCTATCTCTATACTTCAGTTGAAAGCATTCTATAATTCCTTCTGTGATCATTTGTCGATTTTGGATAAGTAGACTCTTAAAGGTACTTATTCAGTTGGGTTAAATCATCCATATGCTATGTACTGAAGTAATGACTCACCCTAAATACAAATATAACCCCATCAACACCTACCATGTATAATGCAATAGAGGTAGAAATGTAAATATTTACACCTGGCATTGCCAAATAAAAACCAATTGTTTTTTAGGGGCCTTAAAAATAAGTATATTCACTCCTTCCACCTGGTCCTTTCTGCTAAGGTAGACTGTTAGTTAGTCTGCTCCCCTGAAGACAACATATCCTGAGCAATCCCAGAAGATTCTCTGCACTCAGAGCAGTCAGGCAACTGACACCACAGCCTGAGGAATCCCAGGAGATCTGCTGCATGCAGGGCAACTGAGCAACTGACCACCAGCTTGTCTGCTCCCCTGAAGACATCACAGCTTGAAGGCATTACAGGAGCTCCTCTGTTCACAGGGCAGTTGGGCAACAGACACCATAGTCTGAAGACCTCTTGGGCATGCAGGACAACTGACCTGACAGACTGACAGCCTTCCTGGAGTTCTGCTGCGCATAGGGAAACAGAAACCACAGTCCACAAGACTGCTGGAGAACATCTTCACACAGGTCAACTGCTTGACTGCTTCTCTGAAGACCCAACAGTCTGAAGGCCTCTCAGGAGATCTACTGCCACCAGAGCAAAATATTTCAGGACAAAACCAAATTCAAATGGTATCTATCTACCAATCCAGCCCTACAAAAGATCCAAGAAGGAAAACTCCAACACAAGGTAAGTACCTACACCAAAGAAAAGAGAAGATATTAATCACCTGATAACAAAGTGAAAAGGAGAGAATCATAAGCACATAAACCACCTACAAAAACAAATGTATTAGGAACAACAGTCATCTGTTTTTAATATCTGCTCCTCTGAACAGCCCCCAGTTGAAAGACCCTACAGGTGGTCTGCTACAGCCAGGATTAGCAGGCCTACCAGGAGACCAGAAGCAATCCAGGGACAAAAGAGGCAGACTCCAAACAGAGTCACCCAGACCAGCAAACACTAGGGATAACCAGATGGCAAGAGGCAAAAAGAAGACTATAAGCAAGAGAAGCCAATATATGTGGGCATCATCAGAACTCAGTTCTCCCACCACAGCAAGCCCTGAATTCACCAACACTCCTGAAAATCAGGAAGCTGACCTAAAGTTCTATCTCATGAAGATAATAGAGACCTTTAAGGGGTCTACAAATAACTCACTGAAATAAATACAGGAAAACACAAATAAACAGGTAGAAGCCCTTAAAGAGGAAACAAATCCCTTAAAGAAACATAGGAAAATACAATCAAACAGGTGAAGGCATTGAAGAAAGCAGTCCAAGACCTAAAAGTGGAAGTAGAAACAATAAAGAAAACACAAATGGAGGCAAACCCGGAAATGGAAAATGTAGAAAAAGGGTCAGGAATTACAGATGTAAGTATTAACAACAGAATACAAGAGATAAAAGAGAGATCTCAGGTGTAGAAGATACCGTAGAAGAGATTGATACAACTGTCAAAGAAATTTCAAATCATAAAAAATCCTAATCCAAAACATCCAAAAAATCCAGGACACAATGAAAGGACAAAATCTATGAACAATCAGAATAGAGTAGAATGAAGATTCCTAGCTCTGTAGATCTGAAAATGTATTCAACAAAATTATAAAAGAAAACATTCTCAACCTAAAAAAGCGATAGCCATAAAGGTACAAGAAGCCTACAGAGCACCAAATAAATGGGACCAGAAAAGAAAATGCTCTCATCACATAATAATCAAAACACAAAATGCACAGAACAACAAAACAATATTAAAAGCTACAAGGGAAAATGGCCAAGTAACATACAAAGGTAGACCTATCAGAATTACACCAGACTTCTGAAGAAAGACTGTGAAAGCCAGAAAAGCCTGGTCAGAGGCCATCCAGATCCTGTCAGCCCAGGCTACTATACCTAGCAAAACTCTCAATCAACATCAATAGAGAAAACAAAATATTTTAGGACAAAACCAAATTCAAACAGTATCTATCTACCAATCCAGCCCTACAAAGGATCCAAGAAGGAAAACTCCAACACAAGGTAAATACATACACCAAAGAAAAGACAAGATAATAATCACCTGATAATAAAGTGAAAAGGAGAGAATCATAAGCACATAAACCACCTACAAAAACAAATGTTTTAGGAACAACAGTCATCTGTTTTTAATATCTCTCAATATTAATGGACTCAACTCACCTATAGAAAGACATATGCTAACAAACTAGATATGCAAACAAGATCCAGCATTTTGTTGCATACAAGAAACACACCTCAATAACAAAGAGAGACATTATCTCAGAGTAAAAGGCTGGAACAAGGTCTTCCAAGCAAATGGTCCCAAGAAACAAGCTGGAGTTGCCATCCTAATAGCCAATAAAATAGACTTTCAACCAAAAGTTATCAAACAAGGTGAGGAAGGAAACTTCACACTCATCAAAGGAAAAAATCTATCAAGAGAAAGTCTCAATTCTGAACATCTATGTCCCAAATGCAAAGGCACCTACATTCATAAAAGAAACTTTACTGAAGCTCAAAGCAAACACCGAACCCCACACAATAAAAGTGGAAGATTAGAACACCCTGCTTTCACTAATGGACAGGTCATTGAAACAGAAATTAAACAAAGACACAGTGAAACTGACAGAAATTATGAACCAAATGTATTTAGCAGATATCTATAGAACATTTCATCCTAAAACAAAACAATATACCTTCTTCTCAGCATCTCATGGTACCTTCTCCAAAACTGGCCATATAATCAGTCACAAAACAGGCCTCAACAGATACAAGAAGATTGAAATAATCACATGTACCCTATCAGATCACCTCAGACTAAGGCTGGTCATCAATAACCACAAAACAAAAGAAAATACACATACACATGGAACCTAAATGACTCTCTACTTGATCATGGAAGAAATAAAGAAAGAAATTAAAGACTTCTGAAACATGCCTATATCTGCTAAGGAAATGGAAGTCTTTAAACACCTCACAACCAAAAAAAGCCTAGTGCCCAATGGCTTTAGTGAAGAATTCTACCAGACCTACAAAGAAGAACTAGTATCAATATTCCTCAAACTGTTCCATAAAATAGAAACAGAAGGAACACTAGCTAATTCATTTCTATGACCCCACAATTACTCTGATACCTAACCTATTCAAGGACACACACACACACACACACACACACACAGAGACAAAGAGAACTTCAGACCATTTTCACTTATGAGTACTAAGTACTGATTTAAAAAAATACTCAATAAAATTCTCACAAACCAATTATTCCAAGCACACATCAAAACCATCATCTACCATAATCAAATGGGCTTCCTGTACAGAATACCCAGGACACAACTCATTGTACCCCAGGATAACAAGCTGAAGGACCCAAGTAAGGATGCCTCAATTCAACTTGAGAGGGAGAAGAAAGCAGTCATTGGGGGCAGAGGGAGGAAGGGACCTGGATGGATGAGGGACAGGGAGGGGAAGGGGGGAACATGATTAGGTATTGGAGAGGGGGAAAAGGACTGAAGCTATGAAGGCCAGCAGAAAAGGTGGAAATAGGCAACCTAGAGAAATAGGAGGTGGGGGGGGGCTCTCTAGAACATACCAGAGACATGGTAGGTAAGAACCTCTCAGGTCTCAAAGGGAGGGATCTTGGATGAAGTGCTCTACAGTGGCAAGAGGGAACTTACTGAGTCCACCTCCAGAGGAGAGACAGGACATCATGTGGAGGGATGGGGTTGCCATGTGTCAGTCCAAAGCTATGACCCAGAAATGTTCCTGCCTGAAGGAACTGCAAGAAAAAAATGGAGAAGAACATGAGAGAAAGGAGGTCCAGTGACAGGCCCAAATTAACATCCAGCTTAAGAGTAGGCACAGGACTCTGAAACTGTTCATGATGCCGTGCTGTGCTTGCAGATTTAAGTCTAGCATGGTTGCCCTCTGAGAGGCCCAACAAGCAGCTGAAAGAGTCAGATGCAGATACTAGCACCCACGCAATGGACAGAAACTGGGGACTCCTGGGGTTGAATTGGGGCAAAGCTAGAAGAAGGTGAGGAGTAGGGCAACCCTTTAGGGGTCAACTCAGCAGTCTCAACTGACCTGGACCCTGAGATCTCTCAGACACTGAGCCACAGGACAGGAGATATGGCTAGATGGCCATGAAAATGAATGGAAATCTGAAACTGATGGGGGTGAGGAGGTGGGGTCTCTCTCTCCAGGAGAAGATATGGACTGGGACAAGAAAGGCACACAAGAGTCAATGGGGGGACCTTAGCTGTGACTCACTACATTGGAAATATGGAAGATGAGGAGGCCCCCTCCTGTATTCAGACAGGGAGCCCAGGGAAGCTATAGATACACCAATGCAACCACAAAACTTTCAAACCCAAATTTATCCTATCTACAAGTAATGCAGGCATCAGGGAGGGAGTAGTGACTGAGGGAAGGGCCAAATAATAACCAATCCTCTGGAGACACATCTCATGGGTCTGGGGCCATGAAAGGATGGGTTGAGTTTTGGTAGAAGTGCTGGCTGGAAATAGCCTGGAGACCCAACAGGTGTCCATGCCAGTGAGGGACGGGCATCTATTTCACCACACTCCCAGAATCCAGGTTCCTGACACGTGGCGAAGACCTCTATATTGATCTATGTTGTTCCGTCATGTAGGGCAATACAGCCCCTCCCTAAGGAGAGTTTTTGCATCACCCTCCACAAGTAGAGGTTGTGACCACAGGCCTCAGGCCCTAGAGAGATTTCCATATTTATGAGATACCTAAAGGCCAATTATGTATCACCACTCCCCCAGACCCCTAGACCCTTTCTCTCCTCCCTCCTCCCCC